>OZ026527.1:85674061-86383466 GCA_964019695.1 Loripinus fragilis | reverse complement strand
TGGATATGTGACCAAAAAATCCACAATCACACGCAAAGCTCCAGAGTTATCTGCCCATTTTACACTATGATGCTACACTTTTTCGAAGTGTCAACAGGCGGATATTGAAAGCAGACATGATTAGCTAAATTTTGAGACCACTTTCATCCTTTCTAACGATGGTTGTAGTTTTGACTTAGAAAATGGAGTCCATACACCAGCCTATGTAGGGTTAACTCATCGCCACCACTGAGCCGACTTTTAAAGACCAACTCCATAGCATTGGCGTCGCTCCCATTAAGCAGTATACGCACGTGTGGAATAAAAATAGTAACACTGAAGGGAGCTCACCTTATGTGGTAAAAGTGATCTTTCACACCTTAAGGAACTGATCTTAAAGGAAAGAATTCGCTCCCTCTGGGAGCAAATTCTTTCCTTCAGAGAAGTTCCCATTTTGAAAAGGTACGTACTTGTAGAGAATCACTGCTTGATACAGTAGTCTCCCTTTGATGTGCATAACTTTTTCAGCGTTCTGGCTACGCCATTGCATAGCAGCGATGGGTTATCATAACTCCCTCTGCCGGTCATTTGCCCACACTATTGCATGTCCCCAAATGTTGTTTACACACCGCACCTTGCCAGGTATGCAAGTGATGGGCTGCCGTGTTACAGTAATCATTTTGTCTACTACACAGGTCACGCCACGAGAAGTGGCTGTATTTGGTGTACCTAATGAGTCAAAAGTAATTATTTTTAGTCTGACTAAAAATATTTTTAGTCCAACCAAAATTATATATAGGTGTCACGTATATAAATATACGCACTACCATAAATGATTTTCAGTCTCACGTATTTATTCTATGTCAAACTGAAACTTATTTTAATCTGATCAGAATTAATTTTAGTCTGACGTTAAATAATAGTGCAACTCAAAAGAATGATTTTAGTCGAACCGTAATTATTTTAAGTTGGAATGAAATTAATTTCAGTTGGTTTCAAATTAATTATAGATCGACGTAAATTAATGATGATGAGACTGAAAATACTTATGGTTGGTAGTATATATATTTCCGTCGCAGCCGATGATATTTTTAGTGGTACTAAAAATAGTTTTAGTCTGACGGTAAATTTTTACTTTTGATCCTTTCAGTACACCTGCCGAAAGTAATGGGTTAAAAGGAAGATTTACCGTCCGACTAAAATTATTTAAAGTCTGATGAAAATTATTTTTAGTCCCACCAAAATTATATATAGGTGTCATGTATATAAATATACGTCCTACCATAACTGCTTTTCAGTCTCAGGTATTTATTCTATGACGAACTGAAAAGTATCTTATCTGACCAAATTAATTTAAGTCCAATGTAAAATGATATTGGTGCAACTCAAAAGATAGGCCACAAAAATTATATATAGGTGTCACGTATATAAATAAACGTCCTACCATAACTGATTTTTAGTTTCACATATTAATTTTATGTCGCAATGAAACTTATTTTAGTCTGATCAAAATTAATTTTAGCGTGAGGTAAAAGCAATTCTAGTCCAACATAAAATAAATATGGTGAGACTCAAAAGAATGATTTTAGTCGACACATTAATATTTCAAGTTGGACTGAAATTAATTTCGGTTGGACTTATATTGATTAAAGTCAAACGTAAACTAATTATGGTGTGACTGAATATATTAATGGTTGGACTATTTATATTTCCGTCTCACCTATAATATTTTAGTGGGACTAAACACAATTTTAGTCAGATGGTAATTCTTATACTTTTGACCCATTTGGTACAAAATAATATGGACAATAAAAATACATGTGTCAATAAAGTATTTATACTTAATCAAGATTATTGTTCATCTTCAAGTTCCCCTCCATCAGTTGAACATATGTTTTGGGTGCTCAAAAGGACATTCTCCTTGAGAAAACTCTTAAGAGCACACACAATTCATGATTTTGTTGGACGATAGGAAAATTAGAATTGATTTCGCCCCTTTATCCTGAGGCCTGAATTTCTTGTCTATCAGAACAGAATCATTTTTAGTACTCAAAAGAATCATCTCATTGAGACGGCTCTCATGAGTACACACAAAGTAAATTATGTTTATCACTGCGCATCACTTTTAACCAACTGATAGGTCTAGATAAATTAATACTCTGGTCTTAAACTTGTGATTATCATCATCTGGGCCTCGTCGCGAGAAAACCTGTCTACGGGGTCTCGGACAAAGCGAGTTTCAAACCAGTCTCCTCAGCTACAGAGACTAGCTAGAAAATGGAAATTTCACCTGTAGCAAGTACACATATGCTTCTTTCCAAAAAGCTAACAACAAAGGCGCTGATCAGACTGCGCGTATGCACAGGCTGGTCTGTGCCTGTGTTATTCGCAAACCCCCGAAGACAGGTTTACTCGCATCGTTGCCCATTTATTCAATTTGTCACCAGTTTCGAAATATACTGTTCAACAATAGTTTAGCACGGATTTTAATACGATGCCCCTCTTTGAATGGACATGAAACATTTTTTTTTTGGTGTAGTCAACATGAATTTATGTTTTTTTTGTGTCCGCCAGCAAAAAGGTAACCTGATTAGGCATCAGTGGATTAACGTTAAATTTGATATCATGTGCATGTAAAGGATACACGGCCACTTGGGAACATCGGAAATTATAAAGTTAAGCAAAAGGTTCTTAAAGATGAAAACTGTTAAAAACGTCAGAGTTTGATACCCCTTTATATCTCTTTTTACCGTTCCATTATGGCGTTTAAATAATCAAGCGGTCAAGTAATCTTAATGGTGCTTGAGTGACACAAGCACACGGAACATTTCTGTTAGTTGATTCTCTGGAAACGTCTTTAGATAGCGTTACCGCTTACATTTAGCCTAAACTTCAGATTGAGTTAAACACCCAGATACAACATTTTATAAACTTCCCTTACCCTTAATTGTATTGCCACTCTTTTGGCTTCCTCTTAAACACAAAAACCCTTTCAATTAACCCTTAAAGCGTCAAGCGCAACAAAAGTTGTCTGTTTTTCTCATCTGCTGAAATGTTTAAGGAGCCTCTATGGCAAACAGTTTGGACCCAGATCAAGCTGCTTCTATAGGAACAGTCTGATCCGGGTCCACCCTCTTTGCTTCTATACTTAAATTCATCAGCAATGTTAGGCAATTAATTTTTTGCAGCAGACGACTTCAGCAGACGTCATTTTTAGATGCATTTTTTCTTGGCGCTTTAAAAGCTAAGCCTGTCTACATAACGAAAACAGTACTGTTGTTTTTGACTTGTAAACGTCGTTATAGCAACAACGTTAGTTGTTTTCAAGGCCCACATATGTGCAGGCTGGTCTGAGCCTTTGCTGGTTGCACATACCACAATGTTGGAAATCTCACGCGTGGCTCAATTATGGGTGTATATATACTATAGCGTTTTGATCAGAGCTATCATCTACACCTTTATGTTTGCGAGCAGCCAAGGCTCTGGTGAGACTGTGCGATTGCCCTGGCTCACCTGAGCCTTTGATGTTCTCCAATGTGATAAGTGCCAATGACTCGTTTTGAGGAAAAGCAGACAATTCGGACCTTGGTCATGACACTGACTATTTGGACTTTGGTCAACTCGGAGCATTTAATTGCCTGTGGTCTATTCGGACTAAAATCAGTGATCATTCTGGATCATTTTGTAAAAAAATCATTGGTCAACTCTGAACAACGTTACTACATGTATCACTTCAACTGTGCCAGATCGTGCATTTTCGGACATGATTAGTAAATTTAAAAACCAGTATTTTAAACATGTTAATGTACAAGTTACATGTCAAAGAGACCCAGAAGTGTATGCGACATGCCATGATCACAAAATATATCTTCACACCAAATTTGGAATTCCTACCTCAAATTGTATACAGATATGCTCTGGGCTTGACCTTGCTAGAACTAAAACCAGAGGTCAAGGACACAGTAAGCTGGAAACAGTTGGTGACTCGCCAGGGCCCAAGATGTATCTACATACCAAATATGGAACTGCTACCATCCATAAATAATATAGGCGATCTGCTGTAGGTGCATTTTTTCAAGACCTGACTCCTGATATCAAGGTCACAGTGGCTGAAAACAGTGAGCGACATTCCATGACCCCAATATATATCCACAAATTGAACTTGGGGTTAATATGTCATATAATATGAGACATGCTCTTAACACTATGTTTTTGCTTGCTGTCGGCGAGTTGTCTTGTCGGTGAATTGTTTTTGCTTACACAGGACCGTTATGCTAACAGTATGTTACTATAAATAGACAGCCAGGTAGAGGGTATCACTATTCCGAAACAATGGTATAACGTCACCTTAGCGCAAAAAGTCAATAACTCCAAAATTTCACAAAATCACTTTTTTGCATTTTTCAATGCACAATGATGTTTTCCATAATGTATCAAAATATTGGTCCAAAATCAGATATGCAAATTAGGTAATTTGCATAAAAAGCAAAATGGGTTAACTACATCTCCATAATAAATGAGCGCAAAAACTTGATAAGTGCACTTGTTGAGTTTTTGCACCAAAAAAATATGGTGGTTAAAATCAAGTTTTTCGGTGCAAAAAGTCTATAAGTGCTTTTATTGAGTTAACACCAAGTCTGAAAACAAATGCTATGCATAGTTTTGGTGCTATTAATTCAACTTATGAGAATCTGCGATACATGCATATCATTAAATCCATCATGAGCTATCAGACTTATATTTTCAAATTTTACATTTCCACTGCACTGAAGTCTTTTATGAACCTAAGTTACATTTGAGATGTCGTTCATACTTCATGAACAGATCTATTTAAGCCACCCCCACATACGTGTAATTTGGGGGGACCAACATTAATGCCATTCAATAACATAGTTTGTTTACTGACGTTTGTGTGATGTTGAACACATATCACCATGATGTTAAGCGTGGGAATTCAGGATTTTGGCTATTCCTAAAAGTCTGTTATGTCTAATTTAATAAAAAATATCTGGAAAACCATCCAAATTTGGTGAAATTTTAAAATTGATACTTGACTGATAATATAAAATGTTTAAATATGCAAAAGAAAATTCAGTTTTTGGTCAGTTCATGGAATCATGAACATGGCGAGTCTCTTGCTGAACATGGTGGGTCTCTTGCAAAGCAAGTGAAGCCCAAAGACCAAAAATTGAATTTATTTCTTAAATATTCTGTTGGGAAATCATTCTTAAAAGTAACCAATTTTTTGTAAGTATACCACAATCATGCTAGAAGCAGACATTTTTTATTACTGCCTTGCCTGGTGTTTAACACACTGATCCCACCCTTACCAACTTTAGTGTGTAATATCTCGTGATGTGCGAGGTCTACACTGATATAGTAATTTTACTTATACCATGTCTGTCCACCTGTACATAAGATAACCCACTCACCATAAGGCTTCGTGGATTTTCCCCACATACAGGCAGACAAGCCATGGTATAACTATTACTTAGTCAACATCGTTTTAACCTCAATTTGATGAAGTAATTGGAGAAAATAATTTAATTTAGCTGGCGTGTAAGAAACTACATGTCATGAAATGGTTATTGATCTATTAAAATGATTTAGTTGTATGAAATGTTTTTTTTGCACTTTTTCATTAATCCAAATAAGATTTTCACATTGATGGTGAAAGAATGAAAATTAGAAGGAGAAAAATGTCTAGAAATATCTTTGTTTATGTTTTCAAAATTGTGAGTTTACGGCATTTTATGGCATGTAAATTAGTTCATAGGAAATATTTGTCGATTTTTATAGATCAGTATAAAACCACCATTGCTTTTGAGGCACAGAAATATACACATAAATACACATAATCTTCACTCCAAACACTTCAGCCAATCCTATGAATCAAACCTTGGATGAAAAACTTAGGATTTCAGGATCACATGACAACCACATGATAATGATGTCATAGAAAACAATGACAATACAATATAAAAGGACATAATATATATAACATGGTAATATAATATATAAGTTAAAATGTAGCAAAAATAACGGCTACATCATGCCATTAATAACATTGTAGAAAAGAAAATGCAACAGCAATATGTTACCGAAAATTGCAAAATTTATTTTCTATTAGACAACTCTTGGGGTCACCAGAATAGGTTAACATCCACCTTACAAAATGCTGCATTTTCGTACATAATACTAGGGCTGAGGCAGTTTCGATTGACATAGTCTTATCATCAACCAAGAAAAAATGTTCTAAAATTGGGGAGCAGGGGATTTTTTTTTCATTCTGACTTGAGTTTTCGAAACATCACTGCGGCAGATAATTAAGTTCTAAATTTTGGATCACCTACCTTGCCCGCATGGATTACTTATTAAAATCAAAAGCTTTACTGAGCTTAGCTGACTGAAAACAATGTACTCCAGCAACCATGGAAAAAAATCCCAAAATAATATTTTATATAATTTTTTCAATTTCTCACATTACTCGTATCAAATCCGTTTTATTTCACCTTATTTTTTATCAAGATATTTCTTGTTATTTGTTAACTTATATTATTGATGCGAACTTTAGGACTTGATAAATAGAAAAAAGATAATGGAATGTGTTAAGTTGCATGAAGGAGCTTTTACAAAAGGTCATTCACGCAAAATAAACCCACATTTTATGTCTTTAGTTTGATTTGATTATTTAGGTCCCATCAACAATCATTCAGTTATTTAGGGACAGATCTTCCTAGGTTGAACCAGTACTAAGCTAGGATTAATGTGTCTTGCTCAAGGACACAACAGAGTGACGCCGGTGGGGCTCTAACCTGCGGCCCCTCAGTCTTGAGTCAAGCACTCTACCAGTGAGCTCCAGAAAACCCAGGTTTTAAAAGATGTAACGATAGTAGATGTTAAGTCCATTAAGTCTGATGCTCACTTCAATGGTTACTTTACAGGTTTTAGTATAGAGATGTTATGATATTTAGTTCTCGCTTACTGAGTAGGCCTAGATATCATAGCTATATATGATATTTTATGAAAAATTGACAAATCCAAATCAAATACCATATTGACCACAATGTGAGAAAATGATTCCCTAAGAAAAAAAATGTCACTCTCATAGAAACAGAATAGTTTGATTTTATAGAGTAATGCCACTAATTTTTAATAGTTTTTATTTGACTGGATTATTCAAATCTTAAAGTGAGATATGGCATATTTATTAAAGGCCTATGTACCCATTCAATGTTATTACCACGAAAAATGTTGCCAAAGTTGTGTTTTCCATTTTGACATGTTAATATTGCTCAGAAAACTTTTCATTTGCTTGAAATAGTTTAACCATCAATGGAAAAAAATATTGCTCAATGAAAAAGCAGCATATCAACCTTACATCCAATCTGCAGAAAATGTTTTATCTATTTTCGTGGTTTTGGGTTTGCTATATACAACTAAGTGATACACATAGGAATTTAAAGCATAAAGTTGGTTAAAAAGTGCAGATAACTCCCAAAAATGATTTTTTTAAAAATTATTTTGAAATTTGTTAGTTTGGTGATCAAATGTTTAAAGTATACAAATGCAGTGTTATTTTGCATACATGATTTTCATGATGTTTTGTCCAGTTCATGGTTAAGCCTTAAGGTTTATATAATTTTGATCCAAATCAAAACTTTGACTGAAAACTATGATCAAATCCTGCATAAAAACACTTTGATTAAAATCTTTGATCATATGCTGCATCAAAGCACTTTTGCAGGTCATTTGCATCAAAGTATCTAAGTCAATATGCTACTTAAAAGCGCAATTACCAAGTTTTTGCACCAAATATTTTCAGCGCAAAAATGGGTTAAGTGCACTTATTGAGTTTTTGCACCAAAATTTTCAGTTGTCAATTTCCAATAAGTGCATATTTTCTTTAATTTCACTTTTATCATAAAATTATAAGATTGAAGTTTTTCTTCACATGAAATCTAACAGAAAATGCATTTGAAAACATTTTATAGCAATAACATGAGAGGAAAGTGAGAGAAGATAAAATGTTTTTTGTCTCTCCTGAAAAGTTTGTAAAATGGAGTTATTGACTTTTTGCGCTAAGGTGACGATAAGTATTCCCGTAGGGGGAATTTGACGATATAGCCAATTTTAGTCTATGTGATGATTTTAAATAAAAATAATTATGAAAAATCTCCACCGAGAATGAATTTGAAAAAATAAACTATGTAGGTCGGCACTCGGCAGCTCGGTTCGGCAGGGGCTTTCAGACCCGACCATGTCAATATGTCAATGTGTACCACCCCTCCATTGGGGATTTTGTCTTCAATATCACTACCGGGGAGTTTAACTGAAGTTCGGTCCGGTATACCATTTTACCGATTTTTCCCCATGACAACCGTAAAACAGCACTAGCAAAATAAACAGCAATATTTTAGTTTGTTTTTGACCAAATTTAAATAAAAGTAGGTTTCGTTGATGTATGTTGTCTATGTGATCAATTTCGACCTAAGCTGACCACGGGCACCTGTTTTCACGGCTCTATGCAAATTCATCGCAACACACCCAATTTACAACAGTCACCTATTTTCGACAAGCCATAGAAATGTACTAAAACACAGCATATTTTTTTCTTGGCCTTGGCACTGTGCTTGTGAAGTGCAATATTGATTTTTTAATCAATCAGAAGCGTGGTAGCTCAGTGTTTAAGTGCCCTTATCTCTGGTGCTAGAGGTTTGATCCCCACTCGGCAAGAGGTAACTCAGTGGTTAGGCACTTGCCTCTGGTGCTAGAGGTCCCAGGTTCGATTCCCGCTTGCGGCGAGAAAAATTTCAGTGTCCGAACACGCTTTCTCTAGCGTCATTTGCGGGGATGATGCTAGATAAGTGCATTGTCCTTCGGATCGGGATGTTAACTGGATGTCCCCTGTGCAGGGAAAGTCACCCCCTGTGCAGGTTAAAGAACCCTACGGTAATTTAGATATGGTTACTTGTAGGCTTTCATCCTGCAACCCGGAGTGTACAAAGTACACCTGCAGATAATACTCGAAAGAGGGTCTGGCAGTATATAGAGAAAGAAAGAAAGAAAGAAAGAGGAAAAGTTTCAGGGTCCAAGCACAATTTCCTTAGTGTCATATTTGCATGGATGTCACTTATAAAAATCGGGACGTTAACTGGATGTCCACTGTACAGGGAAAGTCACGGGAACAAGACAACTCGATGACAGAACAATTCAGCAACAGTTTTTTAGACAATTCAGCGAAAGATTTGAGACAACTAAGCGACACTTTTTGAGACAATTCGGCGACACTTTTATTCCCTAACTGATAATTATTATAATTGATAAAGGGTTCATGGGCAGTTTTAAGACAATTCACCGACATAAAAGATTTATATCTTTAAAAATCAATACACTAGCAGGGCTTAATCTGCCACACCTGTGGGGCTGAATTTCGGCCCCATTCCCAATTTAAAATAGCCACCTTTTTTCCCAATTGCATGTCTATTTTTCCCAATTTTAGACCGCTACAACTTATGAGAATCAATGACCCATATCACAATGTTACTTTAACACTTGCGCTTGGCATTAAACAATCTAAAATAACTTGATTTTCAGGATAAATTTTGCTCCCATAATTATTTTTCATGTCAATATTTTTCCCAATTTAAACATTCAGTCATGGACGTATATATTACCTGGACTGGAAACACCAATAGATTTACCGATAATCGTTATTCAATCTTTGTCGCGCTGAAATCCAGGTAAGCGGCAGGCAATTTCTGATAAAGTGACGGATCACTTTAAGAGAAAGAGATGCGCATGTGTATGGGCATTTGTGTCTTCGCCCCTAGCATCTCGGTAAGAAGCGATAGGTCTGAAAGAATGGTACCGTTTTATGGATCAGCTTCTTAGCTGCAATTTGATACCAAACACGATGTTGTTCCAGTAAAAAGTAAAATAATTCCGCGGAATAAATGAACCTAAAATTACCATCTTATCCGCGTCCTGTGATGACAAGGATCTTAAATTTACCCCCCCCCCCCCCCAATATACGTCCGTGGTGATGAGCGCTTATTAGCCAAACATCGCTTGGGAAAAAAAATGAAATGTGAAACTATTCACCAAAAGAAAATGAACTTTCGATGAGAATTAAAAAAATAAAACGTGGGTTACAGTTCATTCACTATTGCACGGATCATAAATACAGCTATAATATGGGCCTCAACGCGAGAAAAAATCTGTCTTTGGGGGATTTGCGAACAACACAGGCGCAGACCAGCCTGCGCATCCGCGCAGTCTGATCAGCGCCTTTTTATTCGCTTTTTGGAAAGTATCATATGTAAACTTGCTGCAGGTGAAATTTCAAGCTAGTCTCTATAGCTGAGGAGACTGGTTTGAAACACTCTTTGTCAACCCCTCCCCCCGGAGACAGGTTTTCTCACAACGAGGCCCATATGATACCAAACAATCTAGTGTTCTCAGAAAAAAAATACCCAAGAAAAAAGGTAACGCATCAGGCTTTTCTTCATTTCACAGACATGGAAGAAGGCATTTTTTTTCATACAACGCAATTAACCCACATAAGCCTAATGTCCTTTTTGTGGGGCATAGGTAAACAGTGCAGAACCAGATGAGACCCAGCTGAACGTGGTATCTGATCAGGGTCTCCATCGTTTGCTTACAGAATGTTCTATAAAAATTTAAGAAAATGAAAATGACACCCAGTACCCCTTAAAACGAAATCGCCTGGTCCTATTGAGTGGAGAGGGCGTAAATGAATTAAACAGAAATTCAGTATCTTTTGTTTAATTCTTTAATTGGCTATTATTGTCAGTTGTTGAGAATACCACTTCTAAAATAAGTCGTTTTGGTTGAAGAGATATTTAACGCAGTCACGGAAATAATTACTGCTCACAGCTGTCTTTACCAACTACATTGTTAATTGTTAAACAAAAGCTTTTTAAGGAAATGAAATGAAGTGTATCTATGGTTGACAAAGCATCATTTATAATTAAATGTATGTTTTCACGCTTTTAAACCCTGCAATGTGGCTAAATTCCTGGTGTACATTAGAGGCAATGTTTAGGTTCCCAGTGTTGGGACACCTCCGTAGAGTGGAACGTTATGCGGAAATATGAAGGAAAGACGACTTTGCTAGCATCTTATCTGCATGATTTTATTTTGTTTTTGCTAAAAAAATTAAAATTTTAGTTCGGAAATATGTAATTTATGTATTAAGTGTTAAGTATATCAAAAATACTCACATCAATTAGCTCTACAACCGACAATTTCGATGGTATAGAATATACAGATGTAGTACGAAAAGTTGAAAATTTTATCATTTTGCCTCTTTTTCATATCGTCTCTGCAACAAAAGTTTGCAATATAATGATATTCTACAAAATGCAAATTTAGGACAAATATATAAACGTTCAGGAATTTAAAGAATTTCACTCATTGAGCGCTTCACATTGCCACAGTTAAAGTGACAAGTACCTCAGTAAAATTCTAACTTCCACTATTTTCAAGATGGCGGCTTGTAAACAACGCAATCTGTCCAAAATAACACGAAAATTAACCATTATCCACTGATTTTATTCCAACATAGCACATATGAGATATACTTAAAAACTTATTCTCGTATATTCCGTAAGAATTTTCTCCACATATATTGAATATTCACGGTTTTAACATTGAAAACTTTCCTATGGATCATCGCTATGAACAGCCTCTTTGAAAATGGCGGCAGAAAGGTATTTATCTCGGCGTATACCCGATTTACGCGTAGGCAATAATATTGATAAAATAGATAAGAAGCCAATCCCTTCAAGTAATCATCCGTATTTAAGTCTATATTTTTTCCCAATTTTGGCCAGGGGCCGCTTCCCAAGATTGCTTGATAAAGCCCTGACTAGACAGAAATTAGTGGAAAAAATTAAAATTCTTTTAACTTACGAATTAAACGAAAGATCTAAAAAAGAAAACAACCTATATAAAATGATAATAATATATAAATAATAATTATAACAATCTCAGCAGAAAGCTGTAGCAGAGAGTGCACCACCCTAGCTACCGCCCACCATATCTATGCAATATACATTGTACTGCAATTTTCATAAGTATAAAAATGAAAAAAATGACAATTTTCTTTACCAATATAGCTTTCACATTTTAGCCGTGACACGAGATTTCCAACAATGTGGTATGTGCGACCAGCAAAGCCTCAGATCAGCCTGCGCATATGTGCAGTCTGATCAGAGCCTTTGCTAGTCCATTGAATATTCTATGAGTGTTAAGCTACTGACTGAACATCATTTGGAGTTTCTAAGCTTAAAAGGAGGCTGCAGAGGCTCGTCCGAGTCTACACATGTCAAAACGCCAAATTGTTGGAAATCTCATGCACTGGCTCCATTAGTAACATCCATGCAGATACAGAACAGCAGTCACATGTAGAAATGATTGATACTGACATTGGCATAGTATATTATTTGATGGCCACAAATAGCTCTGTCAAGATACATTCTGATCAATGATTATCCCTAATTGCAATATGATTACCAATTATAATTATCAGTTACAATTCAATTGATGAATCAAACAAAGGCATCAAAGAATTGTCTCAAAAAGTGTTGCTGAGTTATCTCAAAATTTGTCTTAGAATTGTCTCAAAAACCTTGTCGCCAAATTGTTCTGTCCCTGAGTTGTCTTGATTCCAAAGTCACCCCCTTTGCAGGTGAAAGAATTAGCCCTCAGTAACGGTAATTTAGATACGAGATAGATATAGATAGATATATCCCTAAATATGTCAAATTATTTTGCAAACATTTACTTTGTCCAAAGAAATTACGGTCATTCTACTCCCTTCTGCTGATTCAAGAAGGGCTCTTGTCAGTTACAAGCGAAAGTATGTGCACGAAGAACTGGTTAACCACTAAGTCAAGCTTGCCCAGGAAAAAAGTCTGGTGAACTGACAGTGTCCCGACATGACCATAACTGTTGACTGGGACATAACGGATCAAACCAAATAAATGTGTTTGAAAAATATTGCACGTTATAAGAGAAGACTCTGGAATGTCAGCTGAGGCCAGAATTTTTTTATTGGTTGATTTAAAGGAATTGTTATTCAGATTTAGGGTCGGGGGGACAAAAAAAAAAAAAAAAAAATGTTTTTTTTTTTTTTAATATCTCCAGAAAAAACAGTAAAACTGGTAAGGCAAACCAACTTTCTGTTTTAAATTTTTAAATTTTGCTAAAAATCTTGACAGGACAATCACTTTTAACAGTGTCACTCTCAAAACTCAAAAATACACAGACAGAACCTCAAAAAACTATTATTTTTTTGAACGAAACAAATAATATTAAGAGTCCGCAGATAAAATAAAAATTGTTTTTTAGAAAATAAATTTTATTTTTTCCTACTTTCCGAAAAATTACAGTAGGAGGGTTTGTAAATCAACTAATAAAAAAATTCTGGCCTGAGCCTGATAGAAAATGATGAGTAGTATAGCAAGGAACTTTAAACTTAAGATGGCCTTTTCTTATCAAAGAGCACCATCCTTATTGACAAGCATATGGTTTGAGGCACAGTATTTCACCAACATAATTTCTAAAATTTGAAATTCAAAACAAACACAGAAGCCTGAAAAAACAGTAGATGTAACATTTCACAAGTTATGGAAAAGCAAAAATAGCAAGTGGACTGTTTAAGTTGGCCTTATTCTTTTCAGTATAGCATGACACTTTCAAAATTGACAAGGCAAGAAAGTACTGTTTGGTGAACAAAATGCAATTTATTTGAAATCATAGTTTAAAAAAATCGCCATCAAATGAATCAGTGGTATCTGAATTCTTATTGATTGTCAGATTTGATTGCAATTTGGCATGTTTTTATAGAAGGAGTGTATTTTTTTTGTTTCAAACGGGTGGTCCTTGGCTGATCCAGTTAGGCCAAAAAAACCTGTGTTTTGGGTAACACGACCCTACCCAAATTTACTGGTGCAACTTAGAATTTTTTCAGGTTTTCTGGAAAAAAAATATGATTTTATGCACTTTGAAAGGCATTTCAGGAAATGCCTTTCAAAATGCATAAAATTATATTTTTTTCCAGAAAAAAAATGATTTAAAAAAAATATGCGTGCCTACCCTACCCAATGGTGGCCTGACATTGTAAACTGGCTGGGTTGTTGGGCCTAATCTAGGTCCAAACTATTTGCAATGGTTATCAGAAGAAACCACTAGCAGTTAAAGATGAATCATTCTCATTTTATCACAGAGATAGAAAATGCCTGCCCAAACTGGTGCCAGAGGGGAAGAACCCCCTATGTTCCTACAGAGACCATCCACTGGAAAGTCATAAGATGTACGCCATATTCTGGCGAAGACATTTCGAGAAATATTTACACGAGATCCTGTTGGTACAGATACGATGAAAAACCTGGCTGTATCCAAAGGTGGAGATGATCCCTACCATGAACGTTATGTTGATGCACTACAGAAGGTAATATACTTAACCCATTACTCCATAGGCTATTTTTAGATCATGACATCATTTTCTATTTTTAGAAAGCACGAAAAAAAATTAAGGAATTCAAGTTTTGAATACTTTCGAAAATAGTATGGAAAATTGAGCATTTGCTCCAAAAGAGCAAATGCTCCGTTTTCCATAATATTTTCAAATGCATGATATTTCTAAGGCGTCAATACTCTTTTGAAAACAGTGTTTATCCAGATCAACTTCTGATGAAGCCACCTTATCATGGTCTACGGTAAATGCTCTAGAATTTCAAACACCTGTTGTCTGACAAAAAATAACAACAGACAAACAGTGTAGACCCAGATCAGACTGCTTCTAAAAAAAACAGTCTGATCAGGATCTTCCCTGTTTGCTATTCTGATAAGCATTTTGTGAATTACAACCCTAAAAACATTTTGTTTGAGAACAGAAATCTAGAAAATTGTTCAAAATTTTAGAACGTTTACCATACTCATTTTTCAGCCACACCATAAATCCATATCAGTAATGTAATATAAATGTATGGCATTTTCCTTCCTTTCTAGAGTCAGGGCCAGGCCTGTTGAATTTGGGGAAAAAAAGCATTTGGACCATCTAATTGGGAAAACAAGAACATGACTACCATTTTAAACAGATTAAAACCATATAAGAAATTAGCAGTGTAAAGCTGTAACATATTTGTTGCTTTAATGGCCCACCATTATTACTTATGAAAAACATGTTTTCATTCACATTTTTATGCAAATTTTCATGTATCTGTAACTTTGGTATTTTTGATCGGATTTTCATGAAATTTTCTCCAAAATGTAGAACTAAGTAATTTAGAAAGATATACACCCCTTTTGGGAAGTTTTTTCTCTTCATTGAATTGGGAAGGGGCCGTTATTTGGCCCCAATCAGGCGTAGGAAATCCCTGAATGTGACATTGATACATTGTTCTTTGATATAATGACATTTCTTGCACACCAGATTGAGGTTTCTGTGTGAGAGAGAATTCTATTTCAATACCCCATACTAACTTGTAGGAAAGTTAAATTGAACAGCTGAACAGACAAGTGATGTCACTAAGTTGAAGTGAGGTCATCATGTTTTATCACATCTTAGCATATTCATGAAATTCTGGAAGCATTTTTAAAATATAATAATGTGATATTCAATGGTGAGCAAGAAAAAGAATCTACAATTTGTGAATATATAAGGATGCAATAGAAAAATCTGTCCCTTATGATCAGCGTTTGTCATCACTTGGCAAGCCTCATGATACCAAATGTAGACCCTTGGGACAGGTTTTTCTATCCCACCCTCACACGCATGATAGATTCTTTTATCACATGATGTCGCATCATGGAGTGAGATAACGCCATACAATATAAATCATAAACCACTAGTGGTTTACAGATTTAGTAACGTTGCGTAATGACGTCCAATATAACATTGCATTAAAGTTTGGAAAATCTTGACGTTTTCACACCAAAGATAAGATTCTAAGTACATTTTGTGTATTTTTAATGTCATGTGATAAAACGAATCTAACATTCATGCCCCTGTATTATTGAATTTATTTAACTTGCTGCAAAAAAGTGATAAAATGCTCTGCAAGCCTCGCATTTTAATACTTTTCCCCAACTTGTTTAATAAATTTAATAAAATATGAGCACTGAATGTAAGATCCTATAAATATAATGACATTCTCTTCTTCAGGTATTTAATGAGAGACAGAGAAGAATGGAGGAGGCAGCAATGTTAGAAAGACATATCATGCAAGCTCAAGCAAGGGCAATGTCTGCCGATGAGCGAGAACTAAACTGAGCCAATCAGAGTTGTGATAATTATGGTGACCTTGGACTACCTCCAGGTATGCTATATTGTGCAGGAAATCAGCCAGATCTTCACGGTTATGTATAAGGGTATGGATGGGGCATCCAAAATCACTGATTGTTAAAATGTTTGTCCCATGATCACACTCAATGAAACCATTTTCACAAAGATCAGTTTATTTTCAAAATTATGGGCTCAATCCTTTAATTTTACTAAAACACTTTGTTTACTCTGTTTCAAATTTTCGGCCACTTGGCCTTTGTCAAGAAACAAATAACTGGATTAATGTAGGGAGCTACATTTCCATTGTCTAAGCCAACCATTAAATATATCTGATATATCTGATAGATTTGAACAAAATTCAGTCAACCAGGCAGATACTTTCACCTAATTTTGAGCGTTAAATTATTAATATTTTCTTTTCTTATAGTTTTTACATTTGTTTGGGTGCTAAAAAGAATCCTCTCATTGAGCATTGAGAGTGTTCTTTTGAACACCCCAAAAATATGTTTTGCTGAGAAATAAGGAAAAAGCTTGTGACATAAATGAACAGCTGTTATGAATTATCCTCGGGTTTTTTTCAGTATGAATGAAAAGCTCTGTTTAATCATTTCAGGCAGGTCCAATTTCTGCTCATGCATTGACACAGAACTGCTCAAGAAGCACAGACTGCTGACACCTAGTGACTATTCCACTGATGAGCCAGCCCCCATTCCACCACCTCTCGGTAGGATGTTCACTTCTTGTGTAATAGTTCTCAATAAATATTGATGCACACAGACTGCTGACACCTAGTGACTATTCCACTGATGAGCCAGCCCCCATTCCATCACCTCTCGGTAGGATGTTCACTTCTTGTAAAATATTTCTCACTTAATATTGATGCACCTCCATTTTTATATGGGAATTACCTATGTATCAATTTGTGTGCATTTTTTAACCCTTTACCAGCTATGAAAAAAAGTGTATCTGAAAATGTCATCTGCTGATGTTGTCTGATTACACCAAGGACTGATTTTAGCATCACATAAAGTTACAAAAAATTTACTTTGACATGGTAATCTGTAGCTGCTTTTGTCTGCAGCTGTTCTTAGCTATTCTGTCATGCATGTTTCCTACTTTTTATCCAGGCCATAATTGGAAATATTTCTTTGTTTCCTTAAGGCCAAGAAAAAGTGTACTTGTGTTTCAGAATACATGAAATTTTAAAATAGGGACGGTAGTTAGGAAAATATTTTTATTATGTTAAAAAGTTTTTTATGTGGGGAAAAAGGGGAAACGGTTTGGAAGTACTGTAAAATTCCTTGAAAATTCCCTAAAATGCTTAGAAAATTAGGGTCAGGGGCTAAAAATTAGACATTGTGGGGTAACTCAGGTGCTTATCCTGAAAGTTTTGTAAGAGTGGAAGCTCACAAATAATTTTTAAGGCCTAAACTGTATGTAACAAAAATATAAGACGAGATAGGCTTGAACAAATAGTGTAAGCCAAGACCAGCACTTATTTAGAGTAAATAGGATAAATAGCTTAGATGTCCAATTAGTTAGGGTACAGAGGTGTGGAGATACCAAGCCTGACTTGTCCAACCTGGTCCCATTTCATTTAGGACAAAGTAGAAAATTATATTTATTTGGCCTTGGACAAGTATAGAGGAAGTCAATACAATTTTGTATTTCATTGTTACCAACTCAAATGTTGTATGGAAAACAGTGTGGATCCTGGATAATGGATCTACACAATTTACTAGGGAGTTTATATCTAGTTTCATGCTGTTTTTCGCTGGAGTTTATATATCGTCACAGAACAGTAAATTATAAGCTAATCTTTTGTTTCGGACAAGTAAAACTTTCTTTGGACAAGTACATTATGGCCATTTTATTGTTCCTGGACAAGTATTTTTTTTTACTGTTTCCACATCCCTGTGTACCTACATGACCTACCCCTATTCACCAAAGTGATGTTTTTATATATCCAGGACCAAAGATTCCAAGCTATGCCAGAGAAACCATGACATCTCGTCAGCATACACGCGAAGATTTGTTTTCATCCAGAGAAATTCCGAAGCCAGATGCCTTAGAATTGAAGCGAAGTAGATCTGATCTAGGGTGTAGTATGGTATCAGAGGAACCTCTTATAGATCAGGAGAGGAGAAAAGATGAAGAATATTTGGTAATTGTTGCTTTTCATTTTGTTAACCTTACAAAAACAACAACATAATTGAAGGGAAGTAGATCTGATCTCGGGGGAAGTTTGATATCAGAGGAACCTCTTATAGCTCAGGAGAGACAAAAAGATGAAGAATATTTGGTAATTATTGATTATCTTTTTGTTTACCTTACAAAAACAACAACATAATTGAAGAAAAGTAGATCTGATCTAGGAGGAAGTATGATATCAGAGGAACCTCTAATAGCTCAGGAGAGACAAAAAGATAAAGAATATTTGGTAATTAGTGCTTTTCTTCTTGTTTACCTTACAAAAACAACAACATAATTGAAGCGAAGTAGATCTGATCTAGGAGGTAATTGTTGCTTTTCTTTTTGTTAATATTTAGGTAATACATGTATTGCCAGTTATACATCAACACATGGAATCCTATCAATAAATTGGATAATATTTTAGGGAAGAGTGTAGTACATGAAAATATCCCGTTAGTCCTATGACGTCCTATGAACAGCAAAGTCTATGACTAAAAGGTAGACCTCCTGCAAGATATGTCAGCATGGACAGTTAACCCTTTACTCCATAATAGCGCCTTTTGACACCTTTGAAATATCATGTATTTGAAAATATTATGAAAAATGGAGCATTTGTTCTTTTGGAGCAAATGCTCCATTTTTCATTACATTTTCAAAAGTATTCAAAACTTAACTTAATTTTTTTCAATATTGTCCAAAAATAGAAAATGGTGTCATGATCTAAAAATAGCCTGTGGAGTAAAGGAAGTCCATATGTTGTGGATACTCATTGGAAGCACCTCACTAAGCATCATCATAATAATTTTCATGGGAATATAAAGAATATATGCCCTGTTTTTATAGAAAAAACCCATGTCTCTATACAGTGGAATCGTGTAAATTCGAAGTTCTAGGGACTAGAGATTTTATTTCGAACTATCAAAAGTTTGAAATATAGGGAGGTAGACATAAGAATATATAACCCCCTTAAATGATTATTATCAGTTTTTCCCCTATCAAACATATGTTTTTGCGTAAAAGAAACGTCTCATTTGTAGTTTTATAGATAGCATTTAACATATTTCTTAAATATGCCATTTTCTTTGAATCCATCCTGTCCAAATTTATTTCGAATAAGCGAGTATTTTGAATTTTTCGAGGTTTTACTGTAATTCTCTATTCATTGTGTAGGCCAAGTTTCCCCGCAGCGATGCTTTGAAGCAACAGATGCGAGAAGATCAGCGAGAGCAGGAAAGAACCAGTCTCAACAATTTACAGGCCATGACAAACTATTCTACAATCCCGAGATTTATCCCCCCTTCAGCCCCAGGGGCTGGCAGCAGATCCCTCATTAAGGCTGAAAAATCCAAGCCAAAACAAATTGGGATACAAGAAAAACAACTGGAAGAAAAGAAGTAAGTGTTTAATACTTTTCTTATTTTGAATGTTAGCATTTGAGATGGTTCTCATTGGTAGCATCTATATGAGACACTTCAAATGAGTATGGTACATACAACTCTCTATGCTTATGAGACCATGGTACTTATAGCATATATACACACAAGTTTAGATTAACATTTTTTTGCACAAAATTGTAAATATTTTCTTACCCATCAGTTAAACAGTATATTTTGGGTGCTCAAAAGAACCATCTCAATGAGATGGTTCTTTTGAGTACCCACAACATAATTATCATGTTTTGGTTGAGAAATAAGAAATTGAGTACACACTCTTACCTAAAGGCCTGAAAACCATACAGTAAAACCTGTCTTAGGCGGCCACCCAAAAATAGATATAATAAAGGTTTTAAAGACAAATGGTAGCTTAATGAAGGTCGAAAGTATTGCAGAATGCTCTCTTGGAGCATTCTGCAATACTTTTGACCTGCATTAAGCGATAATTGTATTGAAAACCAATTTTTGGTGTTCTTATTGAGTGGCCCCTTAAGACAGGCTTGACTGTACTTAAAATTTCCATTATGGTCCACCTATCCAATTGTGCTAGAGATCTGCATTTTGGTTTTGCAAAACTGCACATTTGCACAGATTCATCTGAGTCTTAGCTGGTTATAGATGTGATATAAATTATTACCCAAATCTCATGTGCTGGGCCATCTATTTTTCTTAGTAGTCCAAAAAAATAATATTTAGGATAACACTTTTATCTAAGGCTATTTTTATGCCCCCACTATTTTCAATGGGAAGAGGGGCCATGGAGCATCACCCTTGTCCCCATGTTCCATCCTGTACAAAAAATGGGTTATTTCGGGGAGACTTTCTTTCATACAATGGCCGACACATTTCTAGTTTAATGAATGCTTCAGAAACTTTAGGAAAATTGAAAAATAGTAATGTTTTTTTTTTTTCTGATTTCTTTGTGAAAACTTTGATTGTCTTGCTCTGAGGACGCTGCATCATGAGAACCCACCCCAATTAGTGAGCTCTTTTTTAGACCAAACCCTAGACATCTGTCCTCACTGGGTAGCTGCATATGCTAGTTAAAACAAGAAAAACTATAACATGAAATAATCATGTTATACTGGGGCGTTTTTGTGTTTTCTCTTAAAATGCCTTTTTCCAGATTATGAAAGGGCAGTAGATATTTATTTAGTATATGTGGCTTTTTTCACTAAAGATATAATTCAGATAGTGTCTACCACATTTTTGATGGCATCGGTGACCTATATATACATGGAGGTTTAGCAACTGCCCCATGTTTTATATTGGTTAGCGTATTTAGCCACCAAAAATAACGTGGTTAGCGATTTTAGGTGTAAAATTTAATAAGTTTCTGCCTGATGTCCCTATTCCACACAGACCACGAATCACCAAGAAGCAAAAAATATTATGATTCGTGTATGTAATTTTCAACCCATTCGTGATGTTCAATGGTCAGTAACGATACAGGTTAGAAACAGTTAGAAAATTCGTGGAATTTTGCTGGATAAAAATGAATGTCGGTGAACTGTCTTGTAGGTGAACTGTCATGATTACCTTCTTAAAATCTCGAAAGAAAATACAAGTATATTGGCTCGAGCTAAAATGTATATATTAATAAGTATTTTGTTTTTTGTAGGTTTATAACGATGCACGGATCAAGCAATTTTCGTCAAGGGGGGTCCAGGCTCAGCCGACAGAAAAAACCCTTTGCCAACCTTTTTATTATTTTCTATTTGACTTTAGTCCTCAACGTTAACTTATTTTCAGTTATACTGAGTTTTTTTTAAGGAAAACTATAATTCCAGCTCGGACCGGGGTTCCAGCTGGGGTCCAACATTTTCCAAAAGGGGGGGGGGGGGTTCGACTTTTTTCCAGGGGAAGTGGGGGTCAACGCTGATTTCTATAGAAACCTTGTCATTTTCTGGGGGTCTGAACCCCCATATCCCCGCCCTTCTGGATCCGCACATGTTAACTCTTGATCTTTTGATTACTAGCACTTATATATCGGACCATGCTGTGTATTTAAACCCAAGACCAGTTTTCACGGGAATGACGAACGAATTTTACCAAAATAACTGTTTTACATCCGTTTTTTTTATTTTGCCGTCTTAAAGATCCTAAAGACTATTATGCATCAAAATATATTGAATTTACTGAAAGTTCTACGTGAAATCCGGTCCCCGTAAAATTGGTTCCGGATCACTGACATTGGTACTGGGTTTTATACTTCCCACCTAGATATCGGTTTTATTTGTCTCCCTTGATTGACCTATTTTCAGTCTTAAAATTAACGCTTATAATCTTCTCTGACGAGTTATTAAATACTAAAAACGACAATTAAAGCTCATATTAGACTTTTTTAAAACTCATACTCCTTTAATTATACTTTAAAAATAATTTATTATAGTAGAATTTAGCCTTTCAGTGTCTCAATCGGCTCCGAGATTTGCTACTAGGTGGCGTTTCACCATTTTGTAAAAAAATGCATGCTTTTGCGTAACATCAGATGTGAATTCAATGGGAAATATTACATACTTCTGAAAGAAATACTTTAGATTAAATACTTATAAAGAAACACCTCACACGATCATTGTTTTATGAAATACTTCATGATCATTTTTATATAAAACTCTTCGCCCCAGATTTTTTTTAACCACGCCCACCTTTGATTGACAGAATAATAGAAACATGTGGGGACTATAGAGTACTAATTTGAGCATTGCGTAGTCTGTGAATACTGTCTTCGAATTTGCATTTATATCTACGTATTTATCAATAAGTTCGCCCCAGAAAATAACATATCACATATTTGCATCAGTGAATAGTAGTGATAATCTTCAAAATATAGCTCGAAATGTGCCTCTTAATCAAAATACTAGTGATTGCAAAAACCCTGTTTGCATTCCAACAACATTTTTTATAGACCAGCCTGTGCATACATGTAGGCAGATGAACTTTTTTCTTAACTTGCAAATTACAAATATTTCAATGTCATTAGCTTTGACGATACTGTTAGCCCTTGGCCTAAAAATTCAAATTTAATCCTTTTTGGACATTCTATAGATCCAGATCAGCTGGCTTCCAGAGAATTCATCTTATTAGGATCCCCATTGTTTTTCAATCTTGCATAAAAATGCTTATAACTGGAATGCTAAAGGATGGAGTGTACATTAAGCTATACTTTCACAAAACGCTTTGAGGTGTGAATGACTGACTGTAACTGTAAATGTATTGAATGAATCGAGGGTACTTAGAGGTTGTGGTAGAAATATACCATCTGTCTTTAAGACCTTTGTTTTGTCTATTTTTTGACTGGCCGCTTTTAAGACAGGTTTTACTGTAAATACAGCCTATGTAAAATGACCACTCAAAAATAGACAAAACTTAATGACAAATGGTAGCTTAATGAAGGTCAAAAGTATTGCAGAATGCTCCCCTTTACTGTTTGCCAAAGTACTCGTTTAGCGGTTTACCGCATACAAATTCACGGTTAACTTGTGAATATTTTTTTTAACTATCAATTTTAACATTTGTTTTGGGTCCTCAAAAGAACCTTCTGATTGAGACGGTTCTTTTCAGAGTACCTACAACATATGTTTTAGCTGAGAAATAAAGAAATCTATTATTAAGGGCTCCAACTTAAAGTATATTTGTTCTGCTGTTTTTAGGTCTGAGGAGCATTCCAAGGTATTCCTTGTGTCCCCGCCAGAAGTGGTTTTCTCAGAATACAAAGATGGACAAGTTTACGAGGTAAGACCCAAGAGTTTATAATGGGTGTGAGGGGTGGGGGTAGAAGAAACTTCCTGAGAATCACTGCTTAACATTACCAGGTTGTTGATATGGAGATCTGTCCTGCTCTGTTAAGCTGAAATATATAATCATGGGTGTGAGGGGTGGGGGTAGAAGAAACTTCCTGAGAATCACTGCTTGGTATTACCAGGCTGTTGATATGGAGATCTGTCCTACTCTATTAAGCTGAAATATATAATCATAGGTGTGAGGGGTGGGGGTAGAAGAAACTTCCTGAGAATCACTGCTTGGTATTACCAGGCTGTTGATATGGAGATCTGTCCTACTCTGTTAAGCTGAAATATATAATAGTCACTAAGTGTAAAGATTCATACTGTTTGGTTTTACCAGGTTGTTGATATGGAGATCTGTCCTACTCTATTAAGCTGAAATATATAATCATGGGTGTGAGGGGTGGGGGTAGAAGAAACTTCCTGAGAATCACTGCTTGGTATTACATGGCTGTTGATATGGAGATCTGTCCTACTCTGTTAAGCTGAAATATATAATAGTCACTAAGTGTAAAGATTCATACTGTTTGGTTTTACCAGGTTGTTGATATGGAGATCTGTCCTGCTCTGTTAAGCTGAAATATATAATCATGGGTGTCAGGGGTGGGGGTAGAAGAAACTTCCTGAGAATCACTGCTTGGTATTACCAGGCTGTTGATATGGAGATCTGTCCTACTCTGTTAAGCTGAAATATATAATAGTGGGTGTGAGGGGTGGGGGTAGAAGAAACTTCCTGAGAATCACTGCTTGGTATTACCAGGCTATCGATATGGAGATCTGTCCTACTCTGTTAAGAGTCTGAAATCATGGGTGTGAGGGGTGGGGGTAGAAGAAACATCCCTAGAATCACTGCTTGGCATTACCAGGCTGTTGATATGGAGATCTGTCTTACTCTGTTAAGAGTCTATAATCATGGGTGTGAGGGGTGGGGGTAGAAGAAACATCCTTAGAATCACTGCTTGGCATTACCAGGCTGTTGATATGGAGATCTGTCCTACTCTGTTAAGAGTCTAAAATCATGGGTGTGAGGGGTGGGGGTAGAAGAAACATCCTTAGAATCACTGCTTGGTATTACCAGGCTGTTGATATGGAGATCTGTCCTACTCTATTAAGAGTCTATAATCATGGTTGTGAGGGGTGGGGGTAGAAGAAACATCCTTAGAATCACTGCTTGGCATTACCAGGCTGTTGATATGGAGATCTGTCCTACTCTGTTAAGAGTCTATAATCATGGGTGTGAGGGGTGCGGGTAGAAGAAACATCCCTAGAATCACTGCTTGGCATTACCAGGCTGTTGATATGGAGATCTGTCCTACTCTATTAAGAGTCTATAATCATGGGTGTGAGGGGTGGGGGTAGAAGAAACATCCTTAGAATCACTGCTTGGCATTACCAGGCTGTTGATATGGAGATCTGTCCTACTCTATTAAGAGTCTATTATCATGGGTGTGAGGGGTGGGGGTAGAAGAAACATCCTGAGAATCACTGCTTGGTATTACCAGGCTATCGATATGGAGATCTGTCCTACTCTGTTAAGAGTCTAAAATCATGGGTGTGAGGGGTGGGGGTAGAAGAAACATCCTTAGAATCACTGCTTGGTATTACCAGGCTGTTGATATGGAGATCTGTCCTACTCTATTAAGAGTCTATTATCATGGGTGTGAGGGGTGGGGGTAGAAGAAACATCCTGAGAATCACTGCTTGGTATTACCAGGCTATCGATATGGAGATCTGTCCTACTCTGTTAAGAGTCTAAAATCATGGGTGTGAGGGGTGGGGGTAGAAGAAACATCCCTAGAATCACTGCTTGGCATTACCAGGCTGTTGATATGGAGATCTGTCTTACTCTGTTAAGAGTCTATAATCATGGATGTGAGGGGTGGGGGTAGAAGAAACATCCCTAGAATCACTGCTTGGCATTACCAGGCTGTTGATATGGAGATCTGTCCTGCTCTGTTAAGAGTCTATAATCATGGGTGTGAGGGGTGGGGGTAGAAGAAACATCCTTAGAATCACTGCTTGGCATTACCAGGCTGTTGATATGGAGATTATCAGATATGTCCTGCTCTGTTAAGATGAAATATATAATAGTGGGTGTGAGGGGTGGGGGTAGAAGAAACATCCTTAGAATCACTGCTTGGCATTACCAGGCTGTTGATATGGAGATCTGTCCTACTCTGTTAAGAGTCTAAAATCATGGGTGTGAGGGGTGGGGGTAGAAGAAACATCCTTAGAATCACTGCTTGGCATTACCAGGCTGTTGATATGGAGATCTGTCTTACTCTGTTAAGAGTCTATAATCATGGATGTGAGGGGTGGGGGTAGAAGAAACATCCTTAGAATCACTGCTTGGCATTACCAGGCTGTTGATATGGAGATCTGTCCTACTCTATTAAGAGTCTATAATCATGGGTGTGAGGGGTGGGGGTAGAAGAAACATCCTTAGAATCACTGCTTGGTATTACCAGGCTGTTGATATGGAGATCTGTCCTACTCTATTAGGAGTCTATAATCATGGGTGTGAGGGGTGGGGGTAGAAGAAACATCCTTAGAATCACTGCTTGGCATTACCAGGCTGTTGATATGGAGATCTGTCCTACTCTATTAGGAGTCTATAATCATGGGTGTGAGGGGTGGGGGTAGAAGAAACATCCTTAGAATCACTGCTTGGCATTACCAGGCTGTTGATATGGAGATCTGTCGTACTCTATTAAGAGTCTATTATCATGGGTGTGAGGGGTGGGGGTAGAAGAAACATCCTTAGAATCACTGCTTGGCATTACCAGGCTGTTGATATGGAGATCTGTCCTACTCTATTTAGAGTCTATTATCATGGGTGTGAGGGGTGGGGGTAGAAGAAACATCCTTAGAATCACTGCTTGGCATTACCAGGCTGTCGATATGGAGATCTGTCCTACTCTATTAAGAGTCTATTATCATGGGTGTGAGGGGTGGGGGTAGAAGAAACATCCTTAGGATCACTGCTTGGCATCACCAGGCTGTTGATATGGAGATCTGCCCTACTCTGTTAAGAGTCTATAATCATGGGTGTGAGGGGTGGGGGTAGAAGAAACATCCTTAGAATCACTGCTTGGTATTACCAGGCTGTTGATATGGAGATCTGTCCTACTCTATTAAGAGTCTATTATCATGGGTGTGAGGGGTGGGGGTAGAAGAAACATCCTTAGAATCACTGCTTGGCATTACCAGGCTGTTGATATGGAGATCTGTCCTACTCTATTAAGAGTCTATTATCATGGGTGTGAGGGGTGGGGGTAGAAGAAACATCCTTAGGATCACTGCTTGGCATCACCAGGCTGTTGATATGGAGATCTGCCCTACTCTATTAAGAGTCTATAATCATGGGTGTGAGGGGTGGGGGTAGAAGAAACATCCTTAGAATCACTGCTTGGCATTACCAGGCTGTTAATATGGAGATCTGTCCTACTCTATTAAGAGTCTATTATCATGGGTGTGAGGGGTGGGGGTAGAAGAAACATCCTTAGAATCACTGCTTGGCATTACCAGGCTGTTGATATGGAGATCTGTCCTACTCTATTAAGAGTCTATTATCATGGGTGTGAGGGGTGGGGGTAGAAGAAACATCCTTAGGATCACTGCTTGGCATCACCAGGCTGTTGATATGGAGATCTGCCCTACTCTATTAAGAGTCTATAATCATGGGTGTGAGGGGTGGGGGTAGAAGAAACATCCTTAGAATCACTGCTTGGCATTACCAGACTGTTGATATGGAGATCTGTCCTACTCTATTAAGAGTCTATTATCATGGGTGTGAGGGGTGGGGGTAGAAGAAACATCCTTAGAATCACTGCTTGGCATTACCAGGCTGTTGATATGGAGATCTGTCCTATTCTATTAAGAGTCTATTATCATGGGTGTGAGGGGTGGGGGTAGAAGAAACATCCTTAGAATCACTGCTTGGCATTACCAGGCTGTTGATATGGAGATCTGTCCTACTCTATTAAGAGTCTATTATCATGGGTGTGAGGGGTGGGGGTAGAAGAAACATCCTTAGGATCACTGCTTGGCATCACCAGGCTGTTGATATGGAGATCTGCCCTACTCTGTTAAGAGTCTATAATCATGGGTGTGAGGGGTGGGGGTAGAAGAAACATCCTTAGAATCACTGCTTGGCATTACCAGGCTGATAAATAGTTAGACTGGTACATAAAAGATAGTGATATTTGTATACCTGAATTTTTCTGCATTGATTTGATTAATAATGGTCCTCACAGCTCACATTTTGTATTATTACAGCTGACCTTGACTTTGAAAAATGTGTCATCCTGTATCCGGCAGTGCCGGGCTCTACCAGTCTCCACCCCTTACTTCTCTCTTGGTGTACTTCACAGCTCACATTTTGTACTATTACAGCTGACCTTGACTTTGAAAAATGTGTCATCCTGTATCCGGCAGTGCCGGGCTCTACCAGTCTCCACCCCTTACTTCTCTCTTTGTGTAACTCACAGCTCACATTTTGTATTATTACAGCTGACCTTGACTTTGAAAAATGTGTCATCCTGTATCCGGCAGTGCCGGGCTCTACCAGTCTCCACCCCTTACTTCTCTCTTTGTGTAACTCACAGCTCACATTTTATATTATTACAGCTGACCTTGACTTTGAAAAATGTGTCATCCTGTATCCGGCAGTGCCGGGCTCTACCAGTCTCCACCCCTTACTTCTCTCTTGGTGTACTTCACAGCTCACATTTTGTATTATTACAGCTGACATTGACTTTGAAAAATGTGTCATCCTGTATCCGGCAGTGCCGGGCTCTACCAGTCTCAACTCCTTACTTCTCTCTTTGTGTAACTCACAGCTCACATTTTGTATTATTACAGCTGACCTTGACTTTGAAAAATGTGTCATCCTGTATCCGGCAGTGCCGGGCTCTACCAGTCTCAACTCCTTACTTCTCTCTTTGTGTAACTCACAGCTCACATTTTGTATTATTACAGCTGACCTTGACTTTGAAAAATGTGTCATCCTGTATCCGGCAGTGCCGGGCTCTACCAGTCTCCACCCCTTACTTCTCTCTTGGTGTACTTCACAGCTCACATTTTGTATTATTACAGCTGACCTTGACTTTGAAAAATGTGTCATCCTGTATCCGGCAGTGCCGGGCTCTACCAGTCTCCACCCCTTACTTCTCTCTTGGTGTACTTCACAGCTCACATTTTGTATTATTACAGCTGACCTTGACTTTGAAAAATGTGTCATCCTGTATCCGGCAGTGCCGGGCTCTACCAGTCTCCACCCCTTACTTCTCTCTTGGTGTACTTCACAGCTCACATTTTGTATTATTACAGCTGACCTTGACTTTGAAAAATGTGTCATCCTGTATCCGGCAGTGCCGGGCTCTACCAGTCTGCACCCCTTACTTCTCTCTTGGTGTACTTCACAGCTCACATTTTGTATTATTACAGCTGACCTTGACTTTGAAAAAAGTGTCATCCTGTATCCAGCAGTGCCGGGCTCTACCAGTCTCCACCCCTTACTTCTCTCTTTGTGTAACTCACAGCTCACATTTTGTATTATTACAGCTGACCTTGACTTTGAAAAATGTGTCATCCTGTATCCGGCAGTGCCGGGCTCTACCAGTCTCCACCCCTTACTTCTCTCTTGGTGTACTTCACAGCTCACATTTTGTATTATTACAGCTGACCTTGACTTTGAAAAATGTGTCATCCTGTATCCGGCAGTGCCGGGCTCTACCAGTCTCCACCCTTACTTCTCTCTTGGTCTTGGTAAGTAGATTAAATGGACCTTGAACCCATAAAACCTGTCTTTAGGGCTTTCGACATAACAAGACTTAAACAAGTTTTTTCAGCTACAGAGACTAGCTTGAAAATTGAAAATTTGCTTGTAGCAAGTTTGGATAAGGTAATTTCCAATAAGTGAATAAAAAGGGCACTGATCAGATTGTGCCAATGTCCAGGCTGGTCTGCTCCTTTGTTGTTCGCAAACACCGAAGACAGGTTTCTTTCATCGAGGCCCAAATGGCTTTACATTAGGCTAGTTCTGTTGCATTTTCAGTCTAATATGAAGCATGATTAGATGTTGCATGAGGGTCTAAATGGGGAGATGGGGGATGCAGGTGGGGGACGGAAGTACCATGAAACCATAACTCTTTCCTTGCTAGCGGCATTTCTTGTCATCTGCTGATAACCTTTGAAAACAGTTTGGACCAAACAGTTTGACTTTCTGATAGATTTTCCAGAAAGATTTTTTTTTAAAAAGTCAGCAGACGACAACAAAAGCATGAACAAAAATTACCGAGCATGCAAAGAGGTTGAGGAGATAGCATCCCCCCAAAGGTGGGAGAAAAAATCATCATAAGAGTGTTAACATTTGATAACTGGGTTTTGGGGATTTAAAATATTGTAACATTGGCCTGGGCCACAAAAAATGTTAAATTTCTTTAAACCCTATTCTCACATGACATTGCACCTGGGAATGATATAATTCCATGTATTAAAGTTGATGACCCAGTAGTAGTAGTTTACATTTTTAGAAACATTATCTAGTGATGAGTATAACATCACATATATCTGAGAAAAATCTTAAGCAATTGCAAAGTACTGCTGCTGTATTATTCCAATCATCAAACTCATTTTGAAAAAGTGATATGTCACCGAGTGACAATTTTGTCCAATAAATTAATAAAATAAAATAATAAAAACTAATAAAATAGAAAATAATAATAAACGTGTAAATGTGATATGCAACAAATAATTATGAATATGTATATGTTGAATAATTTCAGGTACATTCATAATTCTAATTTGTTTTGTATACTCTATCAAAAATGCAAAGCATATTTTATTCCATAAAATAATCTGAACTTCTTCTAAAATTTTGCTTACAAAGTCATTTTCTAAATGTCTTTCATTGCACTGTATTTGCTAACAGGTACATTGATTTGCATCAGTTGATCAAAGGAAGTAATCTTTGACACCTTGAGATCTAATCCTACACTCCAGTGCTTATGTTCATCTTAATTATCATTATTCAAAGATTGATTTGATAGAAAGTGAAACTTGACACATTTACTTCCTGATGTTCATCTTATCTTTAAAACTCTATTCTTCTCAAAAGGAAATTGGCATTTACAACTTCCTCAAGGTATTTGACACCTTTGGACTCAAACTCATATTTTAGCTAAAGTAAAATAATGCTTCTTCAGTCTAGTCTAGAACTTCATAGTGCAAACAGTAGGTCTACAACTCAGTCATCCCTTTCAACATTTTTGCATGTTGGGATGACTTTATGAACATTTTGGAACTAGTGTTTTCATATAGGATTATAAACATAACTATATTTGGAAACTTATTGAAGAATTTCAACTATTTAGAGAAATATTATTCTGAACCCAGGGACAATGAGGAAAGTAGCATTTGGATATTATGACAAGTTGGAAATAATCTCTCTACATAGACATTTTGAATATTATCAACAAATTAATATTTTAGAATGTATGAAGAAGATTTAAACAAAATCTATGGAACATTCCATCCAAATCAGTGGTTCACTGTTATAGTATAGTTGTCATTGCTTATTATTGCTGAACTTTTAAATCAAGAAACATTTTATTAAATTTGGAAATACAAGAACTCTTTAGACTTTTTAGTTTGAACTATGTCTAATTAGCTTAACACAAACAGCTAATTAGTCAAAGCCCTTTATGCGTATTGATGGGGTAAATTAAAGACTGGGGTCGAGGGTAAAAGCTAATTTCCCATTGGCTCAATATTTATGGCATAGAACTGGAATACATGCTTACCACCAAAGACCCTATCCACTGACCTCAGGTGAGGCAGCGAACCCCCTTGGTGGCCAAGACAAGGTAGGGGCCTGATGCTTTGGCTGTTTGTCGGGTCCACCAGGCTTTACCTGTTGAATTTCTATTGCTCCGGTATTCAGTTTAATTTACTGTTGAGTCCTTATCTTTGCCTTATCTCCTTTTTATATCTTGATTTATATGTTCTAGGAGATGATGCATTGATAAGCTAGGGGTCTTTCATGCAAACCAAATATCTATGTGTCTTGATCCACATCTGAACTAAGGGTGAGGTTGGTGCACCGTTTAACCGGTTTAAGCCCTCCAGTAAAATATTTTACTGACCGTTCCAAAGCGGTACTTCTTTTGTGGATCTTTTATGTTTTTTTGGTCTTGTGTTTGCTATGCCTTTGTACACGTCTATTTATATGTGCTTTGTGGTCACCTGCTGGGAAAGTGCTGACCTCTTGGCTCTAGTTTGTGGTGTCTAACTGTGAGTTTGTTACTTTCCCATTTGCTATCCTGGGTCATTTGTGGTACTTGATTGTATCGATTCCTGATCTTTGCACCCTTACTTACTTAGCAAGCCTTGCATTTGATCTTTCCCGCTAACTTTTCAAGATTCTCTATATTAAGTCATATTTTGTTTGCTTTATTTTAGGTCAGTTTCCTGGAGAACATGGTCTTGTAGCACCAGGAATGAGTTGCCACTATGCAGTAAGGTTTGCTCCTGACGCACTGAGAGATTTCCATGATGAAATTAAAATACAGACCCAGTCTACTGTACCCATCACAGTTCCACTGTTGGGAAGAAGACCACCACCCAAACTTACATGTAATAAAAAGTACAATAAATTAGGCAAATATGGTTTATTTCAAAATTCCAAGTTGGACTTAAATCTCTCTTGCGCCAAGGACTTTCGGAACCTGATTTCTATGGTGACTTGGTATATAAGTTGAAGAAGATTGTTGGCTCTAATAGTTTTTCAGCACAGTTTATTAAAATAATTTACCATTATAAAAAGATTGGCTATAACATTAATGTATAGCAACAGACTGCATGCTTGGTGGTCAACCCATCACAGTTGGCAACTTTGCTTTCCTCTTTAATTACAAGCCGGTGGGTTGGAATTCAGACTCTATGATGGTTCCGACTTAAAAGACTTATCAATTGATGAGATGGTAGGGGCCTGATGCTTTGGCTGTTTGTCGGGCCCACCGGGGTTTACCTGTTGGATTTCTTTTGCTCCAGTATTCAGTTTTATTTACTGTTGAGTCCTTATGTTTGCTTTATCTCCTTGTTATATCTTGATTTATATGTTTTAGGAGATGTTGCATTGATAAGTTAGGGGTCTTTCATGCAACCAAACCAAATATCTATGTGTCTTGATCCACATCTGAATTAAGGGTGAGGTTGGCGCCGTTAAACCGGTTTAAGCCCTCCAGTAAAATATTTTACTGACCGTTCCAAGGCGGTACTTCTTTTGTGGATCTTTTATGTTTTGGTTCTGTCTTGTGTTTGCTATGTCTTTGTGCGCGTCTGTTTATATGTGCTTTGTGGTCACCTGCTGGGAAAGGGCTGACCTCTTGGCTCTCATTTGTGGTGTCTACTATGAGTTTCTAACTTTCCCATTGGTATCCTGGGTCAGGTGTGGAACTTGATTGTATCGATTCCTGATCTTTGCACCCTTACTTACTTAGTATCAGTGGCAGGCCTTTAGTTGAGAATGCCTAACGAAAATATAATTTTCTTATTTCTCAACCAAAATATATGTTATGGGTACTCAAAGGACCTGTCTCAATGAGACGGCTCTTTTGAACACCCAAAACATATATTAAAAATTAAGTACAATTGTACGCTGAAAAATTTTGTTTATCAAAACCAATGAGTGATCTGTTAAAAAATGCTTGTTGTTTTAGTTTCTTATTGCATATGAAGGAACTGTTCAGAATAAGAAACCAGTGCAATTTTGCACATGATTTATATTTTGTACATCTAAGGAGCACAGTGGCTCAGTTGATAGAGTGTTAGACTGGGGATCGAATGGTTGCTAGTTTTAGCCTCACTGTTGTTGTGTCCTTGAGCAAGAGACTTTATCCACTACTCAGTACTGAATCAACACAGGAAGACCTGTCCCTACATGACTGTAAAATGTAAAATTGTTAACTGGGACATAAAGAATTAAACTAAACAAACAAAGTAATTGTGCATTTCTATTGTATACTTTAAACTTTGGGTATTTGTATCTATGCCAAAAGAAAAAAAAATCTTGTTTCCAGTTACGTCTCCAATATTTTTAGGGTCAGTAGGTAGGTAAACTTTTTATATATATAAAAATAAATTATGGTAAAAGTATAAAAATCCTTTAAAAAGTTTAGAAATAGACTTTAATATTCCATAAGACTTAAAAATGACTAAAAATAATTATGGTAAAATGTATAAATGTATAAAAATCCTTTGAAAAGTATAGAAATAGACTTAAATATTCCATAAGACTTCAAAATGACTATAATTGTGGTAAAAAGTATAAAAATCCTTTAAAAAGTATAGAAATAGACTTTAATATTCCATAACACTTCAAAATGACTATAATTATGGTAAAAAGTATAAAAATCCTTTAAAAAGTATCGAAATAGACTTAAATATTCAATAAGACTTCAAATTCTTTTGAAATGGCCCCAAAATATTAGGGTTGGAAACAAGATTATAATTTTGTTCCCTTTTAAACAGTTAAACTTAGGATATTTCTAGTTTGTTGTAGCACTTGCACAAAATACGAGACATATGCAAATTTTCTTATCAAATTATTTCAGTACCAAGTGTTGTTGATGTTGGCTATTGTCTAGTTGGAGGTTGTCAAGTGACACAGCTGCTAGTGAAGAATGAAGGTGGTCCAGGAAGGTTCTGTATTATGCCAAGTGCCGTATGGCCTACAACTAACTCTAAGGTAATTAGGCAGCGTCCTGAAATACTGATGCTTCAACCCTTTGCATACCAATGAAAATTTCTGTAAAGTTTGATACAGTTTTACCATTTGAGCCGTGGCATTAGATTTCCAACAATTTGGTATGTGCGACCAGCAAAGGCTCAGACCAGCCTGCTAGTATGTGCAGACTGATCAGAGCCTTTTCTGGTCGCTTAAATATTCTTTGACAGTTAAACTACTGACCGAATCTCATTTGAGGTTTCTTAGCTTAAAAGGAGGCTGCACATGCTCATCTGAATCTACACTTGTCAAAATACCACATTGTTGGAAATCACGTGTCACCGCCTATTTTATATTTTGAGGGCCATATGTTATATTTCAGGACCACTTTTATGTTATACCACAGTCCATTCATGTGGACCCCAAACAGCATTATAAAGGGACTGTCTGTACATACTAACAACTGAAATGCTGCAAGTTAACAGGATAAAAATTAAAAAATCGGGGAGTAGTGCAGTACATAAAAGTGTTCAGTTAAAGTAACATTTGCAGAGCTATAATTATTTGTATTTTCTCTTCAGTCTGCTGTCCACAATGGGAATGTGCCTATTCCTCCATTTGATATAAGACCTGCTGTGTTAGAAATTGCCAAAGATGATACAGTTGTCATGGATATAGTATTCCAGCCTCCACAGGTGAAGAGTTACTCTGTTGACATGTGTCTGGTGTGTGATAATTGTAATGTGAAACATTTCTCCATTAAAGGTAAGCATGATGGGAAATTCTGTATTTGGGCAAGTTCCTGATATCAATTTAAAGTTCAATTAAACAATAAATAGTCAATCACTGTTTTATTATACTAGTTTTCTGTGCAGAATTATGATATTTCAGGCATTGAAGTGCTAGGCGTCACGCAGCACCCGGCATTCCTGGGTTCAACCCCTACAAAAGTTGTGTTCAAGGAAACAAGTGTGGCTGCTACAGATTGAGAGAAATATCATAATTCTGCACAGAAAACTAGTAGAAATACAGAACCCCTATATGGAGTGTACTGCAGTGTCTGGCCTGGTTATATATGCTACTTGAGCATCCTGCATTGGTGCTGTAATGGTTTAGGATGTTGCAGAGCTAGGCACTCACGCTGCATTCGGGGGTTCTACCCCCACAAAAGTCAAGTCTTTTATTATATATTGTGATTTTATAGTAAGTACATGTATAGCATAGTCTTAAGTCTAAATATAGGTCATATAATAATTTTTAATATTCAAAAATAGTAAGTGAGTATGATCAGGAAATACCACAATCACAAACTGCAGACAACCCCGTGGCAACGCGAGAAAGAGCCGCTCAACCATCACAAGACACCAGGAAGACAAATTAAGAAAAGCTATCAGCTCTCTCTTCCCCATCAAGATGATTGCAATACTAGAATAGACACAAAGTAACGTACAACAAAACATAGAACAATTACAGACTCCCACAATGGGAGTAACAATAAACAAAAAGTCAACAACAACAGAACCACCGCCTTAGAACGGACAGCAGCCTAAGCCAGCGGGGGGGCTTAAATGCATTTTACTGGTACTAAATCTTCGCCCTAGATTCTGCTGTTGTTGAAGTACAAGAAATGTTCAGCTCGCATGGAGGCCATCTAACTAATGCAATGTAGCATCATGGAAAACACTCTAATCAAATTAACACTCCATGATGAAACAAAGAAAAGGGCTCAGGACTCACAGATAGTCAGAGCTAAAGAAAACCTCAAGTTGAGCCACGGTGGGTCCAGCTACAGATAAGCATCAGGCACCAACCCACCAATTAAAGCTTTACTTCAGAGCCATCATAGAGTCTGAGGCCTGTCCCACCGTCGTGCAATTAAAGAGGAAACCATAGCTATAAACCGTGATTGGGTTTAAAACTAGGCATGCAGACTGTCACATGATATCCAAATTATATCCAACCCTTATATAACGTTTTACTATCTTTTTGAATTGATCACTAAAATTAGGTTTTCCAACAATTCGTTTGAATTTATAGACTAAATCACCATAAAATATAGGTTCTGATATGCCTTGTTGCAGAAGAGTTTTTAACCCAATGTTGTATTTAACAATTAACTCTGAGTGTCTGTAGTAGAATTTAGAAAATGCTTTTCGAATTTTATGATATCTATAGCCTTGTTTTAATAATTTAGCAGTTAAAAATAAGTTTCTGTTGTTGAAGTCATCAACATTAGAGCACACTCTAGCAAAACGAATAAGCTGAGAAATATATACACCATAGGAAGGAGAGCGAGGAACATCTCCATCAAGAAATGGGAAATTTACTATTTCAAAATTAAAATCATCCCGTTTATCATAAATTTTAGAAGAAACTATGCCATTTGTTATTGACAAGTTCAAGTCCAAAAACGGAGCTTCAGTATCAGAAGAATTCGCCTTATTTAACTGAAGTTCAGTGGGATATATCTGACCTACCATTTGTTCAAAATAAGGATTATCAATATTAAGTAAGTCATCTGAATATCTGGAGGTAGAGTTAAAAGCTTCAATAATATCAGCTTGATTATTGTCTGACAGAGATAACATAAAGTCTCTCTCATAACAAAACAAAAACAAATCTCGACAAGAGGAGCACAATTAGTACCCATTGGAATACCGACAATTTGTCTATATAATTTAGAGCCAAATCTTATAAATATATTGTCCAAAAGATAATGGAGCGCATCACACATTTTCTGACATGACCACAATTTATATCGTTTAGGTTGTTCAGAAGTAAAAAAAGCATTTTTATCATTACAAGCCAAATAAAGTGAGCCCTCTCTGTTAAATGTTTGTTCAATTAATTCTGTTAGTTTATCTTTTATTAGATTATGAGGCAATGTAGTATAGAGAGTAGAGAAATCATATGTAGACAAACCAGATGCTAGAAAACCTCTAGGCTTCAATTTATTAAGAATTTCACCTGAATTTTTGAAAGACCAAAATAAATTTTTACCATTTCTTTCATAAACTGTTGTGCAATATTTAATTACATGATTTTTAATCGCAGTGAGGCATGAAGTCAAAAGAATAGACAACTCAGTAGTTGTACATGCACTAGAATTAGCAATAAAACGTGACTTATAGGGCCGTTTATGAAGTTTAGGTAACCAGTATAACGTAGGAAGCTTGCTATGGTCCTCATCAACAAACAACCCAAACTTAGCTGCCATATGGCATCGATGCCTATCAACGATAGACGTCTCATCATGCCTGTTATGCTCATATGTTTTGGCAGTGCTAAGTTCTTGCTTTAGGGTGTTAATATAGTATCTTTTTCAAACGACCACAACATTGTTAGCAGCCTTATCTGCGGGGGCCAAAACAAACTTCCTATGGAATTCCTGGATCCCTTTCTTCAAGTGTCTAAAAGTGAATTTAGGTTTAGGTGGTAGAAGATCTAAATTGTTGCAATAAAATGAAATTCTACCATCAATAATTTTGAAAATATTAAGTTTCCAACTAATTAAGGCATTAGACTCAACATGCTCTCGTTTACACCAGCGATTACAAAATTCTTGTAAGGCTCCTGCAATTTCCTCACGACATGATTTGAAGTCTATTTGCACAGGAAACCTATATTTAGGTCCCTTACATATAATAGACCGAATTCTTGAATCAGTTATGATTTTTAAATCTCCTGTGACTATATGACCAGCAGGTTGATAGCAATACTTAGAGTCTATGCAATCTCAGGAGTCAGGAATAGAATTTTCGATATCAAGTTCTGTTACTAATTTGTTATAGTTAAAAACAGTACAACAAATAGGTTTATTATACTTATAACAAATGATAGGGGATTCCTTATTTTCAAAATAGGTAGGAATAGAAGAGATAACAGATTTATCTTTAAATATACTGGGTAAGTTAATGAATTCAATCCCCTTGTTGACAAATTGAATTTTAATAAAATGTCTAATATGATTAATTTCTGAATCTATATATGGGCGAAGAGCATGTTGATTGACTTATTACCTTCCTTTTAAGGCTGGTGTGGATTTAGTTTCCGTGGAGAGAGGCACAACACAGCCTCTGCCAGGAGAATTAACAGATGCTACTGCCCAACATCTGATAAGATTTGATAACCTCAATCCCTTCACTTACACTGACAGATCTTGTGTTGTCAAGAATGTGATGTAAGTAATAACCAGGGGTCTGGAAATACCATGCCCAACTTGTCTGACCTGGTCCTATTTCATTCAGGACAAGCTAGAACTTCTATTGATTGTTCCTGGGACAAATTAAAAAAAATTTATTACAACTCTTTTTTAATATTGAAAAATTATTATGCACTTATGTGTTGTGTTGAACACAGTGTAGATTCTGATCACCTGGCCTCTTCAGAAGCCAACTGATCTGTATCTAAATGTTTTCAATAGGATTTTTATCTGGTTTCATACTATTTTTAAAAAGAGTTTATTCATCTCTATTGTTTTAGAACAGTAAGTAAGTAATGGTGCAAAGATCAGGAATCGATACAATCAAGTACCACACCTGACCCAGGATACCAATGGGAAAGTGACAAACTCACAGAAGACACCACAAACGAGAGCCAAGAGGTCAGCCCTTTCCCAGCAGGTGACCACAAAGCACATATAAACAGACGTGCACAAAACATAGCAAACACAAGACAGAACAAAAACATAAAAGATCCACAAAAGAAGTACCGCCTTGGAACGGTCAGTAAAATATTTTACTGGAGGGCTTAAACCGGTTTAACGGCGCCAACCTCACCCTTAATTCAGATGTGGATCAAGACACATAGATATTTGGTTTGCATAAAAGACCCCTAACCTATCAATGCATCATCTCCTAAAACATATAAATCAAGATATAACAAGGAGATAAAGCAAGGATAAGGACTCAACAGTAAATTAAACTGAATACCGGAGCAAAAGAAATCCAACAGGTAAACCCCGGTGGGCCCGACAAACAGCCAAAGCATCAGGCCCCTACCATCTCATCAATAGATAAGTCTTTAAGTCGGAACCATCATAGAGTCTGAAGTCCGACCCACCGGCGTGCAATTAAAGAGGAAAGCAAAGTTGCCAACCGTGATTGGGTTGACTACCAAGCATGCAGTCTGTTGCAATACATTAATGTTATAGCCAATCTTTTTATAATGGGAAATTATTTTAATGAACTGCGCTGAAAAATTATTAGAGCCAACAATCTTTTTCAACTTATACACCAAGTCACCATAGAAATCAGGTTCCGAAAGTCCTTCGTGCAAGAGAGATTTAAGTCCAACTTGGAATTTAGAAATCAAATCATAGTATCGTCTATAAAATTTTGAAAATGTTTTGCGAAGTTTATGATACCGATAGCCTTGTTTAAGAAGTTTCTGAGTTAACAATTTATTGCGAGTGTTGAAGTCAGCAACATAGCTAGATGCTCTAGCAAAACAAATGAGTTGAGAGATATAGACTCCATAGGATGTAGAAGAAGTCTAAGGTCTAAGTTAAGTTTTTTTGTACATTATTGATTCTTGGGACAAGTAAAACTTTCTCTAGACAAGTATCTTATGGCAGTTTACTTTTCCCTTGGCAAGTATCAACTTTTGCTATTTCCACTCCTATGTAGTAAACACCATAATTGAGGAGGGCAGTGGCTCCGTGGTAGAGTGCATGACTCAAGACCAAGGGGTTGCGGGTTCGAGCCTCACTGGCGTCACTGTGTTGTGTCCTTGAGCAAGACACATTAACGGTTGCTCCCAGGAAGACTCATCCTGACATAACTGAAAAATTGTTGACTGGGATGTAAAGAATCAAATCAAACAAACCACCATAATTGTCTTACTATGTCAGTGGCATCAAGTGGATCTGTAAGGAAGATATATACTATAAACCCTACCATGTTGATTTAAACTGTATTTGTTTTATTTGTTACATACAAAAAGCGTAGTATAAAAAGTATCAGTATTGGAGAACAAGCTTAGCAGCTTATACATATCCTCTCCTGTGTCCATGTTGAACTCTGTTTTGTAAAAAAGTGGAGTGCCAGCTGATCAGGATCCACACTGTTTTCCATTCTGCTTGCTAATAAAAATGAATCCCACAAGTAATTAATATAAAAACTGGAGAGGAGTGAAATTAAGAAATGGGCCTCTTTGCGAGAAAACCTGTCTTTGGGGTTTCCAACAAAGCGAGTTTCAAACCAGTCTCCTCATCTACACAGACTAGCTGGAATATTGAAATTTCTCTTGAAGAAAGTAGAGATATGATACTTTTCAATAAGCGAATAACAATGGCGCTGATCAGTCTGCGCATATGAGCAGGCTGGTTTGCGCCTTTGTTGTTCGCAAACCACCGAAGACAGGTTTTTTCGTGATGAGGGCCAAATAATATCCAACATGTTAAGGGTTGTGCACACAGTATAACCCTTTCCTTACCGGCAGCGACTTGTTGTCTCAAACAGTTAAAACCCAGATCAAAACTATTTGCCACTCTGATAGACTCATAGTGTTCCTTAAAGAATTCTTTTAAAAAGTTAATTTTAAAAAAAGTCAGCAGAAGACAACAAAAGCATGAAAAAATATGCAAAGAGGTAATACATACAATGCCCTAATGCAACAGGGTTCACCGAGCACTGTGAAAGTTTAACAAATTTGCTTATCACATTTGAGGCGCGACATAAGATTTCCAACAATGTGGTATGTGTGACCAGCAAAGCCTCAGATCAGCCTGCGCATACGCGCAGTCATATCAGAACCTTTGCTAGTCGCTTGAATATTCTATGACTGTTAAGCTACTGACTGAACATCATTTGGAGTTTCTAAGCTTAAAAAGAGGCTGCACATGCTCGTCCGAGTCTACACTTGTCAAAATGCCACACTGTTGGAAATCACATGTCACGGCTCATTTATGTACAATCACACTTAACACTTCTATGCTTAGCTACCACATAGGTCTAGCTGTAACTGGTTTTTGGTCTGAACCATCTTCTATTTCTACACTTTGTTTATGCGAGCAGCTAAGACTCTTTGGAGATAGCACGGCACAGGCTGGGCTGAGCCTTCACTGATTGCCTAAGCAGTAAGACCTTATGGAATAGCAGACTCAGGACCATATGATATTACAGTCAAATGAAATCTCTACTTCTTACAATTTTGATGTGTTCATTTTCAGATTAAGGATTAGCACATAGTTTTGCCTTAAGGTATCTATCATAAAGCAAATATTATAGGCTCTGATCAATAGCAACATGATGCAGCATTTGAGCTTGGTCTGCATCTTGCTATCTTGCCACTAGCAAGGCTGCAAGGAAAACTATTTCTAATTTGTTGCTGGAACTTTGCTAGTTTTCATTTTTAGTAACATGTTTTTATCCTCATGCTTTTTGGAACTCGGGATCTGTTCAATATCAGCTATTCTAGTGAGTTATATCTGTATTTGAAATTTCTACACTTTGAAGAAATAGTTCGTGTGAAAATCGCTGTTCACTTTGAAATTATAGTGATTGAAGCATATACCACGTTTTAATTATTCAATATTATATCTTTTGTTGCCAATTTTCGCTAGAAAATAGAATATTAACTGAGTTATTGATGTTTTTGCGAATTGAAAAGCTGACGTGTCACTTTTAAACGGTTATTTGGTCATTTCAGGAACAGTAACTCTTATTTAATTGTCTTCTATGAATGGACACTGCATACCAGAGTGATGCGCGTATGAATATCGCTGTTAATCAGGTCAACCACGCCTTGTAGTGTATTCCGAAGAATGGAAATGAGCCGTTTCATGAGAAAACCTGCCTTTTGGAATTTTAAAAGGCTAGCCTGTTTAATACAGGGGGTATAGTTAGTTCTCAGAAATTTGATGTCGTAAGTTGAGCTATCATACCATCTTACATGTATAACCAACAGCAGTGTGCACATGCTTGTCTTTACATAAACATATATCACAGTCACGCATACATGTCATAAACTGAATGACCTGGCGCTTTTACGTCGCTCCTTGATTAGATTGTATTTGGGCCATCTCATTTAATTCATCACACCCTTTAAACATGTTAGCACAGCCATCCACTAAATTTCGGCCTCTGTATTCTTCCTGTGTGTGCAAGCAGCAAATTGTCTTCACTGTTCATATAAACATAAATGCGGCAGATGCCATAATGCATTTAACATGCATGAAGTAATAATCATGCATGCACAGTCATCAAGTGGGGCTATGCGCCTTTTCGGCCCATATGTTCGTCCAAATGCTGCTTGCTTAAGGCGTCTGCTGCACATAGTTGATAACATTATTTGCTTTAATATGTAAGTACAGATATATTTTGTCCACAAACATTATTTGCCCGATTTTGTTAGTTTGCTCGGAATAATGTTTGATGCAGAGTAATACTTGGAAAGTTATTAATAATTTATGTTTGATGCAATGCTCTTGCGAGAATTGGCGTTTGTGCAGCCTGGCGTTTGTGCAGCCTCGTCTGGGTTGCACGCATTTTATAGTATATAAATGTAACAAAAATGGGTCAACACTTCAATTAACCCATTTAATTCGAATGGAATATCCCACTCTTTTCAGTTGGACCAGTCCATTACCGTTTTTGGTTAATATAATTACTGACCAGGATTTGTGTGTATTTGATAAAACGGCCGCGTATCGATGACGTTGTGTGCATGGTGATTGAATCTTGCATTTTGTGGTTCATTTTATATTTGATTGTTGGTTAGATTACAGAAGGTACAAGAAACCAAACTACAATTTAAGTTTTATATCCCTAGAAATCAGAATCCCTTGTCATATTAATGTTTTGTTTCGGTATATCTAGAGATCGCCAAAAATTGGACTAGCCCCATTAGACAATATATTTCTACCAAATCCTTTGACGCAGAACACTGCTTTCAACAAGTGACACATAAATAACTTGTGCAAGAAGCGACTGCTGCGTTCTTTCAAGACTAGGTACGGGCTAGTAAGAGACTTCATGAAAGAGAAAATTATCAGGAGTTATATAAAAAATATTGTGGTGGGGGGCATTGGGCCGAAACGACCCATCAAAATAGGCCAAAACGACCCACCCTAAAACCAGGCCAAAAAAGACCCAGCCGAAACAACCCACGGCCTCAGCGGCCGGAAACCTATGCTTAATGAATGTGCTATGTCCGCTTCAGTGATGCATTTACAATTTTGGGCTTATGGGTCCTGAAACTCGCTACATCCAATATCAATGAGTCCCCACTGCAAACTAATGAGTCCAAAACACTATTTTTAATGACAAGTCTGCCATACTATTGCATCCTGGGACTCGCTGAAATAAAAACTTCTGCGCAAAAGATGCAGGATGCGCAGGTAACAAAATCACTGCCACTTTCCTGCATCAAGGCAGTGACCGATATATAGGTCACTGATCATTGCACCACATCGTGAAACAGAACCCATAGCGGCTTCTCTGATCTTAAACATTGCTATCAGCGAGCCCCTGCTGATAACATATGCAGAAAGTTTGGGCCCAGATCTGGTCTGACAAAGAGTTTAAAATTGATCAAAATCTGACTGTATTCCTGACTTTTATCATATACACTTGAATCTACGTGTAAAACAAAGGCACCAATGGGACTGCGCGGCTTGCCTTTAACAAAGTCGAGGTTCTCGCGGCTTTAAAAATTCTATAGGCGTTTGGTAAATAAGCAAATTTCGATAATCTCAAGGTCTATTCTGTTTTCAAATACAAAGCCACCTTGTGGGGCTATAACCATAAATTTATGCATACGTTCCTTCCATGCATAGGCCTCTACTTAAATGGTAAGATTTGTGTTTCATCACGGAGGAAGGTGACATTGTTGTTTATGTAAAAATGATTGATTGATTGATTGATTGATTGATTGATTGTGTTTGTGTACGCTATTCGGTTTATTGATACATGTACTCATTTTTAAACCATGTAGCTTGTGATGTAATGAAAGAACAAACTCTTTATCTGCTAAAGCCGAGTTCATTGATATGGCACTTAATGCCATATCTTTTCTTGTTTAAAAAGCAAAGGGGATATTGTTATCGCCTCCGTCTGTCCGTTATGCTATCTTCTCCAAAACCATTGGACGAAATTCAACAATATTTGGTGTGTGATTTACTCACATGATGGGGCACGCAACAGCATTTTTTTCCATGCCCCCCTGGGGCCCTGGGGAGGGGTCAAAAGGTCAAATATCATTCAAGTTCAATTACAAAGTCAATTTCAAAGATTTTTATACCAAACTTTGTGTGTGTTCTTACAAACGAAAGAGACAAAACATATAAGACGGGATTTTTATTCTGTTGCGTGGATCATGCCCAAGGGGTGGGACTTTGGGTCGCTGGGGGTCTCCAGGTGGTTAAAAAAATCTTTTTTCAAACATGGTCATGTGGCATATCAAATCGAAGGGGATGATGAGCAGAACAGAATGCGAGTAACATTTTCATCCTAGGGTCAAACTGGTGACCTTGGGGCGAGGTCAAATATCATTAACATGTCAATTTCAAAGATTTTTATACCAAACTTTGTGTGTTCTCACAAATAAAAGATAGAAAACATATTGAATAGAATTTTCATTCTGTTGCCAGGGTCATGCCCAAGGGTGGGACTTGGGGGGGGGGGGGGGTGCTGGGGGGAGTCAAAAACTTTAGCGTGGGGATTTGCGATGGCACCCCATCGACTGTGCGCTCTAGTTATGAAATCTTTTCAGAAATGTCAGCCTTCCATTCCAATGGATGATCTACAAGCCCCAGTTTGATAGTCCGGGTTCGAACTCAGCCAGTAAGAAATATGATCGGGTACCAGATGTAGACTCTGTCTTCAGTATTCATCCACCAACAGGAGTCCTGCCACCAGGGGAACAAAAGGAGTTTAAGATTACCTATGCCCCGCCTATTGTAAGTTATTTGGTAGTTTCTTACATCCAGATACGCAGACATTTAGCTTTAAATTGTGACTAATTACATATACCCATCTGTGTAAACCTGTGTTTAAGAGTCCATACTTGAAAAATTATTTTTTTCATGCTTTGGTTGAGAAATGAGAAAATATTTTTTCAAGAATGCACTCCTATCTGGAGGGTATACAATAATTTGCATAATTTGAGTAAATGTGGAAGGGACAGTCTCATCTAATCTTATTATGCAGTCTTGTCTGAAGATTTGAACTTGTTAAAGAATATGTTTCAAATAGTAACATAATATTGATTTACCTAATTGGAATAATCATGGAAAGGAAATACCCATCTTATAGGTGAAAGTAAAAAATAAATATGAAATCATATAATTGAATGTTAACAGGGAAAATCCATATTTTTACTGAAATTTAAATGATACTGCATAGGTCTAGACAAGCAACTTTTATTTGTGTAAAATTGTGAATATTTTCTCATCCTTTAATTTAAACATGTGTTTTTGGGTGCTCAGAAGAACCTTCTCACTGATATGGTTCTTTTTGAGGACCTACAATATACATTTTGGTGGAGAAATGATAAAGTAATTTTCCAAGTATGCTCTCTTATCTGGAGTTAATGATTTGCATAATTTGACTAAATGTGGAAGGGACAGTCTCCTGTTTTGTTGAAATTAAAAATTAATGAATTGCATAATTTGAGTAATCATAGAGAGAGAGCCTCAGCAAATATTTTATTACATATTGAGAATTTTTTTTAGAAAGTCCCATCTTATTGCTGAAATCAAAAGGAGTGCAGTGGCTCAGTGGTAGAGAGTGAGACTTGGGGTCATATGGTCACTAGTTCAAGATTCACCAGATGCACTGTGTTGTGTCCTTGAGCAAGACAATTTCTCCTCTAATCAGTACTAATTTAACACAGCAAGACAGGAAAACATCCAGACATGACTGAAAAATTGTTGACTGTGATGTAAAGCATCAACACAAACAAACAAAAGAAACATTTTGCTTAAAAATCAAAACAATATTGGGTTTTCAAAAATTGAATTTGACCTCTCAACATTTTCTCCAGCTATGCTAAATCATGTATTGAGTAAACCTATCTTTAGGGTTTGCTTTAAAGGTTAATTGTTCCATAAAAAGCAAGTGAGTCTTTCATACAAGTCCTTATTATACCATCCAATCTGCAATAAACTTTGTCAAAATTGGATATAAAATAAGAAAGATATCAAAACTCTGACTTATATTAAGCCAATGGAGGGCACCATTTTGAATATCTAAGGGCTATTCCAGAAAAAAATACCTGGGGGGGGGGGGGGGGGGGGGGGTAAGGCAAATGATATATTTTTCTATGGGTGGTTGGTGCTGACATTTTTCAAATTATATGGGTCATTGGTGTTTGAAAAAATCTGATAACATGGGTGGTTGCGTTTTGTCGGAAAATTGGTTACTGACAATTCATAGGTATATCAAATGGAATGTTCCTGTATCAATTAAAATATCAAATCCCAATCAGCCTGTTTTTCTGTTGAGTGAAATCATCTAATCTCCGCATCAATTAATTAATTTTGCGTGGATATAAGACAAAACAAAGTTGTTTTCCAAGTTCATAAAGCCTTTATAATTGCATGTCAAACACGATTGCAGTATGCATTCGGTAAAGCAACACAATAACCTATGAAAGTTTCCGAAAGCAACATCTATAACTTGCAGTGTAGGATTGGATAAAACATTGGCTGTTCCTGTTGTCACGTTTGTATTAACAGCTGAGTGGGACCAATGATGGTGATGTCAGACAGAAAAATACAAAGTTGAGCAGGTCGATCTAAAACCGTTCACTTCAAAACTAAAAAGCATGAAACTTTTCATTCATTGACAGTGGATTATTTGAAATGTCATACCTTGATGGGTGTAAACAACACAGTATAGGAAAATGAGCATAACTTGCACTTTCCTCTTTTTTTATGGAAGCTTATTAAAATAATTCACATGAGTAGACATTAGAAAGGGCTGACCTCTTGGCTCTCGTTTGTTGTGTCTACTGTGAGTTTGTCACTTTCCCATTGGTATCCTGGGTCAGGTGTGGTACTTGATTGTATCGATTCCTGATCTTTGCACCCTTACTTACTTTGCTTACTCTTTATTGATTATTGAACATTTTGTATCCATATACATATTGTATTTAATTCTATGGGTAGTTGGTACATGAGCCTTTCAGATTACATGGGTGGTCGGTGTCTGTGGAAATTTAATTCCATGGGTGGTGGGGTCCCAAAAAAGTGCCTTCTTCCCCCTCCAGATATTTTTTCTGGAATAGCCCTAATTAACTTCCTGTAAATTTTGGAAAACCAATAAAACACCCATTTTCAATGCAAACTGTACATATTTTTTCAAAGTTAACTATTTTTATCAAATGGATGAATAAAAATGCAATCAAAGTACAAACACAATGGCAGAAAACTAGTATCTCTGTTTATGCATATTGAATTAGGGCTGCCCTCAAATGTTATCAATTATCTACTATACAAACATCTGTAACTTTCTTATTTTTTCACTCAATTTTTATCTGGTTTGCGGCATTTGGCATGATTTAATAAGGGCTTGCATTTGCAATGCACTTGTTTTGAATGTAAATGTCACTCAACGTGTCTGCTAAACAACAGAGACTAGTCATAATCTTGTCAATGTGGATATAGCATGCTTGCCTTTTATCTTATCTTAGCAATGAGCAGCAATGCATCTGCTTTTGTCATCTGCTGAAATATTAAAGAAGCCTCTGGGTCAAACAGTGTCTGTGTGGACCTAGATCAGACTAAAACAGTCTGATCTGGGTCAAAAATAGTGAGTATGATCAGGAAATACCACAATCACAAACTGCAGACAAACCTGTGGCAGGGCAAGGAAGAGCCACACAACAATCAGGAGAAAGCAGGAAGACAAACAAAGCAAAGCAACCAGCTCTCTCTTCCCCATCGAGATACTTGCAAAACTAGAATGGACACAAAGTAACGCACAACATAACATAGAACATTTACAGAATCCTACAAAGGGAGTAACAATCAACAACCAATCAACAACGACAGAACCATCGCTTTAGAATGGACAGCAGCCTAAGCCACCGGGGGGCTTAAATGCATTTTACTGATACCAAATCTTCGCCCTAGATTCTGCAGTTTTTGAAGCATAAACGATGTTAAGCTCGCATGGAAGCCTTCAAACTATTGCAGTGTATCATCAACACTGTTTACCTCTTTACTTACATAAGTCAACAATGTTAGCAAATAAGTTTGTATATGCATTATCCTCTGCTTAGTTCAACCTAGGAAGACCTGTCCCAACATGACTGAACAATTGTTGACCTGGATGTAAAGAATCGAACAAACAAACAAAAAATATATGTATCAGATGCCTTTATTTTACAGGTGCTTTAAGGCTTAATGATTTTATATGGAAAGTAAATTTTTCTTCCAATATTCTGTAGCAATATTGTTATATAGAGGATATTCAAATAATTTTGTAAAATATGTCTTTTATTTCACGAGTGAAGTGGCGAAGCCACGAATGAAATATAATTATTGTCTACTTCACGAGTGAAACAAAAGACATATTTAACAAAAAAACATTTGAATTTTCTTTTTATTATCTACAAATTTCCCATAATCTTTTACGGTAAAGAGAAGCGAATCTTACTTTACATTAGCTTTTGTTTTGATTTTCTAGGTGTAGCAGATGAATTTATAAAAGCTCTTTCTTTTATTAAGCTTGTAAGCGACTCTGGCTTCATTGTCATCGACCGGAAGCATTTTATCAAATACTGACCTGTCTGATTTGAGCACTGTGGGTACATGTGACATATTTGTTTACCAAATGCGTCACAGAGTCATGTGATTCGCCCGATTGGCTGATTCAATATTGTTTATCAAGCGCGTCATCACGTGTCACTGAAACGGTTTCAATGAAAATGCCATGTGGAGAATGTTTTCAAAAATGTTTTAGCGCAAACAATATGATCAGTCTATGGCTGAATACCGTAATACCTATCATTGTTATGATTTGGCTACCCAATATGACTAAATATCTCCAATGAAGGATTATCTATAGGCATTTAACGCTTGTTACTTTTTAGCGTAGGTGTTTTGAGTAATGCGCACCGCGTAACATCACAAACCCGACTTTTCAGTTGTGATGTCCCATAGCAGACAGGTCGATCCTTTATCGCACATGCGCAGACAATGACTCTGGCTTTTTTGTTTACGTTTCCATAGAAATAGGAAACACCAATTGTTGTTTCCCTTAGAAATGAAACAGATATGCCATAAAGAGTTGCTTCCCTTAGACCATATTGAGAAAATAGAAAAAAGTAGTTCCAATCTTACGGTTTCTCTCTCCTGAAAATATCAAATCTTGTATTTCCACTGCTGTGAAAATACAAGTTTTTATATTTTCACGGCTGTGAAATATATGCATTATATTTAATCAATATTTTCCTGTTTTTCATTACATAGTAGATAATAAAAAAGTTTTATATATTTATTTTCTTGATTAACCCTATCTATAGATTGGTGAAGAGGAAGTACGCTAATTGTTGTTGTTTGATGATTTATTCTGGCTTTATCATGATTGGCTTATAATTGTGAGCAGTTGATGAATAAGCTTGTGGTGGCTGGATACTGCTTCATCATTGTTCAATACATTTCTCTCATTTGCAGGCTGTCATCTAGTACATCTACATTATGCTTCTTCATGCCATGCTCCCTTCATCAGAATTCAAAGTGTTGTTATTGTATCTCTTGTCTTGTCTCAAGTTGTCCTTTGCTCAAAGCAACAGTTTGACAATCTTATTGGAATTTGTTTTAAACTGTATTAACCCTAAATATTCTCATACAAAAACTCAAGTATATTAGACTAATAGATTTGTGTGTAAAGACATTTACGGATTGGCAGAAAGTCAAGACCCTGGTTTAGCCCCATACACTGTTTGCTCATGCCTATGTGTCTGAATAGTTAGGAGTAAATATGGTATTAACTCATCTATGCTGAAATAACATAAAGCTTTTTAAGATGCTTTGACGATTGAGTGAATTTCAATTTTTATGTATCATTTCATTATTACTTTTCATCTCAGCTGAGCAGGAAGTGCTTAAAGTGAGCTTTTGGAATCAGTGACTGTCTGGCATCTGTCATAGTCCATCGTTATCCATTGTCAATCGTCCTCAACAATATGCTTTTAACAACAGCCCCTCCTTTTCTACTGGACCAAATTTTAATTAAACTTCACAGATATGTCCCTAAATGAACCCATTCAAAAAAAGTAAAAAATGGGCTGTGTCAAAAAACATGATTGCCAGGGGGTGTGGTCTATTGTGGGAAGGTAAATTTTAACAAGCTTCTCTGAAACCAGTGATCAGAATTCAAAATGATTTAGCAAAAATGGTCATTTGTTGACCTTTTTAAAAAAGCTGAAACAAATTTGATCCATTAAAAAACAAGGGTGCCAGGGGATGTGTTTCATTTAAGTACCTATATAAGAAGCTTTAAACATCTCCAATGAAATAATGTTCAGGATTGCAAACCAATTTTGCAGAAATGGTCACTAAAGGAAATAGCTAAATCAAAGCTGACCTGTCATAAAACATAGACGAGAATGGACATGAATTATTGCAGCGATGGAAGCTCTACATAACTTCTCATCTGAAACATTTGATCAGAATTCAAAATGATTTGACAGAAATGGTTACTGGGCGACCTTTTTCAAATACATGTATAGCTAATACATATATTTGATCTTTCAAAAAAAAAACATGGCCACTAAAGGTTGTGGCAAGTTTTCCTTACATATTTATAGTAGGGGAGCCAGAGATTCAAAAATTGGAAAAAAGTGGCCGGAAAGTAGCAGAATTTTAGACTATATCCTCAGTTAATATGGTATTTCAGAAGATTGAAAACAGATATTGCACATATTTTAAGTCTTGCAAAAGATGTTTATTTATGGGGTAGCTGTAGCTACCCTCATGCAGGGTTCATGTAGTAGGCTATTCGCTATATTACTGAAAAGAAAAGTTATTTAGACCAGATAGGTCACATTTCCTACTATCTGCATATGGCTTTACAGTTACTTAATTAAAAGCACCAAACTGACAATAAGTTTAAATGACTAACGCTTACGTGACTGTTATATACGTTACTTACATTCAAATATATTACTATTGTTTACTGGGCCATGGGCTGCCATAAGACTTATGGAGGGAGATTTTTGTGCATTAAGATTTTCTTAGCTACTTTATATATTATAAAATGTCTGATAGCTTTTGATGAACATGTGCATTTACCATGTGATATCCAAGTCTAAAACGTTACCATTAGACAATAAGGAAACTACTAGTATAGTGTTATTATCATTTGAATCGTTTTCTAACATATCGTTATGATTGATATTTAAATTAGATGCAGCTTAATAGCAGAATGATGCTATTAGTTTAGGCACCTTGAAGTTCTGTTATATACGTTACTTTCTTTTAAAACACTATTTTTGTGCAATGTTATGTGTATATGCGTTCAAACAGCTAGTAGGTGAAAATGAAATGACTACCATCTTAGTGCTAAAAATTAGATTGGAAATATTGTATTTTAAACATTTAATATGAATGAGATGCAACATCAACAAAATCATATTTGGTTTAAAGGGAAAAACATAATATAGCACATAAATGCCATTAAGTATATGTTTTGAGAATCATGTAAAAAGGATAATTGATACCTATTTATTATTCATAACTAAATTGTTTCAGAAAGCTTAAATAATTCTTTAAAATCTGTGCCACTACCATGTAATTGCTTCTTTTTATGCATTAAATGGCGTTAAATGACATATACAAGACATTTTCTTTCACCGTCAACAGCTCAATGAAAAAATAAAAAGCACGCAGTATCATAGTCAGATCCATCACACATTGTAAAAGCCATGAAATATATGCATTTATAAACAGTTATTCGTTACAGCATCTATATTTAAAACAATAAGGCACAAAATATACTCTAAAAAATGTAAGATATTCCGAGCAGAAGTCTAAATCAAGAAGTGAAACATAAAAGATCCCTTCATCACTGTCATATGAAACAAACTGAAGTTTGTGGAAATCGTTATGATTTCTGTCTCTGTTTTAGCACCCGCCTTAGCTATCCTTTGGATTATAATATTTTAGTATCTACAGCGTGTCCGCTTTGGAAAAAGAGCATTATTTATTTTGGTAACGTTTATAACAAAAATATAATGATCATTACTTTAATCATTGTGTTGCCTGGTTCTACACGTTTGTGAAGCAATGAAAGAGGACAGCATTTATTCATTATTACAATTTCAATAATTTAGAAACAGTCTGTTAATAAGTTGGAAAAGCCCCCTGCATTGTTAGTATTAAAGACATTTCTAAATTATTTAAACTTCGATAATCAGGACCTTGAGCAAACAGTTTTCCAGAATAGGACTTGATTGATCATATATTCCAGAACGTTTGCAGACGTTTGCTTTTTAGTAATATAGCTTATCAGCACACGGGATAGAATCTACTTTAATGTTTGTTTTATTCAGCAGGAGACTATTAGTTTTTTACACTCACAATAAGTAATCATAACAACTGTCATTCAGTCCTTAAAACTAACTAATTGATACCCATAAAACATGTACAAACTTGATAAACGATGCTATATTTATGGTATATTGATAGTTCGTGTAAAGGATAAGTTCATGTAATAGATACAAAATCCATACTTATGCTACTACAAAGAATACTTTCAGATAGTATACTCAACAAATGCTATGCTGTATCATGCTTACATATAGTACAATTGGCAATATGGACAATGTTATCACTATCTGAAATGTATCATAATACTTTTACAAATCGAAAGAAATACAATTTCGTATGCAGACGATTGATAAAAAAGAGCGACAGACAAATTAAGCATGCATACATACCATTTGTTAAATTTATGCACACTTTCTTAGAAGAACATGCAAATCTATTATTTGTGTAAGTAATGATACTAGTTATTGTACCTTCTCTATTGTCCATATAATTATTATCTTATTAGCACAGTAGATAATTTAATGTATGCCGTTTTGTCTCTATACCCTGATGTGTTTACAACTCATCTATTATTTAACGCACATAAAAGGAATCAACTGACAGGATTCCTGCAACAGTTTGTTTAAAATTGGGTCCAATGACTGCTATGGTATTATGATAGAACTTAACATCAGCTATATTAACACTAAGTTTGATCTTATGACTGCTATTTTACTCTAAGATATTGCTATTCCTATCAAGATTCTGATTAACGTAAATAACCTTTTAAACGGTCATTTAAATGCGTCCTAGTTAAATTTGGCTTAACCATTTTCTCTCTGTTGAAATTTTATAAAGTAAATTTGGTATCGTAAATTACAACTGAAGATATCTAGGTTTCTTGGATATGATCACTGCCTTGCCATGTAAAACCCTTCCTTATGGCTGATTTCCCCAATTTCAGCGGCAATTATTCATTTTGAATAACCCATTCAGTTTTAAAGTTTGCATTGCTTTGACAAATGATTAATAGTGTTAATTTAAAAGGACTATCAGTTTCATTAATCAAACAATGAAAGCCATGTTAAAAATGAGCTAAAATTAAAGTTCATAGCTAGAATAAATTCAAAAGTTACCTCCTGAGTTTTGATATATGCATAAATAGATGTGGCTTAAACAATTTGCATAACATAGCAACTCTCTTAAAAAATAAATGATAACAAACACATATGTTTCCTTAAATTTGATGTCACCTAAACAACATTTTATCTTATATATTCATAAAGGAGTGATGCTGTCTATATTGCCAGCAAACGTCTTCTTCCTATTAGTGAACATGACTAGGAAATGTCACAATCACAGACTCCTATTTGACCGACTGCACCTTCAGGAAGGGACACGGAACACAGATATCTACAATATAATTAAAGTGAAGCAACCAGCTCTCTTCCTTGTCAAGATGATTGCTGAACTAGAAACAAATTAGAAAACAAAGGCCCAATACAAAACTCCCACAACCAATAGGAACAAAAACAAAGTTTCCAACATCCACACATCATTTCAGAAATTCTTAGATATTCTATCCTAAATGAATCTGATTTGATAGAACAGATATGTTATTTACTATTTTATATATTGCGATGAGTGTGAACAGGTTTGACACAAAGCTTTGGCTGCTTCTGAATAGCTTATTAGATTGTTTGTCCAATTAAAAGAAAAAAACTGTGCAAATATCTAAATTTGTTTTAGGTGTTCAGGCTCAGTTGTTTATGGAAAACGGTTGAGACAAATATATAATATTGATATATATTTCATTTATTTATAGTTATATATGTTACTCTAGCAAATTTGACTGAACGAGCTTAAGGGAATGTATCCTTGTTGAGATGTTGCTTCAGAGTTATCATTTTATAAGTTTATAAATTGCATAACATAACATAGAAAATGAGCAAACAATGTGTTTTGTTTTTAAGCCAAGAAATATACCATTTCTTAAAAGAAAAAAGTACAACCATATACACAGTCTCCGAATTAGTACTGATAACTTCTTCTTTTGGAACAAATGCTCTTTTAATGACTATCAAACACAGCCCTCTCCGCTTTTTAATGAATTTAACTTTCAAGTGATGTATAATTTAAGCTATTAAGCAATATTTGTTTGTCTTCAACTTTGTTTTATACGTTACATATTGAAAATTGGACAACAAAATGATATTTTACCTCAGAAATGTTGTTAAGTATTACTCTAAAGTCGGTGATATCAAAACAATTATCATAAGGTGTTTCAAAGCTAACAGAAAAAGAGCATGCTTATTTTCAAACTTAAGAGGTTCTAAACTTATATAAAGTATTATCTATGGTTATCTAATTAAACAGCTTATAACCGACAAAATATCTATGTTAGAACGTATCTGTTTGCAGTTTGAACTGGTCAGTTAACGCTCTTTTAAATACATGTTATTTTTAAGTTGAACACATATTTACAATTTTGTCAAATGAAACTTATTAACAAAATATCAATAATTTTAAGGGTATAGTTGAAAATGTAACGTAAATGACATTATAATGGACCCAAACAACTTTTAAAAACATCAATATGTGTAGAGAATAGCATGTTCTTACAGATTCCATAAATGTTTTGTTCATTTAAACATTTTAATTTCTACCTAAATAGCCGTAATTACATTTTTTTGTTTTTAAGAAAATGAGGGGTAACGTATTAAACACACTGTTACAGGTATGTTTTCAAGACTTAAATTGAGTGCAATATCTGGTTTCATACTGCCTATACTATGTACTAAAGGATAAAACAAGTGAAAATTCTGCTAAAAAGGGGACATACCAAAATGCTTATTTTTGACATTTTTGAACCCTGGCTCCTCTACTATTATATATGAAACTTAAAACATTTCCTCTGAAACCAATGGCAAGAATTGAAAACAACTTGACAGAATGTTCAATAAACACAATAGTATGTCCCAAGTAAAAATTATATCAAAGATCTCACAAGGCTTGAAAAATTTTGTTTGCTTTTACTGGACTGATCACATGAAATTGAGGCTCATTTTAATTTTTATGGCCATATTTTGAAAATGTTATTATTATTTTATTTTTTTTATTTTATAAAGATGGAATATAAAATAACAAAAGTGTGCATTTTTATGAAACGTAATGTTATTAAAAGTTTTGCCGACCTTCCAATCATCTTCCGAACTGATGCTAAATTGATCCTGGTGTATTTACTAATGGTGTATGCAATATTTTCATAATGTTAAAAGAACATCAGCATTGAATAGAATATAATTTCTTGCAAACCAGATCAGAGTTTCCGCTGTTTGTTTCCCATATGAGATAGTTCTATCTCACATATACTGTACCAACCAACGGGGAAAGATAAAAAACGAACAGCCGCACGTTGAAAGACAAGTGACATCAAATGATGTCACGTTACAATGATGTAGTCCAGTTATGTCGCATCTCAGTGCATTCTAGAACTTCTGGAAGCCTTTAATGAAATATAAAAATGTGGTATCTATTGGTGAGCAAGAAAAAAGAATCTATTATTTGTGTGAGGATGGGATAGAAAAATCCGTCCCTCATGATCACCATTTGTCATCACTTGGCAAGCCCCAAGAGGCCAAACAGTGATCTTTGGACAGATTTTTCTATCCCACCCTCACACTCATGATGGATTCTTATAATATTGATGAAACTAGGTGCCTGGCTGGTTTAATCCTAGAATATCTTTGCGGCTGTGGTTAATGAAAAATAATGATTTTGATCAATGTCATAATGTTTTTATTTGATCGCATATACATGCACAATGATATTACTTGCTGAGCATGCCTGAGATAGTTCCCTATTCTGTCTTTTTTTCATTTAATAGGTGGATAACTTCCACAGTGTTCTTCATCAATTGTTGAACATGGTACCACCTTCTGTTGAGAGTATGTCTCATAGCAGCTCAACAAGTAAAGACAAAGATGGAAATGATGATAAAAATAAATCAGAAGAAGATGACAATATTTCAGAGGTCATTCTACATCAGAAAGATAGTAAGTGCACATTTTAGTCTGTATTTATAGGGGTGGAGAGCCAGGAGCCCTCAAGAAGCATTTACATGAGTTTCATCAGAAAGAATACCTAGCCTGATCGATAATAAACAATACTTTACACAGTAGTAATATAGCAAGCTAACTACAGTGGAATCTCGTGAAGTTTTACCTTGCTAGAGGCAACTTTTGACCCTCAGCTGCTAATGTTGGCAAACAGTTTGGACCATGATCAGGCAAAATTTCATTAGGGGCTGCACTGTTTGCTTAGATAAAAGTAATCTTCAGGGACAAAAATATTTAGTAATTTAGAAATTTTGACCCGTTGCCCCTTAAAAAATACAAAATGGATATTCCAAGTAAGGAAAGGTGCAAAGATCAGGAATTGATACAATCAAGTACCACACCTGACCCAGGATACCAATGGGAAAGTGACAAACTCACAGAAGACACCCCAAACAGAGCCAAGAGGTCAGCCCTTTCCCAGCAGGTGACCACAAAGCACATATAAACAGACGTGCACAAAGACATAGCAAACACAAGACAGAACAAAAACATAAAAGATCCACAAAAGAAGTACCGCCTTGGAACTGTCAGTAAAATATTTTACTGGAGGGCTTAAACCGGTTTAACGGCGCCAACCTCACCCTTAATTCAGATGTGGATCAAGACACATAGATATTTGGTTTGCATGAAAGACCCCTAAATTATCAATGCATCATCTCCTAAAACATATAAATCAGGATATAGCAAGGAGATAAAGCAAGGATAAGGACTCAACAGTAAATTAAACTGAATACCGGAGCAAAAGAAATCCAACAGGTAAACCCCGGTGGGCCCGACAAACAGCCAAAGCATCAGGCCCCTACCATCTCATCAATAGATAAGTCTTTAAGTCGGAACCATCATAGAGTCTGAAGTCCGACCCACCGGCGTGCAATTAAAGAGGAAAGCAAAGTTGCCAACCGTGATTGGGTTGACTACCAAGCATGCAGTCTGTTGCAATACATTAATGTTATAGCCAATCTTTTTATAATGAGAAATTATTTTAATAAACTGTGCTGAAAAATTATTAGAGCCAACAATCTTCTTCAATTTATACACCAAGTCACCATAGAAATCAGGTTCCGAAAGTCCTTTGCGCAAGAGAGATTTAAGTCCAACTTGGAATTTAGAAATCAAATCATAGTATCGTCTATAAAATTTTGAAAATGTTTTGCGAAGTTTATGATACCGATAGCCTTGTTTAAGAAGTTTCTGAGTTAACAATTTATTGCGAGTGTTGAAGTCAGCAACATAGCTAGATGCTCTAGCAAAACGAATGAGTTGAGAGGTATAGACTCCATAGGATGTAGAACGAGGAACATCACCATCTAAAAATGGGAAATTGACAATTTCAAAATCAAAGTCGTCACGTTTATCATAAATTTTAGTAGAAACAATATCATTAGAAATTGACAAATGCAAGACTAAAAATGCGGCTTCGGTATCAGAGGCATTGGCTTTATTAAGATAGAGCTCTGAAGGGTATATTTGACTAACCATATTATCAAAATAAACATTATTAATATTTAAAATATCGTCCAAATATCTGGAAGTAGTGTTAAACGCATCAATAACATCAGCCTGCTTATCATCAGAAAGAGACATCATAAAGTCCCTCTCATAACAAAACAGGAATAAATCTGCAACCAAGGGAGCACAATTAGTGCCCATAGGAATCCCAACTACTTGTCTATAGAGCTTGGTGCCAAATCGAATAAAAATGTTGTCCAACAAAAAGGTCAGCGCATCACATACATTTTGACACGACCATGCATGATATTTTTAGGTTTTTCTGAAGTAAAAAATGCATTTCTGTCATTACATGCAAGGTAAGGAGAGCCTTCTCTTTGGAAGGTTCTTTCAATAAGATCAATAAGTTTATCTTTAATTAAATTATGAGGTAAAGTAGTGTAAAGAGTAGAAAAATCATAAGTAGACAAACTGGTCGCATTGAAATCTCTAGCTTTAAGTTTATCTAAAATTTCACCTGAATTTTTGATAGACCAAAGTAGGTTTTTACCAGATCTCTCATATACCTTTTCACAATATTTGATAACATGTTTTTTAACAGCTGTAAGACACGAGGTTAACAATTTAGAAAGTTCTGTTGTCGTACAAGAACTAGAATTAGCAATAAATCTTGCTTTATAGGGCTTTTTATGGAGTTTAGGTAACCAGTACAACGTAGGAACTTTGTCTTGATTTTCTTTAGCTTTGACACCAAAATGTAGGGCTGTATGACAACCATGCCCATCAACAATCACCCTTTCACTTAAAGAAGGCTGCAGTTTATAGGCATTAGTGTCAACAAGCTCACGCTTAAGAGTATTAATATAATACAGTCGTCAAACAACTACAACATTGTTAGCAGCTTTATCTGCTGGAACCAAAACATAGCTCATATGAAAATCCTGGATACCTCGTTTAAGATGACGAAATGAAGATTTAGGTTTAGGGGGCAAAAGATGTGTATTACGAGAGTAAAATGAAATACAAGTATCAATAATTTTAAAAATGTTAATCTTCCATTCCTTCAAGGCATCAGGTTCAACATTTTCCCGTTTGCACCAACGATTACTAAAGTCATTTAAAGAAGCAGCGATCTCTCTACGACATTTAGAGAAATCAATATTAGAGGGAAATCTATATTTAGGACCTTTAGAAATGATATTGCGAACTCTAGCGTCAGGAATGACATTTAGATTACCTGTAATAACATGCCCTGCAGAGGGATATAAATAATTTGAATTTTTACAATCTCAGGAGGCAGGAGTATTGGAATCTATATCTAAATCATTTACAATTTTATTAAAGTTAAATATCGTAGATCTAATAGGTTTGTTATATTTATAACAAATGATAGGAGTTTCAGAATTATTAAAGTAATTTGGAATAGATGAAATCACTGAATTATCCTTGAAGATACTATGTAAATCAATAAACTCAATCCCTTTGTTAATGAATGGAATTTTGATAAAATGTCGTTTATGGTTGACCTCAGAATCGATATAAGGACTAAGGAAATGTTGAACATAACACCTTGTGAGGAGTGCTGCTTTATATAATTTGTTTGCTCTATCGTAAAGTTTATTAGCCTCTTACTCTAAATTGCGTAAAACTGAGATAGGCAAGGAACTTAAATCTTATTGTATCAACCTGTATGATCTTGTTATATTGAATTTATTAAATGAATTGGGAAAAAAGAGATAAAATGTGAGGCTTGCCGTAAAAACGTAATAATTTTGTCATTATGTACGCAGCATTGTTATGGACATCATAATGTTTCCAAAAAATCTACAAACCACTAGTGGTTAATCAATTTTATTGCATGGCTTTATTTCACTCCTAGATGCGATGTCATATGATAAATTTCATTTTCCAATAGTGATAGTCAAAAATATCACAACAGAATACAATTTTCTGTTGATGGGAAGAGGTTCTCATTCATTAGTCAGTTGAGATTTCTTTATCCCATATTTCAGTGGCACCATTTATTGATGTGACAGCTCTTGAGATTGAAGTGAAAGGGGAGAGCACTCCACTTAATGTGGTTCTCCACCCTTATGCTACACATAAGTCAGTTGAGATTTCTTTATCCCATATTTCAGTGGCACCATTTGTTGATGTGACAACTCTTGCGATTGAGGTGAAAGGGGAGAGAACTCCACTTAATGTAGTTCTCCTCCCCTATGCTACACATTAGTCAGTGAGATTTCTTTATCCCATATTTCAGTGGCACCATTTGTTGATGTTACAGCTGTTGAGATTGAAGTGAAAGGGGAGAGCACTCCACTTAATGTGGTTCTCCACCCTTATGCTACACATTAGTCAGTTGAGATTTCTTTATCCCATATTTCAGTGGCACCATTTGTTTGTTGATGTGACAGCTCTTGAGATTGAGGTGAAAGGGGAGAGCACTCCACTTAATGTGGTTCTCCACCCCTATGCTACACATTAGTCAGTTGAGATTTCTTTTTCTCACATACCAATTCATACGAGATAGAGTGATCCCTATGTCAGCTCGCTGTCGGAAAAATCTGTCCCACATCGCTACCCATGTGAGATAAGCGTAACTAATACGAGGTAAACCACAAGCGGCCGGTTGCTAATGTGAGATAACATTTTTGGCGCATGACTGTATTCCTTCGAAAAACGAAAGTTGAATTGTTGACAGTCAGGAAAAAATTCTATGTTGAATTTTCAGCGATTTAAATCGGTCTTCAACTTGGTTTAAAAGTAAAACTGCACATTTTTCCTACAACCTTTATTCAATGCTTTGAACATGCTGAGTGCATTGCGATCGACATATTTAACCTGTTTTGTTGGGCATTGAGTGACAGAATTTGACGGGGAGCCTTGACGATGTGAAAACACACCACACACACACATTTTTCTCAACAAAATTACTTACTCGAGTTACTGTGGATGATAAGCTAGTTCTTGTAAATCCATTTTGATGAAATAACCATTTGTTCATTGTTTAATGTGCTGTTGTGAAGTTGATTTGTACAGCCCGCGTCATTGACTGTAAACATCGCCCTCAGTGACGTCACCAACAAATATTACACAGTACTGTACCGTAAGGTCGTGGTATATGAGACAAAGAATCGATCACTGGTGTTCAGTGGTTCCAGAAAAATCCCAACCCTCGGGTCCACCGTTCAGTGGGAAACTCGGCAAGCCCCGTTTCCCACTGGAACGGTGGGCCCTCGGGTTGGGATTTTTCTGTCCCCACTGAACACCAATGATGGATTCTATTTATCCCATATTTCAGTGGCACCATTTGTTGATGTGACAGCTCTTGAGATTGAGGTGAAAGGGGAGAGCACTCCACTTAATGTAGTTCTCCACCCCTATGCCACACATTAGTCAGTTCTTTATCCCATATTTCAGTGGCACCATTTGTGGATGTGACAGCTCTTGAGATTGAGGTGAAAGGGGAGAGTACTCCTCTTAATGTAGTTCTTCACCCCTGTGCTACACATAAGTCAGTTGATATTTCTTTTTCCCATATTTCAGTGGCACCATTTGTTGATGTGACAGCTCTTGAGATTGAGGTGAAAGGGGAGAGCACTCCACTTAATGTAGTTCTCCACCCCTATGCCACACATTAGTCAGTTGAGATTTCTTCATCCCATATTTCAGTGGCACCATTTGTTGATGTGACAGCTCTTGAGATTGAGGTGAAAGGGGAGAGTACTCCACTTAATGTAGTTCTCCACCCCTATGCTACACATTAGTCAGTGAGATTTCTTCATCCCATATTTCAGTGGCACCATTTGTTGATGTGACAGCTCTTGAGATTGAGGTGAAAGGGGAGAGTACTCCACTTAATGTAGTTCTCCACCCCTATGCTACACATTAGTCAGTGAGATTTCTTCATCCCATATTTCAGTGGCACCATTTGTTGATGTGACAGCTCTTGAGATTGAGGTGAAAGAGGAGAGCACTCCTCTTAATGTAGTTCTTCATCCCTGTGCTACACATTAGTCAGTTGAGATTTCTTTTTCTCACATACCAATTCATACGAGATAGAGTGATCCCTATGTCAGCTCGCTGTCGGAAAAATCTGTCCCACATCGCTACCCATGTGAGATAAGCGTAACTAATACGAGGTAAACCACAAGCGGCCGGTTGCTAATGTGAGATAACATTTTTGGCGCATGACTGTATTCCTTCGAAAAACGAAAGTTGAATTGTTGACAGTCAGGAAAAAATTCTATGTTGAATTTTCAGCGATTTAAATCGGTCTTCAACTTGGTTTAAAAGTAAAACTGCACATTTTTCCTACAACCTTTATTCAATGCTTTGAACATGCTGAGTGCATTGCGATCGACATATTTAACCTGTTTTGTTGGGCATTGAGTGACAGAATTTGACGGGGAGCCTTGACGATGTGAAAACACACCACACACACACATTTTTCTCAACAAAATTACTTACTCGAGTTACTGTGGATGATAAGCTAGTTCTTGTAAATCCATTTTGATGAAATAACCATTTGTTCATTGTTTAATGTGCTGTTGTGAAGTTGATTTGTACAGCCCGCGTCATTGACTGTAAACATCGCCCTCAGTGACGTCACCAACAAATATTACACAGTACTGTACCGTACGGTCGTGGTATATGAGACAAAGAATCGATCACTGGTGTTCAGTGGTTCCAGAAAAATCCCAACCCTCGGGTCCACCGTTCAGTGGGAAACTCGGCAAGCCTCGTTTCCCACTGGAACGGTGGGCCCTCGGGTTGGGATTTTTCTGTCCCCACTGAACACCAATGATGGATTCTATTTATCCCATATTTCAGTGGCACCATTTGTTGATGTGACAGCTCTTGAGATTGAGGTGAAAGAGGAGAGCACTCCACTTAATGTAGTTCTCCACCCCTATGCCACACATTAGTCAGTTCTTTATCCCATATTTCAGTGGCACCATTTGTGGATGTGACAGCTCTTGAGATTGAGGTGAAAGGGGAGAGCACTCCTCTTAATGTAGCTCTCCACCCCTATGCTACACATTAGTCAGTTGAGATTTCTTTATCCCATATTTCAGTTGCACCATTTGTTGATGTGACAGCTCTTGAGATTGAGGTGAAAGGGGAGAGTACTCCACTTAATGTAGTTCTCCACCCCTATGCTACACATTAGTCAGTTGAGATTTCTTTATCCCATATTTCAGTGGCACCATTTGTTGATGTGACAGCTCTTGAGATTGAGGTGAAAGGGGAGAGCACTCCACTTAATGTAGTTCTCCACCCCTTTGCTACACATGTGCCAGGTAAAAACCTTGTTGGAACAACCCTTAAGAAAATGATAACGGTAACTAAATATATTCTTAGACATTGTAACCCAGGCCTTTAGTTGAAAATATGTATCAAAAATTTTTTTGTCTTATTTCTCAACCGAAACATGCTATGGGTTCTCAAAAGAAATATTTCAATGAGATGGTTCTTTGAGCACCCAAAACATATGTTAAAAATGATGGTTACAAGAAAAAAAATTGAATATAAAGGAATGAATACTATTGGAGTTACAGATTACTCAAACTGGGCACCCCCTAAGGATTTCGGACCAAAAAAATGTCTATGTTCAACACCTATGGAAAATGAGAAAAAAAATTAAATGTGCACAAAATAGGTGTTATATCTTCAATGTGTGCACAAAAGATAGGCTGCACTTGTTCATTGTGAGAACAATTATAATACAAAGTATGAATACAAAGGAATGAAAACTGCTTGAGTTACAGATTACACAAACCAGACAGCCCCTAAGCATTTCGGATGGAAAAAATTCACTTGGAAAATTTCTGAAAATATCTAATTAGCTAGTCCACCTCCATAAATCAACAGAAAGGCAAAACACATTTATACAGTGTCATCTGGTGCTCAGTAGATTTTTAACCCTTAGCCCACCACTAATTTTTGTCTTGAAAAGGTTGCCTGCTTTTTATGTCTGCTGCATATATTCAAGTGTACTATAGGCTAGCTAAGAACATAAACAGATGAGAAGAGCCCACATAAAGGTCCTGAAAAGTGGGAAAAGAGTTAAGTTCTTAGTGTTGCTCATAATAATGTGTGCTCGAGAAGTCTTTATTATTATTATGTTCTTTATGAAGCTATAATTGTCTTTTAGATGGCGAACCACAGCCATTCAACCATCACATTCCAGTGGGAGCCTTATATAGAGAAATATTATAGAGGTGGAGCCCTCATTTGGTGAATTAGGTACGCTATAATTGTCTTGTAGATGGTGAACCACAGCCATTCAACCATCACATTCCAGTGGGAGCCTTATATAGAGAAATATATCCTAGAAGTGGAGCCACCATTTGGTGAATTAGGTACGCTATAATTGTCTTGTAGATGGCGAACCACAGCAATTCAACAATCACGTTCCAGTGGGAGCCTTATAAAGAGAAATATATCTTAGAGGTGGAGCCACCGTTTGGTGAATTAGGTAAGCTATAATTGTCTTGTAGATGGCAAACTCCAGCCATTCAACCATCACATTCCAGTGGGAGCCTTATATAGAGAAATATTATAGAGGTGGAGCCCTCATTTGGTGAATTAGGTACGCTATAATTGTCTTGTAGATGGTGAACCACAGCCATTCAACCATCACATTCCAGTGGGAGCCTTATATAGAGAAATATTATAGAGGTGGAGCCCTCATTTGGTGAATTAGGTACGCTATAATTGTCTTGTAGATGGTGAACCACAGCCATTCAACCATCACATTCCAGTGGGAGCCTTATATAGAGAAATATATCCTAGAAGTGGAGCCACCGTTTGGTGAATTAGGTACGCTATAATTGTCTTGTAGATGGCGAACCACAGCAATTCAACAATCACGTTCCAGTGGGAGCCTTATAAAGAGAAATATATCTTAGAGGTGGAGCCACCGTTTGGTGAATTAGGTAAGCTATAATTGTCTTGTAGATGGCAAACTCCAGCCATTCAACCATCACATTCCAGTGGGAGCCTTATAAAGAGAAATATATCTTAGAGGTGGAGCCACCGTTTGGTGAATTAGGTACGCTATAATTGTCTTGTAGATGGTGAACCACAGCCATTCAACCATCACATTCCAGTGGGAGCCTTATATAGAGAAATATTATAGAGGTGGAGCCCTCATTTGGTGAATTAGGTAAGCTATAATTGTCTTGTAGATGGTGAACCACAGCCATTCAACCATCACATTCCAGTGGGAGCCTTATATAGAGAAATATATCCTAGAAGTGGAGCCCTCATTTGGTGAATTAGGTACGCTATAATTGTCTTGTAGATGGTGAACCACAGCCATTCAACCATCACATTCCAGTGGGAGCCTTATATAGAGAAATATATCTTAGAGGTGGAGCCACCGTTTGGTGAATTAGGTACGCTATAATTGTCTTGTAGATGGTGAACCACAGCCAATTAACCATCACATTCCAGTGGGAGCCTTATATAGAGAAATATTATAGAGGTGGAGCCCTCATTTGGTGAATTAGGTAAGCTATAATTGTCTTGTAGATGGCGAACCACAGCCATTCAACCATCACATTCCAGTGGGAGCCTTATATAGAGAAATATATCTTAGAGGTGGAGCCACCGTTTGGTGAATTAGGTACGCTATAATTGTCTTGTAGATGGTGAACCACAGCCATTCAACCATCACATTCCAGTGGGAGCCTTATATAGAGAAATATTATAGAGGTGGAGCCCTCATTTGGTGAATTAGGTAAGCTATAATTGTCTTGTAGATGGCGAACCACAGCCATTCAACCATCACATTCCAGTGGGAGCCTTATATAGAGAAATATATCTAAGAGGTGAAACCACCATTTGTTGAATTAGGTATGCTATGATTGTCTTGTAGATGGCGAACCACAGCAATTCAACAATCACGTTCCAGTGGGAGCCTTATATAGAGAAATATATCTTTAGTTCATAAATGTTACTTAGATATGTAATTCTTTAGTGGTTTATCGATTTTAATACATGGCGTTATGTGGTAGAAAACTCTAAAACAACTTTAAATTGTGCTTTTTTGCGTGAAAATGGTTAGATTTTGCCATATTTACATGATGTTATTAAAGGTGTCATTACATTATGCCAGGACTTTAGTTAAGAGTGTGTAACAAAAATTTAATTTTCTTATTTCTCAACCAAAACATTTGTTTTGGGTACTCATAAGAACCGTCTCAATGAGACGATTCATTTGAGCACCCAAAACATATGTTTAAACTGATGGGTAAGAAAATATTAACATTTTTACGCTGAAAATTTTTGTTTATCTAAACCTGTGTTTTGCTATATGTAAATCACTGGTGGTTTATCAATTTTAATTCATGGCATCACTCCAAGATGGGAGGTCAAATGTCAAATGCTGTATTATGATTTTCTCAAGGATTGAGACTTCACTGGTAACAAAGCATTTACAGTTTCCATAATATTGGACCTATACCAGGGGACAAAAATATTTCAATATTGTACTTGTCCTGCAGCACGGGTGGACTTGTCCTGCAAACACACACCCTTGTCATTTAAAGGCGTATGCAATAAATAACATAAGGGAGTAATATGTAATATGACTCCCTTGTGTAATTCTTCTCAAAGCACTCATCCTACAGGACGAGTGCTTTGGGAGGAATTACTCGTCCTTTCTAGATTTCACTCGTAATTACAAGCAGACAAGTGGAATTTTTGTCCCCTGGACAAGCCCTCGGATCAGGTTGTACACTATTTATCATCTGATCATTATACTCTACACACCTATTAGGGCTACCAAATGCAACTGTTGGAATTGTAGGAAATTATTGGTTGTATTTTAACCCTTGTCCTGGTGAACCCAGATTTATCCTTTTTTTGAAAACACTGTAGATCCATTCAGCTGGCAGCTGTCAAAACCATCTGATATCATCATCATAATCAGATTTTTGATTACTGTGCAGGTGCGGGGGTATCATCCTCATCAGTTGACCCCCTTCCAGGTAACTGGCTAGCTGCACGCATAGCAGATCTCACACCTGATCTCCAGGTGCTCCTTTCTTGAGGGTCAACTATTGTGAGCTTCCACTCATGGCAGTCATTTTCTGTCAGTTTCTTCAATGTCATCTTGGCCCTTCCTGATCAGGGCCCTTACTGCTGTCCACTCTGCTTGTAAATACATGCTTATATTTACATTTTAGAAGCAATCCTTTAATGAATCTTTAGATTTTTGCAACCGTTCATAGCCTCATGAACTATACAAATTTGATTGACAGCTGCTCATTTGCTAGAAGTGATATTGGTATTGTGATTAACAGCGAGTCACACCCAAGTCACACATGCAAAACAAGCCTCTTGTTTGCTCCATTGGCTGTCCGTGTTCAAACTTGCTGTTCCCCTTTTCCATTTTACACTCGGACTTAACCATTAATGCGATTATATTTTAAATACAAAACTGTTTATACCAGGGCGGGATCAAAAGTAATGCAACCAATGATGTTAAATGACAACTAAAGGTGGGATTGCATTTGTGTTTATTTCAAATTGTCAAAATACCATCCCTTCACAGATACACAAATTTTCAAATTTTTAATTCAATCCTTGAAGACTTTCTCATAGTCTTTTTGGGGTATACCTCTAAGGAGGTTTAATATTGAGACACCTTACTTTTGGCGGGAGGTATATTTCTGCCAGCAAGATTTTTCTTGAGACGAGGGAAGAGAAAAAAGTCACAGAGGACTAGATCAGGGGAATAGGGTGAATGTTCTAGAACATAGACCCCCTGTTTTTTCCAAAAGCGACGCCACACTTCCGGCCTTGTGACTTGAGGCATTGTCATGTTACAAATAAATATCACAGATGCCTATCTTTGGTCAACATTTCTGGTAGAATTTGACAAATTTTCTAAGAACTTTGTTCCTGTAAAACCTTGTATTCATTGACTTGCCTTTGGGTGTAGAGACTTGTATTGCTAGTCCGTTAGGAGTGAAAAAATGGCATACATAACCTTTTTTACACTGGTAATCCTTATGGCAATACAAAGCCTTCTTGCATTTTGGTAAGCCATACTCAATTACTTATTTTCCGATGCGGTTCAAAATAGTGCATCCAAGACTCATCATATGTTACTACATTCATAAATAATTTCTGATCATATCTTGGAAATCGTTTTAACAGTTTGCGCACCGTCCTAACATGCGTGTATCTTTGCTCCTCATTGAGAAAATGTGGGGCCCACCAAGTGCTTTCCTTCTTCATTTTCAAAATATTATGCCAAAAGCGTTTTGCAAATGCTTTTGAAATGCCAACCATGTCCGCAATCTGCTGAGAAGTATATCTTTGCGTCTGATTTTACTATATAATTTTTTATGTTATAACAATCTTTGGACTACTTGCAGATTTAGATTTGTAACAGACCCTACGCCTGCACTGAAATCCCTAACCTGTCTGCAAACTGTGGAAAATGACATTGAATTACTAACATAAACAGTACATATGTCAGCATAAATGTCCGTTGAACCTATGTTAAGTAATGCGCGAGTCTTAATGTCAGCCCTGATTTTGATCTCATTTTCAACGCTTATCCCAACCATTTTTCTTAAACGCCTATGAGTAGGGTTTGTGCAAAAGTAAATTTCACGAGAGATATTGTGTCTACATGTGCAGTTGATACATCAATTGAAAGGTGAGAGAATGGAGAACACATACAAGGTGTGGGTTTTATCTTCCCGCCAACAGTTGCGGTGAAAATTAGCCAGTGGCATTACTTTTGATCCCATCCTCGTATTTTAGATATTTATAATAAAATGTAAATATAAGCAATAAATTCAATTTTTGATCTGTTCATGGAATCATGAATACTTCGGGTCTCCTGCAAAGTAAACGTGAAGCCCTATGGGCCTGGCTTACTTTGCAAGAGACCCGGAGTATTCATGATTCCATGAACATTCCAAAAATTGAATTCATTTCTTAAATAACTGGAATGCAACAGGTTAACAGAATAAGAATTGGAAAGGAGTGTAGTCCATATAAATCTCCAGCATGGCAATTATTAAGTGTCAACATATTAGGGGTATAAATAGAGGATCTTACATGAGTGCTCATGTTATATTGAATTTATTAAATGAGTTGAGGAAAAGCGACAAAATCGAGGCTTGCCGAGCATTTTATCTCTTTTTCGCAGCAATTTAGATAAATTCAATAATACAGGAGCACGAATCTTAGATTCTGTTTATCACTTGTTATTAAAATTACTTAAAAACCGCATTTTTGGCATGAAAACGTCAGTATTTTGGCGCTTTTATGCAATGTTACTAAATCTGTAAACCACTAATGGTTTATCGATTTTATTGCATGGCATTATATCACTCCCAGACGCGACATCATGTGATAAATCTTGTTATTATTTGAAATGTTTCAGACCCGGGTATGGCTATGGACATGGAACTCAATGTATCACTGGTCCTGAACCAGGGAAGATAGATCATACCCTGTACTGTCATGTGATGAACCTTGGGGAGCCACTGCACTTACAAGTTCAAGCAGAGTTTAAGGTATTGCTAACCCTTTATGCACTAATGGAATCTACCTTCTAGTTTGATCTGATAAACTTGGGATGGTCCATTTCAGTAGCTGTGGTACCAAAATTGCAACACATACCAAGAAACAGATATTTAGAAAGCACTTCATGTTTTTTAAGCAAAAAGGATAAGACATAATAAAGATAAGGATTGGTTATTTCGGTATTAGTTTAGTCATTTTGATATATTATATCCACCATGACACTAAACAAGAGATCAGCATCATACATATTTCTTTTATACAAGCCAGAATTAATCCTCTCCTATGGGTGGGGCAAGTCTAACTTGCCTTCTTTTAAAGTATTCTCTTTGGTTTGAGGGTTAAAGAGATAACTCTTACGAAAACTCTGGCTATTAAGACAACAGCTATGTACATTGAATCTCAAAAATTGAAATAGTCAACATTGAAGGCTTTGACCATAAGTTTGATGATTAAAAAGCTGACCTGACACTGAAGTTATAAAACTTATCATGCTCAACTCAATTGAGCATGAAATTTTAATTGCTCATAAAAGGTAAAATGGTGAAAAATAAAGAGTATTCTTGCTTTAAAACGCTGTATTTATCCTACATATAAATGTTAAAATGCCAACAATTATTATTAGCAGGATAAATTTCATGCTTAGTTGAGTTGAGCATGATAAAAGTTTTCAAATGCTGTATTTATGGTGCTTATAAATGTCAAAATGCCAACAACACTTACGAGCAGGATAAATTTCATGCTCAGTTGAGTTGAGTATAATTTTTTTATAACCTTGGGGCCTGGATCTTTGTTTGTATCTTCTTGAATCCCTGTATAATAACATTGCAGCTTAAATCATTGTTGTTGCTTTTTGATTTCAGGGACCAGAAATGTCTATTGATGAGCCTGACATCAACTTTGGCCCGGTGAGACTTGGTCAGACTGTGTCTAAGGAAATTACTGTGAACAACATGTCTCAGATCATCACAACATGGTCCATTCAAGACAGTCCAGAATTTGCTTCCTCTGAGGATGATATGGTAGGTTAGAGTCTTTCCCTGTTAGACTTGGTCAGACTGTGTCTAAGGAAATTACAGTGAACAACATGTCTCAGACCATCACAACTTTGTCCATTCAAGACAGTCCAGAATTCGCTTTCCGAGGATGATATGGTAGGTTTAAGTCTTTCCCTGTTAGGGGAATTTTTGTTGTCTGCTTGTTACCATTGAAGCAGTTTGGACCAAGAGTAGGACCACCAGAATGTTTGTCCTGATCTTTATTATGTCCCCCCAACATATTGTTTATCGGCATCTGCGTCCGTGTAGCTTCTTTTCCATATGTGACGCGCCATGACATTTTGTGCCCAAATGCGGTAAAACGTGACGTCGGGAAAACGCGCTGCAAAAGTGACGTAATTTACGCAACTGCACTTTGTTACGCAATTTGTACGTCGCTAAGCGTCATTTGTTAACATAGTTTTAAGCCCAAGAGGAAACATTTTACGATTTCTTCCCAAAGAAACGTTTAATGATGGATTGGAAGATTTATACATGCGACTTTTTAAATAATTATCTCCCAACGTTGGAGTTGAAGGAGTTAGTTGACTTTAAAAAACAAAAAAACAAAAAAGACTTGTCTCTCCGACACTTTCTGCGTCGGCCGTAGTGCATTTTTATTCTTTTTCTACTGGGCATATTAAAGATCAGAAAAACAAGCGAGTTCGATTCGGAAATACCACAATCAGACACTGTAGACCAAGACCAGGCCTGATATTATAATACATTTTATAAAACAACGACATCAATTTCATTTCGAACGCAAATTGTATGCGCAAAAATGTATGTCCGTTTCAGTATCTTTTGTCCCCAGCGTGTTGTACTGCACATGAACTGTTCTGTTGTCTGTTTAGACAACACACTACAAATGGAAAGTTCCATTCTACTTATGGGTGATTTGGCAAATGATGCTCGTGTCAATGTATGCAATGAGCGTAAAACTTTGAGGTACAGTCACAGGACATAATTATTCGCCATCTTGTAACGTCGCCATTTAACTCAATGTATTTCCAGATTTTCTTTGCAAAAATTATTGTCGAAAAACAATAGAAGCTACAACCGTGAAAAATTACCGAATGAACGCACATTGATTTACGCAATATACCATTTTATTGTAGCTTCTTGGTGTCTGTTGTTTTCTTACACCAGTCATTTAAACACGACAACAAATTTAAATGGCATTTTTGGTGACATTAACTTAGCGCCAATAGGAATAGTGATATTTTAAAATGTATGTTTACTTTAAACGGGACCTACTGTAATTATTTCAATATTCTATTGTATATTGCTATTTTTTTTATTTGACTTTCATCGCGGGGCCCGTAAATTTGTGAAAAATTGCGCCCATTAACATTGCCATGGTAATTTTCACAAAAAATCTGGAAATGCACTGTTTAAACTGCGAAGGCACAAAGTAGCGAATATGTATGAAGACAAATATCAATGTCAATATTTGGGCTACTAGTCTGATGCGCTGACTGCTCTGCGTTTGCTAATAGAGCTACAAGTCTAATGCGCTGACTGTTCCGTGTATGCTACATGTAACAATTGCATTGTGTCAGCGTGACAAACGCTATAATGCCTTCAATGTTTACTGTCGTGAGTTGGCTCCCGGTACCGTTAGTATAACAGGCGACAGGGCCCAGGGCGATGACAGTAAACATTGCGCTAACAGTAGTCTGCTTAATCTGTGATGTACGTACTAATAAACAAGGAGATTCCAACAGTTAGTCATTATATGTTTTGTACTAAATTTTGAAATTTATAACGGGTTTGTGATTTACCTTAGGTCACTGGCATAAACTGTGTGTGGAAGTATATGCTGTAAGATGAAGTCACGAGATTTTGCCATGAGCGCATTTTTGCACGAACTTTAGAAATTCTCTCTTATTACTTGTAACTCCGTATATTCAGACTCGACTTTCGGGCTATCCCTTTTGTTCCATGCATGTCGTGTTTACCGATGGTTAGAGCCACTTAAAAACTATGTCAGCTTGTCACTTATCGCATTTGCCAACGCCAAAGACTCAGACGAGCATTTTCTAAAGCGCAGCCAGAGCCTTTTCTGCTATAATCTACAAAGTATGGAAGTACATGTAGATCAAGGCTCAAGCCAAGCACTGCACTTCTAGCCCAACAAGGTAGTTATATATATCCACAAAACGCTTTGAGGCGTGACTGTTACGGGTAAATGTATTGATTGAATCGAGGGTCATTCCTTAGAGGTCGTTCTGATCTAGACTGTTATTGATATTCTTCAATTATTCCTTAAGTTTAGAGTTGGATCCATTTTGATCTGATCGGAATTCAATGTATTGTAACTTTGGTGTGTACATGGGCGCAGGCTGGTTGTAGTTAGTTATGGTTATAGCTGATACCCATACATGTATAAATATGCAACCAAAACTATTCGGGTAGGTATTATATATGTATTCCCGGCCAGTAGGTCTATATGTACTGCCTATTTACAGTCTACACTGTTCACAACTTCTCCGACTGTAATTTGAAAATTTTAACATGTGAATCATATCAAAAATAAGTGAACAGCATTTGAATAATGTCGGAGTTCGACGTCGAATAGGCTAAAAGATTGTTGAAACGCTTTCTGTATATTTTACGAAAACATGTAAGTTGTGGGTACTCATCACGTGTCTGACCACAAAATGTTTGGGTTGTTTCATTAATCTGCTAAGGGTAAAGCTGTCATTCACATTAGAAAGAGCTGCTTCCAATGAGTACCCACTGCAAACATTTTCTTTGAAAAATAAGAAATAGCGCTTTTTGGTATACATTGGTCTTGACCTGGTTCCAAGCAGTTTGTATTGCAAAGATATATAAGCCAGTGACAGTCGAAGAATATGAAGATAGGGAAGTGGTGGCGACTGGCACATCCACATGAATCTCTTTGATCCGATGCATCTAGCGAAAGGAGGACATAATTTCGTCACGTTTTGCTATCGAATGCCAACATAACAATTTTTGCCTGATATATTTTGTGGGAGCTCATCCACACTGATATCTGTTTTTTAAGCTGCGCATGTATTTCTTCTTCCTTGAAAATACATTGTACATGTATGTAGAATTTGATAACACCAATTATGCAAGATGTCTTGCCGTTTCAATTTTGACTGCCTTCAAAATTCAAAAGTCTGTTTCACTGGAAGGTATGCACAATCGGCGAAAAGATTGATCAGCGTTTGCGTAAATGAAGACCCAAACAAGGTAAACTTAATAGTTTGCCTTGGTTTTTAAGGGAACATTGAAGTGAAGCAATGCATCTGTTTTGGTATGAGAGATCTAACACCCATTTTTGAACAGAAGAGACACGGCTAAACTACTAATTAATCGGTGCCCGACTTAAACGAAATGAATATCGCGTGATGGGTTTGGGATCAGCTCTTGACTTGGTGACTACCGCATGCGACACTGACCTTAGTATTTTTTAGTATAACTACTACTGGCACCACTACTGCTGATGCTACTTTTCCCCCTCTTTCTACAAATGAATTAGCGATGGTTATAATGAAAAAGAAAAAAAGAAAAGAGAGAAATGATTAGAAAGATTAAACCACGGTTCGTGGAAACATATCTTATCACCATTTTTAAACATGTTAATGATCAACTTTCAGATTTGCACAAATACCCATTTCATCATGATAAAGACCACCATCTAACATTTCATACTGTACCAATATTATCTGAATTTTAATTTCAAAATTTTCGAACCCTGGAAGAATGCTTAATCTTTAGTGCTCGAACTTTTAAGAAATTAGGCGTATGACGAAATACATTTATATTTTTTAAAGAAATAATGTTGACGATTTATCTTCTCATGTTATGATACGAAAATGTTCTAATCGACAACTTTTGGAGTAAGATGAACTTTCCCAAAATAATAAGCAATTCGTTTCAAACATCCTGAATTAAACTCGCCAAGTTGTCTATCAGAAAATTAACGTTGACGTCGCAAACTCTTTATATACATTTCTATGACGTAGGTACCTATGAACTAATGGCTATTTCTCAGAAACCGCTTAAGATATCGAACTGAAATTTCACATGTATACTCCAGAGACATATAGGTATCAGAAAATATCGATATCTCAATTTCGACCAGGTACCTCATTTGGACCCAAAATCTCATGGCTGGTCACATATGTTATCTTCTGAACCAGTTGATGAATTTTGACCAAACTTGCATAGATGCATTGTTGAAAATGGGGAACGAGTTCAAATTGATTAGATTTTGGTGACCTTTACCTAATTTTCAAGGTCACAGCGGCACTTTGAAATGTCCGAAATATGGTTTCCATGCGCTATCTTCTGAACTATTGGATTTATTTCAACCAAACTTGCATAGATACATTGTTGGGAGGAGGGAAAGAGTAGATCAGATTTTGGTGACCTTGACGTAATTTTCAAGGTCACACCGGCACTTTGAAATGTCCAAAATAGGGTTTTTCTGCCGTATCTTCTGAACCAGTGAATGGATTTAGACCAAACCTGCATAGATACATTGTCCAGGGAGCGGGCAACGAGTTGATTAGATTTTAGTGGCATTGACTTAATTTTCAAGGTCACAGCGGCACTTTGAAATGTCTGAAATGTGGTTTCCGTGTGTTATCTTCTGAACTAAAGGATGTATTTTGACCAAATTTGCATACATTGTTGGAAAAAGGGGAAGAGTAGATCAGATTTTGGTGACCTTGACCTAATTTTCAAGGTCACACCCACACTTTGAAATGTCCAAAATAGGGTTTTCATGCATTATCTTCTGAACCAGTGGATGGATTTTAACTAAACTTGTCTAGATACATTATTGGGAGTAGGGAAGATTGGATTAGATTTTTACGACCTTGACCTAATTTCAAGGTCACCATCCTATAAAGACTATATAAATCAGCTGTTTCAACATACTATCTTCTGAACCTGTGGTTTAATTTTAACAAACTTGCATAGATATATTGTAACAAGAGGGTTAAGAGTTGATTAGATTTTGGTGACATTGACCTTATTTTTAAGGTCACACCATCACTTTGAAATGTCAAATTTTGACCAAAATAGGGTTTTTGTATGACATCTCCTGAATTGAACAATGGATTCTAGCTAAACTTTATGTATTGTATCATTGTGAAAAAATGAAGAGTTGATATGATTTTGGTGACTTTGGCCTAATTTTCGAGAGAGTTTGAGAGTTTTATTCATTGACCAAAACCCCTATCCGGGGTACAAGTCAAAACATATTAACAAATAAACATTTGAGGAAAGTTTAAAATATGATTACGAAAATCAGCATAATCTCCTCAGTGGGTATTCATGTCTACTTGAAGCAAACCAAGCAATTAAACACCACTTTTGATGAGAATAGCCAGGCCTCCAGATAAGAGTGTGTATTGGAATATTATTTTCTTTATTTCTCATCCAAAAAATATGGTGTGTGTACTCAAAAGAACCGTCTCAATGAGACGGTCCCCTTGAGCACCCAAAACACATATTCAAATTGATGGGTAAGAAAATTAAAAGTTTACGCAAATAAAATTTCCTTATCTGGATCTGGATCTATGAATAGCAATACAAAACATATGGTGTGGGTACTCAAAAGAACCGTCTCAATGAGACAGTCCCCTTCGGCACCCAAAACATACGTTTAAATTAATGGGTAAGAAATTAATTAAAAGTTTACGCAAATAAAACAGCCAGACCTCCAGATAAGAGTGCGTATTGGAATAGTATTTACTTTATTTCTCATCCAAAACATATGGTGTGGGTACTCAAAAGAACCGTCTCAATGAGACGGTCCCCTTGAGCACCCAAAACACATGTTCAAATTAATGGGTAAGAAAACAATTAAAAGTTTACGCAAATAAAATTTCCTTATCTGGATCTATGAATAGCAATACAAAACATGTGGTGTGGGTCCTCAAAAGAACCGTCTCAATGAGACGGTCCCCTTGAGCACCCAAAACACGTTTTCAAGGTCACCTCATTTTCAAGGTAAAAAACCCTGTAAAATCAGCCTCTTTTGAGGTCTGTCTTCTGAACCAGTGGGGGTTTCTCCAACGAACTTGCATAGATACATTGTTTGGAGACAGAAAAGAGTTAATTAGATTTTCATGACCTTGACTGTATATTCAAGGTAACCACAGTACTTTGTAATTCAAAAGCTTGACCAAAATTGTGTTTGTGCATGCTCTCCCTTGAATTAATTGATGGATTTCAGCCTGTATCATTGTGACTCAATAAAGAGCAGTAAGCATGCTTGCTGACTCGATTTGTGGTTGGGGGGGGGGGGACATATATTCCTCTGAAAACATTGCTTTAATCCAAATTGTTTGACATTCTAGCTGATGGCAATCCTGAAAGAAATTTTAGAAAAAGTTAATTTTGAAAAAAAAGTCAGCAGAAATAGGAAAAATTACCCAGCATGTAAAGAGTCAAATAATGATAATCACAGGTTTAGATAAACAAAAAAAATCAGCGTAAAATTGTAAATATTTTCTTACCCATAACTTTTTTTAGCATATGTTTTGGGTGCTCAAAAGAACCGTCTCATTGAGAAGGTTTTTTGAGTAGTCACAACATATATTTTGGTTGAAAAATAGGAAAGTTAATTTTCTGTTACGCACTCTTAACTAAAGTCCTGATGATATTCTGTTTATTTTGCAGGCCTTTAGTGAGTTTACATTTTAGCCATCCGGCGGGGAGTTGAAGCCTCTGGAGAGTAAGAAGGTCAAGGTCACTAAAGTCCTGATGATATTCTGTTTATTTTGCACCTTCCAGCCAGTTTCAGCAAAGTCTGTGAGTCGTGTCATTGAAGTCACGGTAGAAGATGGAGCTGATTGGTAAATTGATCGATATATTTATACTAGAAACCTGGAGTTGGTTCATTGATGGGAATACTGACAATATATGAGCCGTGACATGAGATTTCCAACAATGTGGTATGTACGACCAGCAAAGCCTCAGACCAGCCTGCGCATACACGCAGACTGATCAGAGCCTTTGCTAGTCGCTTGAATATTCCATGACTGTTAAGCTACTGACCAAACAGCATTTGTAGTTTCTAAGCTTAAAAGGCGACTGCATAGTCTTGTCTGAGTCTACACTTGTCAAAATCTCACATTGTTGGAAATCACATGACGTGGCTCAATTATGTGGACCCAGCTTTCAGCAATGTCTGCAACACAGAGACCTGTATTATACTCTTTTTAACCCATTTATGCCAAATGGAATTTCCCACTGTTATCAAATGGACCAGTTCATTTCAGTTTTAAGGGTTGCTGGGTAGTATTTTTTCATTTTATTCAAATTTTGAAAGAAAATTCTGTAAGCAAACAGTGGAGACACTGATCAGATATGCAGCATTCTGCTGCATCTGATCTGGGTCTGAACTGTTTGCACATGTCCCACAAAAAGGACAATAGGCCTAAATGGGTTAAAGGTTTTAGATGGCTTAGGGTATATAGAGATTAAGGGACTTTCACTGTTAAAAAACCTATGTTCGAAATAATTTTACATCATGAAGTTTAAAAAAAATCCTTTCTCTTTGGTCACACAAATATGTTTTATCCACAATATTATCCATATTTGATTTACTAGAGGCTACTTTCAGGGATAATTCGGGCTCACAGACCCGATGGGCCTTTTTGAGGTAATTCCATAGAAAAGTACTCAAACAGCAGCATTTTCCTATATACACTTACCTTGTAAAAAGGCCCATGCTTTCTAGAAGAAGGGGCCTTTTAGAAAATTAAGGTGCCTTTTAGCACGGGGCCCCTTCCAGATCTGTCCCTGTTACTTTGCCAATTTGGTCACAGTGGCTCAGAAAAACCAAGAATTGATCCATTTTCCAGCCATGTAGATGAGCCTGTTTGTAGAATTTTCTATTTGGACAGTGTTTTCACATCTATAGAAATCATAGGTTTAGATAAACATATTAATGAGCATAAAATTGTAAATATTTTCTTACCTTTCCGTTTTAACATATGTTCTGGGTCTCATTCAGACGGTTCTTTTGAGTACCCACAATATATGTTTCGGTTGAGAAATAAGAAAATTCGTTTTTCCGCAATACTTTTGACCTGCATTAAGCGATAATTGCTCTTGGAAACCAATTTTTGGTCTTTTTGAGAGTGGCCATTTTACACAGGTTTTACTGTAGTGTACATGTACACAATTATAAAATGTCAATGGTAATCTTGTTTTTTGTACAGCAACATATCCTGCTTTGCTGAAGTGCAAGTGGCCCAAGTATGCTTAGAGCAATGTGAACTGGCTATTCCAGAAATCTACAAGAAAGTACCAGTTCTAGCAGCCATAAAACTAATCAACCAGACCCTCCTACCCACAGTGTTTGAATGGGGAGATGTAAGTTCTATTTATTTACCCTTATTATTTTAGGAAGACAAGTCAGACAGGCCCCCACCCTCAGGAGAATATTAATATTAAAAGTGAGTGGGTGGACATATGTTTTTAGCTCACAAGGTGAGCTTTTGTGATCGGTCTTCGTCCGTCGTCGTTGGCCATGTCATCGTCATCGTCCGTTAACAATTGACTTAAATCACATCTTCTGCTAAACTACTGGTTGGATTTTGACCAGACTTGGCAGGATGATCCTTATATGGCACTCTTTAATAATTGTTCAAATGGCTCTGGTCCGTTGCATATCTAGGTCACACAGGCTAAAAATAGATTTTCAAGATGAAAACTTTAAATATCTTCTTGTCTGAAACCACAAGGCCTAGAGCCTTGATATTTGGTATGTAGCATCACCTAGTGGACTTCTACCAAAAGTGTTAAAATTATTCTCCTTGGGCCAAAAATGGGCCTGGGTCATAGGTTTACATAGGCTTATATAGGGAAAAATGAAAAAATCTTCTTGTCTGAAACCACAAGGCCTAGAGCCTTAATATTTGGTATGAAGCATCATCTAGCGAACCTCTGCCAAGTTTGTTTAAATTATGCCCCTTGGGCCAAAAATGGACCCACCCGGGGGTCACATGTTTTGCATAGACTTATATAGGGAATATATGAAAAAAATCTTCTTGTCTGAAAATTAAGAGGCCTTGAGCCTTGATATTTGGTATGTAGCATCACCTAGTGGACCCCTACCAAGTTTGTTCAAATTATGCCCCTGGGGCCAAAAATGGGCCCGCCCCCAGGGTCACGTGTTTTGTATGGACTTATAATGGGAAAACATGAAGAAAATCTTGTCTGAAACCACTGGGCCTAGAGCCTTAATATTTGGCATGTAGCATCACCTAGTGGACCTCTACCAGTCTTGTTTATATTATACCCCTGAGGCTAAAAATTGGTCTGCCCCTGGGGTCACATATTTTACATAGGCTTACATAAGGGAAAAAATGAATTCTTCTTATCTGAAACCACAAGGACTAAAAGCCTTGATATTAAGTATGTATCATCACCTAGTAGATCACTACCATGTTCGTTCAAAATATGCCCGTGGGGTCAAAATTGGACCTGCCACAGCGGTCACATGCTTTACATAGGCTTATATTGGGAAAACATGATAAAATCTTCTTGTAAGAAATCACATGGGCTAAAACCTTGATATTTGGTATGTAGCATCACCTAGTGGACCACTACCAAGAGTGTTCAAATAATGCCCATGGGGGCAAAGTGGCCTCCCCAGGGGTGCACATAGTACAGGTGTGCAATTCAGGGCCACTATGGCCCTCTTGTTTTCTAAAAACTCCATTTTTGTGTGTAAATATATTTCAGCCTGTTGGAGATGACACAGAAGACTGTAGAATTGAGCTGGAACCCAGAAGTGGAGTACTGGAACCCAGGGAGGAGAAATCAATTACTGTACACTTTATAGCTAACAGAACGGTAGGTGTAAATTTCATGGAGAGATCAACCGTTATGACACTTCTTCTGAACTTGGATGTATCCAAAAGTAAGTGAGTATGCTCAGGATATAATACAATCACACACTGCAGACCAACCCAAGGCACCGTGAGGAAGAGCCACAGAATATTTATAGTAACAATACATTTGTAAGACAATAATAGCAAAGCAAACAGCTTTCTCTTCCTCTTCAATATGATTGCAAAACTAGAATGGACGCAAAGTAATGCATAATAAAACAAAAACAAACACAAAACTCCCACAAACAATGGGAAGTATATTAAACAATAGATCAACAACAACAGAACCACCGCCTTAGAACGGACAGCAGCCTAAGCCTCCAGGGGGCTTAAATGCATTTTACTAGCGCTAAATCTTGGCCCTAGTTTCTGTTGTTGTTAAAAAACAAATTGTTTAGCTCGCATGGAGGCTTTTTAAGTAATGCAATTTATTATATACCTTCAATGAAATAAACGTGATACAACCACTTTTCCGACTCAAAAATGCAAAATCTTGTATCACCCTGCTAGGGTGATATTTTTCCATATCACCATCCTCCATGTTTAACCCACCTCACAAGCAGAAAACCCAGCACCTGATGGCGAACTGCAATCTGAGTGACCACTAAAATCACAACCCACTCTATATGATGTTTTGGCGATTAGCCTTAATTACTTTTCCACATTAAAGAAAAGGAATTAAACACGATAAATGCATTTTCCTCCTCTGCTGAACATGTGACGTCATCGAAAATTTGGCGCAACGTTATTTGCTACGGCCTTGCAACGTCACATCACACGGTATCAGTTTTATACTTTTGTTGCGTTTATCACTGAAATGGAAGTGTTTGTTGTTGTTTTTTATGTAGGTATATAATAAAAATATCATTACTTTACAGGGGTGAAAAATTCTAAAATTTTTTACTTGTCCTACATCACCATATGTATTGGTAAATTCAATACTTAACATTGGAAACTGTCAAAATTTCTACTCGTCCTACAGCATAAGGCACTCACAATGGCGAGCGGACGAGTGGATTTTTCCAGCCCTGCTTTAGTAACTTGATCTGATGGGTCAGATCGCGTCTCATGGCTGCGCCAGGAATGACCGGATCACACGAGACTTTGTCTCGTGTGATCCGATGTTCCTGGCGCAGCCACTCGACATGATCCGACCCTTCAGATCAAGTTACTTAAGTAGTAATGTGTATGTATAATCACTGAGAAACAATCAAATCAAATTAACACATAATGATGATACAAATGTACAAAGAAAAGAGCTGCTTTGGATCTAATATATAGATGAATTTAAATAAGTGCTCATGTATTATTCAATTTATCAAACAAGTTGAGGTAAAGAGATAAAATTCTAGGCTCTGATGAGCATTTTATCACTTTTCTGTGGTGAGTTTGATAAATTTAAAACTACAGGAGCATGGATGCTAGATTCTATTTGTCATATCACAGTACGATTACTTTGAAATCACATATTTTGTTTGAAAACTTCAAGATTTTACTGTATATGAGATGCTATTATTGACATTATTACATAATGTTTTGACACATCAATCATTATGAGTTCTCAAGAAGACAACAAGCAGTTCGTAGACACTGTAGCCTCCCCTTCATATTCTGTATCCATAACGACACTTCCAGGAGAGGGTATAACTTATGCCCTAAATTAAAAAAACAAACCTGATTATGTATATCTTAAAACAATCAGTGAGAACAATAACACTAATAGTATGGCCATGATTGGTCCTCGACACGAGAAAACCTGTCTTCGGGGTTTGTGAACAACACAGGCGCAGACCAGCCTGCGCATCAGCACAGTCTGATCAGTGCCTTTGTTATTCGCTTTTTGGAAAGTAACATATTTAACCTTGCTACAGGTAAAATTTCAATTTTCTGGCTAATCTCTGTAGCTGAGGAGACCGGTTTGAACCTTGCTTTGACGGAAACCCTGAAGACATGTTTTGTCGTGACGAGGCCCAATTAAGGTGTCTAAATCAGAGATCAGTAAAGACAAATCAGAAGACAACATCATTCTTAAGAATTCTTTGTAAGACTGAAACACATCAACATAAAATAAAATGTCAACTTAACCACTAATGATTAGGATTGTATATATATGAAATGTGTAATACACTATTTTTTTTATCAATTTTAATGCATTGTGATATATCACTCCCATAGTTCATTTGATAAACTTTTGCTCATAGCACAGTACATTCACATACATATAGAGTCGTTAGGAGGAGATGTAAAAAAAAAACTCTTAAAAGATCAAGACTTAAAATTGCAAAAAACTTTTTGTGATACATCACTGATTGGCATTTATTTCTGTAAAACATATTTTCTTTTAGAAAATAAGGTACTCCTCAACGTTAACAAAAGACATATACCACAGCAAAATTTGTCCTCTGTTTCTAGTCAGTGAATAGCCTCTAAATAATCTCCTAAAGTAATGAAGCAGATTTTTGAGACCTGAACAGAGGGCTAATAAACATTCATATGTCTCTATTATTACTTTACCAGATTTTTAATTTTTGTTTTTACATTTTGTATTACTATCAAACATTTAGTATAGTATTTAAAGTTATAAAGTTTAATTTGTTTGTATGAGTTGACTCTTTGCACCCTAGGCAACAATTTTTCAGTCATGTTGGGACATATTCCACTCAATAGTGAGGATATACAGTGAAAACTCTTTATAGCGACATTCTTTATAACAGCAAAACTCTTTACAGCGTCAATTGTATTTGCACAAATTCACCAGTTTAGCTTGAATTTGAATCCATTACAACAGAAATTCAGTTTAAAGTCAAATTATTTGGACACAACCAATTTCATTGTAAAGAGGGTTGACTGTAGTGTTTTGTTCAATATCTGCAAGGAGGCTCCGACAGAACCTCGGTCCTTATTTGGATCCAAGTTGTTTAACACTCTGCTAGCGTTCCTGAACTTGAATGTTTTGAAAAAGTTTATTTTGAAAAAAGTCAGCAGATGACTATAAAGCATGAAAAATGACCCAGCATAGAGAGTGTTTATTCTGTGTCAGTAATCAGGTAATATTACTGTAATGTACTGTATACTATACACTGAGTACCTATTGGATAATTGGGTCTTCAAAGATCTCAGAATTCCTGGTAAAATTTACAGATTAACCCTTTCCTTCATGAATATTTGTGCTAGGCTCCACCCACTATGAATGATTATATACTATTACCATAAAGTTAAGCATATTTTTATACGATCCCCATTTTCAAAGTTGAGTTTTGGGTTTTATTCGACATGTACACTTGTATTTTGGCTACCAAATTTGGATAAGTTCGTTTAGTGTCAATCACTACTGTCCATGAACGGGAAGCTTAGGACACAGTACTGTCCAGGAGTTGATATGCAAGAATGAATTTCGTTTCCTTTTGAGTCATGAAATAGCCTTAAAACTCATATGTTGGATAAATTTACAAAGAATAAAGAGGACAGACTGTGAAAAATTGCCATTAGGAACGCTGACATGAAACAAGATAACATTGCAAGGGTATTTAACGTGTCTCAGAGTGTTGTAAGCAGACCTTTGAAAAAACATAGAGAGAGTGACAGAATTACAAAAAGGAAACGGTCTACATTGACTCTTGAGTGCAAGGAATTGTTACTGAAGCATTATGGTACGTGGTGCATTATTTGACGACCATCTGATACTGTTACAGGTGGTTACTGGGACTTTGAACGCTCAAAAGTACCAGGACGAAATCCTGGAATCTGGTGTTAGGTCACCCTTGGACTCGCTAAATGGCCAGAACATGGTGCTCCGAGATAACATTGCAAGACCTCACTGTACTTGCATCATCGAGGAATACAAAAATCAACAGAACATCGCTAGTCTTCCATGGCCAAGCTTGTTTCCGGACTTGAACCCTAACTAACACGTGTGGGACAAGCTCGGCTGACATGTTTGAAACCGAAAACCAGCTGTATCAAAACCATTGTGATTTTTGCTAGACTCAACTGCATGAGTGGGCCAGGATTTGATGTCTTGAACGCATGTACACAGTGAATTTATGATGAAAATGTCAAGTTGTTATTCGACAGTGTGAAGGCTATAAACAACATAAACCGGATGTAGTGGATTATTGTGAGCCATTTCGTGACTATATGCACCAGATTCTGAAAGTGTATGCTCCAAAGAGTAAGTTTTGAAGAAAGAACAACTATTGTGGCCTTATTGAAAAAGTTTTGCTGACTCTTGGCCTCGATGCTGTTTTCATTGAATTTTGTAAAATTAATGGGTAATTTTTGTAAGGTGTTTGCAGCCTATAAACAAGTCAGAGATTCCACGGCTTTTCTTTATCAAATCGCTGGTATACTGCTTTTGTTGTCTACCACAATAAATTTTTGGTATCTATCAAAAGTTTCCGTTCTTACCGTTTCTAAAACCTAAGTGGTGTTATCAAATGGAATATGCTTAACTTATGGCAATAGTATATATAGAAACTCTCAGGACAAAGAAATTACTTGTTATGTGCACTAGTGTATAATCATATCTTATCATTGGACACCCCTTTGCAAAGATGTCTTACACCCCTATTTAGACTTCATACAAAATCTTATCACTTTGTAAATGTAAAACGTATCTATATACGTATACATGTTTTTGTGGCGAGATTAATTAACTTTGTTAAACTCAATGCAAGCTATATTCATACTCTGTATGTTTAATGCTTAATAAATTTATGTTATGTTATGTTATATTTCCATATGCAATTAGAGCTGTCTGATCTGGGTCTACTCTGTCTGCAAAAGCACTAAAAGGCATATCTATGAGGTAAAGGGTTAAACACTTTATATACCTTATCTTTGGAGTGTTCTATGATGTGATTTCTTTAAAAAAAACGTTGTCTCTCGCAGGCAAAGAGTTCAGACTTTTTCATGTTATTAATAACAGCTAAATGTTAATATATTAGGCAAAGTGTATTGTGTAAATGAATATTAAGATGCTAATCCTCATTTTGCCTTCTTTTTCAAATTTTCAATTTTCCCTTTAACACAAATGGACATTTTTCATTAAAGTTTTCTCAGAAACACTTGATTTAGAATTATGAAACCTTTAACAATTTTGTCTTTTCTCTGAAAGTGTTACAACCTCTAATAGCTACCGCCGGGGGTATGTGAGCTTTGCTCACTTCTTGCTATATTCTTTAGAGTGTTCTATGATGTAATTTCTTTAAAAAAAAGTTGTCACTAGCAGGCATATATGTTATTAATAAAAGCTATATGTTAAATATTTTAGGGTGATTTCTCCGACTTTAGAATACCATGTAAGATAGAAGGAATGGACTCTCCTCTGATCCTGTCAGTGACCTGTGATGTTAAAGGTCTCTCTGTGCTTTACTCAGTCTCCCAAGATGCTGAAAATACACTGTGAGTAGTTCATTTACTGAAATAACCAATACAATCAAAGTACACGTTTAAACTGATGGGTAATAAGAAGTTAATCACAATTCTAATGCACTCGATTTAATGACGTGACGTCTGATTGGATAATGTCAAAAATTTACGACCGTATTTTCTGCAATATACTGTCTGAAATAGTTTGATGTCATTAATTATATCACATATCCCTGGATGATGTGCGGCTTTATACAGCTTGCAATGCTCCAATTTGAAAAGAGACTGCAGAATTCCATTAGAATGGGGATAACCATATTCAAAAATTTTCATTTGGGGAGGTATATCATCGGATATACGTTCGGAAATCACTAAATTTCTGACCGTATATCAAAAAATATACCTCCCCAAATGAAATTTTCAATACAATTATCCCCTAATTCATGCTCAAACCATTTGTTTATCTGGATCTTTCTAGTTTCATAGAAGTCAAATTGGTTGATTTAAATTCTAAGATAAAAATGGTTGGGAGTAAAAATGACCCGATAATCTGGGTAAATACACAAGAACTCAATCATAGACACAAAAATAGTGAGTATGATCAGGAAATACCACAATCACAAACTGCAGACAAACCCATGGCATCATGAGGAAGAGCCACACAATAATCACAAGACTCCAGGAAGACAAAGTGAAACAAAGCAAAGCAACCATCTCTCTCTTCCCCATCGAGATGATTGCAAAACTAGAATGGACACAAAGTAACGCACAGCAAAACATAGAACAATTACATAATCCCAAAATGGGAGCAACAATCAACAACAAATCCACAACAACAGAACCACCGTCTTAGAACGGACAGCAACCAAAGCTACCAGAGGGGCTTAAATGTATTTTACTGGTACCAAATCTTTGCCCTAGATTCTGCTGTTGAAATACAAAAATGTTAAGCTCGCATGGAGGATTCCTAACTATTTCAATGTGTCATCATAGAGAAACAATATAATCAAATTAATGCACTATGATGAAACAGAGAAAAGGGCTCATGACTCACAGATAGCCAGAGCTAAAAAAACCTCAAGTTGAGCCACCATGGGCCCAGCTACAGCCAAGCATCAGGCACCAACCCACAGATTAAAGCTTTACCTTAGAGCCGTCATTGAGTCTGAGGCCTAACCCACCGTCGTGCAATTAAAGAGGAAAATAAACTGTGGCTATAAACCGTGATTGGGTTTACAATCAAACATGCAGACTGTAGCATGATATCCAAGTTATATCCAACTTTTTTTATAACGTTTGATAAAAAAAATTTAATTGATCACTAAAATTGGGTTTTCCAACAATTCTTTTGAATTTATAAACTAAATCACCATAAAATATAGGTTCTGCAGAATATGATTTTGAACCAATATTGTATTTAACAATTAACTCTGAGTGTCTGTGGTAGAATTTAGAAAATGCTTTTTGAATTTTTATGTAAGCTGCTAAAAGGTTATCCCTTTTTAGACCAATGGAATTTTCCACAAACTTTGAGACAGTCATGTGAGGATGGTCCATCTTATATATTGAGGAATCACTGATATAATTTCTCCCAAAAAATTGCACATTGTATTTTTTTTATATAAAGATAGATTTTGTCTTTGCACACAGTGAAGACCCTGAAACATGGGGCCAGTAAAAAAAGTAATTTGTGTAAAATTGTGATTATTTTTTTATCCATTAGTTTAAACATGTTGAGTATCCACAACATATGTTTTGGTTGAGAAATAAAAATTAATTTTCAGTTACGCACTCTTATCTTGGGGTGTGCCTTGAAATAACACATTTTGCCACATTTCATCTGGGCTTCACTGTTTGCCAAAGTGCCCATTTATGCATTGAAGTTGCAGGGAAATGCACGAATGTAAATAAAATTTATATCAGTTTTCAGAAAAAATGAGAATATAGAACTCAATTTTGGAGATAAAGTTGAACTGGGTTCTGTGCCAAAGTTGTATCTTCATGTCCAGAATAAAACAGTGATTACAGCAAGATATCATATGGGGATGGAAAACTTCTTCTCAAAGCCACCTACCCCTCCAGATGCCAGCAGAGATGAAGTGGGAAGGCCGAGTAGGTAAGTAAACACTATTTGATGAGTGGTAGAGGACGTCTAAGAGATATGGACCCTTGTCCCGCTGAGTAAATTAATATGGCATATTCACTTTTGATTTCCAGGCAATTAAGTTGCATAATTTCAATTAACTCTTTCCCATATGAATGTTCATGCTAAGCTCCACCCACTATGAATAATTATATAAATAAGCTTACAAGTTTGTACATAGAGCAAAGAAATTACTTGTCAGAGTAGGAAAGAGGGCAAAGATCAGGAATCTATACAATCAAGTACCACACCTGACCCAGGATACTAATGGGAAAGTTACAAACTCACAAATAGACATCACAATTAGACATCACAAAAAAGAGCCAAGAGGTCAGCCCTTTCCCCAGCAGGTTACCACAAGGCATCAATGAACAGGCGTGCACGAAAGCATAACAAGCACAAGACAGAAATAACATGAAGATCACAAAAGAAGTACCGCCTTGGAATGGTCAGTAAAAATATTTTACTGAAGGGCTTAAACCGGTTTCACAGCGCCAACCTCACCCTTAGTTCAGATGTGGATCAAGAAACATTGATGTTTGGTTTGCATCAGGTCAGCTAGTGTAGAATCATATCTTATCATATTTCCATGAGTAAACAGAGTAGACCCTATTGGCCTAATCAGGCAGAGCTGCCTGATCTATGTCTGCTCTGTTTGCAAAAGTGATAAAAGGTATTTATTAGGTAAAGGGTTAACTCTCTGCATTCTGGGTAATTTTATATACAACACTTTAATGTAATGTTATCCTGTTAACCTGCAGCATTCCAGTTGTAAGCATGTGTTTTAGTCAGAGTGGAAAACAGTAGGGATCCTTATCAGATGGCTTTGTCAGAAGCCAGCTGATCTGGATCAAGTGTTTTTGTTTTTTTTTAAAAAAGGATAAATTCCATTTCAGCATGACAAGGGGTAATACAGTGGATTCTGAAGCTGCATAGCAAACAGTGCAGATACTGATCAGGTGATCTGGATATACACTCAACCAGGTCATTTGTCTGTCTGACTGCAGATCCAGGGGTCACAAGTTCGATCTCAGTCCGGTCCCATACTTTCATGGAGATTATAATATAGGGTTGTTGTCAGTTACAAGCAAAAGTATGTGCACGAAGTACTGGTTGACTGCTTGTTCAATCTTGCCCAGGAAAAAAGTGTGGTTAGGTGAACTCACCATCCTGCCATGACCATAGCTGTTGACTTGGGACGTAAAGCAACAAAACAAAAAAAAAATTGATATACACTGTTTTCGTAAGAGAATATATCATTGTTCAGCCGAACGATAGTAAAATCTGTAATTTCCCTTCCTTTGTTGCAAAATAGAACATACTAAATGGAAAAGAAAAACAAGTGGGTGTGTGTATTCACTTTCAGATTAGGGATCATAGCCATATTGAACATTTTCATTTGGGAATTTTTATTCTGATACGTTAACTTCAAATGGAGGCATGAAAGAAAAATAAGTGAGTGTGTGTATAAGTTTAGGGATCATAGTCATATTGAACATTTTCATTTGGGAATTTTTATTCTGATATGTTAACTTCAAATGGAGGCATGAAAGAAAAATAAGTGAGTGTGTGTATTAGATTAGGGATCATAGTCATATTGAACATTTTCATTTGGGAATTTTTATTCTGATATGTTAACTTCAAATGGAGGCATGAAAGAAAAACAAGCCAGTGTGTGTATTAGATTATGGATCATAGTCATATTGAACATTTTCATTGGGCAATTTTTATTCTGATATGTTAACTTCAAATGGAGGCATGAACGAAAAACAAGCCAGTGTGTGTATTAGATTAGGGATCATAGTCATATTGAACATTTTCATTTGGGAATTTTTATTCTGATATGTTAACTTCAAATGGAGGCATGAACGAAAAACAAGCCAGTGTGTGTATTAGATTAGGGATCATAGTCATATTGAACATTTTCATTTGGGAATTTTTATTCTGATACGTTAACTTCAAATGGAGGCATGAACGAAAAACAAGCCAGTGTGTGTATTAGATTAGGGATCATAGTCATATTGAACATTTTCATTTGGGAATTTTTATTCTGATATGTTAACTTCAAATGGAGGCATGAACGAAAAACAAGCCAGTGTGTGTATTAGATTAAGGATCATAGTCATATTGAACATTTTCATTGGGCAATTTTTATTCTGATATGTTAACTTCAAATGGAGGCATGAATGAAAAACAAGCCAGTGTGTGTATAAGTTTAGGGATCATAGTCATATTGAACATTTTCATTTGGCAATTTTTATTCTGATATGTTAACTTCAAATGGAGGCATGAAAGAAAAATAAGTGAGTGTGTGTATAAGTTTAGGGATCATAGTCATATTGAACATTTTCATTTGGGAATTTTTATTCTGATATGTTAACTTCAAATGGAGGCATGAAAGAAAAATAAGTGAGTGTGTGTATTAGATTAGGGATCATAGTCATATTGAACATTTTCATTTGGCAATTTTTATTCTGATATGTTAACTTCAAATGGAGGCATGAACGAAAAACAAGCCAGTGTGTGTATTAGATTAGGGATCATAGTCATATTGAACATTTTCATTTGACAATTTTTATTCTGATATGTTAACTTCAAATGGAGGCATGAACGAAAAACAAGTGAGTGTGTGTATTAGATTAGGGATTTTAGCCATATAGAACATTTTCATTTGGCAATTTTTATTCTGATATGTTTACTTCCTGGGGAAGCATCACCTGCTGAACTATGCATTTTTTTTCAGTAAGTTCCCATTTGTTTTAAGGTCTTGACTATGCAAAATGTATATATACACTCAGTGGCCATAAGTGAGTACCCAAATCAGCTTACCAGAATTTGACAAAAAATTTGGTCTGAAACAATGGTCTTTTCTAGCCAATTAAGACGATTTCTCCAAATGATAATTGTCCTGGATAAATATACAGGGTATGTTTACGTCATCACCAAAGTGTATGCTGTCATCACCTGTTGCTATGGAGATATTGTGTATCACAAACATTGGCTCCATTTCTTCAAAAAAGATAGCAGGTGTTGAAAAATTGCTGTTAAATTGCCAGATGGTAATATTTTTATTGAAAATTTGCAGAAATATTTTAAATGTACTGAAAAACATTCTGTTAAAGTTCAAATTTGTATAGACACTGAAAATAAAATAATGCAGAACAGAGAACTGGATGGAAAATAATGCCATGAAAATGATCTGACTGCAGTATACTTTGGCTGTAAAAAAACAAACTAAATAAACAAATACAGGTATATGGGGTATGTATGTTTTGTGAGGTATCATAACAGTGTTCAAATTGACAATAATATATTTTGAATAAATGTTGATGGATATAAGCTATGGTTGGATCCAAAGAAAATCTGCTTATTTTTACTGTCAGTCCTGATATTGGTGCCACAAGCAGCATAACCAGTGATATAATATTTGTGTAATAATTATTTTCAGTTGAAAGTACCATTTGGGGTAACATTTTTACAAATATTATTTTTTTAAGAAGAACTATTCTATGATTTCGCATGAAAGTTGGGTACCCCTCATAAAGCAAAATTTGACCAAGGGGTTAGGTATTGCTGGGTGCTGTCTTTTCGGTTGGAAAGAACGAAACATTTAAAGACTAATTGCTTCAAACACTCATATATAGACCCTAGAAAGACTGATTCTTCTTGTTAAGTTACCATATGGATTCATTCAATAATTTAGATTTTTTGGTTGGGGTACAAATACCCCACCCACCCCTAATACGACGATGAATAAATTAGGAAAATGTGAATACATCTTGGTCACAACTCATGATTATAACATATTAGCACCATTATCACCAAAAATAAGCTATATCGATAGCCATGTAAAAACAGAAGAAGTTTAGAACCCACATCGAATTTTCAAACTGTTTCAGAAATCAAGGTGGTTGAAATGTATAACACCCACAAACTCTAGGTGATACTATTTCTATAAAAAAACAAGCATTCTTAAGTTGAAAAATAGCAAATAGTGATAAGTTTAAAATTTCAGATAATTTGCATTTCTCGTTTTCAAATTATACAAATTTCAAATGTACTTAAATTTTCGCAAACAAAACAACATTTGCCATTATGAGAACTCACTTATGGCCACTGAGTGTACATGATCAAATTGATTTTTTGATGTTAAGATATATCGTAGCCTCAAATCATCAACTTTTCTATAAAAAAACAAGCATTCTTAAGTTGAAAAATAGCAAATAGTGATAAGTTTAAAATTTCAGATAATTTGCATTTCTCGTTTTCAAATTATACAAATTTCAAATGTACTTAAATTTTCGCAAACAAAACAACATTTGCCATTATGAGAACTCACTTATGGCCACTGAGTGTACATGATCAAATTGATTTTTTGATGTTAAGATATATCGTAGCCTCAAATCATCAACTTTTCACACCACATGCTTTCAAAAGCATCACAATATAGTGACTGGTGATCACTGCCGCCAAATTTAGCCAAAATATATGCATTGCTTTTATTTTTAATTCTCTTCAGTACAAGAAGAATGTTGTTGGGTAGAACTCCTAACTTAGCTGACCCCTTCAGTAAAACCACAGTCAAAGCCACTGCCGGTAAGCAGGATTTTGTTTTATGATTTTAGCCAGACCATAAGATAATATGGGCCTCGTCGCAAGAAAACCTGTCTTCGGGGGTTTGCGAAAAACATAGGGGCAGACCAGCCTGCGCATCCGGGCAGTCTGATCATCGCCTTTGTTATTCGCTTTTTGGAAAGTATCATAGGTAAACTTGCTACAGGTTAAATTTCAATTTTCTAGATAGTCTCTGTAGCTGAGGAGATGGGTTTGAAACTCGCTTTGTCGGAAACCCCGAAGACAGGTTTTCTCGCTACAAGGCCCATATCATATTATGTATATTATATATGCATTAAGTAACAGGTTTAGATAAACAAAGCATTTTTGAGCGTAAAATTGGAAGTATTTTCTTACCCATAACTTTTAGCATATGTTTTGTGTGCTCAAAAGAACCGTCTCATTGAGACAGTTCTTTTGAGTACCCACAACATATGTTTTGGTTGAGAATCTAGAAAATCATTTTTCTGTTACACACTCTTTTATGCTTGGGTGTGCCATTATTATACTAGAGAATCAACTTTTTGAAGCAAGCAACAAAATGACTTTATGCTATAAGAGAGATCAAACATGTTTTTCTGATACATTAAATTGTGCTAGGCCCCTCGGGGGCTGGTAAAACCCTCTGCTTTTCAGGGCCTGGTTACAACACCACACTCAGGGCCCAGCAGATGTTAATGCATAGAAAATCATGTTGATCCCTGTAATAAAATATACACAAGTGTTAGGTTCAGCGGATTATATGAATATTGTTTGGAGATGACAATACCAAATATTGTTTGATTGAATTACTGTAAATGTCTTAAAATTCTGAACACTAGTTGCCTGCCAAAAAGGCATAGACAAACAGGGCACATTGAGATAAGTCTGTTCAGGGTCTTCTCTGTTTGCTATTCTGACATGCATTTTGTGAATTCTAGCCCTGATAACCAAAATTTTTTTGAGTACAGAGAAACGTGTTCCAAATTTTGGAACTTTTACTGAATATAGTCAAAATAAGATACAAAGAACAAAGTTATGAAAGAATCTTTAAGTTTTATAGAATATTTTATTTCTGACAGGGTATAAATGTTTTCATGGAGTTGACATTGAAGCACTGCATGACAAAGCCAATTAAGTGACTGCCCAGTTTGACAATTTTCAACTCAACTGAGCTACTCATAAAAACTAAAATACTGACAAATAAAGAAGTTTCTTGCTTTAAGTCTCTCAAATGTTGTATTTATCATGCTTATAAATGTTAAAATGCCAACATTTGTTGGCATTTTAACATGGATGAGCACGATAAATTTCATGCTCAATGAGTTGAGCATAAAATCTTGCATCATTAACAACTAAGGCTGATCAGTCTTGCTGGATCAGCCTTTGTTTGGCTGGTTTTAGAATTGCTTTTGTCATGCCATGGCTTATAAGGACAAAATCTGTCTTCGGTATTTCCAACCAGGTCATGCTCAAAACATCCTGCTCAGCTACAGAGACTAGATAGAAAAAATTGAAATTGCTTTTATTAAGTTTTGTTTGTTTGTTTGTTTTGTTACTTTACGTCCCAAGTCAACAGCTAAGGTCATGGCGGGACGGTCAGTTGACCTAACCACACTTTTTCCTGGGCAAGCTTGAACAAGCAGTTACTCAGTACTTCGTGCACATACTTTCGCTTGTAACTGACAAAAACCCTTCTTGAATGATTCAGCGGAAAGGAGGAGAATGACTGTAGAAATTATTTCATGATCAATCTCCACGAAAGTATGGGACCGGGCCGGGATCAAAGTCGCGATCCCTGGATCTGCATTCAGACTCGCATCTGTTGCCAGACACGTTACGGACTGCGCTATGCAGCCTGGTTTTATTAAGTTTTGATATGATACTTTCCAATATGTGAATAACAATGGTGATTGCCCGGATGGGCAGGCTGGTTTGTGCCTTTGCTGTTTGCAAACTCCAACGGCAGTTTTTTTGTGTCAAGGCCCATATATCAGTGTAATTTATACCATATATTTCAGGAGTGCAGTGGCTCAGTGGAAGAGTGCTTGACTCGAGACTGAGGGGTCGCGGGTTAGCGCCTCAATGGCGTCACTGTGTTGTGTCCTTGATTAAGACAAATTAATTCTAGCTTAGTACTGGTTCAACCCAGGAAGATCGTTCCTGCATAGCTGAAAGATTGTTGATGGGACGTAAAAAATCAAATCAAACAAACAAATGAGCCACAACATAAGATTTCCAACAATGCAGCGAGATAATGCATAACAGATTAACAACAACAACAATGTGGTATGTGTGACCAGCAAAGGCTCAGACCAGCCTGCACATATGCGCAGTCTGATCAGAGCCTTTGCTTGTCGCTTGAATATTCTATGACTGTTCAGCTACTGGCTGAACAGCACTTAGACTTTTTTAGCTTCACAAGAGGATGTGCATGCTCGTCTAAGTCTGTTCATGTCAAAATGCCACATTGTTGGAAATCTCATGTCGTGGCTCAAATACCATATATTTCAGATCTCAGTTCAGCATTATTATGTCAAGGGAAAGGAGCATCATTTGTGCCATCACCTGCTACTGGAGTTCTTTCAGTGAAGAAATCATAGAGATCTCTGCCTGTAGTGATATGTGGGGAGTTTATACTGACAATTTAATCTGTCGGGTAAGTTCATATATACATACTAGATGTTCGGCTTCATTTTATGTTCCTGAGATCTACTTTTAACCAGTTATTGGCTAGTGACTCATGTATTTTGAGGTATAATTGGAAAATTAAACGAGACTTACCTTTAAGGGAAGGCGAAGTTTAGTTGAAATTTCATCGACCACAAGCTCCTTAAGGGGGGCTCACAGAGAGATGCGCAGCAGACTCCACCAAGGATTCAGTCTTCAGAGAGCGGATCAAGATGCTGTTTCGTAATTTAGATACAGCATCTTGATCACCTGTTATGAAGAATCATGCCCTCATATTTGGGATGGGAGGGAGGGTGTGAGCCCCCCTTAAGGAGCTTGTGGTCGATGAAATTTCAACTAAACTTCGCCTTCCCTTAAAGGTAAGTCTCGTTTAATTTTCCAATTTCATCTCCCACTTGCTCCTTAATGGGGCCTCACAGAGATTTCAGAGATGATTCTTCATTAACATAGAAATTGTTAGTCAATACTCATAGTGATATCTTGTGCGGTTTATTTACATTTTTTACCTCTTTTTCTAATCAAATGCATGGACAATATTTACTATTGTTTCCACAAACTAACATAAACTATGTACTGAGTATTACATCTTGCACAGTTTGCAGTTGGGTGACAACTGGTTTATCATAGAACTTAGCAAAAACCGAAGAACTAGACCATCCTGCTGTTTTCATGATTGTTTCCAGGGAAATTCCCCCCAATTTAGCCTTTGATGTTGATGCTGCTCTAGTGCTATGCGGTCCAAAGGATGGGTCGATACCTGCCTTTAAAAGTACCATTTTCACCCATCTAGAAACTGTGCTTTTAGATGCTGCCTTATGTGGTTTCATTGTACTAATTAACAATTTTTTTTGCTGTTCCTAAGCCCTCTTGTTCTTTCAATATATTCATTCAAAGTCTTAACAATACACACTCTGTCATCTTTGGTATATGCTTTGAACACCATAATCTCTAAGTGTTTGTTAGGTCTTGACTGTTTTAATAAATGATTTGGTGCAATGAACACAGTGTCATTTTCAATTTTTATATCTGCCAATTCAATTAAGTGTAAGGTTTGGCATCTCTGTGCCGACACTAATAAGAACAACATGCTTAGTTTCCCTGACAACTGAAGAAGGGTTAGCTTTTCCAAAGATTTAAAGTACTCCAAAACTTGGTCCACTGACCAAGTTGTAGAGTATCTGGGCAAAGCAGGTCGATCAAGAAAAACACCTTTCATAAATCTAGAAAGTTCTTCGTAGTTGTTTATGTCGATATTGCTACATATTTTCAAAAAGGTGCTTAACGCTGATCGAGCTGTGCCCAGTGATCTATATTGTAACCCTTTTTTATATAATTTGGACAGAAATTTCAACACTTCATTGATCGAGGGCAGAATGGGATTAATTCCCCTTTTGCAAAACTCAAACCACTTTGAGATGTACGTATTATACTGTCTCTTTGTAGAGTTTCTCCATGATTTGAGGATGAGGTCCCTGGCTTGTTTGGGAATTCCTTTGTCTTTGAGTGTTTTCCTGATATGCGAAAACACCCAAGGTTCATCCTCTTTAATGGATGTTGTGTCCCTTTTTTGTGCGGAAGGTACAATATCTGTTGAGTACTTGGAAGGCGGTAAGATTGTTCGACCAAAAGGCGTAACAGGCTGGGCCACCAACTTTGTGTGGGCCACAGCGGGGCAATTAGTACTGCTTCGAAACTGTCCTCTTCTACTTTCTGCAGAATTCTTGATAACAAGCTGAAAGGGGGAAAAATGAAGAAAAGTCCATTAGTCCAGGTCATGGTAAAGGCATCTATAGCCAATGCATTTGGATCTGGCCTGCGCGCTACATATTTTCCCAACTTGTGGTTTATTCGTGATGCAAACAGGTCAATCGTTAACTTTGGATATATTTCATGAATGGAATTGAAAACATTTTCACTTAAAGCCCATTCTGTATCATCATTTTCAGCCCTCGATTCTCTGTCTGCTTCATGGTTATCTTTCCCTGGGACGTGGGCGGCACTGAGGTGTATGTGTCTGTCAATGCACCAGAACCAAATTTCTCTTGCTATAGAGTCAAGCTCTTCTGTTTTTCCCCCCAGTTTATTTATATAGGAACAACTTGTCATGTTGTCTAAGAATACCCTGACATGTAAATTTTTTAAATTTTTGCAGAAAGAATGTAATGATAGTTGACAAGCTTTTAGTTCCAGGATATTTATATGAGATTCCTGCTCTGCTACTGACCATTCCCCCCCTGTCCGAATGTTTTCTGTTTCATTAAATGCTCCCCAGCCTTTTTTGGATGCATCAGAGTATATGACCAGTTTCGGTTTACCATGAGATATTAGTTTGTAACTTGAATCAACATTGTGTATCCACCACTCAATTGTTGGTTCAACGTATTTTGGAACCGTCATGAAACTGTTGTATTTACCATGATGTCTCCTGAGTTCATATTCTTTTATTTTCTCTAAAGGTTTGTAGAATAGAGGGGCATATTCTACTCCTTGTTGTGTGGCTACTAGCTTTCCAATCAATTTTGAAAAATTTTTGATTGTTATCCTACGTCTAAGAAGGATATTAGAACATAATTTGATAATCTCTTGCCTCCTTTCCGGAGGCAATCGGACAGTCATGGTGACAGAACAAAGCAGGAATCCCAGAAAAATAATTTGTTGCATTGGCTCAAATACTGATTTATGTGGTTGTACCGTCAGTCCCAGGGAGTCCATGAGTTGGACAGTTTCTTCAATATTTTGCTGGCATAAATGATATGAGGAACCTTGCAAACAAGAATCATCGATGTAAGCTGAGCTTACATGACCCCTTGACCGTAATCTAGCAAATATTGGTTTTAAAACTTTTGTGAAAATTCTTGGAGAGTGGGTCAAGCCCATGATAAGCGCCGTAAACTGAAATTTTTGACCATTGTGCATGAACCGAAAATACTTTTTGTCTTGTTCTCTTACGGGAATTGAGTAAAAGGCCTCAGCTAAATCGACTGATCCGAAGTAACAGTTTTTCCTCATAGCATTTATCGCTGATTGAAGTGTTTCCATTTTAAAGTGAACTTTTTCTAAGAAATTTTTGTTTAAATTTTTTAAGTTGAGAATAATACGTATTTTTCCATCTTTTTTCGGCCTAAAGAAAATGTTTGAAATGAATTCTCCCTCATTAATTTCATTGACTTTTTCAATAATCCCACATTCTAAAAATCTGTCAATTTCTTTGTTAATTTGTTCTTGTTCTTCATGAGAAAATTTTATCGGTTTTGGAATGACCTTTTGACTAGGAATGTCTTCCATTTCTAATTTGTATCCACATATAGTCTTCCTGATGTATGAGTCACTGGTGATTTTAAACCAATTGTGTTTGAAACATTTAGTTTTCCCTGCTATGAAGTTTTCAGGGGTGTTCTTCAGCTTAAAAGAGTCATATATTCTTTTATTTATTTCTTGGTTAACAATGTGTTGAGGAACTTCTAGGGGAATGAATGGATCTGAATGAATGATACCTACAGCATTTATTTTCTCGTCAAGTGAGGATTTTTTGATTTCTGGTTTCTGTTGTTGCTGTAAGGGTACTTTCCCCTTTGGCTTGGCTGGAATTTTCCTCCCTGATGGCCCTGATTGAAATTCCTCCGATAATTGTTGTTGTTGTTGTTGTAGGAGTGGAAGGACGACTGGTGTCTGTCGCCCCCCCTTTTCCCTAAAAAATTCTGTGGAGTTATAGTCAGCTGAGTCTTTGTCCCATCCAGCTTCTTCACTGACTCCAGGAAATTGTCACCTAGTAGTTTTGTGGCGGACGGCTGTTCCGCACATAAGTCACGGTATTTAGGCTAAATCTCCCTTTTTATGAGTTCTTGCCTTTTTATGTTGGTTGACTTGACAGTTAGGCACAGGATTTTGAAGGCATCCATAACATAGCCCTTGGCTGTGACAGGGTCGTTGTTTCCCTGCATGACTTCCAGGGCTTTAGCCAGAGGTGTTATAGCCTGTGCACAGTCGAAAACTCCTTTTTTAAGGGCGTAGTCCACTCTTTTGACCTCTCTCTTCATTTGTCTCCAGGCAAACTCATCGACTGTGGGAACCTGAAGGTTTTCAATATTCTTGGGCCGCTTATACTTTTCTCTCAGGTCTTTTAATTTTTCCTCATCTTTCTTGGACTTCTTCCCTCTCAGAGCCTGCTCAGTTATTCTTGCCATTTTGTCCGTCAAACACTCGCCTGTACCGTCATCTGGTTGGAAGAAGTCCTCCAAGTCAGACAAAGTTTCAGTTTGTTCCATGTCCTTTGCCCCCTCCTCCATGAAATTTTCTAGTTCATCCTCAGAATCCTCTGATTCTGAGATTTGATCAGGTGACTGAGAAGTGCTTGCTTGGGGCGAATTACTTGTGTCTGTGCAAGTCTTCTTTGAAGGTGTTTCATCCTCCATTTCTTGTTTCCTCTTCAAAGATTTCATGTCTTTCCTGATTTCTTGAACAGCCTCTGCCAGGGTGCGAATAGCTTGTGAGGTTGAATAATCTTCGCCTTTCCCTTCAGCGCCCCTCTGGCTGTCATTTTTGTGCGCATGCGCACCTGTCTCGCCAGCATTCTGCGCACCATTCTCGCCAGCAGCAGGTTCCATGTGTTGACTCATGTGGGCTTGGTCCCTGAAACAGACCAAAGCTTTTGTAAGAACCACATAATGGTGTTTGTTTCCAAAACGGAAATAAGATTATTGTCAGACAGAATATGTCCGAAAAATAAGCAAAATGCTGGATAAAATTCAATAAAGGGCACAAATATCGATCGTTTCCTGACTGCGCGCGCAAGTGATGACGTAAATATTAGTCGTCCATATACGGAAAATCGCGCTCCACGCTCCAGTGAACACAGCCAAATTATCTGCCCCAGTACTAATGACAAATGCGATAAAAACGCTTGATCACCCAACCGGGCAATGCAGTCTCACTCAATTATTTGATTTAATTATACTCGTTATAACTACGAATATACATACAGGGTCGAATCGCATTGACGCGAAAATCGCCCTTGAAGGAAACCAGTCGATTAAAAATCAACAACAATGGCGGTTTACAATGGAGTTCCTGACAGACTGTTGAACTCGCACGATTATCCCTTCAGTTCCCGTGGTCGGGAAATAATGTATTGACAAGAAGTCAGTAAATTGATCCTTGGAGATCGTAATGCATAAGGGAAACCGTCATATTCGCCCCAATATGCGATATTGGGTTGAAGAAAATCATGGCGATGGTTTTGCCGAATTCTGCGCTCTTCGAGGTATTGACAAATTCAGAAATACATGTGAATTACTTTACTAATTTACTTACCAGTAATCTATCCGTTAGATGAAATAATATTTTATAAATATACAATAAAATTAAGGTTAAACGATGTGTATTAAGAATAAAAAACAAAAAAGATTGCAGATTTAACTCTAAATGACTTGATCCTTAGTAATGTTGCCTCGCTCTGAATCCTTGGTGGAGTCTGCTGCGCATCTCTCTGTGAGGCCCCATTAAGGAGCAAGTGGGAGATGAAATTGGCATCTAAAATACAGCATTTACAGGTACATGTAATCTGCAATAATGCATGTTTGCCTATACGCTACATGCAAAGACCAGCAGGTCATAGTCCAGTCTGTTCAAGTATGTCTGACATTGTTTAAATAATACTTGCCAAATGGCAGAAATACCAAACACAAGTCCGACATATGCCTTCAAAAATGTCCCAGACAGTCAGGATCTATGTTCCTAAGTAAATTGGAGTTTCCCAGCAACTCTTCTTCTGTCTATTAAAGAAAGAACTTGGTTAAAACTGGAAAAAAGGTCAGACAGAATTTCCTACCTGTTTCTGATATCTGGAAAGTTTTAGACTCTACCAGATGGTCGCTGCCAAATAGAATCTCTGAAAATGTAAGGATTTAATGGAAAACAGTGTAACCGCTGCTCAGACTGCTTCTGATATAGATTACGCAGGCCAGAAACTTGACATACAGCCCTGACACCTTATGGTCCCAGTCTTCGGCGTTTCCGACAAAGCTAATTTCAATCCAGTCTCCTCAGCTACAAAGACTAGCTCGAAAATTGAAATTTCACCTGTAACAAGTTTACATATGATACTTTCTCAAAAGCGAATAACAAAGTTGCTGATCAGACTGTGCGGATGCGCAGGCTGTTCTGCGCCTGTGTTGTTTGCCAACCCCTGAAGACAGGTTTTCTTGCGTTGAAGCCCTTATCATATCAGTTTTATTCTGAAGTTTAAATGTGCTTATTCAAAATAAGTGGTTCTGAAGACTTCAAATTAAGGAAATTCAACTGTTTTGAGGCCTTTAGTTAAGAGTGTGTACCAAAAAATTAATTTTCTTATTTCTCAACCAAAACATATGTTGTGGGTACTCAAAAGAACCGTCTTAATGAGACAGTTCTTTTGAGCACCAAAAAACATAAGTTTAAACTGATGGGTAAGAAAATATTTACAGTTTTACGCTCAAACATTTAGTTTATCTAAACCTGTTGTTGTTATTGTCTTCGTTGTTTCAGATAGGAGAACTTGAAGAGACAAAAATCCCGGTGTCAATGACAGTTGTAGGATGTCCTCTATCCTTCCAGATGACAGCTTCACAACCAGACCTTAAACCTGTAGTCAGGTCTGTTCCATTATAATTCTCAAAGAATTTCTAGCGATAAGGCGAGCAATCTCCCTAAACGAGACGTTCCTTTTATTTTGTTGAAATAACGACTGGAGAAACTAGGTACATTCAACAAATATATATATACGGGCCGTCGATGCACCATTGCCCCCGAATTTGTATATTTAAAATGGAATTTCCTTAATGCATGTAATAACTCTACTTCTTATTGAATGAGAATTTATTTCGATCATCAACTGTACTTGTTATTCAGTTACATATATGGGAACTAGACCGTTAAACAAGGGTACCAATCGTCCTATCACGCTATGTACAGTAAAACTATTTATACAGTTGGTGTACAATAAAAACGACCATCTTGCAAAGTGGGATATTTGATGTCTTCTTTCGCTTATACAACCCCTCCCCCCCCCCCTAGACCCAAGACGCCCTTTACATATGTTATATATTCGTATAGCGACATTTAATTGTCCAAAGGGCATCTTGGGTCTAGGGGGGAAAGCGTCTAAAAACAAACTGAAAGGCGCCAGTTTCATCTTTTCAATGACAAATGTCACAATTTTAAGTATATTACGTACGCATGCGCAGAAGGAATACCGCAAAGTTTCGAAAATGAAGAACGCTTATATCCTTAATATTTTAGCACTTTTACTTTTTGAAAACCTGCAAATGATTTACTAAAACTCTCGTCTAAACGGCACCCAGTCTAAAGACGTAAAATGAGGGGTGGGAGTAGAAGGCGCAAGTTTTAACGGTTTTGTAAATTATGAATCGCTTTGAAACCTACTTTGATGCTTTAAATGTAAATTTTACTACCGGAACAGACCAATTTTAAAAACATTAGGGCAATTTGAAAATTTAGGTTTTGTAATTCTGTCAACTAGGGAAAATATACGCCTTATCGCTAGAGCTCCTTTAAACCCCCTTCTTGCTTTCAGAAAAAGTCTGTATCCCATTATGGTAAATGTCCAAAAATTTCGAACACTAAAAAATAACTATTTTTTCATGTGTTCGTAGTTTTTGAAATTATGTTTCATAAGAAATGCTAGTGTTTGAAAGTATAGAATGTGGACTTTATCATGAGACAAAAACGTTAAATATGCATGTCAAAATGTGGTAGTAGCATTGTGAAAACACATTGTTCTTGAATACTTTCCAGACATTACCAGACATTCGGTCTGGTGCAGTCATGAATTTTACCGGACCAAATAATATTTTACAGGACCGTAAAAAAAGAACAAGTTGAATGATTAAATATAAGAATTTCTTAATACAATACACAGTAGGTCTAAATTTTCTTTAAAATGATGTTGCAAACCTACTGCTTTAAAATGACTTTGCAAACCCACCCTAAACAAATTTGAGCAGGGCTACCCTGAATACAATTTGCTTGAAATTGACTAAGTTAAAACACTGAAAAAAAATTGGGCAGGGGTTCCACTATACATACTGTTATTTCTTTCAACCCCAGTCCTTTTCCACGGCCAACATAAAGTGGGGGGGAAAGATAGAAAACGGAAGAAGTGGGGTGGGGTACTTGGAACTTCAGAAACTTAGACCAAAGTACCAGCTTCTTCAGGTCTGATAGACAAGAGACAGATAAGATAGTCAAAAAATGTCAGATGGCCATTGGGGAACACTGAAAACATATGATTCTGCTTATTGTTGTTAGTCTGTCTGCTCATTTCTGTCTTCTTTATTTTATTTATTAATATCAACGCTAAATCATTAGTGAAAGTTGTTGTAAAATAAGTACCAGCAGGTCCAGTGGTTGCTGCAGCAGTAGTAGTAGTTAATACGTAAAAATAGCCACATGTACCTTTATGGTTTATGTACAGTGCATGCTGTATTCGCCAATGTCACGTCACTCAACTTACAAGTCGTAAAAGACAACTGATTTAGCTATTAGATGAGGCGAGACTCCTATGTTCAAAAAACATTAAAATTTTGCACTTGTACCGGACTGAGAATGCATGTGGGGATCCAGACAGGGGGTCCATACCCCCCCCCCCCCCCCACCACTAGTGTTTTATAAATTTTAATGCATGGCGTTATATCACTCGCAGACATGACGCAGACACGACCTCATATGTTTGCTGGAGTAGGAATTGTTGTTTTAGAGGGTAATAACAGATTTCTCTCTTTTTCTTTTTTTTGCAAAAAATTGCCACATGGGTAAAATTTTCAATTTTATAATTCAATTTTCTTTCTAGATTTGGCAGCCATGTTGCCGGGACATCAACTTGGAAGAGAACTATGCGAGTCAATAATACCAGCCCTTATGGTAAGCTATCAAGGAAAGTTGTGCATAGGTCCAGATAAGGATAGTTTGTGCACTTAAAATTGCATTTATTTCCTAACCCATCAATTTAAACATGCGTTTTGGGTGCTCAAAAGAAACGTCTCATTGAGAGGGTTCTTTTGAGTACCCTCAACATATTTTTTGGTAGGTGTAAACTTTATTTCTTTGCACTCAAATGAATAATTACAAGTTTTATACAAAAGAGATTCAGAAGGAAGTCTATTGACTTGTGAACTGTATGCTTTGGTTGAAAAATAAGAAAAATAATTTTCCAGTACGCACTCTTATCTGGGGGCCTGAATGTGGTCCAATCTCACTTATTCAAAGTCCTCAGTACCAAAGCTTTTATTTCCAATTATCAGCATATGTCTAGTTATTAATATGAAATAAATAGGTGTAACCTATAAAACGAGCTAAGCGTTCAAAGACCATTTTATATGATAGTGTTTGGCGGTGTTTTGAGTAATGTTCATGTTTTAGTCTTGTGTATGATATATTGACCATGAAAATAAGGTCCAGGTAACCAAAATAAGAAAGCTGACAAAGATCAGGAATCGATACAATCAAGTACCACATCTACAGTAAAATCAACACTGTATGAACCCCGGATACTCATAAAGGAACCACCTCAGTGAGCGGCCAAAATTGATGAAACCACTTTTTTTTGTAATTATCTCAATTCTCAATCATGGCGTATGTTATGAGTTTTCAAAAGAACAGCCTCAGTGAATCAGCTCCTCCCATTGACCCAACATCCAGAACACTTGATTATAAACAAATGGACTGAGAAACAAAATTAACATTTGAACACCTATGTACAAGCGGATATTAGATCTATCTATTATTAATTATCATTCTTTCATTAAAACATGCATGTTTTAGAAATACTTATTGAAAGGGAAGATTTTGACGATTCAGCATGCAATTATTAAGCCAAATGAAAAAAAAATATGTGTGGTTTAGGTTACACCCTGAAAAAATAGGGTAGGAAGGTAGGATTCTTTTTTTTTTTAAACTTTTTTCCTGGAATATTCAGACCTGCTTGGAAATGTATTAAATGTATTTAGACAAAACTTTTACAAGAGGGCCCTAGGGCCCTGGATCGCTAACCTGAGTCCTGGCACATGAGTATATGATGTATTGGCCTGTGGCTAAGGAGATATATGATTTAAAAGATATTTCTATTTTTAGCTCTGGTACCCATGTTGTTCAGCCAAGCTGAACCTTCTGGTCAATTTAGGTAGACAACATGAGGACCATTTCTGTGAAAATTATTTTTATTTTGGACCAGTTGTTCAGGAGATTTCATATGAAAAATTCTTATCTAAAGCTCTGCCAACCCTTTTCTGCAGAGCAAAACCATTTGTGCAATTTTGCTAGACGGTATTATGAGGAACAATACTGTGAAATTATTTTGAATTTGGACCAGTGGTTTAGAAGGAGATGCCTTATCAAGATATTTCTAATCTGGAGCTCTGGTTGCTCTTTTGTTCAGCGGAGCGGACCCATTTCTCAATTTGGTAGAGGGCAGCAAGAGGAACAATTTTGTAAAATAATTTTGAATTTGGACCAGTTGTTCAGGAGGAGATGTCATTTAAAGATCGTTCTTATCTAGAGCGCTGGCAGCCAATTTGTTCAGTGAAGCAGAACCATTTGTGCAATTTTGGTAAAAAGCATCATGAGGAATAATTCTGTGAAATAATTTAGAATTTGGAACAGTGGTTCAGAAGGAGATGTCGTTTAAAGTTATTTCTTTTCTGGAGCTCTGGTGGCCCTTTTGTTCAGAGGAGCGAGAACATTTGTGCAATTTTGGTAAAGGGCATTATAAGGAACAATTCTGATAAATAATTTTGAATTTGGACCAGTGGTTCAGGAGAACATGTCATTAAAAGACTTTTCTTATCTAGAGGTCTGTCATCCCCCTTGTTCGGTCGAGCAGAACCATTTGTGCAATTTTGGTAGAAGGCATCATGAGGAAATATTCTGTAAAATAATTTTGAATTTAGACCAGTGGTTCAGAAGTAGATCTAGTTTAAATATTTTTTCTTATCTGGAGCTTTGGCGGCTCTTTTGTTCAGCAGAGCAGAACCATTTGTGAAATTGTGGTAGAGGGTATTATGAGGAACAATTCTGTGAAATTATTTTGAATTTTGACCTGTGCTTTAAGAGTAGATGCCTTTTTAAGATAATTCTAATCTGGAGCTCTGGTCGCTCTTTTGTTCAGTGGAGCGGAACCATTTATCGATTTGGCAGAGGGTATCAAGAGGAACAATTCTGTAAAATAATTTTGAATTTGGACCAGTGGTTCAGGAGATGTCGTTTAAAGATATTTCTTATCTGGAGCTCAGGCAGCCTTTTGTTCAGCGGAGCTGAACCATTTGTGCAATTTGGTAGAGGGTATTATAAGGAACAATTCTGTTAAATTATTTTGAATTTGGACCAGTGGTTCAGGAGGAGATGCCTTTTAAAGATATTTCTTATCTGGAGCTTTGGCGGCTATTTTGTTCAGCAGAGCGTAAACATGTGTGGAATATTTTGGTAGAGGGTATCAAGAGGAACAATTGTGTGTAATTATTTTGAATTTGGACCAGTGGTTCAGGAGGAGATGTCTTTTGAAAGAATTCTTATCTGGAGCTCTTGCGGCCCTCCTGTTCAGTGGCGCAGAACCATTTCTGCAATTTTGAAAGAAGGCATCATGGGGAACATTCATGTGAAGTTATATGACACTTGGACCAGTGGTTCAGGAGATGTTGTTTAAAAGATCTCTTATTTTGAGCTCTGGCGGCCATCCTGTTCAGTGGAGCAGAACCATTTATGCAATTTTGAAAGACGGCATCATGGGGAATATTCATATGAAATTTTATGAAATTTGGACTTGTGGTTCAGGAGATGTTTAAAGAAAAGATTACCGAAGACGGAGGCAGGACTGACACCGAACAAAGACCAATCACAATACCTCACCTTGAGCCTTCGGCTCAGGTGAGCTAATAAAATGGTGTATTTTTAAAGATATGACTTTGTTTTAATCCTTTACTTCTAATACCAAAGACTGAATGCATTGAAGTTTTGATTTCCATTTCAGATGACCATTTTGATATGTATTTTTACTCCAAAATCTGAAGTTGGAAGAGAATAGCATAACAAAATTATTTTGTTCTGCTATTTTCTTCCAACTTCAGAATTTGGAGAAAAATGTTTAGGGTGGGGGCCTATTGGAGTAAAAATTAAGGGAAGGTCTGGTAACCTGAACCACACATATTTGTTTTCTTGGCCCTAAAATGTGAAGGAATTATTCCAACCTCTGTTGTGAAAAACATAATTAAAATGGACAAAAAAATAGAGCCTTGTTTTCTCTTTCACAAGGCTTCTGTTAAATGATTTTATTTCAAACAGAAAAATTGCACACAAGTTGAGCATAAAGAACAGGCCAAGTTCACATTTTAATGGAAAACTGAACTGAGTTTTTTGTGGAATATTTCATTTTCTTTTTGATGATAATTGATTACATGCAGAACCTAATTTTGAGACTGAATTAGCCTACAAATATGCAAATGCAATATCCTATGCAAAATATTGAGAACAGATCTCTCATATTTTATACACAAACAGCACCGCATCAGCGAACAGATTTCCTTGTTTAACCACCAGTTAAGCATTCAACTGATTGTCTGCCGTGTTAAAAAAGATTTGAAAAATCAATTTTTTGTAAGGGTCAAATATAGGGTTATTATTTGAATACAAGGAAAAACCAAAAACACTGACGTTGCTATTATTTGTCAAAATTGACCCCAAACATATGAATATTCAATGACCTTTCACCCATCTTCAAGAATCTTTGTAAAAAAATGCCCTTTAGACATGAATGAGATTATCTATAATTCCTAAATAGCATAATGGATAACTCCATGTCCTTAGTATCCAAATATGTGGGTTTGAATCCCGTACAATTACAATTTTTTTTAGATACCTTTCTTCTAATTCCAGTGTTCATTCGTCTTTTTCATATATTTCAAATATGGATATTTTATAAAACTGGCATATTTAAATGATCCTTTAATGCACCTTATACGTACGTAGGACCGTGAATGATTTCAATAAGCCAACGTGTAATTAACTCTGCATTCTGAGTAATTTCAATAGTATTTGTCACCTGTTGATTTTTCTCTCTCAAAAATCAGCTTTTTCCAAAAAAACTATTTTAGGATCATTGTTAGAGTGGCAAACAGTCAGTATCCAGATAAGGACCGATGTTATGTCGACAATGACCTGGGTCCCAACTGTTTGCAAAGGTTATCAGCAGACGACAGAAGTCGCCGCTGGCAAGGAAAGAGTTTGTCAAACCTAGAATAAGGAATAATGAATGTACTTTTATAAAATGTTAATCACAAGATGAATTAAAATATAAGAGCAATCTTGACAACATTTGACAATTTCATATAAAAAAAAGGTTTTTCCAAGATTCGATCTTACTTTCTTTAGTTACTGGCTCGATTGATACCAATCCAGGTATGTGCGATCAGTATCAAGCGGCTAACTACATGTAACCACTAGGCTATCAGTCAATTTGCATTGATAAATTGTCACTATTTTTATAATTTTGGTAAATGCATGACAGAGGTCGGAGTATGGCATGCAAACGCACGATTATCATGAAGATTTTGGTGAAAATTAATCAGTCGAAGGTCGATTAGGGTAGACTATTGGTTTTGTAATAAACTGAAGAAAGATAACTCACCAAATCCAATGTTGATTTTGATGGTGTTGTTGACATATGGCAATATGTTGCTGGACAACAGAAATCATGTGCTGTGTTTATCTCCGGCGCAATTCTTCAAGTATTTCATCTAACACAGGATTACGTAGGCACGTAAACGTAGTAACATTTTCATGATTTTGCTCATGGTATGATTTTTTTCTCAAACACAAAACTTGAAGGCTGCATCAGAATTTACGTTAAATCTCAGCAGAAAGTACCTCAGCTAGACCTTGTGAATCTTGGAGCGAAGTCAAGAATCTCAATTCATAGCATCACGGGTAATATACTTGGGAGAGGACGCAGAAGAGCTTACAAACTGTTGCTCTCTTAGCGAGTTCGGCCATCTTTAAAGTTTACAATCGGAACTAGCCCTAAAGGAAAGAACTCACGCAAGGCAAAAAATCTATAGCTGCAACTGCAATTTGAAATAAATACAGTGGCTACGGCAATTCAAACTGAATCAACCCAAGTTGCTTTACAATTGCATTTGATAAATGCTTTGAAGTGGGAAAGTGTCACAGCATCTAGAGCCGCGAAGGATGCTTATTTCTCATTTGCCAACGTCGCTTGCTTTTAATAGAAGTGATGCACGTGCCGATGACACGGTACAGTTAGACACAGTACAATATGCAAATTATTTCAGACGGGTCTGTCTTATTCCTTACTAACTATCTTTTTCGCAAGGTAATCTAACTAAAAGCAATGGACAGTCTTTACGAAACTTAAGCTAGTATTTACATGGTACCAGGTTTTTGTAAAGAGTTAGAGAGGACCGCAGTTGACAATGAAAACCAGTTGATTTGACCCTGCATTTTATGTTGGTTAGACTACTGAGTGCCTCGCGATATGTATAGTACGAGCTACGCTCGCCACCAGCTTCGCTGGCGGCGCAGCTGCCTACGGCAGCTGACGCTTTAGCTCGTTAATAAGCGAAATTGTTAGCGTATAACTGTCATCATCACATATTTAAGCCAAATAGAATTTCCTCATTTTATCATTTGGACCAGTCCATTTCTTAATTTTAGGGTTGTTAGGTTGTATTTTTATAGAAATTCTAATAGAATTTTCTGTCAGCAAACAGTGAAGCCCCTGATCAGACGCCGTTTTTTGCTGCATCTGATCTGGTCTGCACTGTTTGCCCATGTCCCACAAAAAAGGACGCTAGGCCTAAATGGGTTAAAACACTATTTTCTGCAATAACCCAAAGTCTGCATATGCCCTAAGCACTTTTCCGCCTACATGTTATCTGCTACCATGATAATAACCTGAAGTCATGTCTTTTGAAATTAGAAAGAAGTTATCATGCTCAACACGAGACGTTTATTACATGATGTCAGATGTAAGCAAATGAGGTGACACAACTTACATTTTTGTAATTCAAATGTGTTAAAACAGTGAATTAGAATATGTGATTAACAGATTATAACACACAGTTTTGGTTATAGTCTCAAGACCCCATTATCAGTCTGAGAGCATTTGACAAGAACCAAAACTGTGTGATAACTTACTCATCAATTTAAACATATATTTTGGTTTCTCAAAAGAACAGTCTCATAAAGAAAAAATTATTTAATTTGCAATATCCTATCTGGAGGCCTGTTTAAGTTGTTATAAATTTAGAGTTAGCCATGAAATAGCGAAAACACCTCCAAAATGATTATTATCTGTAATTTCTTTCAAAACCTGTGTTTTTGGGGGTACATAAAACAAATATCTCAGCGAGACGTTCTTTATGCACCCAAAAGGTGCATATTAATAGGAAATTATGATTTTAAAATGTTTCATAAATATGCCCTATACTCAGAACCTATTGTATCCAAAATTTAAAATTGAATATGCAAGCATTATTAACTGTCAAAGCTCTAATTGTTGAGTTTATACCCACATTTTGAAGAAGAAAAAAAGTTTTATTATGGCATAGTGCTGTCTGTCCTTCCGTCTGTCCATCACTCGGTCCACCAACATTCTTGTACTCTCTATAACTTGGTGACCGTTCAGGATATTTTTATTAAATTTTTAAGAATATATATTACATCAAGACGGTGTGTAGCGCAAAATAATTATTGTCCTCCTTTTCTTACTTTCCAACTTATGTCCCTTTGATTAAAATTTTCCAAAAATTCTTGTTTAATCGATAACTCAGTGACCGTTAGGGATATTTTCATGCAGTTTTAAAGGGATGTTCATTAGGTCAGGCTGACATGTTGGGTACAGTATATAGAGAATACTAGGTGAGTGTCTTTTGATATCCAGTTTACCAGGCAAGGCTTTGAGAACGCTTGTTGACATCGCGAGGCTTGCCGTGATATAGAGAGTACTAGGTGAGTGTCTTTTGATATCCAGTTTACCAGGCAAGGCTTTGAGAACGCTTGTTGACATCGGGAGGCTTGCCTAGCGATTCAACATGCGTTCTCAAAGCAGAGCCTGGTAAACTTGATATCAAAAGACTTGAACCTGGTATTCTATTTATCTGTTTACCCAATGTTTCACTCTTGAATGTTGCTCACTAAACGCACCATCTGTACAGGAAAAAACATAGTACCAGAGCCTACTTGGCAATGTGGAGGTTTTGAAATTTCTTACCACTTCTTTTTTGTCTGTCTAATATTCGTAGATGCTAGGTCAAGATACTTACCAGCAAGCTTAATCAATTTAATGACTAGGGATCTTTTGTTCGGTATGGAAAACAAAACAAACCACGAAAAAAAACGAGGCACTATTTATGCTGGTACAAGAATTCATAGTGGAATCAGGAAGGTTTGCTCAAAACTAGTCAAACATGATAAAAACTATCAGATAATCCACCATGTTCAATGTGCAGCATAGAAAATTGTAGTTATTCCTTTCCCCCTCTCCCCCATATTTTTTCTTCTTTTTCTCATTATCTGCCATACAATTATGTTGATATATAACTTAATGTACATTGATTGCCAGTGCCATTCTCATATAATTTTTGCATGATCCACATTGCGATAGGAAATGACTTAAAAATAAGCTTCAGCTTACTGTCAAATCCTGTATTATGCTTGTAAATTCAGAAATGAAATATTGTTTAAACAAAAGACTTTTTGGAAAAAAAAAATCAATTTTGAAAAAGTCAGCAGATGACAACAAAAATGTGAAAAATTACCTAGCATGCAAATATTCAAATGAATTTCCTTGTTTAGAACTGAGAAACACACAATGTGGTTGGGAGTGACAACAAACTCACAGATCTCATTGTGACTTACAATAAACTTTTAACTTAGAATGAATAACATTGTTTTTAACAGATATCCGTGTTGACTGGGAAACACGCAATGAGGATGAAGGTGACAAAAAACTCACAGTGACTTATTGTAAACTTTTAACTTTGAATGATCTACATTGTTTTTACCAGATATCCATGTTGACTGGGAAACACACATCGTGGTTGGAGGTGACAAAAAACTTTCAGTGACTTATTGTAAACTTTTAACTTAGAATGATCTACATTGTTTTTACCAGATATCCATGTTGACTGGGAAACACACAATGTGATTGAAGGTGACAAAAACTCACAGTGACTTATTGTAAACTTTTAACTTAGAATGAATTACATTGTTTTTACCAGATATCCGTGTTGACTGGGAAACACACAATGTGATTGAAGGTGACAAAAACTCACAGTGACTTATTGTAAACTTTTAACTTTGAATGATCTACATTGTTTTTACCAGATATCCGTGTTGACTGGGAAGCACACAATGTGATTGAAGGTGACAACAAACTCACAGTGACTTATTGTAAACTTTTAACTTTAATTTGATGCATTGTTTTTACCAGATATCCGTGTTGACTGGGAAACACACAATGTGGTTGAGGGTGACAACAAACTTATAGATCTCATTGTGACATATGATAAACCTTTCCCTCTGAAGGACAGCGATGATAATGAAAAAGTACCGCCAACAGAACGTAAGTACTCTTCACACATTTTGGCATACAGTAAAACCTGTGTAAAACGGCCACTCAAAAATGGATAAAACAAATATCTTAATGACAAAAGGTGGCTTAATGAAGGTCGAAAGTATCGCAGAATGCTCCCCTTTTTTGGTCTTTTTAAGGGTGGCTGTTTTACACAGGTTTAACTGTTATCAAGGTGCATAATGCAAAACAACATCTTGCTAAGCTTCCTATGACATTAGCATTGCAATGCTGATGTCTTCATGTGATCCTAGTTTATTTACATCATTATCTTCCATTGATGTCACAGTAAGACTTAGTGATGCTCGTTCGGGAAAGTTCGCCACAATTCGAGAATCAAATCATGGCTCGCGTGTATGTAAGTAGCATTACGCGTAGTACTATGTACCAAAAAGTCCCATTTTGTTAGCCAGAACTGGCGTATGGAAAATTAGTTCTTTAGCATGTGGGTTCAGCTCTATTAAAATCGATTATTCTGATTATCCAAAAGTTTAATCAGCAGAATAACTGAAGTTTATGTTTTTTCAGTAAAATATCACAATAGCGATATTTTATTGAAAAAACATAAGCTTAATTTTAGCCGTTTGTTTTGCTGCAATCACATTTGTTATTGTGTTAACATGGTTTCAGTGAGGTCAGCGTCACGTTATAACCCTTGTTATCAAAGTAGATCCTCGATGTACATCCGTGGTCTGATTCCTTGGAATTTCGCAGAATTGGCCGAGGCAGTTCCCATTGAGTGATGCTAAGCCTTGGTGCAGTGATTCTGAATTACTTTGATGCAATGTATTTGTTTGACAACCCTTTTTTCAAGAAAAGGGATAGTTTAATCTACCCAATATAAGAAAAAAGCAAGTGAGTATGATCAGGAAATACACACACTGTTGACCAACCAAAATCACAAACTGTTGACCAACCAACGGCACCGTGAGAAAGAGCTACAGAACAATAACAGAAACAAGACATCAGGAAGACAAACAAAATAAAGCAACCAGCTCTCTCTTCTCTACCAAGACAATTGCAAAACTAGAAAAGATACAAAGCAATACACAACAAAACATGGAACAAACACAGAAGCCTACAATGGAATCAACAACAACCACAAAAACAGAATCACTGCCTAAGAATGGACAGCAGGCTTTGCCACCGGGGGCTGAAATGCATTTTACTGGTACCAAATCTTCGCCCTAGATTCTGTTGTTATTAAAACAACATAATTTTTAAGCTTGCATGGAGGCTTCTTAACTATTGCAATGTATCATCATGGAGAAACAATCTAATCAAAACTAACACACTATGATCAAACAAAAAGGGCTCAAAACAGATAGTCAGAGCTAAAGAAAAGCTCAAGTTAAGCCAGGGTGGGCTCAGCCAAAGACAAGCATCAGGCAACAAAGCTGTCTAATAGAATGTCCATGTAGGATAGATATAACTCACCAGGGGGATCCTAAAAGAACCAGGGGCAAGAATTACCGAGTCCCTATTTAAATTATGATCCCGAGGGTAAGGTGAACAGGCCTGGGTCATAATGCTTCATTTAATCAGGGTCCAAACTATTTGCTTAGACAAAAATACCATTATTTTCTTGAGAAAGAAGTGCAATTTTATTTGGAATGAATGAATTACCTATGGCCCCTCAATATAAAAAAATGGACCATCTCACGTTTATTGTATCAAACCAGAAGGAAGAATCCATAGATGCATAAAGTGTTAAAATATCTCATGGGTTTAGATAAACAAAAAATTTAAGCGTAAAATTGTAAATATTTTCTTGTCCATCAGTTTTAGCATATGTTTTGGGTGCTCAAAAGGATTGTCTCATTGAAACGGTTCTTTTGAGTACCCACAACATATGTTTTGGTTGAGAAATAAGAAAATGATTTTTTTGGTACGCACTTTTAACTAAAGGCCTATATCTTATCATGTTTATTACACCACACAGAGGAGTATATCAAGAGATATGGCAAAGGTAAGATCAAGTGTTGTGGTATGGCTGCATGTCTGCTTCTGTCTTGTGTGTGATAAATATCCTTCGGTGATAGTTCAAATTTGATGAATGAGGCACATTCTAAAAATCACAGGAAAAGGAGCATTTAAATTTTAAGTAAAAGAGCGGGCTTTGAAAATAGAGGATCTTACATGAGTGCTCATGTTTTATTGAATTTAGTAAACAAGTTGGGGAAAAGAGATAAAATGCGACGCTTGCCAAGTATTTTATCTCTTTTTCACAACAAGTTTAATAAATTCAATAATACAAGGGCACGAATGTTAGATTCTATTTATCATATGACATTAAGATAACTTTGAAATCTCATTTTTGCCATAAAAATGCTATAATTTCGTCATTATGTACGCAGCGTTGTTATGGACGTCAAAATGTTTCCCGAAAATCGATAAACCACTAGTGGTTTACAGATTTTATTGCATGGCATTATTTCACTCCCAGACGTGATGTCATATGATAAATTGAGTATCTTATATGATACTCATGTTTTATTGAATTTATTAAACAAGTTGGTGAAATGAGTAAATGCAAGGCTTGCCAAGTATTTTATCATTTTTTGTAACAAAGTTGATAAATTCAATATTACAGGATCAGGAATGTTAGATTCATAATCATAGTAAATTACTTTCACTTGTTTTGCATTATGTAGGCAAAGTTTTTATGGTTGCCATTACACAGGGTTACCACAGGCTTGAAAAGTACTTGAATATACAGGACTGTCTGGAAAAGTCCTTGAAAAGTACTTGAAACACTCAAATGCCTTGAAAAGTCCTTGAATTTAACCATTTGCAAGAGGATTCAACACTGTTTTTGGAGACCTAAATCAGTATAAAATTGTGGTGCCTTTATTTGGTGCAGCATATGCTGCACCAAATAAAGGCACCACAATTTTACACTGATTTTCTAAAAACTAATATTTTTACTAATGGACTCTAGCATCTCAGAAGTAGAGTTTTAACTTGTAAATCAGCATTTTTCATAAGTTTTCAGTCCTTGAAAACAGTAGGATAGTCTTTAAGAAATCCTTGAAAAGTCCTTGAATTTTACACTAACTTGCCTGTATGGACCCTGTTACATAATGTCATTGAATAACAGGGTTTGCACAGGTTTTAAAAGTACTTGAAGTTAGAGGGCTTTCGTGAAAAGTCCCTGAAATTAAATCTGCCTTGAAAAGTACGAGGGCTGTTCAAATATGAATGCAAGTGGCTTCATAACTTTCTTCACATATATGCTACTACAAAATGGTAAGCGTTTCTATAAAGGACTATATGTCACCTTTAAACTGGCACCAGACCTAAAGACAAACACAGTATACTTATCGAGTTATAGCCCTTGGAATAAGGGTCATGTTCGTATACTAACAAACTTAATGCTTCGAACATATACCAGTGATAGACGAGCGTATAATTCATTGATAAACAGGTGAAATTTCTTGAAATTTTGAAGGAAGTATCCCCATATTCTTATATAATGATTCTGTGAAGGTTGCGAAAAACAGACATGCTTTTGTTAAATTAAAACGAATCTTTTTCATTAAAGGCTCCTTATGTTTGCAAATAAATGGTAAACAAAACATCACCTTGCAGTTTTCAGTTAAACTTATCACCAATAAAATGCACGAAGCAACATTTAAACTTGCTTGAGCTCAAAGACAATATGTTGATCGCTCATACTGAGTTGTTGCTACAAATTATTGATGGATAATGGGTAATTTTTAAACGCTGAAAAGCATTTTTATTAAGTCAAAAATGCCTAAAGTGAAGGGGTTATAGAATTTATTCTTAATTTGTTTTCATAATATTGCGACTTTATTCTAAATTTGGACGTTAACTTTGAGTTTGACCTCTATAGACGTTATTTACAATAAAAGTACTCACCTGGTCTTGAGAAGTAGACAGATAGACCCTATTTTAATTAATGTAAACACATCATTAAGAAACAGAAAAATGCTTGAAAAATGATATGAAATATAAATAGAGGACGGTGCGTTTTGAAAACTCCCTTATGCCATATTTTACATGTTATCAGCAAAATGCAAAGAAAAAGACATAGCAATGTCCATTATTACATCAACAGCAGATAACTCAAATTGACATTGATCATAAAATTAATGATGTCACAAACGTTCCTGTTTACTCGAGATAGAAACAGGATTATATAAAGTTTTTCCTACAAGCAACTTTGGGATTGTTACTTAGACTTACAGCTAAAATTTGGTGTCATTTTGTCTAAAATTAACAAAGATATGACACTATATCCGCACAAGTACCAAAACGTGAGATGCAATTTGATTCAGAAAACTTCAGTATACTAGAGCGGCCTTTATATAAGGGTCTGTAACTCGGGAAAAATAGTGAGTGTTTCTTTATGTTTGGTGCCATTTGAAAGATGAGAAACAGTTCTTTCCAGAAAGGTATGACATTTTGTCATAGCATATACGTGAAGAAAGTTATGAAGCTACTTGCATTCATATTTGAACAGCCCTCGTACAGGAAAATCACTCAAAATCCTTGAAAAGTCCTTGAATTTTACTATTTTCTGTAAGACTTAGCAATGTTGATAGAGACCTAAATCAGTATAAAATTTTTGTGCCTTTATTTGGTGCAGCATATGCTGCACCAAATATGGGCACAACAATTTTATACTAATTTTCCAGTACTAATGTCTCCATTATTTCAATCTAGCATTTCTAAAGTAGAATTTTAACACATAGGTCAGTATTTTTCATTAACTTTAAGTCCTTAAAACTGTCGGAGAGGCTTTTACGAGGGTCAGTCAAAAATAACTGAGAGTTGGTTAATATTTCTTTACTGTGTCGACAGTTTTGGCTGAAATTTTATACACATATTGAATGAACCTTCTGGCTTCATTACATATAGAAGTTGACGTCTTATCATCTTCAATGCGCAGTTGCTAGGCAACCGCAGACCGTCTCTAAGCGATGTGCGTTCGCGCTGACGACACTTCTGACTAAGCAGCCATGAATTTAAAATGATTTCAAATCTAAAACAGTATAATAACGGACCTTTTTTCTCTCCAATTGTATCAAACAATGTGTTGGCAATATTTTGAATAAGTGTAATAGAAAGTAAATACAATACATGCAGTGTTCGTTGCCTAGCAACCAAAACCGATGGAAATTCCAATTTTAACTAAAAGACCAGATTTTGTTGCTATGGCAACCGTTTATTCCTGGGAATATTCAAGATATGCATTCAGATGTCAAATCCAATTACTAAATACAATACAATGGTCATATGATATGATACTAAGTTAATAATATTGCTCTAAAATGAACCGTGACTGGTGGGTGGGGCATATTTGGGGGTGAAATTTTCAGAAGATTCAGTTAATTTTCCTCTTATTTATGGAATGAAATTTCAACGCCTCAATCTCAGTTGCTGCATTTCACAAAATACATTCACATACTTTATTTGCAACAAATGCACAAGTTGGTGTAACTTAAATCATGTATAGTGTTTCCATGGCAACGCTATATTCCAGCGTGAACGCATGGCGTTATTTCACATTCTTCGGTTGCTAAGCAACAACAATCTATACTTTTCATGGTCTTGTATATTGCATATTCTGACGCAGGACAGTTCATTGCATGCATGTGACAAATTTCACTAGTGTACGTTAGCCTACTTAAGAGATATGAATCAACTCTCAGTTATTTTTGACTGACCCTCGTAGAAGTCCTTGAAAAGTCCTTGAATTTTACTCATACTTGCCTGTATGAACCCTGGATAAGTAAACCACTAGTGGTTGATAGATTTTAATACATGCTGTTAAATCACTCCCAGGCATTATATGATATATAACCAAAAATCAGGGCTGTGGAAACACCATGCCTGTCGCAAATTCAGCGAACTTTTGATTTTCTTTGCCTGTCTCCGTTTGGATAGCATGCATTTCACATGCGTTAATGAGCTCCGTTAATGAGCTCCGTCGGAGCTTCTTTGTTCACAATAAACACGTTTTTCATGTAAAATTCATGCTATCAACGGAGGCCTGTGCTGCTATATAAGGTTGAAATTTTTTGATTTAAAAAAAGGTTTTTCGATCTGATATTATGTGGGATATTCTTGTAGGATAAAAAAGGAATAAAAAATCAGTTGGTAAGCTAGTTTCTTGTTGTTTGAATTTGACTTAAAAAGTCCGTGTGTCATAGAGAAAAAAGGCTAGTTGAGCAGTAAATGATCTCTGCGACAATGCCCGACTTGTCCGACCTGGTCTCATTTCATTCAGGACAAGTGGAAAATTTCTATTTACTTATCCTTGGACAAGTACAAATGTATTAAGTTAATACAATTCTGTATTTCATGTTTTGATTAATTATTACAAGCTCACATCTTGCGTTGAAAAGAGTGTGGATCTGATCGGCTGGCTTCTTCAGAAGCCAGCTGATCTGGATCTAAACTGTTTACAAGAGAAGTCAGCTTATCAGGATCCATACTGGTTACAAGAGTTGATATATATCTGGTTTCATACTGTTTTTGAAAGAATAAATTGTTTAAGCACTGTAAGGTATAACTATAAGCTAATTTGTTCTTTCGGACAAGTAAAATTTTCTATGGACAAGTACATTTTGGCTTTTTACTTTTCTCTGGACAAGTAGAAAACTACTATTTGCACACCCCTGCCAAAAATTATTTATTTTTGTTACATATATTTCCTATCAAAAGATATACGCTATTGAGTCTTAAAATCGCGAGCTCTTTGATAGTGTTTTCTTATATTCTATTCAGAAATATATTAATGTGTTCTATAGACAACTGTTCCTTTTAAAACAGTTCTGTTAGAACTTATAGCCAATCTTTGATATAATTTTAGGAAAATAGCTCAGTAATAAGCATGAATATGGCAACGATTCTCATAGATGACTAATAAAGGTACTCTCAAATTTGATCTATTCTTAGAAGACCATATTTGAAATTTTAGAAGATTCATTTTATCAGACAAAACCTTAATATTTGCAATTGCTGCTTCATTCATAAGCCTTGTCACACAAAAAGTACCAAAATGTCATTGTAATGGCTAATGTTCAAGTCAGTGTGCAGTGGCGGATCCAGAGAGGGTTCAGGAGGTTCACTCGAACCCCCTCCCCGCCCCCCATATTTAAATATCCTATGAAAATGAAATAATTTGGTGAGACCAAATTATTTGATTTGCATGGGATATTTAAGAAAAATTAGATAAAATCAGTAATGGGAATCCCCACCCCCCCCCCCTCCACCTTTATACAATGAACCCCCTTTTCAGAAATCCTGCATCTGCCCCTGGTGTGTGAAAGTAACCAGATAGCTAGGGGCTTTCTTTGACCGAGACTGGTTAGGAGAAAACATATTTTTGTCATACGTGAACAACAAAGGCCTGGATCAGCTTTAAACTTCTGACCATTGTGATTGTTTTTGAGGTCTAGAAAGAATTGATGCTATATCTGCCTGAACATCTGACCAATTTGATTGTTGTTTGAGGTCTCGTGAGAATTGACGCTATGCCTACTACATCCAAATTTTAAATTTTGTATATAGCTGCAGGTTCCTTTTTGTGTCACTCGACTGGGTCATGTGTGCAGTTTTGTTTTGTAACAATGCTTTACATATTAGTTTGTGAGTTAGTTTGAGTGAACTGCCATATTTGGCATAATAACTTTTCTTCGAAATACTATACTCTCTCTTTTGAAAACAGTGTAGAGCCAGATCAGCTGGGGTCTGTTGAAACCAGCTGATCAGGATCCATACTTTCTCATTCAAAGAGTCAATCTGTATCAATAATGAAGTTACCCCTCTGTGTTGACTGGAATCAGAAGTTCATCTAGGGCAAACACTTTAACCCTTTACCCCATGGTAGTGCCTTTTGATGCCTTTGAAATATCATGTATTTGAAAATATCGTGGAAAATCAAGCATTTGCAACTTTGGAACAAATGCTTCATTTTACATAATATTTTCAAAAGTATTCAAAACTTTACTTAAAATTTTCTTGATTTTTTTTAATGTTGTCTAAAAATAGAAATGATGTCATGATCTAAAAATAGCCTATGGAGTACAGGGTAAATAAAGAACTCAGTGTGTGCTTACTGGAGTGTACATGCTTGAAAATAGAGAAAACTAGGTGAGTGTCTTTTGATATTAACTTTACCAGGCAAGGCTCTGAGAACACTTGTTAAATCGCGGGGCTTGCATTCAGGAAGCCGAGCCATGTGAACTTGATATCAAAAGAAAAATACCTAGTATTCTTTTTATCAGTTTACAAGTTGGTTCACTCTTGAAACCAGCAATTATGACGTAGTTGCACCTCTTTGTCACAGAGATTGGTCAAGTTGGCTTGCAGGTTAACTTAAAGGACGTGTAACGGTTTTGTATTACAAATGGCCCACTTTTACAGTAAAAAATCGATTGTAAAGAAATCCCTCCAAAATATTACCAAATGATACCTAAGAGTCTCTAGTTTAATGTCCTGTATTTATTTTCTTCATTAAAATGTATTTTTATGATAAATTTTGGGGTTAAATGCATGCCCTATCAATCACACTTAACACTAAGTATATGGTAAAACCAAACACCCTCGTGTACTTCGTGACTCAATTACATACATGTCCACATGCGGAACCGGATAAAAATATTTCTCATTTTATTGTGCACATAATATTACACCATAAAAGGGTAACTCCGAGCCGGTTCCGCATGTGGCAAATACTGTAAAAAGACTTTTTCTGCAAATTTTATCCTGAAATGTACTATTCAATTCATACTTATCAAAGCACTGAGAGTACTAAAATCACTGAAGACGTAAGATTCCCGTCCAAAAATGGAATACAATGTACATATTAGCAAGCTCGCATCAATATTATTTCTTACAGTTTTTGGATATATTGCGTTTGAAAAGTAAAAACAACAACATTTCAGTAAATGTGAGTCTTATTAGAGAGAAAGAGAGAGAGAGAGAGAGAGAGAGAGAGAGAGAGAGAGAGAGAGAGAGAAGGTGCAAGGAGAGAGGTTGGTGAGCTCCCTTCTTTAACTGATACATAAATTTCTGGAGACAGTTCTTTGGTACAATCTGCTTTTAAAAAGACAGCTCACCGCCACTTTTGTTTTGGGATGGCCCATTGCTTTGAATTAAGATTGTCAAAAATGGCAAATTATGTGATCATTCTTTGGAGCATGAGGAAAAAATAATCAATTATTGGTATTCTCAAATTACAGGGCAGACACTGTTTAATATGGCCATACTAGAGTAGTTTGTTTTGTTTTTGTTTGATTTGATTTTTTACGTCCCATCAACAATCTTTCAGTTTTTCTGAGTTGAACCAGTACTAAGCTAGGATAAATGTGTCTTGCTCAAGGACCACTATGCAATGACGCGGGTGAGGCTCAAACCCGTGGCCCTTCGGTCTCGAGTCAAGCACTCTACCTCTGAGCCCCCGTAGAGTAGTTAGGAATGGAAAGTAAATAACATTAGATGGAGTTGTCCTCCCCCACCCACTTAAAGGAGTTATGTGACGTTGGTAATCTTGGAATTGAGGTCAATACTACCGAATTCTAGTCATTCATTAAGGTCTTCCCAATGAATTATCTGTGTCAGTTTGGTCAAAATCTGGTCATTGGTTAGGAAGATAGAGTACAGACAAGTCTTTTTTATATATGTCCCTGGCGATCTTGTAAATAAGGTCGAGGTCACCCAAATCTTATAATTCGTTTTGGCTGTCCCAGATAAGTATCTGTGCAAGTTTGAAATTCATCTAGCGGTTTATAAGGTAGAGCAAAAAGCTACTTCACGGCACAGATATCGGAATCATTTGATATGATTCCAAAATTTTGATAGAACTGTGGCAGTTTAGTGGTAATATTATTAAAGTGGGGTTATTTGAACAAAAAGGAGCTGGTGTGATGTATACAAATGCACACTCTCAACATATATTGTAACTGACCCTCAAAACTAACACCTATCTATATTTTTTTAAGTTCGTAACTTCTCAAGTACATATATGATGTATATAAGTGGCGCAGATATTGTCGCAAATAAACCAATGTAATTCTTTGATTAGTTTTGTTCTTTTCAATTCATTGTTATTTATGCAAGAAAGCATGTATAAAAACAGCCAATGACCTGAATGCGAACGCCACAAGCATTTTATTCATAATGAGTGTTATGCGCTTTTCATGCTTACATGTGCACAATATCTGCGCTAAACTGTTTGTTTCCCCAATGAATATCGCTCTCGTAAAGTGTTTGCGAAAATAATGCAGTAAATATACAACAACCACTTATCTGCAGATGGTTAATAGTCACTGGTACAGGTACCAACAAACACATACATCTAATATTCAAAGATCGAACTACTCTTTTTTAGATGTTCATTCACCTTTCTCAAAACACAATGTAGGTTGTTCAAATGGTTCCGAAATCCCTGCTTTGACGGAAGTTGTCACCCTTGAAATAGATGTCTGCATCACAAATGCTTGAAACATGACTAAGTGCTTTAATGCTCTACGTCATTGCTCTACGTTACAGTGAACCTTATTTCAGTCATGATGTTTCCTCGGTTGAACATGTATTACGCAATAAAGATGAAGGGTCTTGCACAATGACACAAAACATATGTTTCTTCAGGATTGTGAACTGCGACCCCTGAGTCACACGTAAGATAATAGGTAAGTAATATAGACCACAGCGCTATCACGACTGTTGGATATCTGAGCTGGGACATGCGTAAAATATGTAGCAGATATGCATTCTGTACATGTAACCTATGACCGCCTGCTTTGACATGACCTTAAAGTTTTCATTTATTCTGCATGTTCATCCACAAAGGTGCACAGTTTTGTGAATTAATCTTATAATCGAATCAGGCGTTTGGAAGATACGTCACAGACACAAAAGTGTAACATACAGACGGACTGACAGATGAACAGACAGATATGCAACACTCACATGTATCTATTTAATAATTGTGGCTGTGAGCAAAAAAGTGTTCAAAGCTTCCATTATCATTTCCGTAGCTTTATAACTATTTATAATCATGTTTCATACCAATCCAGCAAAAAAGGTTGCGCATGTAATGCCACGTTTAACATGTTACATGCACGCTTGTGTACACGTCGTACTGATTATATTGATATGAATAAACCGGAATAGGCTTGTTTGAGCTATTGATTAACTGGAAAGGGCGATAAAACACTAAATGTTCAATATATATTACACCTAAAAAACAACATATCATGAAGGTAATCGTAAACACAGTATTTAGCCAAGTTTTAGCATAATTTTTAATTAATGGTGGTAGTGTTGGCTCAAATTACGACATAGACATGACGAGTATAAACACACGCATGTTTGTTATTATGTTTAAGGTCAGTTTGCTTGTTGCATCTTTAAAAATATCCACATTCATGAACAAACCTCTGTTTATACACACTAGTGAGAAACTTTAATTCATGTGACTGCATATGGCGTCGTTAATTCAAAAACATGCTCATGTCAAAGGGCAAAGATCAAACCACCATATATTCAAATTTCAGCCAAATCCATCGTGGGCCAAAAAACGGCCAAACCGTTACATGTCCTTTAATAAATCAGTAAATTTGATAGTTCTTATCATTCACCAAGTATATTTGCAAGGTATCTACAATGCGTTTCTTAGCTTGTAGCAACTTAACTATCTTTTCCTGTTGCCGAATTTTGAGTGGCTTTACATATTATTTTGGCATTAGTGTCTGTTGCATGCTATTAGTCTATCTGCAATGTGGGAGCGCAGTGGCTCAGTGGTAGAGTGCTTGACTCAAGACCAAGGGGCCGCGGGTTTGAGCCTCACTGGCATCACTGCGTTGTGGTCCTTGAGCAAGACACATTTATCCTAGCTTGGTACTGGTTCAACCCAGGAAGACCCGTCCCTGTTTAGCTGAAAGATTGTTGATGGGACGTAAAGAATCAAATCAAACAAACAAACTATCTGCAATGCTATTATGGTATGTACAAAGTAAGAAAGACAGCATGGATCAGGAATCAATACAATCAAGTATCACACCTGTCCCAGGATACCAAATGGGAAAGTAACAAAATCACAAAACCATCACAAAAAAGAGCCAAGAGGTCAGCTCTTTCCCTTCAGGTGGCCACAAGGCAGCAATGAACAGACGCAAAAGCATGACAAACACAAGACATAATTAACACAAATGATCCACAAAAGAAGTACCGCCCTTTGAACAGTCAGTAAAATATTTTACCAAACCGGCCCCACATCCTTAAGCTTGTTTTAGTGTAGATTATGTCAGCCTGGACCCATCAGTGCTAGATTTGGGCCCGGATGATAAAATTTTGAACACCAGAAAGGCACAAACAGTGCAGACCCTGAAAAACACATACAGTTGATGCTTCTTCAGAAGCGTCTGATCAGGGGTCTTCTCTGTTTGCTGTTATGACAAGTATTTTGTGAATTCCAGCCCTGCAAACCAAAATTTTAGATGAAAACAGAAAAGAAAAGTGTTCAAAACTTTTGAACATTTATTAAAACTGCATTTGTGAACTTTTTTAAGGATTATTTGTTGATTCAGTATTTTGAAACCGACTTTCCAAAGAAATTCAGTTTCAAAATACTAAATAAGGTAGATTGTAATAGCTGCTCTGATTTATTTTAAGTGCATCTACAGACAATTGACCTTTTAAGCTTTTAATTGGTTTTGTAGGCATTGCATGTATTAAGCAGGCTTTCAAGGCGGCCCTACTTTTTTGATTTGCTCCTACTTTTCCCTACTTTTTCATGAAAACTCCCTACTATCCCTACTTTTTCATTCTAAAATTTCATTCACACGTAAAAAATCCAAAACATTTTCCTCGCTCGATTCGCTCGTTCGGATTATATGAATGAACTGTTATGTTTCTTCGGGGGCCACTAAACACCTCATATTTTTATTTTTAACTCAAAAAGTCTCTCTATTTAGCTAGCGCTATTGTCATGGGTATTATCCTGTGCATTTACTGTGAAATTTCTTATTTCAAACAACTCATTGTAATAAATTTTGTACTTGGAAAAGTCCTACTATACTTTTTTACACGGATAATCTCTACTTTTTCACTACTTTTTCCAAATTTTCATCCCTACTTTTTTGTTGATTGGCACTTGAAAGCCTGTTTAAGATGTGAATTTCTTGATAATGCACATGGAAATACAGTACAATTCCTCTATAACACGCACTGCCAGTGTGTATTCTTTTTAAAAAATTTGAGAGCCATAATGTGACTATGTTATATCCAGATCCATGTTATATCAAGGTGTGTTATAAAGGGACTGCATTGTACTAGGACCTATTTATTTACATTGTTTGATGTCTGTAAAAAAGAGATAAAAGAAATGACAAAATCCCTGTTTTTATAACCTTGCATGTGTATTATTTGAACATACAACCAGCTCTTCTACATTTCCAGTGCCAGAACCTTATGTTCGAGAACCAACTGACTTCATTCCTGATTCTGAAGACACCTCTGCCGCTACGAGCCGAGAAGTAACACAGGCCAACATTTCCCAGAACAATGGCACAGCTGAAGACACCGAGGCTCAACAGCGACCAGAAGTTGTCTCTGTGTGTAGAGCACATGAAGGACAATTGTCAGCAGCTCCATATAGCATTAAACCAACTCAGTTGGTAAGTTTAAAATACCTTATCAGTTACCTATTATATATTAACTGCATTGTTGCTGCACATTGACCTGATAAATGTTGCCTATCTCCCCCCATGTATCTTTATCAGGTATACATAACTTTGCACTTTTTGAATGACACAGGCCTCCTACTTTTCAGGCTTCTGAAGGATTTCAGGCTTTCACAGCTTGTATTTTACATGATTTCAGGCCTTGATTTTTAATTTACAGTATTTATATTGCTTAAAAAAGGGCTATTTTAGGCTGCGAAAGGAGGCATTTCAGGCTTGGAAAAGCTTTGTCATTATGAGGCCTGATGACATCATCAATGATGTTGAATCATCATGAAACTCGATAATAACATCATAATCTCTAGTTTGATGAGTGGATCAATTTGGTAACTTGCTTTATAGAATACCAGGTTCGCATCTTTTGATATCAAGTTTACCAGGCTCGGCTATGAGAAAGCATGTTGCATCGCTCGGCAAGCCTTGCATTTCAAAAAGCGTTCTCGAAGCCTTGCCTTGTAAACTTGATATCAAAATACTCTCACCTAGTTTTCTCTGTATATTGACCAGTCCAGCACACATGCCCCTATTGATACACACTTTGTGCTTTATGGATTGATCAACCTGTAGCAACTGTTACTCTGATTCCCAGTCAATATATTGGTGCAAAATCATTGTTTTTACAGATTACCAAAAACTAATACTTGCATATGGGCCTTGACGCGAGAAAACCTGTCTTCGGGGTTTCCGTCAAAGCGAGTTTCGAACCAGTCTTCTCAGCTACAGAGACTAGCTAGAAAATTGAAATTTCACCTGTAGCAAGGTAACTTACATATGGTACTTTCCATAAAGGCGCTGATCAGACTGCGGGGATGCGCAAGCTGGCCTGCGTCTGTGTTGTTCGCAAACCTCCGAAGACAGGTTTTCTCACGTCGAAGCCCATATAAATGACATACACAGGCCTTTACTTAAGTGTGCAAACCAAAAAAAATAATTTTCTTATTTCTCAACCAAAACGCATGTTGTTGGTACTCAAAAGAACCGTCTCAATGAGACAATTCTTTTGAGAACCCAAAAAACATGTTAAAACTGATGAGTAAGAAAATATTTACAATTTTATGCTCAAAATTTTGTTGATCTAAACCTGTGTGTACATCTCTCAAAGGATCAGCCTATTTCATGGCCTGAGCCAGCATCTACTTCCCTACTTTGTGTGATCAAGTAATGAAGGCTCTGGCAACAATGCCCTGGTGCTCAGGCTTGTCAGACTGTTTATTATATAGATCATCAGACCAGATGTGATGGACCATATTTAAGGATTGAAATGCAGATTTTTTTAGTTTGCACTGGATAATGCGAATACTGAATTAGAGAGATTTTTTATTTACAATTTATCTGAAAGCAATTATTGTCTATGAGCCATGACATGAGATTTCCAGCAATGATGTATGTGCGACCAGCAAAGGCTCAGATCAGCCTGCTCATACACACAGTCTGATAAGAGCCTTTGCTTGTCACTTGAATATAAAATGAGTGTTAAGCTACTCACTGAACAGCATTTGGAGTCTCTAAGCTTACAAGGAGGCTGCACAGGCTTGTCTGAGTGTTCACTTGTCAAAATGCCACATTGTTGGAAATCACACGTCCCCGCTGGATTAGCTTTTAACAATTGAAATTGTTTATATTTGGTAAGCATGTTGAAAGGTTTTAGATTTAAAACCATACGTTCGGGATTATTTGGAAATTTAGAACTTTCACCCAATGTATTTCAGGTTATCCCTGCCAAAGGTCATGCTAATATTGCGTTGAGCTTCACACCGTACCCTACATCCGAGGTACCTAAAGACATGGACTGTATAGGATACATGCTTGGTTATATGAGTCTTGACAATGAGAAAGCTGTCAGACAAGAGGGGTTGGTTACAAGATCTCAGGCGTATGATACCGCTCAGGTGCGACTAGATATGACAGCTCATCTCAAGCCAGCACTGTAAGTGAGATACTTGGTTTAACCTCAGTAAAACCTGTCTTAAGCGACCACTCAAAAATAGACATAACAAAGGTCTTAAAGACAAATGGTAGCTTAATAGAGGTCAAAAGTATTGCAGAATTCTCTTGGAGCATTCTGCAATACTTTTGACCTGCATTAAGCGATAATTGGTCTTGAAAACCAATTTTTGGTCTTCTTTTTGAGTGGCTGCTTAAGACAGGTTTTTAGTGTATTACCATAAAAGAGGTGACTTGTTGCCTGCTGATAATCTTTGCAAGCAGTTTAGACCCGGATCAGATCATCTGTCCTGATCTGCATTCAAACCCTGTTACCCTCTGGTAGTGTTCCTGAAAGAATTTTTTGAAAAAAAGAGTGTTTTGGAAAGTCAACAGATGACAACAAGGCATCAAAAATTATCCGATATGCAAATACAAGTAATCAATTTTTAAACTTATTTTTATAAATAACATGGAAAGAGCTACGTAAAATAATTTTAAAGATCTGAATGAAAACTTTTAATATACACAATATGAATGTATTTCTTTTCGCTGAATAGAAATAAATTTGTAAACAATAAGAGGGTTAATAAACTAAAGATAAGGGAGCGCAGTGGCTCAGTGGTAGAGTGCTTGACTCAAGACCGAGGGGCCACGGGTTCGAGCTTCACAGGTGTCACTGCTTTGTGGTCCTTGAGCAAAAAATATTTATCCTAGCTTAGTACTGGTTCAACCCAGGAAGACCCGTCCCTGTTTAACTGAAAGACTGTTGATGGGACGTAAAGAACCAAATCACACAAACAAACAAATTAAAGATTTGGTGCCAGTTTCTCTTGGTAAAGCTTAAAAATGATTTTAATGATTCAAAGCATCCCCCACTCTGTTTGTAAGAGTTGCCTGATCAGGGTCTCCTCTGTTTGCTTTATGGAAATATGATTAGATATGACCTTACACTAGTGGACCTGACAAGTAATTTCTTTGTTCTATGTACCAACATGAAAGTTTATTTATTTAATTATTCATAGTGGGTAGAGCATAGCATGAATATTTATGAAGGAAGGGTTAAAAGAGTATACAGTTTTAAAAAATTGCCTTCTTCCTGCTGTAGATTTGATCTTTATAAGCACCCCCACTATGAATAATAATATAAATAACTTTCATGTCGATACTTAGAACAAAGAAATTACTTGTTAGGTCGACTTGTGTAGAATCAGATATATCATATTTCTATAAGCAAACAGAGTAGACCCTGATCAGACAGCTCTTACAAGAGCTGCCTGATCTGGGTCTGCTCCGTTTACAAAAGCGTTATAAGGCGTCTCTATGAGGTAAATGGCTATACCTAATTACCAAGCTAGTCTGTTGGATGAGACTTTAAACTGTGGCCCCATCTCCATATGACCTTAGCTGTTGATGGGACGTTAAACATAAACACAACAACAACCAAGCTAGTCTCATCGTAATTTAAATGGTACAAACACAGATAACATAAGTCCCCTACTGTTGCAACCACAATTTCCATGCGACCACAAAAATAAAATGACAAGCTTAATAACCACATTGCCACCTGTTCACATACAAAGTTTCATCAAGCTAGCTTAAATAGTTTTTGAGTTACATTAAAACTTGTTTAAAGCGGTCACTCTCAAAAAGATAAATTGTTTTTCAAGACCAATTATTGCTTAATGCAAGTCAAAAGTATTGCAGAATGCTCCAAGTATTCTGAAATACCTTCGACCTTCATTAAGCTACCACTTTGTTTTGTCTATTTTTGATTGGCAGTTTTACACAAGTTTTACTGTATCTCAAGATCTGTATGTTTTTGCAACATTTTGACTATTTCCATTACCATAGTAACCACAATTTTCATGCAACATCGAAATCCTTGTTTACCTTTGGATTCAGATTTCAGTGGACAGACAGACAGACGGACGGACAGACAGAAGGAGGGAAACCTACAGTACCCTCAGATGTGAACACTGGTAGGGGACTAATAATCAGCACACTGTGGATTTATCAAGGCTACAGTAAATATTCTAAAACTTTGAACTCTAGTTTGATACAAAAAAAAGTATAGACAAACAATGCATACTCAGATCAGACTGCCTCTGAAGAAGCAGTCTGATCAGGGTCTTCCCTGTTTGCTATTTTGACATGCATTTTGTGAATTCCAGTACTGTACTGAAAACCAACATTTTATTTGAGAGCAGGAAAAAAAGTGTTTGAAATTTTAGAACCTTTTAGCTTTACTGTAATACAGATATGAGCCGTGACATGAGATTTCCAACAATGTGGTATGTGCGACCAGCAAAGGCTCAGACCAGCCTGCACATATGTGAAGTCTGATCAGAGCCTTTGCTTGTCGCTTGAATATTCTACACCTTTTAGGCTACTGACCCAACATCATTTGGAGTTTTTAGGCTAAAAAGGAGGCTGCACAGGCTCATCTGAGTCTACACTTGTCAAACTGCCACGTTGTTGGAAATCACATGTCACGGCTCAGATATCATATTCTATTCTTTCAGTTTAACATTAGAGTGTGCAGATGAAGATGGCATGAGATATAGATCTGTCATGAGCAGCCTGCTACAAGAATATGGTGGGGTAAGTATCTATGTTAAGGCCATGAGATATAGATCTGTCATGAGCAGCCTGCTACAAGAATATGGTGGGGTAAGTATCTATGTTAAGGCCATGAGATATAGATCTGTCATGAGCAGCCTGCTACAAGAATATGGTGGGGTAAGTATCTATGTTAAGGCCATGAGATATAGATCTGTCATGAGCAGCCTGCTACAAGAATATGGTGGGGTAAGCATCTATGTTAAGGCCATGAGATATAGATCTGTCATGAGTAGCCTGCTACAAGAATATGGAGGGGTAAGTATCTATGTTAAGGCCATGAGATAAAGATCTGTCATGAGCAGCCTGCTACAAGAATATGGAGGGGTAAGTATCTATGTTAAGGTCATGAGATATAGATCTGTCATGAGCAGCCTGTTACAAGAATATGGTGGGGTAAGCATCACGCATAAATTCACATGAAACAAGAAAAGTATAACAACCCTAACCCAAGAATATGGAGGGGTAAGTATCTATGTTAAGGTCATGAGATATAGATCTGTCATGAGCAGCCTGTTACAAGAATATGGAGGGGTAAGCATCATGCATAAATTCACATGAAACAAGAAAAGTATAACAGGTTAGGGTTAACCCTAACCCTAACACAAGAATATGGTGGGGTAAGCATCTTTGTTAAGGTCATGCATAAATTGACATGAAGAAAAGTGCAGACTAATCTGCACCTTTGATTTGCACCTGCAACAGCAGAACTTTCCTCATAAATGGGTTTACAAGAGAGATTCATTATGTTATGGCAACTGGCTAATAAATTGAAAACTTTTATATTTGCACACATTATATTTATATTGACTTTCATAGAAAGGTATTTTTATTGGCTATGCAAAAATAAAATTGCAGTTATCCAGCTCTATTTCAAATTTACACAAGCTGCTGTTAGGATAGGATACTGAAATACAGTAAAACCTGTCTTAAGCAGCCTCTTAAAATAGACGAAGCCAAGGTCTTAACCAAATGGTAGCTTACTGAAGGAGCATTCTGCAATACTTTTGACCTGCATTAAGCGATAATTGGTCTTGAAAACCAATTTTTGGTCTTCTTCTTTAGTGGCCACTTAAGACAGGTTATTTCTGTACACTACCATGTACCATGAAACAGTGTTTTCAAAAACAAAAATACTAAATGAGCTAATGAAAATTTCAGCCTGTTTTTTATGAGGTGAATAGCTATATATTGGTGATTAATAACTGCATATATCTTTAATATTAAATAAATTATTCAATATAATAATTCCATCATCATATCATAATCAGATTTTTGATTAACGTGCACGTGCACCATCCACATCAGTGGGCCCCTTTCCAGGTACTGGCTGCACATATAGCAGATCTCACACTTGATCTCCATAGGGAATAATAACTATGAAGTCAATGAATTGTATAGTCTTTCTCAAATTAGTGGCCTTTTGCCTTCTTCAGGATATTAGAAACAATTTTTACAGTTAAGTAGCATCCATGATGACCATTATGGTAATGAGGACCATAATGGTCATCAAAGACTGGATACAATTCATTGACTAATATTAATCATGCTGTAATTTAATTGGCTTCCTTAATTGGTTTTGCAGCTGAAAGCAGAAAGCCTGGCAGTGAACAGTGTGATGTTGTCTAACCTGACCTTGACCCCTTTAACCTTCAGACTGGTTACACAGAAACCATTCATATTAGTAGAACTTGATCCCTCAAGCAACAAAGAAGGAAACACGAGAGCCCAGTCTACAGACATGCACACTCTCAAACCAAGGCATAGCCTTGTGGTAAGTTTCTTAAAGACATTGACCCCTTTAACCTTCAGACTGGTTACACAGAAACCATTCATGTTAGTAGAGCCTGATCCCTCAAGCAATAAAGAGGGAAACACAAGAGCCCAGTCTACAGACATGCACACTCTCAAACCAAGGCATAACCTTGTGGTAAGTTTCTTAAAGACCTTGACCCCTCTGACCTTCAGACTGGTTACACAGAAACCATTCATGTTAGTAGAGCTTGATCCCTCGAGCAATAAAGAAGGAAACACAAGAGCCCAGTCTACAGACATGCACACTCTCAAACCAAGGCATAACCTTGTGGTAAGTTTCTTAAAGACCCTGACCCCTCTGACCTTTAGACTGGTTACACAGAAACCTTTCATGTTAGTAGAGCTTGATCCCTCAAGCAATAAAGAGGGAAACACAAGAGCCCAGTCTACAGACATGCACATTCTCAAACCAAGGCATAACCTTGTGGTAAGTTTCTTAAAGACCCTGACCCCTCTGACCTTTAGACTGGTTACACAGAAACCTTTCATGTTAGTAGAGCTTGATCCCTCAAGCAATAAAGAGGGAAACACAAGAGCCCAGTCCACAGACATGCACACTCTCAAACCAAGGCATAACCTTGTGGTAAGTTTCTTAAAGACCCTGACCCCTCTGACCTTAAGACTGGTTACACAGAAACCATTCATGTTAGTAGAGCTTGATCCCTCCAGCAATAAAGAAGGAAATACAAGAGCCCAGTCTACAGACATGCACACTCTCAAACTAAGGCATAGCCTAGTGGTTAGTTTCTTAAAGACATTGACCCTTTAACCTTCAGACTGGTTTCACAGAAACAATTCATGTTAGTAGAACTTGATCCCTCGAGAAATAAAGAAGGAAACACAAGAGCCCAGTCTACAGACATGCACACTCTCAAACCAAGGCATAACCTTGTGGTAAGTTTCTTAAAGACCTTGACCCCTTTAACCTTCAGACTGGTTACACAGAAACCATTCATGTTAGTAGAACTTGATTCCTCAAGCAATAAAGAAGGAAACACAAGAGCCCAGTCTACAGACATGATCACTCTCAAACCAAGGCATAACCTTGTGGTAAGTTTCTTAAAGACATTGACCCCTTTAACCTTCAGACTGGTTACACAGAAACCATTCATGTTAGTAGAACTTGATTCCTCAAGCAATAAAGAAGGAAACACAAGAGCCCAGTCTACAGACATGATCACTCTCAAACCAAGGCATAACCTTGTGGTAAGTTTCTTAAAGCAAAACGTATGACTTTTATTGTAATTCCCTAAAAATCTTGATTCAAAATTGGTAAATACAGCCTTGCCAAATGTAATATTTCATATGAGCCGTGGCATGAGATTTCCAACAATGTGGTATGTGCGACCAGCAAAGGCTCAGACCAGCCTGCTCACACCCGCAGTCTGATCAGAGCCTTTGCTAGTCGCTTGATTATTTTATGACTGTTAAGCTACTGACCGAGCTGAATTTGGAGTTTCTAAGCTTAAAAGGAGTCTGCACTGGCTCTTCTGAGTGAACACTTGTCAAAATGCCACATTGTTGGAAATCACATGCCACAGCTCAATTATACAAGATAAACTTAATGTTAATTGTAGATTTTTTTATGAAAATTAGGGGCTTATGATCCATATTATTTCCCTTTTTATATTCCTACCTTCAGATGGCATATGTATTTGCTTTTGTCCATCCTTCTGTCAATCCTAACTTTGCATCCAAACAAATGCTAAAACAAAGAAGGGCCTAGCTTGTTGATCCTTTGCAGTACTTATGTTCTAGAGTTCACCAGATTGTCTTCTGACAGAAACATCTCACTATAGGTAGACTCGCTAGAATTTCAGGATGTATATGCTACAAAGTTAGTGTGTGCCAATGTTTATGCCAAATGTGAAAATTTTCTTTTATCATAAGACGTCACGTCAGAGAGTGAAACAACGCCATGCATTAAAATCGATAAACCACTAGTGGTTTACAGATTTTCAGGAAACGTAATGAAATGACGCTTTTAACTTCACGCATATGGCAAAACCCTAATTTTTCCACTCCAAAAATATGATTTCAAAATAATTTTTATGTCATATGATAAATAGAATCTAACATTCATGCTCCAGTATTATTGAATTTATTAAAATTGTTGCGAAAAAGAGATAAAATGCTCGGCAAGCCTCGCATTTTAATTCTTTTCCTCAACTTGTTTAATAAATTCAATAAAACATGAGCACTCATGTGAGATCCTCTATATCCATTATAGTTTTAAAATAGGTTTTGAGTGCTCAAAAGGATATGGTACTTTGAGTGCCAGCAAAATCTGTTCCAGTTGAGAAATAAGAAAATTAATCTTTAATCACACACTTTTATCTAGGGGTCTTGGTTAAATATGATAAATTTATTTCACTATTTTTGCAGGTTAGAGTGGCATTTCAGACTACATCAGATCTATTGTCTGAGATAGCCAGTGACTACTTGAACAACGAGGATGACATGAGCGGTGCTGGTAGAAAGATTGAGTTAAAGGATAATCTTGTAGTGGAGTTCAACAATTAAGCTTTACAGGTAAACCCTGCCTTTAGAATGTTAGTCTTAGCTCATTTATTATAGTAAACATCAGATCTATTGTCTGAGATAGCCAGTGACTACTTGAACAATGAGGATGACATGAGCGGTGCTGGTAGAAAGATTGAGTTAAAGGATAATCTTGTAGTGGAGTTCAACAATTAAGCTTTACAGGTAAACCCTGCCTTTAGAATGTTAGTCTTAGCTCAATTATTACAGTAAACATCAGATCTATTGTCTGAGATAGCCAGTGACTACTTGAAAAATGAGGATGACTTAAGTGGTGCTGGTAGAAAGATTGAATTAAAAGATAATCTTGTGGTGGAGTTCAACAATAAAACTTCACAGGTAAACCCTACCTTTAGAATATTAGTCCAAGCTCATTTATTATAGTAAACATCAGATCTATTGTCTGAGATAGCCAGTGACTACTTGAGCAATGAGGATGACTTAAGCGGTGCTGGTAGAAAGATTGAGTTAAAAGATAATCTTATGGTGGAGTTCAACATTAAAGCTTCACAGGTAAACCCTGCCTTTAGAATGTTAGTCTTAGCTCATTTATCATAGTAAACATCAGATCTATTGTCTGAGATAGCGAGTGACTACTTGAACAATGAGGATGACATGAACGGTGCTGGTAGAAAGATTGAGTTAAAGGATAATCTTGTAGTGGAGTTCAACAATTAAGCTTCACAGGTAAATCCTGCCTTTAGAATATTAGTCCAAGCTCATTTATTATAGTAAACATCAGATCTATTGTCTGAGATAGCAAGTGACTACTTGAAAAATGAGGATGACTTAAGTGGTGCTGGTAGAAAGATTGAGTTAAAAGATAATCTTGTGGTGGAGTTCAACAATAAAGCTTCACAGGTAAACCCTGCCTTTAGAATATTAGTCCAAGCTCATTTATTATAGTTAACATCAGATCTATTGTCTGAGATAGCCAGTGACTACTTGAACAATGAGGATGACTTAAGTGGTGCTGGTAGAAAGATTGAGTTAAAAGATAATCTTATGAAGGAGTTCAACAATAAAGCTTCACAGGTAAATCCTACCTTTAGAATATTAGTCCAAGCTCATTTATTATAGTTAACATCAGATCTATTGTCTGAGATAGCCAGTGACTACTTGAACAATGAGGATGACTTAAGTGGTGCTGGTAGAAAGATTGAATTAAAAGATAATCTTGTGGTGGAGTTCAACAATAAAGCTTCACAGGTAAACCCTGCCTTTAGAATGTTAGTCTTAGCTCATTTATTACAGTAAACATCAGATCTATTGTCTGAGATAGCAAGTGACTACTTGAACAACCAGGATGACTTAAGTGGTGCTGGTAGAAAGATTGAGTTAAAAGATAATCTTGTGGTGGAGTTCAACAATAAAGCTTCACAGGTAAACCCTGCCTTCACAATGTTAGTCCAAGCTCATTTATTATAGTGACATTTAAATTTACAATTCTTTTGCTATACCTTGCTATTTGGGCCAGCTCATAAGAGATATAGTTACTTATCACATATTTGGGACACTATTTCCTGTGATAACCCAAAGTCTGGATACGCGATAAGCACTTTCCCACCAACTGGTTATCTGCCTGCCATGGTGATAATCATAGGTCATGTATTTTGAATGGAGAAAGGTTATCATTCCAGGCACGAGAAGTTGTTCATTAGATGAGGTCAGATCTTAACAAGTGGCGTGAGGTTTGTACGTCAAAAACATTAAAATAGTGAATTGGAATATTTGATAGACAGATTATAATACAGAGTTTTGGTTATAGCCCAAAGTATCAACCCTTGAACATTATTAGCCCTCAAGCTAAAGGTCTCTACTGATAATGGAGTCTCAGGTTGATACTTTCATGGGTGAAAGTTCAAAATTTCCAAAATCCTTAATTTTCGAAACTCCAATCTTTAAACTTGCAGTTTGCCCACTAAATATTCACAATTTTAAGTTTAAATGGTCAATTGACTTTAGATAGACTGAAAATAAATCAGAAAAGCTAAGCTATTATAATCTCCCTAATTCAGCATTTTGAGGTTGACTTTCCGCAGAAAGTCAGCCTCAAAATCCTGAATTCAGGAATAATCCTGAAACTTTCACCCTTGTACTTTGGGAGATAACCAAAACTCTGTGTGATAATCTCTAATTGAGCAGCGACATGAGATTTCCAACAATATGGTATGTGCGACCAGCAAAGGCTCAGACCAGCCTGCGCATATGTGCAGTCTGATCAGAGCTTTTGCTAGTCACTTGAATATTCTATGGGTGTTAAGCTACTGACTGAACATCATTTAGAGTTTCTAAGCTTAACAGGAGGCTGAACAGGCTAGTTTGAGTCTACATTTGTCAAAATGCCACATTGTTGGAGATTTTGGCATTTACACAAGAGAGAGCCTCCTTCACTGCTCACAAACACAATATAGGGATGTAAATTATGGCCTCTAATTACATCTGTAAAAGAAGTAGTTTTTAATATTGAGAATTAGTGATTGTATAATCTGTGTGATGTAGCAAATATCATGGCATCTTGACAAATTATTTAAATCACTGATATCTGAATTGATTTGATATGTGCCTTGACATGATTCTTCGGGGTTTGCGAACAACAACAATGCAGACCAACCTTTATATCTGCACAGTCTGATCAGTGCCTTTGTTATTCTCTTTTGGAAAGTATCATATCAAAACTTGCTACAAGCTAAATTTCACTATTCTAGCTGGTCTCTGTAGCTGAGGAGGCTGGTTTGGGTATGACCTGGTCAGAAACCCCCAAAACAGGCTTTCTCAGATCGCACCCCATATAATTGGCAGTGCTCTTTTTTTGTGCAAAATAGTGATGTTTGAAAGAGGAGACTGTTGAAAGTGCTTGAGATCTGGGATAGCTGATTCTGTTTTTTTTTTTTTTTAATTATTTAGAGAGGTAAATTGTGATACGGAAAATGTTCTAAAATTCCGAACGCTAGCTGCCTGCCAAAAATGCCTGGACAAACAGTGCAGACCCAGAAGAAGCAGTCTGATCAGGATCTCCCCTGTTTGCTATGCTGACAAGTGTTTTGTGAATTCCACATTTTAGTTGAGAACAGAAAGAGAAAAGTGTTCAAAATTTTAGAACATTTACCATTCATAAACTTTTCCATGTAATGTTGAAATTCTTATAATCATGATACAAGTAGCTTTTCCAGGGGTGTGGAAATAGCTTTTTTTCTAACTTGCTCAGGGACACTTAGTAAATAGTCATAATGTACTTGTCCAAGAAAATTTTACTTGTCCCAAAGGGCAGATAATGCACAAACAACTTAACTTAGCCTTTATTTTGCTGATACCAAAGGTTAACTTTTTTTGAAAACGGTATGAAATCAGATATAAACTCAAGTGAAAACAGTATAGATCCAGATCAGCTGGCTTCTTGATCAGGATCCACACTGCTTTCCAAACTGCATGCAAGTTTAATCAAAATTGAATTTGAAATGCAGAATAACATTTACTTTCTTTATGCTTGTCCCAGGACAAGTAAATAGAAATGTCTAATTGTCCTGAATGAAATGATGACCAGGTCAGACAAGTCGGGCATGTTTTTTTCACACCTCTGGCTTTTCTGATTTTTAAAAGAATACATCTGTGTAGGTACTCATTAGAGGCCTTTAGAAATGATTCAAATGAGTACCTAAAGAAAAGTATCTTAGACAAATAAGAACTGTAGGATAAGATAGACAAATAAAAAGAGGACCATACATGAGTGCTTGTGAATTTTTTAAACAAGTTGAGGAAAAGAGAAAATATGTAAGGTTCTGCCAAGCACTTTATTGATTTTGCATGGAGTTTAATAAATTCAAAACTACAGGAGCACAAAATATTCAATTCTATTTCTGATATGAAACTAAAATTATTTTGAAATATGTTTTTAGTGTGAAAAGTCAAGATTTTGCAAGATATAAACAGCATTGTTTGGGGCGTCACTTTGTAACATTACCAATATATGTAAATCACTTATGGTTTATGAATTCTTAATGCATGGTGATATATCACTCACAGAAGTGACATCATATGGGCCTCGACGCAAAAAAATCTGTCTTGGGGGTGTGTAAACAAGAAAGGCACAGAAAAGAGTATCCGCGCAGTCTGATCAGTGCCTTTGTTATTTGCTTTTTGGAAAGAATCATATCTAAACTTGCTACATGCAAAGTTTCATATATCTAGCAAGTCTTTGTAGCTGAGGAGACTGGTTTGAGTCTTTCTTTGTCAGAATCCCAAAAGACAGGTCTTGTCGCATCATATCCCATATGATAAGCAGCTGTAATGTTTTATCAATACTGATCGGATCCCCATAATTCCTCTTCTTTTCTTCGGTTAAGGTACAAAGTTTAGCTCACTTCTGTACGAAGATGTTGACTGATTTTAATCTATTTCAGCTTGTCCCCTTACATGCTACATTGACTGTACCACAGTTTACTTTGTCATTTGAGTCATTAGATTTTGGTGTTTGTCTGGTGGGGTAAAGGTACAAAGTTTGGATCACTTCTGTACGAAGATGTTGACTGATTTTAATCTATTTCAGCTTGTCCCCTTACATGCTACATTGACTGTGCCACAGTTTACTTTGTCAAAGGAGTCATTAGATTTTGGTGTTTGTCTGGTGGGTCAAACAAGAGAGTTACAGTTGATGTTGTCTAACCTGACCTCTTCTCACACACACTGGTCAATTTCACAAGGTCAGTAATAACATCCTCAGAGTATCAGTAATAAACTCAAGATTTCTTTTAACCCTTTCCTTCATGAATATTCATGCTAGGCTCCACCTACTATGAATAATTGATGTTGCCTAAACTGACCTCTTCTCACACACACACACTGGTCAATTTCACAAGGTCAGTAATAACATACTCAGAGTATCAGTTAATATTTCTATTAACCCTTTCCTTCATAATAATTCATGATAGGCTCCACCCACTATGAATAATTATTTAAAAAAACTTTCACGTTTGTACATAGAACAAAGAAATTACTTGTCGGGTCCACAAGTGTAGGATCATATCTAAGCATGTTTCTATAAGCAAACAGAGTGACCCTGATAAGGCAGTTCTTACAAGAGCTGCATGATCTGGGTCTGCTCTGTTTTCAAAAGTGTATATTTACATTCCCAATGTAACTGCCTTAGATGAAACCATAATTCCTAGCTGCTTGCATTTCTCGATGCAAAACATTGAGCAGTCACGTGGTCTAGGCCGCGCCTCTATGTGGAGTTACGTCAACGTTAACCAATAGATTTTTTTGTTTATCAACATTTGCGTGACGTCATTCATGTATTGCCACTACGTTACATACAGGACTTTTGTTCGCTGGCTGTTCCAACACATACGTCACAAATAAAATAAATCATATTTCAAGGATAACCAGCGGATTTGGGTGGAAGATAATTGAGTTTATTATATAATCTATAAATAAGCATATTTTGATTGGCCCAGATTCATATCCACTCGAGTCAATAAAACTACATATTGCATGGTTTGCCAGACGTGATGTTGCAAAGCACACGGCACGAGGTAATATTGCATGGCTTACGGGAAGTGACGTCAGAACGTCAAGTAATTTTGCATGATCCATCCGTAATGGTTTTAACGGTATACAATGACAGGAAATGCATAACAAATATTAATTTTATAATAAAACAATTGTTGACTTATGTTTCGGTAGACATGGAGTGTTATTGAACAGTAAACTTAATCATATTGACCTCCACTCCGCGTCGGTCAATGTGAGGTTTAGTGTTCAATAACACTCCATGTCCATCTCAACATAAGTCAATAATTGTATAATATTTGATTGATAAAATAAAATGTAAATATAAGGATTGAAATTCAGATTTTTAGCTTGCACTGGATGATGCAAACCATTAGCTTTTTAATGTCTCCGAGAAGCCCTTCGGGCTTCAGACATTAAAAAGCCTAATGTTTTGCATCATCCAGTGCAAGCTAAAAATCTGAATTTCAATCCTTAATTGAAGTCTTCTCAGTGAGATAAAGGGTTAAATACAGGGATTGAGAGCCATGCTTCATGATCATAGTATAAGTGGTCTTATCAGTAAAATGCATGTCAACACTAGGGACACAGAAGTACATGTAATAAAACCCATATAATCTCTCTGAAGCAAGAAACTTTTATGCTGTAGCATTATAGCTGTAATATTCCTCTGTTCTATAAAAAAAGTAATTCCAATAATTTATAAAAATCCTAATCACCCAATAAACATAAGAAGAATTGTACTTTCAAAGGGATGTTGCTACAAGTAACTCAATTACTCAAGGGGCATAAGGCTGAAGACCAGTAATTAAAATGTGTTTTCAATTTCAGTTTTAAAACAAGTTACTGAAAATAAATATAAAACAAGTAATATGCCAATTACATTTGTACCATTTTTTTCTTAATCCAAAACTGGAAAGGGAGTATATAATTTTTCATCAACAAAATCCTTTAGGCCCACTTCCTATATAGAAGGTTTGCAACTTGGCTAGTTCAGAACCTCACTAAAGGATTATCAGCTAGTCACCAGCTATTTATTTTATAGGCAAAAGCCATTATATCCCTAGACCCTAGATCTAAAAGTAGTTAAAGGATGATTATATTGAATTCATAACTGATATCTATACTCTCATTATTATTTTTTTCAGAATCTAAATCTGACACCTGTGCCACGGACACATTTAGAGTAGAACCAACTCAAGGACTTCTAGAAGCCCACATTACCCACATCAGTGACAGCAAGATCCTGCTACGTGTTTACTTCACAGCAAAGTAAGCCCTTATGTTATGTATCATGAACAAGTAGTAGCTATCAATAAAGTAGCTGCAGCTCTAATTTTTGAAGCCAACTTACCTACATCAGTGAAAGAAATGTGACTGAGCATACAGTAAAATCTGTCTTAAGCGGCCACTCAAAAGAAGACCAAAAAATAGTCTTTCGAGACAGATAATTGCTTAATGCAGGTCAAAAGTATTGCAGAATGCTCCACTCCAGTGGAGCATTCTGCAGTACTTTTGACCTGCATTAAGGTACCACATAGCTTTAAGACCTTTGTTTTGTCTGATTTTGAGTGGCCACTTAAGACAGGTTTCAATGTATTGTGATGAAACAGAATACATGCACAAATCCAGGAATTTTTGTCAGGGGGGGTCCAGGTCAATCTGCATAAAAAGCTCTGACGTTTTTTTTTTTTTATTTCTTTTTTTTAGTCTCCAGCTTATGACAACGTTTTTTTTTGCTTTTTTTTTTAGTCCTCAGCTTATTTTACAGAAGTCAAATGGTTAATTTCAAAGAAAACTATTAGTTTTCAAGGTTCCAGAGGGGGTCAAACATTTTCCAGCAGGGGGGGGGGGGGGGGGGTCCAGCTTTTTTCCAGGGGGGGGGGGGTCCAATTGCTTATTCCCTATAGAAACCCATATAACTTGTGATTTTCCAGGGGGTCGGGGTCTGGACCCCCTGTCCCCCCCCCCCCCCCCCCCTGGATCTGCACTTGGAATATACAAATAGTAAGGCTCAATGATCAACTTCTCAGATGTTTTAGTCCTGCTAGATTTTCCCATGCATATTTATACATATGGGATCACAGCGCCCTAGATAAGCTTTTGGGTCAATTGGATACTTACGCAACCTGGTTATCCTCAATTGCGTACTTGCAAAAACAATTGCGTATTTTCATATTTTTTTTATGCCGTGTTTTTTTTCTGTGATTAAACCTTTTCTTATTGCATGAAGCCATCGGGAATGTGCTTGCATATTTATTCACTCCCGTTTTCTGCCTTTCTAAAGTATCAAACTTGCGGATTTTATTGTACCTGAAGCAAATCTCATCCCCTTGTTGACATTAGAGCATGTATACTTTGCAAGTTTCACTTTCATCTAAGTGTTTTTCCGCGAAAACTGGACTGGGCACCGATATTTTCATAAAACTGGAGTATATTGCGCGCTCGCTAGAAAAAATAAAATCAATACCCGACTGGCATTTTTTTTATTAGCCTAATGGATGCAAAATGGACCAAATGGTACGCAATGACATCGCATGTAATTGCATACCGATGGTTAGAATTGCTTTTCGGTATGCACACATTTCATTTTAATTGCTTTTTTGATGATTTTAATTGCGTATTTACGCAAATGCGCTGCTTATCTAGGGTGCTGGGATCATCCATTATATATATTTAAGGGGGCACAGGTTGGATTTCCAAATGAGCAGTGACATGAGATTTCCAACAATGTGTTATGTGCGAACAGCATACGCGTAGTCTGATCTGAGCCTTTGCTAGTCGCTTGAATATCCTATGAGTGTTCAGCTACTGACTTAACATCATTTTGATTTTATAAGCTTAAAAGGAGGCTGTACAGGCTCGTCTGAGTCTACACTTGTCAAAATGCCACATTGTCGGAAATAAAGTATCATGGCTCAAATTATGTTTTTCTGTACCTAAGTATAGACCCAGAGGTCTGTGCCAAATTCTGAGGCATTCTTCTGTTTGCCAAGGTACATGTTTGCTGTTTTCCAGTTTTCAAAGAATTAACCATAGGAAAATCTTTAAAACTCTTGAATTCCTTTTATTTCCTTTTGGTCAATGTCATTTAATGTAGCATTAAAGGTGAAGTGATCATGCAACAGACTGATCTTAGATGTTGTCATCAGTATACAATAAAATCTGTCTTAAACGGCCACTCATGAAGAAGACCAGAAATTGGTTTCCACAACGGATTATTGCTTAATGCAGTTCAAAAGTATTGCAGAATGCTCCAAGAGAGCATTCTGCAATAATTTTGACCTTCATTAAGCTACCATTGTCTTAAAGACCTTTGTTTTTTCTATTTTTGAGTGGCAGCTTTAGACAGGGTTAACTGTATTACGAAATGTATGTTCTATAGTGTACATGCTTATAGCCGTTTACGTCCATCTTATGGCTTAGATATGTTCTGTCATAGCATGGTTCCAATAGTTTTAACAGGATTTTAGTTGTTTTGGGGAGCGCAGTGGTAGAGTGCTTGACTCAAGACCAATGGTTCAAGCCTCACTGCGATGTGTCCTTGAGCAAGACACATTAATCCTAGCTTAGTACTGGTTCAACCCAGGAAGACCCGTCCCTACATAACTGAAAGACTGTTGATGGGACGTAAAGAATCAAATCTGACAAACAAACAAGGAGTTTAGTTGTTTTAAAACATTTTCCAGTTGATCTTACCACTCGGTTTACTCAAATTTGTAAAAACTGCTTATTTTTTTTATTAAAACTAAAAAACTGACCCTGACACACAAGTTTTAAAACATACCTTAGAGATTTTACAAGGAGTAGCTAAACGAGGGTCATCCAATAGATAGAGAGAATTTCCTTATAATGCAAGAGTTTGTACCATTAGAACATTGCAAATGTAATCATTAGATGGCATAACCTGTTGGGAATGCAGCAGCATATCCAAAATGTTGTTGGAAAGTGAGGTCGCTTGTTGCCTAGCAACGAAAAAGTTATACTAAAGCTAGCCTGGCCAGATTTTCCACATACAAAAACCTAATGCTAAAGAAACAGAGTTTGACATTTAATTATTATCATTTATCTGAACATAGATTGTCCTTAAATCTGTTATAGTTAATTTTTTCTCAATATTTCATATAAGATATGGTCATTAACATGTACCAGTTAGTCTTGGTTGCCCAGCAACCAGGCAATTGTGCAAAAATGGACTATTTGTTAAGTCTATATTTTTCTGTTGCTAGGCAACAATGGACACATGGAATACATGTTTGTTAACGATACTGTTTTAAAATATAGAATATATCTAATAATTTTAGGGTGATTTAAAACTTAAATACCAACCAGCAATAATTCAAGGGCAAATTCATGACCCACACCCCCATTTCTGAATCCACATTTTTGCATTTTTGTCGCATTTTTATGCTAAATGTACCTGTCAATTTGACATTTTTCATAAGAAGTCAATGAATTTTACAGAGTAATTACCTTATGTTGTAGTTATAGAATTAAAGCTTTTTGGAACTGATCTGCACATGCCAGTAACCATGGCAACCAATTTAAGGCATCCGGCCAGGTAAGCTTTAAGTACATGTTTGCGTTGCTAAGCAACAAGTGACATCACATTCTGTCAAACTTTCAGATATGTTGTTGCATACACAACAAGCTATACCACCTTATAGTTATATTTGTGATGTTAAAGTGGTACAAACTCTTATAATATAAGGAAATTCTCTCTATTTATTGGATGACCCTCATAGTACCGAGAAATCAGCATACCTGAGAGATACTTTGGCCAAAGGGCCAATAACAACAACAACAACAACAACAACAACATTTCAAAAAAAACAAATAACCCCAGAAGTGCCAATCAGACTGTTGCAGAAAACAGATGTTGCGATTCTTTCTTGATTTTTGACTTTACAATTCATGTGGTATACATGATTATTAAAATATCTATGATTTACAAAGTAGGAACAAATATTTAATACTTGTGTCTGGTGCAAAATTTTGGAAGTTCTTTAACCCTTTGTATACTAATGGATTTTCTTACTGGTTTGATACATTAAACTTGGGATGGTCCATTGTATATTTCTAGGGGTTTCAGGCTATAATTTTTTAAAATATTGTATTTTTTTGGTCTGAATATCTTTTTTACCATAACAAACAATGTCTTCACTGTTTGTAAAAGTACCCGTTTAGGGGGTTCCAGTATACAAAGGGTTAAAGGTGATTTATTTAGCAGTGCATCTGCCTTGAAATCAATTTCATTAAGCAGAGAGCACAGGTTAAGATAAACAAAATATTTGTGCGTAAAATTGTACATATTTTCTTACCCATCAGTTTTAACATATGTTTTGGGTGCTTAAAAGAACAGTCTAATTGAGACGTTTTTTTTGAGTACCCACAAAATATGTTTTGGTTTAGAAATAGGAAAATTAAATTTTTGTTAAGCACTCTTAACTAAAGGCCTGAGAGAGTTTAATAAGACTAGGCCCTCATGCCCATAAATCAGACTTTTAACCATTCACGGCAGAGATAGGGTCTAGGTATGTAATAATCAGTCTAGTTAAAGTGAATAATAAAAGTTGTTATTAAAACTAGAATGTATTATTTTTCAGGCATGCTGAGGATTATGAGACAGTATATACAGTGCATGGGGTCCTAGGGGAGACTTCCAGACGTTTGTACATCAGAGGTCAAGGCTCCTATGATGTAAAACATGAAGCTATTCTCAACATTTAGATTGACTATTTTAAAAAGCTCTTAGTTCCATACTTTTGTTGTCTGCTGACTTTTTTCAAAATTAACTTTTTCAAACATTATTTCAGTAACTCTATTAGAGTTCAAACAATTTGGATCCAGATCAGGACCGAACGAATGTTTGCAAAGATTATCAGCATATATGGGCCTTGACGCGAAAAACTTGTCTTCGGGGGCTTGCGCATCCTCGCAGTCTGATCAGCACCTTTGTTATTTGCTTTTTGGAAAGTATCATAACTAAACTTGCTACAAGCCAAATTTTAATTTCCTAGCTAGTCTCTGTAGCTGAGGAGACTGGTTTGAGTCGCGCTTTTTCAGAAACCCCGAAGACAGGTTTTGTCACGTCGAGGCCCATATAAGGGATGATACCTCACTCTCTAATAGCAAAGAAAGAGTTAAAGCATCAGTTTCAACTTATCGGTGAAAATTCAAAATTTTCAAAATCCTGAACTTTAGAAATTCCAATTTTTAAACCTGCATAATGCCTAGAAAATGCCAATTTTTTTTAAATTTAAATGGTTTATTGTCTTAAAAGGAATCGAAAACAAATCAGAGAAGCTATCATAATCTGCCTAATTCAGCATTTCAAAATCTGAATTCAGGAATAATCCTGAAAACTTTCACCCATGTAGACAACAAATTTTTTTTTGACAGGAGAAGGTTTGACAGTTTATGGGTTTCACACAAACTGCTAAACTTTTTGAGGTTTGTTTAACACGCATTTTTTTTTTTTACCTTAGTGGTACTGCAAATTCTAGAATGGACAGACTTTAATGGTTAAATGTTCAAGTTATCAGCCCATTGTTTAGAAAGCTCTAGGGCTTTCCAGTTTGTTAGAAATACAGTCTTAAGAAAGAAAAGATAAATACATGTATGGTTACTAGCTCTACTGATTACAACCCTGTTGTGTCTTTACAATGTCAATGCTGGAGAAGCAATTTTTTTAGTGTAAAATTGTATTTATTTTCTTACCTTTCGATTTAAACATGTATTTTGGGTGCTTAAAAGAACCCTCTCATTGCTGACTTTCTTTTGAGTACCCACAACATGTGTTTTGATTGAGAAATAAGTAAAATTATTTTCAAATACACACTTTTATCTGGAGGCCTGTAAATTATAGTCTGATCCATACCTATAGACAGACTGATCAGATCCTTCATATATATGTACATTGTACTTGAAGAGGTCTATTCTATTCTAACATTTAAAAGAAAGCATTATGAAACAAAAAACAACTAGTTTTTTATAAATAAGTCTGTGAAATTCTAGCAAAATAAAGAAAATTGGTAAATATTAGATTCCTCAAAAATTTTTGATATAGCCCTGTAAATTAGTTTAGAGTGCAAAACGAAAATTTAATTTTCGTATTTCTCAACCAAAACATATGTTGTGGGTGCTCAAAAGAACGGTCTCAATGAGACGGTTCTTTTGGGCACCCAAAACATATATTAAAATTGATGGGTAAGAAAATACATTAATTTTACACTGAAATTTTTTGCTTATCTAAACCTGTGGTATAGCGCTGTACAATACAAGTGACAGGTGATAAAACATTAGGAAACAGGCAAAAATCATCCTACCAAAGATAAAGGAAAGTTGAAATTCTAAATGGCACAGAAATAGCATCCACTGCAGGGGTTAACATATCCAGCAAAAGCCTATGCCTTTGAATTTGTTCCACTTTTATTGTAAAAGAACTTTTTCACAACCACATGATCTACTGAGGCATGCCATGCAAACCCTTATTAATACAGTTGATGGCAGATTTCCCAGCTTTAGGTTTTGTTTACTTTTTTTTAGATTTTCTTCAAAACAAATAATTTATTCATGGTTATGTGATATTCTGTTCTGTGATATTCTTATATTAAAGCTTAATTACCGGTTTTCAGTCAATTTTGTTTTGTTATGACCCTACTAGATATCAATTTCACACCTTTTAGGTTATGACCCTACTAGAGATCAATTTCACACCTTTCAGGTTAAGTTGTGGACATGCTACCGCGAGGCTGTGTTCAGAGCTTCACATGACATAAGGCAAACATGCGCAGATCCAGAAAGTTTTGTCAGAGGGGGTCCAACTTTTTTTCTTTGCTTCTAGTTGATGAGCGAAGGGAGGATCCAAATAACACAATAAGCTGACCTTCATTGACCTGCCAGCGAAACGCCATTAACATGGCGTTTCGCTGGAGTGCCGACATTGAGTGCTGGCTTAGTAGCTTTGTGATTTTAGGGGATTTTGACCAATAATGCTAGGAAAGCCTTAATTTTTGTGAATTTCCAGGGGGTCCCGACCCCCCTGTCCCCTCCTCTGGATCCGGGCATGGGTCTAAGTTAACAATGTTTTCAAAGAACAGAGTATACTGTAAATTCGGAAATTTTCCCGAGGGTTTTATTTTCAAATCTTCACGAATTGGTGAAATCACTCTGTTATTTACTGATATAAGTAAATCACGTCCTTGTCATGAATTTTAAACGTCGCAAATATGTGTTTTAATGCTATTCGCGAAAATTAAATTCTCGCAAAAATTTCAAAATTTACAGTACCCAGCTCAGCCTTCTGGGGGAACAACCTCCATCAAGGGAGATAACTCAAACAAGGAAGAAGGGAACCATTATTGCAAGTAGCAAACTGTCTTGACCTAATATATCCCATTCCAAATATTATTGAAATGTCTCAAAAGGTATGAGAGTTATGGAGTGCACAAGGTTTCCGCTTTAAATTTCATTCAAGGGAGAAAATTCTAACGGAGCAAGGGAGAGCAACCATGACTGCATGCAACACACTGTCTTGTTCTGATATGCATGCCTATCAAATAACCAAATATCTCAAAAAGTATAAGAGTTATTGAACACACTAATTTACGGGCAACAAGGGAGAGCAACCATTCACCTTGCATGTGACACACCCTCATGACCGGATACATATGTCCACCATATATTATCAAAACTTCTCAAAGGGTGATTAAAGTTATTGAGCGCACAAGCTTTTGTCTACGGACTGACAGACACCAGGCTGATCGCTATATCCGCTGAGCCTTGTCGGTTGGGGGATAAAAATCTGCAGGGGCCAGATGCCTAAATGTTGGCCTGTACCTTCACTTTAGTCCCCCTCAGGGCTTCAGATTTTTTTCAAGATTGGTGGACTGTATTGACCCATGGAGCAAAATATGGTGGGTCATTTTCTGAAATGATGGGCCCAAGCGTATCAAACTAAAGACAGTTGACATTTGGGTAGTATACTTTACCTACACACTGACACAGACACTTGTATGCATATATTGAATGCTGATTATACAGTAAAACCTGTCTGAAGCGGCCACTCAAAAAAGAAGACAAAAATTGGTTTTCTAGACCGATTATCGCTTAATGCAGGTCAAAAGTATTGCAAATGCTCCAAAGGGAGCATTCTGCAATCCTTTTGACCTTCATTCAGCTACCATTTGTTATTAAGATCTTTCTTTTGTCTTTTTATGCCCCCAAAGGAACTTTGGGAGGCATATAGTAATTGCACTGTCCGTCCGTCAGTCCGTCCGTCCCGCTTTCGTGTCCGGTCCATATCTCCTATATTCTTTGAGGTAGGAATTCCAAAATTGGTGTGTGGATACATCTTGGGATGGCGGAGTGTCGCGCATCATTTTCGGGTCACTGTGACCTTGACCTTGACCTCTGACCTAGTTTTTATAATAATCGTGTCCGGAGCATATCTCTTATATTATTTGAGGTAGGAATCTCAAATTTAGTGTGTGGATGCATCTTGGGATGACGAAGTGTCGCGTACCATAATTGGGTCACTGTGACCTTGAACTTGACCTCTGACCCAGTTTCTTGAAAACTGCATTGAGTCTGGTGCATATCTCCTATGTTCTTTGAGATAGGAATTCCAACTTTGGTGTGTAAATGCATCTTGGGATGACAGGGTGTCACATACCATTTTTGGGTCACTGTGACCTTGACCTCTGACCTAGTTTTAAGAATTATTGTGTCCCGAGCATATCTCATATATTCTTTGAGTTAGGAATTCCAATTTTGGTGTGTGGATGCATCTTGGGATAGCGGAGTGTCATGTACCATTTTCGGGTCACCTTGACCTTGACCTCTGACATAGTTTTTAGAAAAATCGTGTCCATAGCATATCTCTTATATTATTTGAGGTAGGAATCTCAAATTTGGTGTGTGGATGCATCTTGGGATGTAGAAGTGTCGAGTACCATAATTGGGTCACTGTGGCCTTAAACTTGACCTCTGACCTTGTTTCTAGAAACTGCATTGAGTCTGGTGCATATCTCCTATATTCTTTGAGATAGGAATTCCAACTTTGGTGTGTAAATACATCTTGGGATGACAGGGTGTCACATACCATTTTTGGGTCACTGTGACCTTGACCTCTGACCTAGTTTTAAGAATTATTGTGTCCCGAGCATATCTCATATATTTTTGAGTTAGGAATTCCAATTTTGGTGTGTGGATGCATCTTGGGATAGCGGAGTGTCATGTACCATTTTCGGGTCACTGTGACCTTGACCTCTGACCTAGTTTTTAGAATAATCATGTCCAGAGCATATCTCTTATATTATTTGAGGTAGGAATCTCAAATTTGGTGTGTGGATGCATCTTGGGATGACGATGTGTCGCTTACCATAATTTAGTCACTGTGACCTTGAACTTGACCTCTGACCTAGTTTCTAGAAACTGTTGCATATCTCCTATATTCTTTGAAATAGGAATTCCAAATTTGGTATGTAAATGCATCTTATGATGCCTTAGTGTCACAAACCATTTTTGGATCACTGTGACCTTGACCTCTGACCTCGTTTTCAAGAATTATTGTGTCCAGAGCATATCTCCTATATTATTTGATGTAAGAATCCCAAATTTGGGATGGTGATTCCTCTTGGGATGGCGGAGTGGTGCATACCATTTTGAGTCACTTTGACCTTGACATTGACTTCTGGCCTCATTTCTAGTTTTTTCTTGCTATATTACAGCTATCTTTCCTCAAATGTGTCTTATACTAGACCATTTCCTTTGGGGGCATTCGTCACGTGTTTGTGACATTTCTTGTTTTGAGTGGCCGCTTAAGACAGGTTTTACTGTATTGACAACCTACATGTACTGTCTGTTTTGTGGAGTTCGTAGACTCACTGTAAGATGAATGTTTTTATCGAAGTGAGATTTTATCACGACTAAAAAGGATGGGTCCACTGGGCCTTTAAAGCGCCAAGAAAAAAAATGCACCTGAAAATATCGTCTGCTGAAGTCGTCTGCTGCAAATAATTGCCTAGCATTGCTGACAAACTAAGTATAGAAGCAAACAGCGTGGACCCACAGCAGTCTGATCTGGGTGCACACTGTTTGCCATAGAGGCTTCGTAAACATTTCAGCAGACGAGAAAAGCAGATGACTTTTGTTGCAATTGGCGCGTTAAGGGTTAACATAGCAAAGCCATATTCTTTATAAACAGCCGCAAGCAAAATTGTATTAATCATCTTGAAAATCCCATCAATTTATCCAGATATTGAGCAAAAAGTTCCGGTTGGCCAAGGTTCAAATGGTTTCAGCTTGGAGAAATCAGCTGTACTCAGAGTCCCCAACAAGTTGCTGAAAAAGAAATAATTTAAATTATGGTTGCACAATTGATGTCAGTCACTGGAGTGCCAAATTACAGAGACTTACTTTTTGCAAAACATACACTGTTATCCTACAGTCGAACTAAAGTGTCAAAAAGCCATAGCTCTATTAAAGCTAGATCGAGACTAACTTTAACCCTTAAAGCGCCAAAAAAAATGCATCTGAAAATGTTGTCTGCTGCAAATAATTGTCTAACATTACTGACAAATCTAAGTATAGAAGCAAAGAGTGTTGACCCAGAACAGACTGCTCCTATAGAAGCAGTCTGATCTGGGTCCACTGTTTGCCATAGAGGCTTCTTAAACATTTCAGCAGGCGAGAAAAGCAGACGACTTTTGCTGCGACTGGTGTATTAAGGGTTAATACATCTTGGTCTTACTTATCAATGTGATTGGTCCAGTTAGGCAAACTTTTCAAGCGTAAAATTGTGATTATCTTCTTACCCGTCAGTTTTAACATATGTCTTGGTGCTCAAAAGAACTGTGTTCGTTTGAGTACCCACAACATATTTTAGCTCACCTGAGCCATTGGCTCAGGGTGAGCTATTGTGATCATTGTATGTCCGTCGTCAACAATTGCTTCAAACGACAACTCCTAAACTACTGGCTGGATTTTGAACAAACTTGGTAGGAATGATCCTTATATGACCCTCTTTTAAAATTGTTCAAATGGTTCCTGACCATTGCATATCTAGGTCACACAGGCTAAAAATAGATTTTCAAGATTAAAACTTTAAAATCTTCTTTAAACCACAAGGTCTAGAGCTTTGATATTTGGTATGTAGCATCACGTAGTGGACCTCTATCAAGTTTGTTCAAATTATAGCCCTAGGGCCAGAAATGGCCCCGCCCCGGGGTCACATGTTTTACATAGGCTTATATAGGGAGCAACATGAAAAAATCTCTTGTCTGAAACCACAATGCCTAGAGCCTTGATATTTGGTATGTAGTATCATCTAGTGGACCTCTACCAAGTTTGTTCAATTATAGCCCTGGGGCCAAAAATGGCCCTGCCCCGTTGGTTATATGTTTTTTTTAAAAATCTTCTTGTCTGAAACCACAAGGCCTAGAGCCTTGATATTTGGTATGAAGCATCATCTGGTGGACCTCTACCAAGTTTGTTCAAATTATACCCCTGGGGCCAAAAAAGGCCCCACCCCGGGGGTCTCATACTTTACATAGGCTTTTATAGGGAGAAACATGAAAAAATCTTCTTGTCTGAAACCATTAGGCCTAGAGCCATGATATTTGGTATGTAGCATCACCTTGTGGATTATGCCCCTGGGGCCCCGCCCCGGGGGTCACATATTTTATATTGGCTTACATAGGGAAAAACATCAAAAAATCCTCTTGTCTGAAACCATAAGGCTTAGCCTTGATATTTGGTTTATAGCATCACCTAGTGGACCTCTACCAAGTTTGTTCAAATTATGACCCTGGAGCCAAGGTGGCCCCACGCCAGTGTCGCCAGGGACATGGTCAGCTTTCTACAGATACCTCTATGTAAGCTTTAAACAAAACTAAGGTGAGCGCATTAGGGCCACTTGGCCCTCTTGTTTGGTTGAGAAATAAGATAATTAATTTTTGATCATGCACATCTAGGGGCCTGAATGGGCCCAAAATCCAGCTTTGAATTATTTGGAAAAGATTGTGAGATACAATGTATATCAAATTGAATGGCATGCATGCAAGCAAAAGCTGTGCTCTCAATCACACTTTTCAAATATTCTCTATTAGAATTTGTTTTTTGTTTGTTTGATTTGATTCTTTACGTCCACTCAACAATCTTTCAGTTCTGCGGGACGGGTCTTCCTGGGTTGAACCAGTACTAAGCTAGGATAAATGTGTCTTGCTCAAGGACACAACGCAGTGACGCCGGTGAGGCTCGAACCCGCGGCCCTTCGGTCTCGAGTCAAGCACTCTACCACTGAGCCCCCCACCCCCCAAAAAAAAAAAAAAATTTGTTTTACTATAACCTAAGTGTAGTATGTGCTAAACCATATCACGGTGTTACTACCCATCAATTGTATGAATTTGTTTGGTTGGAAGAAGTTATATGTGATTTTAGAATATTGATGGTAGTTTGGCTAATATCTTTAGTTTGTTAGATGCCTTTACATGGGGATGAAACTATGGTGGGAAAGGGGAATTCCCTTGAAATTCTTAAAACATTCTTTAAAAAAAAATGGATTTAGGGCAAAAAATTAGCAAGTCAGATATTAAACCTGAAACATGCAACTTTTGAAGGCCTTTGAAATTAGAGGAAACCACCCCATTTTCAATCTTCAAAGAACAATAACATTTGGTGACCATAGCCTCTAAGAAGTTTCTAGAAACAAGATTTTTACAGAGAGACGTACACCCCATACTATGACCATTTTTTTTCAAAACAGGTGTAAAACGATGAAAAATATGAATTCATGCACAATTTGATCTTATGATTACCATTCATTGTCCTGTAACATCTTAACCCTTTCCTGCATGAACATTCATGCTAAGCTCCACCTACTACGGATAATTATATAAATAAATTTTCATGTTTGTACATAGAACAAAGAAATTACTTGTCAGATCCACTAGTATTGGTTCATATCTAATATTTTCATAAGCAAGCAGAGTATACCTGATCAGGCAGCTCTCACACGAGAGCTGCCTGATCTGGGTCTGCTCTGTTTGCAAAAGTGTTAAAAGGCGTCTCTATGGGGAATAGTGTTAATTCTATATTCATTGAAGCCAATGTATGGGTTTTGAAAATTATATAAGAGCTAGCGCATGAGTTTTTGATACTTATTGCAGATGAGTAAAGTTTTAAATTTAAACATGCATACATGGCTAACTACATGTTAGTCGGGGAACCAAAGTGGCGTATCGTGCAAAAACAAACATTTTTTGCACCCTAAAGGTATACGGCTGGAATTTTGTATACTGATAGTCTAAATAGTGCTTGATATGAAACCACTGTATAGCAATGCGACCAGAATTGCATTTTGCGGGAAAATGCATTTTTTGTATGCCACATAGGTCATGTTAAGCAATCTTTCATAGAATAGAAATTCTGATGTTTCCCTTATCAATAAGTTAAAGAGCGTGCTTTGGTCTTCAAAAGAACCGTCTCATTTAATAGGTCCATTTAAGTACCCACAACATATGTTTTGGTTGAAAAATAACAAAACTAATTATCCATTACGCACTCTTATCTGGAGGATTGGTATGAGAAGCCGTTTGACAGTTCGATAATACAATAAAACACTATCAAATGCATTTCAAGTATGGGCAGTCATTTTTGCACCAAAATAATCTTCTTATGGACATTTTTGTCTTTACAAGTACTATGCGGTTATATTTTTGTATCTCAGACGGGGACAGACAGGTTTTCCATGGTGATATGATATAGTTATACGAGTTTTTTCATATCTATTTCACCACTGTTAAATGAAATTATTGTTTTCAGTAGATGTAAATCCCCTTGGTCCCTACAATGACTCTCTGTTTCAAAACGGCTGTAAATATGGAAGATAAACATCCTTTAAACCTTGATAAATTTCATTTATGTGTTAAACTGCTCTTAAGTTGTCCTGGTATATAACTACGCACCCGCTGGCATCAAATGAATTTCTAAGTATCAAATTATCGTGGTTCTATATTTTTACTTTTCAGCTATCTTTTCTAGTTTGCCATAGAAAATAAAATAATCGTCTTAAATTATGTCCCAAACGTCTGTCTAACTATATGCAGTGTTTAAACACATTCAATTTAAAATTTATTTATTTATGTAAAAAATATGCAATTCAAACCACTTCAGCGGGAGGACAAAAGTGAATAAGTAAGCACACAGTTTTGTACGAGTTATGCTTTCAAGCGACATATAAATAATTAGCAAATACATTTCGGGGCAATAAATGCAGTTTTAATGAGATTTGAAGAAAGGAAATATATAAATTTAATTTCAAAATGGGGGTGCCCTAATCTACTTGCTTTAAAAATCAATAAACAGTATTCTTAGATGGTCACCACTGCTTCGGAGGTCTACGCCGATGTTGTATTATTGTATAAACTCAATATTTTTCAATCCTGAACCTTTTTGATAAAAATATATAACATTTTGAAAAATAATAATTTTACATGTTCTTGCTGGGCTTCCGTAGAAAATTGACTGCTCTGGCGTTATGCAAGTCGATCGAGTCTGCTATACAGTGGTTTCAGATACACCATAGAAATACCTTTGCAGCCATACAAAATCCAGCTGTATACCTTTCGGGTGCAAGGGTTAGCATTTTTTCTACCTTGGTTCCCCGACTATGTAGTAGGGCTAGAAACCTAATTTTGGGTCTGAGCTCTCATCTACTTCGATATATTGTGTATGTGAGGAGTTGCACACTGGTAAATGTATAGGTCGATTTGGTGGTATTTACACGTATTGCCGGTACTTCATAGACCGTAAGTGGTAGATATTGGTGTTACTACTAAAAAGAAAAACATGCCATATGCCTAAAGGACTATAGAATTAGATCATTTTTGAGTATTCAGTATGTGCATGGCGATTTATGTAAGCATTTAGGAATAGATTTGAGTACCGATCTGGATGATCGGTACTCAAATCTATTCCTAAATGCTTGCATACATCGCCATGTGCATTTAGGCATATGTCATGTTTTTCTTCATAGTATTAAGACTAATATCTTCCACTTCCGGTCTATGAAGTACCGGCAATACGTGTAAATACCACCAAATCGACGTATACATTTACCAGTGTGAGTTGTGGTGCTGGTGAGGGTATGTGCATGCCCAGACTCATCTGAGCCTTAGCTCCTCACCGATGCAATAAGTTGCTGGCCAGCTGATTCTCACATACCATATTCAAAATAAATTGTGTTAAACATGAAAGGGTAATGTTGTTTCAAACTCTATTAGTTTAGAGCATATCATTGCATACAATAACTGTTCATGCATATAACAGTTATAAAACTTGTTTTTCATGGTCAGCTCAAGGAATATGAAATTTAAACTGCTCAAAAAAATTAAAATGATGAAAAATACTTGTTGCTTTCAAACTCTCATATGTTAGATTTATCATGCTTCTAATGTTAAACTGTCAACAATTGAGTTATTTTTACATTTATGAGCATAATTAATTTCATACTCAGCTGAGTTGAGTATGAAGAAAGCTTTCTAACCTGGGGTGTGTGATCAAAAGCCTTCCTTGTTTACTATTCTGATAAAAGCTTTTTCTTTTGCTCTAGCTATCTGTGGTCGTGAGCCCTTTTCTTTGTTTCATCATGGTGTGTTAATTTGATTAGAGTGTTTCTCCATGAGGATACATTGCATTAGTTAGATGGCCTCCATGCGAGCTGAACATTTCTTGTAGTTCATCAACAGCAGAATCTAGGGCGAAGATTGGTACCAGTAAAATGCATTTAAGTGATCTTGTACATGACAGAACGAATAAAATTAACTGTGCGCCCAGCGAATATACAGATCAGCTTTTACATGAACCCAGATAAATCTGAGTATCTACTGTACACTGAATCATTTTGAATTCTGACCACCAGTTTAAGAGAATAGTTTGTTTTTTTCCATACTGCAATAAACCACACCAACTGGCTGCCATGGTTTTTGACAGATAAATTTCTTTTAGCTATCTATGTAAAAGGTCTCTAAGGATCATTCCAGTGATGTTTTGTTAAAACTTGCCAAGTATGATAGGAGGAGTTGTCGTTTAAAGCAAATTATTGATGAAGCACAAGAACCAACCGACTATGGACGTTGACTGAAACACATAGCTCACTTTGAGCTAAGGGGTTAATAAGGAAGAAACTAAAAGTAAAGTATTAATATTTTAATACAATTTAATAACATGGTTAAGGGTATAATGAAGATCCAACAATTATGACAATCCCTTTTTAAATAACAAACAGTTCCTTAACTCAGCCTGCTAGTGAAGCCTTAAGCTTGTGCTGGTAGTCCATGCAAACAGTTTGGACTTAGATTGGCTCAGAAAAATCAAGACCCGAGCCGAATCTAAACAGTTTCGACATAATTATTCCTGGAAGATTTGAATCGGCCGACAAAAAGGAACGGAAAATTACACAGCATGCAAATAGTTAACTGCTTGCCATCACTGATTTTTGTTGTCAGCTGATGACCTTTGCAAACAGTTTGGACCCAGAACAGGATTCACAGATAGTCGGTCCTGATCTTGATACAAACCGTTTGACACTGATAGTGTTCCTGAAAGAATTCAATGAAAAAAGTCAGCATACTACAATAATATGACAAAATACCCATCATGCAAATAATTAACACACATATGAGCCGTGCCATGAGATATCCATCATGTAAATAGTTTTCCAACAATGTGGCATTTTGACAAGACTTTAGTGTAGACTCAGACGAGCCTGTGCAGCCTCCTTTTAAGCTTAGAAACTACAAATGATGTTCAGTCAGTAGCTTAAGAGTAATAGAATATTCAAGTGACTAGCAAAGGCTCTGATCAGACTGAGTATGCTGGTCGCACATACCACATTGTTGGACTAAAATCTCATGTTGTGGCTCATATACAGTCTGCACATCAACGTTTCTCCATATGATATACCATGATGACCCAAGAAGGATTGAATAACCCTTTTCAGACAAATTCAGGGTTCATACAAGCAAGATTGTGTAAAATTCAAGGACTTTTCAAGGACTTCTCAAAGCCTTTCCTACTGTTTTCAGGGACTGAAAAATTTAAGAAAAATACTGATTTACAATTTAAAATCCTACTTCTTTAATGCTAGAGTCCATTACTAAAGATATTATTTTAAGATAATTAGTATAAAATTGTGGTGCCTTTATTTGGTGCAGCATATGCTGCACCAAATAAAGGCACCACAATTTTATACTGATTTAGGTCTCCAAAAACACTGTTGATTCCTCCTGTATATGGTAAAATTCAAGGACTTTTCAAGGCCTTTGAGTGTTTTTCCAAGTACTTTTCAAGGCAAATTTTATTTTCAAGGACTTTTCAAGACAGTCTTGTATATTCAAGTACTTTTCAAGCCTGTGCGAACCCTGAAATTGGATTTTCCATAAGCTCCATACAGCAGTTCAGATGGTTCATAGTATATATTAAGGGGTCACAAGGTTTAATTTCCTAAAAAAATACAATTTATCTTTCTCTGAAGATCAATTTTAGGTAAGCAAGTATAGACCCAGATGAAATGCTGCATTGCGTTATTCGGCATTTCATCTTAGTCATCACTGTTTGCCGAAACACATGTTTATTGTTTCCAGTCCTCAATGGGTTAAACATTGTAAACCATGCTAAGCCTGCAACTTAAAGAGAGTCAGTCTGATACTAATCTCAATAATAATAAATAATAATAGGTCTTTATTTTCAGAGGGCAACACATTTATCATTAAACCGCTCATCTATCCATTAAGCCTTCAATAAACTACCTAAAATACAAGTGTAAAATACAAAGATGATTTACATGAATAAAAAATAATACAAGCATCATGGAACACTTTCACACCTACATATGCACAGCACACATTTGAACATACATTTTATACTTATGTAAATCGTACATGTACTTCTAGACAGAAGTGTGTAATTATACTCAATTTACCAATTTCTCAACCAAAACACATGTTCTGGGGCAATCAAAAGAAGCATTTCAAATCTTCAAACTGACGAACAAACAATATTCACAATTTTTCCTCAAAATTATGTTCATATGGACATATGCATAAGATTCAAAAATTGAGAGGTCTGGATTTCATCAACATACATAATACAATGTATTATAGACTGGATTTCATCCACTTAATACAATGTATAGACTGAATTTCATCAACATAATACAATGTATAGACTGGATTTCATCAACATAATACAATTTATTATAGACTGGATTTCATCCACTTAATACAATGTATAGGCTGGATTTCATCAAACATAATACAATGTATTAAAGACTGGATTTCATCCACTTAATACAACGTATAGGCTGGATTTCATCAACATAATACAATGTATTATAGACTGGATTTCATCCACTTAATACAATGTATAGGCTGGATTTCATCCACTTAATACAATGTATTATGGACTGGATTTCATCCACTTAATACAATGTATAGGCTGGATTTCATCCACTTAATACAATTTATTATAGACTGGATTTCATCCACTTAATACAATGTATAGGCTGGATTTTATCCACTTAATACAATGTATTATAGACTGGATTTCATCCACTTAATACAATGTATAGGCTGGATTTCATCCACTTAATACAACGTATATGAAAATCATCAACAGTTTCTAAATTCTTTAACCAGTCTGGTAAATTGTCCTAAATGACTGGACCTGAATAAATTCGGCTTTGAAAGTTTATTTTGTGGCTTTGGAACATATAACATTGATTTAGCCTTCCATATAACATGGATTTAGCCTTCCATATAACATTGATTTAGCCTTCCATATAACATGGATTTAGCCTTCCATATAACATGGATTTAGCCTTTTATATAACATAGATTTGGCCTTTCATATAACATAAATTTGGCCTTTCATATAACATAATTTGGCCTTTCATAGAACATAAATTTGGCCTTTCATATAACATAAATTTGGCCTTTCATATAACATAAAATTGGCCTTTCCTATAACATAGATGAGGCATTTCATATAACCTGGATTTGGCCTTTCATATAACATTGATTTAGCCTTCCATTAACATGGATTTAGCCTTTCATATAACAGATTTGGCCTTTCAAATAGCATAGATTTGGCCTTTCATATAACATAAATTTGGCCATTCATATAACAGATTTGGCCATTCATGTAACATAGATTTGACATAAATTTGGCCTTTCATATTACATAAATTTGGCCTTTCATATAACAAATTTGGCTTTTCATATAACAAATTTGGCCTTTAATATATATCATAGATTTGGCCTTTCATATAATATACTCAGAAGAAAAAGTTTAGTCAGTATTTATGTTTTCTCATAAAATCAACAATACTGCATATATCATTGTCAAATTTTTTACATGAGTTGCATTATCGTAACTTTACATTTACCTGTTTATTGCGTGACAAATAATGCCTCTATAAGACTGAATCAACCAAAATTCAAAATGCACGATGTGCACGTGCTGCGGTAAACCGGCAGGGTTATTTTCTCATATACTGTTAGATATTGAAAGAGAGTTGTTCCTATTGCACTAATCCGGAGAAATTTCAGTGCTAGCAAGCTTATTTCGCCGGTCAGGCTATCTACAGATTACAGAAATACCGCGTTTTGACGTCTTGAAACAGATACACGTGTTGCTGACGTACCACGCAGTTTTGGATGCAGTGAACAAACAATTTATCGTCTGCAAACACGTTTTCAACGGCCTGTCGGTAAAAATGACCAGCCTCCGTTGGGGAGACCACGGATAACGACGCCATTTAAAGTTCGGGTCATAGTGACGTCAACATGACGTAATCGCTTCATGGCCGCTTGGAAACTTCTTAAATTCCTTAGTCATGCAACAGATACGAGAATTTCCGTCTGTACTATCAGAAATCGTCTGAGGGGCGCTAGACTGATTTTTGAGTTATGAAATTTGAATTTTGATATTGACCACTTTGTGTATTTTTGATGTAGAAAATGGGTATATTTTCGGAATGTTTCGTTGAAAATGTTCATATTTGTAAGACATTACATGAATTTTATTTTTAGTAAGGTTTTTGTCAATATTAAGACTGTCTTACAAAATTATTGCACACAGTGTCTGTACTGACTAAACTTTTTCTTCTGAGTATAGATTGGACCGTTCATGTAAAATAGATTTGGCCTTTCATATAACATATATGAAAGTGTGTTAATATGTTAAACATTTTATGCTCACCCATACTGTTGGCAGTGTTATCATACTGGTAATTAACAAGGATTTTACTAAAAATGCTATTCAGATCATATAGATATGTTCCTCCCCATATTGTTTTGTACAACTGTATTCTGTGTTCAATGGATAAATAGTCCTTCAATAAATTTTGATAAGTCATTGATTTAAAGAGTTTGTTTAGCAATAAAATTAATATTGTTGCTAGTTTAATGCTAAATGTCAGCGAGCAATCAATAACATTCTCAATTTTTATAATAGAAGCAGTGCAGATACTGCATAATAATTCTCAGCAAGTGCTACATGACAACTTTCAGAAGAAAACGGACCTTTACCCAAACCCTTGGGTCAAGGATGTATAAGGGCAAAAACTTAATTGTTGGATACTCATAGCTTCATTCCTTTTTAAGGATTATTGATGGTTTGAGTCTTATATGCCTATTTTTCAGACCCCAAGAATGCTGTTTTGCAGCTTCTTGTGTGATGTATGTAGTTTCATTGCAATAGTTGAATCAACTGTCAAGAAATGAATTTAAAGTATCCCAATATTTATGGTATGTATAATCTAAAGTATCCCAATATTTATGGTATATATAATCTAGGTATGATATAATACCTTGAACAGTAAGGTGTTTACTTGTAGATAGAACTCTTTGCATGCCAGTGGAGAATTTTGTCATCTGCAGATGAGCTTTGCAAACAATTTAAACCCAGATCAGGACCAACAGAACACTCTTATAGTGTTCCTGAGCAATTTTTCTTAATTTTGAAAAAAGCCAGCAGATAACTAAAAGCATGAGAAATTACCCAGCATGCAAAGATATAAGTACAGAATGATTGCAAAGGAATGTGTCATAAAATAACTAAACTTATTTCTTATGAAAAAAATATACATAAACCATGCTAATTCTACTTCTAATCTTTATGTACTTTATATTAAACTAGCGCACAATATGAACCAAACTAGGAGGATGGTGCTAGAGAACGTCGTAGAGAACCCATTCCTGTCATTTATTCCTTATTCCGTAGAAAAAGTATTTTATGGGCTTTGGTCCTGGTTTTTTGAGCTGCCCCCTTGTGCCAAAAACATTCCGCGCCACCTTGTGATAGAAAGCCACCTTCATACAACATGTAAAATAAGGGAACACATACACAGACAAAAGTTTTTGCTGGCACAATGAAACAAAATCCATTTTTTCCTAATTTGTATAGATGTACTACGACCTTTGAGTAAGGTTAAGTCGGGAAGCTAAACTCAGACAGTGACCTTGTTTCATATTTCAAATATTGGAATTAAAAAATAAATTAACTAAGCAGTGAAAATGCTGATGAGACGGCTCATAAGGAGCCGTCTGCTGATGAGACGGCTCATAAGGAGCCGTCTCATCTGGATTTACACTGTTTGCAAATGTGTGTCTGAATTTACCTGATGTCGGAATTTACCCGACTTTACCCTTATGGCTCATTTTATTTCAAAAGATTGATGCATAACAAGTAACATGAGTCAGTCAGCCTGGAACATCTATGTGTGTCACAATATTATAGTAAATATAAGTAAATATCTGAAACCCCTATTTCTAGATCTATATTTGTAATATTGTAAATACAGCCAGGCTTCAAGACTAAGTGCTCTTTATTCCTGAAAGATCCAGGTCTCCAGATTATTTATTGCAAGAATCTGTACTCTTGAAAATGGTGTAGATCCAGATCAGCTGGTTCCTGAGGTCAGCTCATCCTGTTTGACACCATTTCATCTTGATAATAAATCAACATTAATAATACGGTTGCACCATGGATTTCAAATTGGAAAATCAATTAGTGTGAGCTACCAATCAAAAACTTAAATTTGTGCTTATAGGAACACAAGCCTTAGTTAGATCAAGTACAATATGTTAGATGGTATATGTTCCATGGTATAAAATACATGTACATGGGAATGTATTTCCAGAATTGAGCAAGATGAACCAGAGAATTAATATAATGGTATCTCCACTAGCGAAAGAGAGCACATCACCAAGGAAACACTTCCAGCAGCTAAGGACATTCTGGGAGAAGAAAAGATCTGGTACGCCAAATGAGCCAACATTTGTATCTGCAGGTGAAAATAAAAGATCGAGGATCAATGAGAGATATGATTCTGAGAGTCAAGAGTGGCTCGGAACACAAGGAAGAAGAAGAAGTCTCCAAGACAATTCGGACCTTTGTCATACCACAGGAGCTTGAAGTTATGTCCTTATATCACACCTATATAGCTTCAAGACCAAAAGCTGATAGTGTCATTCAGGGGATAACAATTCCTTCACAAATTAATCAGCTAATGAAAAAACAGTACCCATCTTTAACCTTCATGAATATTCATGCTTAGCTCCGCATACTATGAATAATTATATAAATAAACTTTCATGTCTTTACATCTATAGAACAAAGAAATTACATGTCAGGTCTACTAGTGTAGGACCATATCTTATCATATTTCCTTAAGCAAACATAGCAGACCCTGCTCAGTCAGCTCTTACAAGAACTGCCTGATCTGGGTCTGTTTACAAAAGTGTTAAAAGGCGTTGTTATGAGGTAAAGGGTTTACTCTTTGCCTACTGGGTAATTTTGCATGCTTTTGTCAACTGCGGACTTCTTACAAAATCAATTTTGCAGGAAAACTATTAGTGTGAAACAGTTTGGATCCCAATTATCTATGTCCAAACTGTTTGCAAAGATTATCAGCAGGTGACACTAGTAGGCAAATAGTTAAACCTACATGTGAAGCTATCATGTGAAGAGAGTTGTAAAAGTTGAACTTGTGAGCAACAGCTGCACAGAGAGGTATGCTCACACCAATCAGCTATGTGATAACTGCCAACACCTCATGAGAGGCTCGCTCAAATGTACACGGAACAAAATTTCTGATTGGTCATCTCTGTTTTATTCAATCATAACTACTTCAAAAACTATACACCAATCTTTAGTATGGTAAACAAATTAATGAGACCTAAAAATCATACGGGCCTAGTCGCGACAAAACCTGTCTTCGGGGGTTTGCAAACAGCAAAGGTGCGAACAGCCTGCGCATGCGTGCAGTCTGATCAGTGCCTTTGTTATTCGCTTTACGGAAAGTACCCTATGTAAACTTCCTACAGGTGAAATTTCAATTTTTCTAGCTAGTCTCTGTAGCTGAGGATACTGGTTTGAAACTCTCTTTGTCAGAAACCCCGAGGACAGGTTTTGTCGCGACGCAGCCCATTATCTTTAATACTTCTTTTGCAAAACTCAAACAAAGGATAACTAATTAGAAAGGATCAATTAGAAATTGTGGTCAGTGTATTTTGAAGAACTATAATGCACTAGTCATTTGTAACCACTGCCCCCCCCCCACCCCAGGGGTATAGCGGGGACTTTTTTTCCCAGCAAATCCCTGCTAGAAGCCCTGCACTGCGGGACAATCAGATGGTAAACTCTCGGCTAAATGACCCGGCACTGCGGGGCTCAAGCTGATGGTCAAGTCTCGGCTAAAAAAACTTGAGGGGCTTGCCCAGGAACAGTGTCTTGCTTTTATTTACTTAAAATAATGATATTTAAAACTCAGGCTCCAAAATACAAATGTTTTGCTTTTATTTACTTAAAATAATGATATTTAAAACTCAGGCTCCAAAATACAAATGTCTTGCTTTTATTTACATAAAATAATGATATTTAAAACTCAGGCTCCAAAATACAAATGCCACATTAATTGACAAGTAATGCCGATATTAGTGGGTGGGGTGAGTTTTGGGAGATATCGTTGGATTTTCAACAACAACAAGCTAGTTCCTTCTTTCGGAAGAAAAACATCATGCCTAATGAAGAAATGTAAAATTAAATTTATAAACACTGTTCTCTAGTTTTACAAACAAAATTCAACAAATATTGGAATGACTTACGGATGGAAATAATGAAAAATCGGCAGCAGACTGACCGGAAAATTTTCAGAGATTTCAGTCACACAGATGATCTACCGTAAACTCGAATTTTCACTTTCAGTGTGTAATTGAGCGGGTGCTAAACATTATCCATGATTTCACAGAAATATATACATGAAGCTGTAATCCCCACTATTTTGGCGCAAAAACAAAACCGCTGCATTCACCCGCCACTGCCAGGACATAGCAAAAGTAAAAACCCGGCACATTTCCCCCTAGTATACTAGAATGAAATCTACTGCATAATGTGAGTAAATAGACCATAAGGTGACCAGCCAAGGATCAGACCAGCCTGTGCAAATACACAGTCTAACAAGAACCTTCACTGCTTATGCTTTATGGTGTCCAAGTAAATGAACGAGAGAACTAGGAATTTCAAAGTGATATTGCCAAAATAACAGAAAAACACATTATGTAATTGTCTCTCTACTGGCAAATCATGATAAAACTTCTATAACTAATAGTCTATAAAACTTCTATAACTAATAGTCTATAATTTCACTGCTCGAGTCTATATTGATGCTAACTTGTTTATATGAACTGAATGCTAGTCTCTTTTTGTTTTTGTTGCTGTTGTTGTTGTTTTCATGAAACTCCAGAGATCCAGGACTGAGACTTGAGGTACAAAACCTGAAATGAAAAAAAAATTATTTAAAAATAAAGAACAAAAAGAGTGAAATGTAACTCTGTCAAGACTAATGCAGGCCTCCAGATAAGATGACAATATTGATGTTTTTATTTCTCTCACAACATATGTTTTGGGTATTCAAAAGAACCGTCTCAATGAGATGGCTTTTTGAGCACCAAAAACTTTTTTAACGTATGTTTTGGGTATTCAAAAGAACCGTCTCAATGAGATGGCTTTTTGAGCACCAAAAACTTGTTTAACGTATGTTTTGGGTATTCAAAAGAACCGTCTCAATGAGATGGCTTTTTGAGCACCCAAAACTTGTTTAACGTATGTTTTGGGTATTCAAAAGAACCTTCTCAATGAGATGGCTTTTTGAGCACCAAAAACTTGTTTAACGTATTTTTTGGGTATTCAAAAGAACCTTCTCAATGAGATGGCCTTTTGAGCACCCAAAACTTGTTTAACGTATGCTTTGGGTATTCAAAAGAACCGTCTCAATGAGATGGCTTTTTGAGCACCCAAAACTTGTTTAACCTGAAGGATAAAAATTTATTCAAAATTTTAGTATCCAAATTATTCCTGATCTGAATCTAAGACTCCCTGAACATTTTCCCTGCTAGAGATGACCTTGTCCTCTGCTGATTAGCTTTTTGCAAAGTTTGGCCCAGACAGAATGTCAGTCCTGATCTGGATCCAAACCATTTGCACTCTAATAAGTGTTTGTTAAAGAACATTTTTGGATTGATTTGATTCTTTACGTCCCAGTGAACATTTTTTTAGTCATGTCAGGATGGGTCTTCCTGGGTTGAACCAGTACCAGAAACACAAGACAGAGCCATCGGAGAGGCTTAAACACCGCAACCCTTCAATCATGAGTCAAGTACTCTACCACTAAGCCACTGTGCTCCCATATGCTGCATTTTGTAATTAACATTGATATAATAGTTGATATTTTCAAAGGATCGGTAAATAAAATGTTAGGAAATTTAGCCAGTGAACTATCCAAACATCATAGAGATGAGAATTTCACAAGCTGTAAAAGCAGATAAAATTAGCAAAATATGTTTACCAACCAAAAATAGAAAATTCATGAATCTGATCCGAGTAGGTTGATGTCCTGGCTAATCCGAGATTTCACTCTGCATAGATCTATGGTAAATGTACTGAGCTTCCAAGCATTAATTTTCTGCCAAAAATGCAAAGGCTAACAGTGTAGACCCAGATCAGGGTTTAACCTCTTTGCTATTCTGACAAGCATTCTGTCCTGATAACCAACATTTTAATTGGGAATAAAAGAGATAAAGTGTTTGAAATATTAGAACATTTACCATAATTCTGTGTGTTTTGACATGCACAAACTCAATAAATCTCCACTTTGAATTAAGAAACCTATCTTATAAAGAGCTATGACAAGTTAACTTTGCAAATTAGGTCATTTTTTATGATTGTCTACTTTTCCAAAATCGACATTAAAAAGTTTCGTTCAGGACTATCATCAAAATCTTACAGTTTGGCATGATCTGGACCCTTAATGTTTACAAAGTTTATCAGCAGACAACACTGGCAGATAGAGAATTAAAAGTAAGATATCATTTGAACATGCTGTATAAGGCATTCATATACTTAGAAATTCTATGATCTCGACCCATAATGTTCACAAAGTTTATCAGCAGACAACACTGGCAGATAGAGAATTAAAAGTAAGATATCATTTGAACATGCTGTATAAGGCATTCATATACTTAGAAATTCTATGATCTCGACCCATAATGTTCACAAAGGTTATCAGCAGACAACACTGGCAGATAGAGAATTAAAAGTAAGATATCATTTGAACTGCTGTATAGGCAATGTAAGGTATCCGTATACTTAGAAATTCTATGTTACATAAAGTAAAAGTCCTTTGCTAGACTTCAATATTAACAGGATTAAGTCAATTCAAACATAATGAGACTTGCAAACCAAACATCTAAGTGGTTTGTTTGTTTGTTTTATTTCTTTACGTCCCAAGTCAACAGCTATGGTCATGGCAGGATGGTACTTCATGCACATACTTTTGCTTATAACTGACAACAACCCTTCTTGAAGGATTCAGCTGAAGGGAGGAAAATGACCGTAGAAACCAAGTCGACAGCTATGGTCATGACAGGAGGGTATGTTCACCTAACCACACTTTTTCCTGGCAAGCTTGAACAAGTGGTTAACTAGAGGTACTTCATGTACATACTTTTGCTTGTAACTGACAACAACCCTTCTTGAAGGATTTAGGGGAAGGGAGGAAAATGACCATAGAAACCAAGTCAACAGCTATGGTCATGGCAGGATGGTATGTTCACCTAACCACACTTTTTCTTGGGCAAGCTTGAACAAGTGGTTAACCAGAAGTACTTCATGCACATACTTTTGCTTGTAACTGACAACCCTTCTTGAAGGATTCAGCGGAAGGGAGGACAATGACCATAGAAATTATTTCATGATTCTTCTCCACCACAGTATGGGACCAGGCAGAGATCAAACTTGTGACCCCTGGATCTGCAGTCAGACAAGCATCAGTAGCCAGTTACATAGTCACCGACTACGCTATATGGGCGGTAACTCTTGATCCACATCAGAATTACATAGTCACAGACTACGCTATATGGTCGGTAACTATGTGTCTTGATCCACATCAGAAATAAGGGTGAGGCCGGTAACTATGTGTCTTGATCCACATCAGAATTAAGGGTGAGGCCGGTAACTATGTGTCTTGAATACCTCCAGTAATTTTCTTAATGACCGTTCCAAGGCAGTGGTATGGTACTGGATTGCATCAATTCCTGATCTCTGTCTTCTTCCTTACTTTGTTTGAAACTAGAGGACCTGAAGGTCCTGAAGCGCTCACCTGATCTCCTTAATAATGTTAAAATCAGTCAAGGTCAACTACGGCTTATAATGAAACGTAATTTGCTTTACCATATCTAGGGGTTGCGGCCATTTTGGTCAAACAATCTAATGAATACTCCATCAAACAGCCCAGTGATTTCTGAGAAAAAGATATTTAGTTAGGTATGTGGCAGTCCAAATGAGTGGACTTGGATAAAAGGTCAAAGGTCAGCTTGACATTTGATACTTATAAAAAAACTTCGTCTCATTAGGCATTACATTTCTCGCAAGTATTATGATTTTGGCTTAAACAGATATAGCAAAATGAACATTTCAAGATTTTTCCATATAGATGCATTAGGAATCAACCTGGTAGGGCCCACATCCCCAATGCTACATACCAATTCCCAAGCCCATTGGCCTTTTGGTTCTAGAGAAGAGGATATTTTAAGGGTTTTTAGTATCAATAGGCAAGGTAGCCATCTTGGTCATGTGACCTGAACAATTTGTAAAAATTTTGACTAACCAATCATAAGGAGTCTTCATATAAAATTTGAGTTAAATTGGCCTAGTGGTTTCTGAGAAAACTGTTTTAATCTGTTGATGGGACGCCAATATGAGAGACCTTGGCTGAAAAATCAAAGGTCAACCTTGACCTTTGAAACTTATTTATAGTCATTGTCTCATTAGGTTTAACATATAAAGTGAGAATAATGACTTCGGCTTCAACAGTATTCAAAAAATCAACTTTTCATTTAATTTCCTATTTAAATGCATTCGGAAGCGAATTTGACCTTGACGTTAAGTAGGTCAAGGTCAACTTAGAATCATTATTTGAACAAACTTAGTAGGCCCCACATCCCCAGTGCTACATACCAAGTCCTAAGGTCATTGGCCTTCTGGTTCTTGAGTAGAAGATTTTTAAAGAGTTTTTACCGTATATGGGCATGGTGGCTATCTTGGTCATGTGACCAAAATATTTCGTATAAATTTTGGCTAACTTATCATAAAGAGTCTTCACATGAAATTGGGAGTTCAATTGGCTTAATGGTTTCTGAGAAAACTATGTTTTAAAATGTTGATGGGACTCCAATATGAGCGACTTTGGCTGAAAGGTCAAAGGTCAACCTTGACCTTTGAAACTTATTTATTAGGTTTAACATATCAAGTAAGAATAATGACTTTGGCTTCAACAGGATTCAAAAAATCAACTTTTCAAAAAATTTCCCATTTAAATGCATCAGGAAGCAAATTTGACCTTGACGTTAAGTAGGTCAAGGTCAACCTAGGATCATCAATTGAACAAACTTGGTAGGCCTCACACCCCCAATGCTACATACCAAGTCCCAAGGACATCAGCCTTCTGGTTCTGGAGTAGAAGATTTTTGAAGGGTTATTACCATATATGGCCGTGGCGGCAATCTTGGTCATGTGACCAGAACCATTTGAACAAACTTTTGTTCCCCTATCCTAAGAAGTCTCAATATGAAATTTGAGTTCAATTGGCCCAGTGGTTTCAGAGGAGAAGATGTTTGAAAATGTTCACAGACGGACGACGGACGGACGCCGGAGTGACTGGTTACTATTAGCTCACCCATGAGCCTTCGGCTCAAGTATAAAAAAGAAAAAACAAGACTTACTGTTTCTATTTCCAATCATGGTATAATAATGGCCTCCACCATCCCCTTATAGCCATCCTTACACCTCCTTGATGAAGCTCTGCTTACATCATGCACTGTAAAATACAAGTCGATTCAAGTATAAAATATTTATGCCTTAAGTCAACAAAGCTGGTAGCTTGTGCGTTTTGATGCTTTATGTTCCTGTCAATTTTTCAGTCATGTTGGGATGATTTCCGATCCAGGACACAACACAGTGACTCCGCTGGCTGTGAGATAACCCCTTTCCCTTTAAGTATGTCCAGCCTACAAAGGTCCTGGTCAGCCTGAGCTACCAATCAGGTTCATCAGGGCCTTCATTGTTGTCCATAAAAACTATATCATATGACTTTGCTATACAGCCCTTTCCTTGCTATGTGACAAACTTTGCAAACAGTTTGGACCTAGACCAGACCTGATAAGACTTGGGGCCTGATCTGGATCTAAAATGACACAATATCTGAATTTTTGAAAACCTTCATTTTGAAAAAAAAATCAGCAGACTGCAATAAAAGCATTAATAATTATCCAGCTATGCCAGTGGATACACAACCATTTTAGCATAAATGTAATGACATTATCATAACATCTGCCAAACAATACATTTTTGCATCCTTGGTAATTTTGCACGTTTTTGTCATCTGCTGATTTTTTATTTAAATATGAAATCTTTTCAAAACATTCTTTCCAGAATACCAACAGAGTGGCTAAGAGTTTGTATCCAGATCTGGCCTGATGTTTGAATTTACTAAATGCCTTTGCTAAAATATAAACAAAAATCTTTGAAGTGTGACTGTATTCATAAGATGAAAATATGGCTTTAGAAATAGGGGTTTCTGGTTTTATCTTACATTTACTGTAATATTTTGACAAATGTTCTAGCCCAACCAGCTCAGTTTACACATTATGCATCAACCTACTGAAAAAGACTGATCCAAAGGTCATTACTCTGAAGTTGTGATACATCTATACTTGTAGATTTATATACATATTATTCCTTCATTTCAAACTTATTAATCCATTTAAGCCAAATGGAATTTTCCACTCTTATCAAATGGACCAGTCCATTTAATTTTAAGGGTTATTGGGTGGTATTTTTCATGTTCATTCAAATTTTGATAAAACATTGACTGCTGGCAGACAGTGCTCATGATATATCAAACTTTTTTTTTTAATTAGAAAAGATGTAACAAAATTTGTTGTCTGCTGCAGTTGTGATTGGCAGTTTAGGGGTTAATATCAATTGTTAATGGAGTGCAGGCAAAGCTTGTAATATACTTACAATTTAAAAAGATTGATTCATTTGGCCAGCACTGCAATATTAGGTACTCTTGAATCTGTGAATAGAAAATATAGATTTGTTGAGCACCATTAGTAGTGAGTATGATCAGGAAATACCACAATCACAAACCGCAGACAACCCAGTGGCATCGCGAGGAAGAGCCGCTCAACCATCACAAGACACCAGGAAGACAGATTAAGCAAAGCAACCAGCTCTCTCTTCCCCATCAAGATGATTGCAATACTAGAATGGACATAAAGTAACGTACAACAAAACATAGAACAATTACAGACTCCCACAATGGGAGTTACAATAAACAAAATGTCAACAACAACAGAACCACAGATAATTTTGTTAAGTATGTTTTATAAGGCCTACTTAAATGTTTATTATTTCTATTACAGTATAAAGGTATTATTATTGTGTCTTAGTAAGACTACAACAGCCTGCTTAGTCTCAGCAGCCCTTCTAAGGTTTGAATTTGGCATACAGAATCCTATAAACAAATAATCACTGCAGCGGACAACTAAGATTCTGATAAGAATGCCCATCTGTGCAGTCTGATCTGTGACTTTGTTGTGCGCATAACTGTATAAAATAGATTTTTGCAGGACGAGGCTCATCCGAACTCATTGCAATTTTTATTTGATTGGGATCATCATACCACACGTCAATTAGAGCATGTGCGTTCTCGACTGACTTTCTTAAGCTGCTTGATGTGCTATCATAACTGTGCAGTTTAAACGAGTTAACTTTTTTTCTAACTCAATATTTGCTACCATTCAACAGTCCAACACCACCCAGCAGAGTGACACCTTCCAAGAATCTAGTTCCTTCCAACAGCGCAGTACCTTCCCAGTCTGAAGTTTCAATGCTTGCTAAAATGTTTATTTTTCTTGGTTTATCATTTCTCGCAAAACCATCATGCGACAGTCGCACAACCTTCGCACGACGTTCTTTAGAACGACGTGAGGCGGTCAATGGTAATAAATGTTCGCAATTTCATCAGGCAAACATCGTGCGAATGTCTCACGAATGTCCCGCGAATGTCATGAAACATTTGCCAATGACTCGTGCGACAATCGTACGACATTCGTAGAACATTTGTGCGACTGTCCCAAAAATGTCTTAACTTGATTGTATCGAATCCTGATCTTTGCACCCTTACTTACTTTAATCACCCATTCAGTGTGACCGCAGTGTGATTATGGTTGCAATGTCGTATTTCTGTCGCGAAAATGTGTCTCAAATTAGTCTCGAAATAGTCGCAAATTGCTCGCATCCCAGTGAGATACTAGCTTAAAGGGAATGATAGTGCTTCAAAATCTTATTTACTCAGAGCAACTATTTAGAATACACCTTGACGTAAAAAAAGTGATTCGGAACTAGGCAACTAGCTGTACCATCAGAGTGTCGAACAGTTTGGTTCCAGATCATGTCGGATGTTTTATTTTTTTATCAACATACATAGAGCATGAACACATCACCTACAAGTAATAACGCACTTACCTAGATCAGTGTTGGCCAACATCCAGATGTGTTAATGCTGGTTTCCCAGGGGTAAATCCTCAGACATCTATGCTGAACACTCCACACTGCAAGGTGTCCTGTAGCTGAGCCAACATCCAGATGTGTTAATGCTGGTTTCCCAGGGGTGAATCCTCAGACATCTATGCTGAACACTCCACACTGCAAGGTGTCCGGTAGCTAAAATATCTGAAGCTACTAAAAACATTTTATTTATACTTTTACATACAATTTTTAAAACCATAAAAATAGTGAATATAAGGATGTAAATGAGGATGATAGAGGTCATGAGAATGACAATGATAATTAGGATGATCTGGTTTTTCAATGTTTTACCTCCCAGTAAACAACTTGTCAGTCATATAGGGATATTTCCTGAGTTTTTTGTTTGTTTGTTTGATTTGATTCTTTACGTCCCATCAACAATCTTTCAGTTATAAAGGGGTTGAACCAGTACTAAGCTAGGATTAATGTTCTTGCTCAAGGACACAACACAATGATGCCGGTGAGGCTCGAACCTGCGGCCCTTCGGTCTCGAGTCAAGCACTCTACCACTGAGCCACTGCGCTCCCACATCAGGTAGAAAGAGTTATACCAGTACTAATCAGACGATAAAGATATTTCCTGGGTTGAACTAGTACTACTGTAAAGTCGAAACTTTTTGCAAGAATTTTATTTCCAGGAAAATGGTGTAAAGACATATTTGCCACATTTAAAATTTACAATTTTGACATGATTCACCTTTATCAGTGAACGACAAGAGTGAGTTTGCTATTTCTAGAGAATTTATTTTCCCTCACGAAAATTTCCAAATTTACAGTAAGCAGAGGATAGACATAATGCAGAGGCTTTATGAAGAGAGTCTAAACCTGCGGTTCATAAAGTGCTGTTTGCAGATGACCTGATGGTCAATGCAAAGTCCTGGAGGGAACTGCTGTTGAAGTTGAAACCTTGAAGCCTAGGCTGCAGAAGAAAGCCCTATGTGCAAACAAGGGTAACACAAAGAACCTGGCATCTGTTGGAAACATGGACCTGCTGTAGATATCTAGAAAAGACCCATGCACAGTAAGTCTTACAGAAACTGATAGAACTGCAATCTAATGTGGTGGCTACTTTCAGGGATGTGTAAGAAATGCAGTGGTATCAAGGACTCACTGAGCCCACATCTTTTGTTGAGATGAATCTGACCGATCAGGAAGAGTGGATTGGTTATGACAAGCTTGAAGTACTCCCAGAATTCTATTACCTCAGTGACATGCTCTCTGCTGGGAAAGCTGCAAGCTGGGTGTGGTCCCATGCTGCATGTGAACATGGGGCAGGTTTCGCCACCAACTCCCTCTTCTCACCAACCACCATTTGCCTCTGTTGACCCAAGGATGGGTGTATTCAACAAGTGTAAGGAGTGAAATGTAGCAGGAATCAGAGACGTGGGTCATAACAGAAACATTGAGCCACCCAAGACGTTTCCCTGGACCTGTAACATCAACATGAAGGGCAATGTTAGCTTTGACTCCCATCTCACAAAGCTCTACAACCAGTATAATGATATGATACTCCTCACTTGGAAGACTTGGGCGACTTATAAGCATACAGGCCTCCACGAGACAAAACCCGTCTTCAGGATTTCTGACAATGCGAGACTCAAACCTTAGCTACAGAGACTAAATAGAAAATTAGAATTTCTGGTATAGCCAGTTGAGATATACTTTCCAAAAAAGGGAATAATAAAGGTGCTGATCATTCTGCTTGGATGCACAGGCTGGTCAGCCCCTTTGTTGTTCACCAACCATAAAGAAAGGTTCTCACTTCAAGGACCATACAAAGGAGCACAGACTGTGCCACTAATGTATGCATGCTTGTCAGAGGTGGGTGGGCAGAGAAATCAAGCAGACAATAGAAACTGTTGGGAATGTGGTTCGCAATGACAGAGCGAAGCTAGGTTAATTTTTGTTTGTTTTCTTGCTTTATGTCCCAGTCAACAGCTACGGTCATGGGGGACGGTCAGTTCACCTTACACACTTTTTCCTGGGCAAGTTTGAACAAGCAGTTAACCAGTAATTTGTGCACATACTTTCGCTTGTGACCGACAACAATCCTTCTTGAATGAATCAGCAGAAGGCAGGAGTATGACCATAGAAATTATTTCATGGTCAATCTCCATGAAAATATTGGACCGAGCCTGGATTGAACTCGGGACCCCTGGATCTCCAGTCAGATGTGCATCTTTAGTCAGAAATGTTACCGACTGCGCTGCGCTGCCCAGTAAAGCTAAGTTATGAATTCAACAGACCCTACAAACCAGAGAATAAAAGTCAGTCAGTCAGTTCTGCAGGACTCTTGGGAGAGGATAGAATCTGGCCGGCCTTTTTTTAAGATTTAATTAAGTGATCCCATATAAAGGATCTGTGGGGTAGATAATCCCATGGCAGTATTTTAAGAAAGGCTAGACAACCAAACAAAATTTGGTCCCATTATCATTCATAGCCAAACTATCCCACTTTTGTTTGATTTGATTCTTTACGTCCCATCAACAATCTTTCAGTTATGTAGGGATGGGTCTTCCTGGGTTGAACCAGTACTAAGCTAGGATTATATCCCACTTTGTATCTAGGACTGCAGAAATACAGCTACAACCTTATTTAGAATACACTTGCCAAATTCAAGTCAAAAATGTAAATGAGTTGAGTGAATAAGAAGACAAGCAGAATCAAGAGCCAGACGTATCCTTACAATCCAGCAAGAGATTTATCCTGGCAAACTCCACAATCACCAAGACAAATCAATGACCCTGCTTTATCTGGATGACTGAAATCAGTCTAAAAAATGATCTTACCAATCTAGAAAAAAAATACTAAATTTGTTAAGCTGCAGCTGTTTTTTTGTAGTCCTTAAACAAATGGGAAGTTTTCCTCAGAATGAGACAAAATTCAGTTTGTCATATGATTGTTCTAAAAATACTGCCACAGGATTACCTACCTGCGAGATCCTTCATACTGTTTGTTTTGTTGCTTTACGTCCCAGTCAACAGCTATGGTCATGGGGGGACGGTCAGTTCACCTAACCACACTTTTTCCTGGGCAAGCTTGAAAAAGTGGTTAACCAGTAATTCGTGCCAAAATTTTGCTTTTAACTGACAACAACACCTCCTAAATGCTTCAGCAGAAGGGAGGAGAATGACCATAGAAATTATTTCATGGTCAATCTTCACAAAAGTATGGGAACGGGCAGGGATCCAACTCGGGATCCCTGGTTCTTCAGTCAGATGTGCATCAGTAGTCAGACAAGTTACTGACTGCGCCACCCTGCCCGGTTAGTGGTTTATTAGGCCTGCTGGATTTCTTCTTCCCATCCACTTCTAGATGCACGGTATGTTTACAAACCACCTAAATCCAAATAATGCAGAGTATCACATCTATATCAAGATTGCCAAGCTGTGCGAGATGTCAGCCTTAGCAAGCTTTACTCTTCATGTTGATGTTACAGATCCAGGGGATCATGGCAGTTAGTATGCCACAAGCCGTTCAAGGTTTCTGTTGTCATTACCCAGGTCTCTGATTCATGCTTCATCTGGCTCCTCACACTTGTTGAGTACACCCAACCTTAGTTCAACACAGGCAAATAGTGGTTGGTGAGTAGAGGCAGTTGTTGGCCAGACTTGCCCCAGCGTACACCAGCAACGTGTGACTACAGCCAGCACACAGCTGCACCCAGTAAGAGCATTTCACCGAGGTATCAGAACTCTTGTAGGTCTTCAAGCTTGCTGTCACCATACAACTCCTCCCTCATCAGTCTACTTCAATCAGCTGTGCATTGATGAGGCATCCAACTCACCTAAACTTGGGGTCTGAGTTTAGTGAGCCATTGATACCACTGCATTTCTTGCTCACCCATGCAAGCAGCCACCACAGAAGATTGCACTTCTATCAGTTTCTGCAAGACAGACAGCACAGAGGTCCTTTACAAACATCTTCAATAGGCCCACAATCCCTGCAGATGCTTGAATATTTGTATTTCACATGTTCATATGTAGGAATTTCTTCTAAACCTCGACTTCCATGACTCCCACCTTCAATAGCAGATCCCCCTTGGACTAGGCAATGTCCATCAGGTCTTCTGCATATAGCAGCTCTTATAGTCCACCAGTTCAAAACCCTCTTGATAGAACCTCCAGCAGGATGATAGAGAGAAGTGGACTTAGAACAAAGCCCGGATGGACACCAAGTCCCTTACCAAACTCCTCTCTGTAACCCAACTGCAACTTTTACCAGGTCCACCACCATTAATGAGCTGAGACACAAAAAATACACATGCATGGATCCAGGAATTTTTGCCATTTAGGGCAAGTCCAACTGCCAGAAAACAGCTCTGATGTTTTTTTTGTTGTTGTTTTTAGGCCTTAACTTACTTCATAATTTTACAAAGGGTGTCCAATGGTTATTTCAAAGAAAACTATAATTGTCCAAAGTGTCAAACAGGGTCCAGCATTTTCCGCGCGGGGGTGTGTTTCTATAGAAACTGCCTATCCCCCTCTGAATTCATGCATGATATACAAGTTGGTGTTTGCACCCATTGAAGACTTAGATTAGACTGCATCTCTGCAGTCTGATCAGAGTCTTTGATGGGTGCTCTATATTAAGGCAAGGTTTTAAAGTTTCTTCAAGGTAAAAACTAAGACTGATCAGACTGTGCAGATGGATTTGAATATTTGCTGGGTGCACATGCCAACTTGTACCCGGCTCATTCATATACATAGTATGGCTAGTTGTATTAACAACATATTTACCTTATAAACAGACCATCTGTGACAAAATGAGACAATTACAACAAGTATTAGTTGACTCTCAATAACTAAAATATTAATGATTCAATTAACCTGTTGAAGTATTGGAATGCTTTAGATTTCAAACATATTCTTCTTTGAAAAGTATATTTTGTGTCTTTAAAACAATATAAGTAAGATAGCTTTTGAAGTAGCAGCAACATATCTTTGATAGAAAAAAATCCAATATTTGGTAAGGCTTTGTTCACAAACCAATTGCTTTAGCCTTTAGCTCTTTAACTGCTAGTTTCATCTGCTGATGAGCATCCCAAACAGTTTAGACCAAGATCAGGTTAGACCAAATTAGACACATGTCTGGCCTGATCTGTATCCAAACTGTTTTACACTGATCCTATTCCTTTATTTATTTGATAAAAAAATGTTGCTATCAAAAATGAGAAAAACCTGAAAATTCAACAACATGTAGTGTTAAATTACTGGTTATAATTGATAAAATCTAGTTACCAAGGGTCAAATGTATTGTCAAAGCTGCAGCATGTTTGTGTTGATCCTTTATGTCCAAGTCAACAATTTTTCAGTTATGTCAGGACAATTTCCTGTATTCCTGGGTTGAACCAGTACTTAGCAGAGGATAATGTGCCTTGTTCAAGGACTAAACACACAGTTGAAACCTTGAAGCCTAGGCTGCAGAAGAAAGCCCTATGTGTGTTCCCATGCTGTATGTGTACATGGGACAGGTTTGGCCACCTACTCCCTCTTCTCACCAACAACCATCTGCCTCTGTTGACTTAAGGATGGGTGTTTTTTGTTTGTTTGATTTGATTCTTTACGTCCCATCAACAGTCTTTCAGTTATAAAGGGACGGGTCTTCCTGGGTTGAACCAGTACTAAGCTAGGATTAATGTTCTTGCTCAAGGACACAACACAGTGACACCAAAGAGGCTCGAACCTGCGGCCCTTCGGTCTCGAGTCAAGAACTCTACCACTGAGCCACTGCGCTCCCTCAAGGATGGGTGTATTCAACAGGTGTGAGGAGTGAGATGTAGCAGGAATCAGAGACATGGGTCATAACAGAAACATTGAGCCACCCAAGACATAATAACTGTCATGATTCCCTGAACCTGTATCATCAACATGAAGAGCAATGTTAGCTTTGACTCCCATCTCACAAAGCTCTACAACCAGTATAATGATATGATACTCTTCACTTGGAAAACTTGGGCTACTTAGAAACATACAGGCCTCCACGAGACGAAACCCATCTTCAGGATTTCCGATAATGCGAGACTCAAACCTTAACTACAGAGACTAAATAGAAAATTGGAATTTCTCGTATAGCCAGTTGAGATATACTTTCCACAAAAGGGAATAATAAAGGTGCTGATCATTCTGCTCGGATGCACAGGCTGGTCAGCCCCTTTCTTGTTCACCAACCATAAAACAGGTTCTCACTTCAGGGACCATACATAGGAGCACAGACTGTGCCACTTATGTATGCATGCATGTCAGAGGTTGGTGGGCAGAAGAAATCAAGCAGATAATAGAAACTGTTGGAGATGTGGTTCGCAATGACAGAGTGAAGCTAGGTTATGTTTTGTTTGTTTTCTTGCTTTGTGTCCCAGTCAACAGCTACGGTCATGGGGGACGGTCAGTTCACCTAACACACTTTTTCCTGGGCAAGTTTGAACAAGCAGTTAACCAGTAATTTGTGCATATACTTTCGCTTGTGACCGACAACAATCCTTCTTGAATGAATCAGCAGAAGGCAGGAGTATGACCATAGAAATCATATCATGATCAATCTCCATGAAAATATTGGACCGAGCCGGGATTGAACTTGGGACCCCTGGATCTGCAGCCAAGTGTGCATCTGTAGTCAGAAATGTTACCGATTGCTCTGCGCTGCCTTTTAAAGCTAAGTTATGAATTCAACAGACCCTACAAACCAGAGAATAAAAGTCAGTCAGTCCTGCATGACCCTTGGGAGAGGATAGAATCTGGCCAGTATAAACAGATAGGCCATTTTAATTGAAGTTTTAATTAAGTGTTCCCATATAAAGGATCTGTGGGGTAAATAATCCCATGGCATTATTTTAAGAAAGGCTAGACAACCAAACTAAATTTGGTCCCATTATCATTCATAGCCAAACTATCCCACTATGATTTGATTCTTTATGTCCCATCAACAATCTTTCAGTTATGTAGGGATGGGTCTTCCTGGGTTGAACCAGTACTAAGCTAGGATTATATCCCACTTTGTATCTAGGACTGCAGAAATACAGCTACAAGTCAAAAATGTAAATGAGTTGAGTGAATAAGAAGACAAGCAGAATCAAGAGCCAGAAGTAGCCTTACAATCCAGCAAGAGATTAATCCTGGCAAACTCCACAATCACCAAGACAAATCAATGAGCCTGCTTTATCTGGATGACTGAAATCAGTCTAAAAAAATGATCTTACCAATCTAGAAAAGAATTCTAAATTTGTTAAGCTGCAGCTGTTTTATTGTAGTACTTAAACAAATAGGAAGTTTTCCTCAGAAGGAGACAAAATTCAGTTTGTCATATGATCTTTCTTAAAATACTGCCACAGGATTATCTTCCTGCGAGATCCTTCATACTGTTTGTTTTGTTGCTTTACATCCCAGTCAACAGCTATGGTCATGGGGGGACGGTCAGTTCACCTAACCACACTTTTTCCTGGGCAAGCTTGAACAAGTGGTTAACCAGTAATTCGTGCACATAATTTTGCTTGTAACTGACAACAACACTTCTTAAATGGGAGGAGAATGTCCATAGAAATTATTTCATGATCAATCTCCACAAAAGTATGAGACAGTCGCGATCCAACTCAGGTTCCCTGGTTCTTCAGTCAGATGTGCATCAGTAGTCAGACATGTTACCGACTGCGCTACCCTCCCTGGTCAGTGGTTTATTTGGCCTGCTGGATTTCTTCTTCCCATCCACTTCTAGATGCACTGTATGTTTACAAACCACCTAAATCCAAATTATGCAGAGTATCACATCTATATCCAGATTGCCAAGCTTTGCATGATGTCAGCCTAAGCAAACTTTGCTCTTCATGTTGATGTAACAGATCCAGGGGATCCTGGCAGTTAGTTTGCCACAAGCCGTTTAAGGTTTCTGTTGTCATTACTCATGTCTCTGATTCATGCTTCATCTGGCTCCTTCCACTTGTTGAGTACACCCAACCTTGGTTCAACAGAGGCAAATGGTGGTTGGTGAGAAGAGGCAGTTGTTGGCCAGACTTGCCCCCTGCACACCAGCAACATGTGACTACAGCCAGCACACAGCTGCACCCAGTAAGAGCATCTCACGGAGGTAGCAGAACTCTAGAAGGTCTTCAAGCTTGCTGTCTCCATACAATTCCTCCCTCATCAGTCTACCTTCAATCAGCTGTGCATTGATGAGGCATCCGATTCACCTAAACTCGGGGTCTGGGCTTAGTGAGCCATTGATACCACTGCATTTCTTGCTCACCCATGCAAGCAGCCACCACAGAAGATTACACTTCTATCAGTTTCTGCAAGACAGATTTCCAAACATCTTCAACAGGCCCAGAATCACTACAGATGCTTGAATTTTTGTATTTCACATGTTCATATGTAGGTATTTCTTCTAAACCTTGACTTCCATGTCAAAACTGCAGCATGTTTGTGTTGATCCTTTATGTCCAAGTCAACAATTTTTCAGTTATGTCAGGATAATTTCCTGCATTCCTGGGTTGAACCAGTACTAAGCAGAGGATAAAGTGCCTTGTTCAAGAACTAAACACAATGCACCCATCAAGTCTCGAACCAGTCACCTTTGATCAAGTCACATACACTCTACCAGAGCCACTGTGCTCATTTACAGCATGTTTATTGTGAAGCATGTCAATAGAACAACATCTTTATCAAAAGTGCATGGGAGATCTACACAAAACTTGTACACTTAAGTCAAAGTTAGGGGCATGAGAAATTGAAAACTGAATCCCTTAAGCCATTGTTTAACTAGAATGGCGCTTAAATTTATGCTAGGCATGTGATATTTCAAAACCAAAATTCCTCTGCAGTCAATGCTGTGGTGTGCAAGGTGTTTTATTACCTACTCATTTAACAAGCACAACTTTTTTAACTTTGTATGTGTAAGTGAGCCCCCCTTGTTTTGGAATACAAATTTGTAAAGAAGATTCCTGCTCTCACGGACAAAAGATGTTTTTCTATAACATGCATATACACAATTTCATGTGGTTTCAACAAAAAGCACTGATGAAAATAAACTATTATTTAACCATTAGAGCCAATATTATGGTAAATGTTCTAAAATTTTGAACCCTAGTTGCCTGCCAACAAGGCATAGATAAACAGTGTAGATCCAGATTAACAAAAGCAACAGAGAAGACCTTGATCAGACTGCTTCTTCAGAAGTATGATCAGTGTCTTCTCTGTTAATTTGCCAATCCGGATCTGCGCTTCTCCCAAAGCAGTCTGGTCAGGGTCTTCTCTGTTTGCTATTTAGCCAAAAAATTTGAGAATTCCACTAACCAACATTTCATTTGCAAATAGAAGAGAAAAGTTTTTTTTTACGTTAAAAATAACAAAAAAACATTTTAAGTCCTCTTTAATGGCATAAAGAGCAATATTTTCTGTGCTTTTTATGTTTGTACATTAACTAACTGCACACAAACTTGGCAAACTTCTATAGAGTTTTGGCCACTCTATGTGCAGTATGGTTAATTTTACATCTTAAACCACAGAAATTGATTACAGCTAGGCCAGGGGAGGGGCGCCAACCCTCAAAGGAACACAGAACTATAAAAGTAGGATAGAAGAATTTATTGCTTTTTAGAAGAGTTAGTGTTCCTTGCTTACCCACTCCTATCTCTAAATATAACTATCACTAAATATATACAGCAGGCATAAGTTAAGCATGTTATTATAGATATGAGGAATGAAGTGTAATATTTTCTTTTATTTATATCCTTATATTTATTATGAAACTCATTTCAAAAGATATATCCATTTTCTAATGCAGATTTGTAAGCACAGAAGATCTGACATGTTTAAGAGGTTCATGAAAGTACGAGTACTATTGATTCATTAGACCAAATTTGCCTAGCCCTTTGAGAATTTGACCATTTTGTATCAGCCTATACTATTAATCCAGTAATATCAAAATAATCAATTTAGTAAAATAATTTTCCTATTCATTAAGTGTAGCCAAAACATAAATTGAAGCTTTTAAGATTGATGCCCATGGTGATGGAACTGTTAAGAGTTGCAGTTGGGTATAGAGAGGAGTTTGGTAACGGACTAGGTGTTCATCCAGTCCACTTCTCTCTATCAATCTGCTAGAGATTATATCAAGAGGGTTTTGATCTGGTGGACTATATGAGCTGCTACATGCAGAAGACCTGATGGTCATTGCCTTGTCCATGGGGGAACTGCTATTTAAGGTGGGAGTCATTGAAGTCAAGGTGGAGAAGAATCTCCTACATATGAACATGTGAAATACAAAAATTCAAGCATCTGCAGTGATTCTGGGCCTGTTGAAGATGTTTGGAAAGGACCTCTTTGCTGTCTGTCTTGCAGAAACTGATAGAAGTGCAATCTTCTGCGGTAGCTGCTTGCATGGGTGAGCAAGAAATGCAGTGGTATCAATGGCTCACTAAGCCCAGACCCCAAGTTTAGGTGAGTCGGATGCCTTATCAATGCACAGCTGATTGAAGGTAGACTGATGAGGGAGGAGTTGTATGGTGACAGCAAGCTTGAAGACCTCCAAGAGTTCCGCTACCTTGGTGAAATACTCTTACTGGGTGCAGATGTGTGCTGGCTGTAGTCACATGTTGCTGGTGTGCATGGGGCAAGTCTGGCCAACAAATGCCTCTTCTCACCAACCACTATTTGCCTCTGTTGAACCAAGGTTGGGTGTACTCAACAAGTGGAAGGAGCCAGATGAAACATGAATCAGAGACCTGGGTAATGACAACAGAAACCTTGAACGGCTTGTGGCATACTGATTGTGGCATACTGACTGCCATGATCCCCTGGATCTGTTACATCAACATGAAGAGAAAAGCCTGGTGGCTTGGGCTAATGTCCCTTCTAAAGCGGTGGTTCTGTTGTTGTTGACTTTTTGTTTATTGTTACTCCCATTGTGGGAGTCTGTAATTGTTCTATGTTTAGTTGTACGTTACTTTATGTCCATTCTAGTTTTGTAATCATCTTGATGGGGAAGAGAGAGCTGGTTGCTTTGCTTAGTTTGTCTACCTGGTGTCTCATGGTGGTTGTGTGGCTCTTCTTCGTGGTGCCATGGGTTTGTTTGCGGTTTGTGATTGTGGTATTTCCTGATCATACTCACTATTTTAGCTTAGGCTCATATCTCACAAAGCTTGGCAATCTTGATATAGATGTGATACTCTGCATTATTTGGATTGAGGTGGTTTGTAGTCAGATGTGCATCTGTAGTCAGACACATTACTGACTGCGATACTCAGCCCAGTAAAGCTAAGTTATGAATTCAACAGACCCTACAAACCAGAGAATAAAAGTCAGTCAGTCCTGCATGACCCTTGGGAGAGGACAGAATCTGGCCAGTATAAACAGAAAGGCCATTTTAATTGAAGATTTAATTAAATGTTCCCATATAAAGGATCTGTGGGGTAAATAATCCCATGGCAGTTTTTTAAGAAAGGCTAGACAACCAAACTAAATATAGTCCCATTATCATTCATAGCCAAACTATCCCACTATGATTTGATTCTTTATGTCCCATCAACAATCTTTCAGTTATGTAGGGATGGGTCTTCCTGGGTTGAACCAGTACTAAGCTAGGATTATATCCCACTTTGTATCTAGGACTGCAGAAATACAGCTACAACCTTATTGTTTTAGAATACACTTGCCAAATTCAAGTCAAAAATGTAAATGAGTTGAGTGAATAAGAAGACAAGCAGAATCAAGAGCCAGACGTATCCTTACAATCCAGCAAGAGATTTATCCTGGCAAACTCCACAATCACCAAGACAAATCAATGACCCTGCTTTATCTGGATGACTGAAATCAGTCTAAAAATTGACCTTAACAATCTAGAAAAAAAATCTAAATTTGTTAAGCTGCAGCTGTTTTACAGTAGTCCTTAAACAAATAGGAAGTTTTCCTTAGAATGAGACAAAATTCAGTTTGTCATATGATCTTTCCTAAAATACTGCCACAGGATTACCTACTTGCAAGATCCTTCATACTGTTTGTTTTGTTGCTTTACGTCCCAGTCAACAGCTATGGTCATGATGGGACGGTCAGTTCATCTAACCACACTTTTTCCTGGGCAAGCTTGAACAAGTGGTTAACCAGTAATTCGTGCACATAATTTTGCTTGTAACTGACAACAACACTTCTTGAATGCTTCAGCAAAAGGGAGGAGAATGACCATAGAAATTATTTCATGATCAATCTCCACAAAAGTATGGGAACGGGCCGGGATCCAACTCAGGTTCCCTGGTTCTTCAGTCAGATGTGCATCAGTAGTCAGACATGTTACCGACTGCACTACCCTGCCCATTCAGTGGTTTATTTGGCCTGCTGGATTTCTTCTTCCCATCCACTTCTAGATGCACTGTATGTTTACAAACCACCTAAATCCAAATAATGCAGAGTATCACATCTATATCCAGATTGACAAGCTTAGCGAGATGTCGGCCTAAGCAATCTTTGCTCTTCATGTTGATGTAACAGATCCAGGGGATCATGGCAGTTAGTATGCCACAAGCCGTTCAAGGTTTCTGTTGTCATTACCAATGTCTCTGATTCATGCTTCATCTCGCTCCTCACACTTGTTGAGTACACCCAACCTTGGTTCAACAGAGGCAAATAGTGGTTGGTGAGAAGAGGCAGTTGTTGGCCAGACTTGCCCCATGTACACCAGCAATATGTGACTACAGCCAGCCCACAGCTGCAACCAGTAAGAGCATTTCACCGAGGTAGCAGAACTCTAGGAGGTCTTCAAGCTTGCTGTCACCGTACAACTCCTCCCTAATCAGTCTACCTTCAATCAGCTGTGCATTGAGGAGGCATCCGACTCACCTAAACTTGAGGTCTGGGTTTAGTGAGTCATTGATACCACTGCATTTCTTGCTCACCCATGCAAGCAGCTACCACAGAAGATTGCACTTCTATCAGTTTCTGCAAGACAGACAGCACAGAGGTCCTTTACAAACATCTTCAACAGGCCCAAAATCCCTGCAGATGCTTGAATTTTTGTATTTCACATGTTGATATGTAGAAATTTCTTCTTAACATTGACTTCCATGACTCCCACCTTCAATAGCAGTTCCCCCTTGGAATAGGCAATGACCATTAGGTCTTCTGCATATAGCAGCTCTTATAGTCCCAGTTCAAAACACTCTTGATAGAACCTCTAGCAGGATGATAGAGAAAAGTGTACTTAGAACAAAGCTTGGATAAACACCTAGTCCCTTACCAAACTCCTCTCTATACCAAAATGCAACTTTTACCAGTTAAATCACCATTAATGAGCCGAGACACAAAATATACACATGCATGGATCCAGGAATTTTTGCCGGGGGAAGTAGGGGGGGTCCAGGTCCAACTGCCAGATAACAGCTCTGACGTTTTCTTGTGTGTTTTTTAGTCCTTAACTTATTTTACAGTTTTACAGAGGGTGTCCAATGGTTATTTAAAAGAAAACTATAATTTTCCAAGGTTTCAGAGGGGGTCCAACATTTTCCAGGGGGGGGGGGGGTCCAAATGCTAGTTTCTATAGAAACCGTCTATCCCCCCTCTGAATCCATGCATGATATACAAGTTGGTGTTTGCACCCATTGAAGACTTAGATCAGACTGCATCTCTGCGGATGCTCTATATTAAGGCTAGGGTTCAAAGTTTCTTTAAGGTAAAAACTAAGACTGATCAGACACTGGGATGTGCAGATGGATTTGAATATTTGCTATGTGCACATGACAACTTGTACCCTGCTCATTCATATACATATTATGGCTTGTTGTGCTAACAACATATTTTACCTTATAAACAGACCATCTGTGACATAATGAGACAATTACAAGAGGTAATAGTTGACTCTCAATAACTGGAATATTTTTCTTCTTTGCAAAGTATATTTTGTGTACTTAAAAACAATCAAGGTAAGGCATCATTCACAAGCCAATTGCTTTTAGCTCCTTACCTGCTAGTTTCATCTGCTGATGAGCATCGCAAACAGTTGAGACCAAGATCAGGTTAGACAAAATTAGACACATGTCTGGCCTGATCTGTATCCAAACTGTTTGACACTGATCCTATTCCTTTATTTTGATAAAAAATGTGGCTATCAAAAATGAGAAAAAAAACTGAAAATTCCATAGCATGTAAAGTGTTAAATTACTGGTTAAATTGATAAAATCTAGTTATCAAGAGTCAAATGTATTGTCAAAGCTGCAGCATGTTTGTGTTGATCCTTTATGTCAAAGTCACCAATCTTTCAGTTATGTCAGGACAATTTCCTGTATTCCTGGGTTGAACCAGTACTAAGCAGAGGATAAAGTGCCTTGTTCATGGACTAAACACAAGGCACCTGTCAAGTCTCGAACCAGTGACCTTTGATCAAGTCACTTACACTCTACCAGAGCCACTGTGCTCATTTACAGCATGTTTATTATGAAGCATGTCAATAGAACAACATCTTTATCAAAAGTGCATGGGAGATCTACACAAAACTTGTACACTAAAGTCAAAGTTAGGGGCATGAGAAATTTAAAACCGAATCCCTTAAGCCATTGTTTAACAAGAATAGCGCTTAAATTTATGCTAGGCATGTGATATTTCAAACCAAAATTCCTCTGCAGTCAATGTTGTGGTGTGCAAGGTGTTTTATTACCTACTCTTTTAACAAGTACAACTTTTTAAACTTTGTACGTGTAAATGAGCCCCCCCCTTGTTTTGGAATACATTTGTAAAGAAGATTCCTGCTCTCACGGACAAAAGATGTTTTTCTATAACATGCATATATACAATTTCATGTGGTTTCAACAAAAAGCACTGATTAAAATAAACTATTATTTAACCATTAGAGCCAATATTATGGTAAATGTTCTAAAATTTTGAACCCTAGTTGCCTGCCAACAAGGCATAGATAAACAGTGTAGATCTTGATTAACAAAAGCAACAGAGAAGACCCTGATCAGACTGCTTCTTCAGAAGTATGATCAGTGTCTTCTCTGTTAATTTGCCAATCCGGATCTGCGCTTCTCCCAAAGCAGTCTGGTCAGGGTCTTCTCTGTTTGCTATTTAGCCAAAAAATTTGAGAATTCCACTAACCAACATTTCATTTGCAAATAGAAAGAGAAAAGTTTTTTTACGTTAAAAAAAAAACAAAAAAAACATTTTAAGACCTCTTTAATGGCATAAAGAGCAATATTTTCTGTGCTTTTTATGTTTGTAAATTAACTAACTGCACACACATTGGCAAACTTCCATAGAGTTTTGGCCACTCTTTGTGCAGTATGGTTAATTTTACATCTTAAACCACAGAAATTGATTACAGCTAGGCCAGGGGAGGGGCGCCAACCCTCAAAGGAACACAGAACTATAAAAGTAGGATAGAAGAAATATATTGCTTTTTAGAAGAGTTAGTGTTCCTTGCTTACCCACTCCTATCTCTAAATATAACTATCACTAAATATATACAGCAGGCATAAGTTAAGCATGTTATTATAGATATGAGGAATGAAGTGTAATATTTTCTTTTATTTATATCCTTATATTTATTATGAAACTCATTTCAAAAGATATATCCATTTTCTAATGCAGATTTGTAAGCACGGAAGATCTGACATGTTTAAGAGGTTCATGAAAGTACGAGTACTATTGATTCATGAGACCAAGTTTGCCTATCCTTTAAAGAATTTGACCATTTTGTATCAGCCTATACTATTAATCCAGTAATATCAAAATAATCAATTTAGTAAAATAATTTTCCTATTCATTAAGTGTAGCCCAAACAAAAATTGAAGCTTTTAAGATTGATGCGCATGGTGATGGAACTGGTAAGAGTTGCAGTTGTGTATAGAGAGGAGTTTGGTAACGGACTAGGTGTTCATCCAGTCCACTTCTCTCTATCAATCTGCTAGAGATTATATCAAGAGGGTTTTGAACTGGTGGACTATAAGAGCTGTTACATGCAGAAGACCTGATGGTCATTGCCTTGTCCATGGGGGAACTGCTATTTAAGGTGGGAGTCATTGAAGTCAAGGTGGAGAAGAATCTCCTACATATGAACATGTAAAATACAAAAATTCAAGCATCTGCAGTGATTCTGGGTCTGTTGAAGATGTTTGGAAAGGACCTCTGTGCTGTCTCTCTTGCAGAAACTGATAGAAGTGCAATCTTCTGTGGTAGCTGCTTGCATGGGTGAGAAAGAAATGCAGTGGTATCAATGGCTCACTAAGCCCAGACCCCAAGTTTAGGTGAGTCGGATGCCTTATCAATGCACAGCTGATTGAAGGTAGACTGATGAGGGAGGAGTTGTATGGTGACAGCAAGCTTGAAGACCTCCAAGAGTTCCGCTACCTTGGTGAAATGCTCTTACTGGGTGCAGATGTGTGCTGGCTGTAGACACATGTTGCTGGTGTGCATGGGGCAAGTCTGGCCAACAACTGCCTCATCTCACCAACCACTATTTGCCTCTGTTGAACCAAGGTTGGGTGTACTCAACAAGTGGAAGGAGCCAGATGAAACATGAATCAGAGACCTGAGTAATGACAACAGAAACCTTGAACGGCTTGTGGCATACTGATTGTGGTATACTGACTGCCATGATCCCCTGGATCTGTTACATCAACATGAAGAGAAAAGCCTGGTGGCTTGGGCTGCTGTCCCTTCTAAAGCGGTGGTTCTGTTGTTGTTGACTTTTTGTTTATTGTTACTCCCATTGTGGGAGTCTGTAATTGTTCTATGTTTTGTTGTACGTTACTTTATGTCCATTCTAGTTTTGTAATCATCTTGATGGGGAAGAGAGAGCTGGTTGCTTTGCTTAGTTTGTCTACCTGGTGTCTCATGGTGGTTGTGTGGCTCTTCTTCGTGGTGCCATGGGTTTGTTTGCGGTTTGTGATTGTGGTATTTCCTGATCATACTCACTATTTTAGCTTAGGCTCATATCTCACAAAGCTTGGCAATCTTGATATAGATGTGATACTCTGCATTATTTGGATTGAGGTGGTTTGTAGTCAGATGTGCATCTGTAGTCAGACATATTACTGACTGCGATACTCAGCCCAGTAAAGCTAAGTTATGAATTCAACAGACCCTACAACCAGAGAATAAAAGTCAGTCAGTCCTGCATGACCCTTGGGAGAGGACAGAATCTGGCCAGTATAAACAGAAAGGCCATTTTAATTGAAGATTTAATTAAATGTTCCCATATAAAGGATCTGTGGGGTAAATAATCCCATGGCAGTTTTTTAAGAAAGGCTAGACAACCAAACTAAATATAGTCCCATTATCATTCATAGCCAAACTATCCCACTATGATTTGATTCTTTATGTCCCATCAACAATCTTTCAGTTATGTAGGGATGGGTCTTCCCGGGTTGAACCAGTACTAAGCTAGGATTATATCCGACTTTGTATCTAGGACTGCAGAAATACAGCTACAACCTTATTGTTTTAGAATACACTTGCCAAATTCAAGTCAAAAATGTAAATGAGTTGAGTGAATAAGAAGACAAGCAGAATCAAGAGCCAGACGTATCCTTACAATCCAGCAAGAGGTTTATCCTGGCAAACTCCACAATCACCAAGACAAATCAATGACCCTGCTTTATCTGGATGACTGAAATCAGTCTAAAAATTGACCTTAACAATCTAGAAAAAAATCTTAAATTTGTTAAGCTGCAGCTGTTTTACAGTAGTCCTTAAACAAATAGGAAGTTTTCCTTAGAATGAGACAAAATTCAGTTTGTCATATGATCTTTCTTAAAAACTGCCACAGGATTATCTACCTGCTAGATCCTTCATACTGTTTGTTTTTTTGCTTTACGTCCCAGTCAACAGCTATGGTCATGAGGGGACGGTCAGTTCATCTAACCGCACTTTTTCCTGGGCAAGCTTGAACAAGTGGTTAACCAGTAATTCGTGCACATAATTTTGCTTGTAACTGACAACAACACTTCTTGAATGCTTCAGCAAAAGGGAGGAGAATGACCATAGAAATTATTTCATGATCAATCTCCACAAAAGTATGGGAACGGGCCGGGATCCAACTCGGGATCCCTGGTTCTTCAGTCAGATGTGCATCAGTAGTCAGACATGTTACCGACTGCACTACCCTGCCCGGTCAGTGGTTTATTTGGCCTGCTGGATTTCTTCTTCCCATCCACTTCTAGATGCACTGTATGTTTACAAACCACCTAAATCCAAATAATGCAGAGTATCACATCTATATCCAGATTGCCAAGCTTTGCAAGATGTCGGCCTAAGCAATCTTTGCTCTTCATGTTGATGTAACAGATCCAGGGGATCATGGCAGTTAGTATGCCACAAGCCGTTCAAGGTTTCTGTTGTCATTACCCATGTCTCTGATTCATGCTTCATCTGGCTCCTTCCACTTGTTGAGTACACCCAACCTTGGTTCAACAGAGGCAAATAGTGGTGAGAAGAGGCAGTTTTTGGCCAGACTTGCCCCATGTACACCAGCAACATGTGACTACAGCCAGCCCACAGCTGCAACCAGTAAGAGCATTTCACCGAGGTAGCAGAACTCTAGGAGGTCTTCAAGCTTGCTGTCACCATACAACTCCTCCCTCATCAGTCTACCTTCAATCAGCTGTGCATTGAGGAGGCATTCGATTCACCTAAACTTGAGGTCTGGGTTTAGTGAGCCATTGATACGACTGCATTTCTTGCTCACCCATGCAAGCAGCTACCACAGAAGATTGCACTTCTATCAGTTTCTGCAAGACAGACAGCACAGAGGTCCTTTACAAACATCTTCAACAGGCCCAAAATCCCTGCAGATGCTTGAATTTTTGTATTTCACATGTTCATATGTAGAAATTTCTTCTAAACCTTGTCTTCAATGACTCCCACCTTCAATAGCAGTTCCCCCTTGGACTAGGCAATGACCATCAGGTCTTCTGCCTATAGCAGCTCTTATAGTCCCAGTTCAAAACACTCTTGATAGAACCTCTAGGAGGATGATAGAGAAAAGTGTACTTAGAACAAAGCCCGGATGAACACCAAGTCCCTTACCAAACTCCTCTCTATACCCAACTGCAACTTTTACCAGTTCCATCACCATTAATGAGCCGAGACACAATTTATACACATGCATGGATCCAGGGAGCCAGGAATTTTTGCCGGGGGAAGGGGGTCCAGGTCCAACTGCCAGAAAACAGCTCTGATGTTTTCTTGTGTTTTTTTAGTCCTTAACTTATTTTACAGTTTTACAGAGGGTGTCCAATGGTTATTTAAAAGAAAACTCTAATTTTCCAAGGTTTCAGAGGGGGTCCAACATTTTCCATGGGGGGGGGGGGGGGGGGGGGGTCCAAATGCTAGTTTCTATAGAAACCGTCTATCCCCCCTCTGAATCCATGCATGATATACAAGTTGGTGTTTGCACCCATTGAAGACTTAGATCAGACTGCATCTATGCGGGTGCTCTATATTAAGGCTAGGGTTCAAAGTTTCTTTAAGGTAAAAACTAAGACTGATCAGACACTGGGATGTGCAGATGGATTTGAATATTTGCTATGTGCACATGACAACTTGTACCCTGCTCATTCATATACATATTATGGCTTGTTGTGCTAACAACATATTTTACCTTATAAACAGACCATCTGTGACATAATGAGACAATTACAAGAGGTAATAGTTGACTCTCAATAACTGGAATATTTTTCTTCTTTGCAAAGTATATTTTGTGTACTTAAAAACAATCAAGGTAAGGCATCGTTCACAAACCAATTGCTTTTAGCTCTTTACCTGCTAGTTTCATCTGCTGATGAGCATTGCAAACAGTTGAGACCAAGATCAGGTTAGACAAAATTAGACACATGTCTGGCCTGATCTGTATCCAAACTGTTTGACACTGATCCTATTCCTTTATTTTGATAAAAAATGTAGCTATCAAAAATGAGAAAAAAAACTGAAAATTCCATAGCATGTAAAGTGTTAAATTACTGGTTAAATTGATAAAATCTAGTTATCAAGAGTCAAATGTATTGTCAAAGCTGCAGCATGTTTGTGTTGATCCTTTATGTCAAAGTCACCAATTTTTCAGTTATGTCAGGACAATTTCCTGTATTCCTGGGTTGAACCAGTACTACGCAGAGGATAAAGTGCCTTGTTCATGGACTTAACACAATGCACCCGTCAAGTCTCGAACCAGTGACCTTTGATCAAGTCACTTACACTCTACCAGAGCCACTGTGCTCATTTACAGCATGTTTATTATGAAGCATGTCAATAGAACAACATCTTTATCAAAAGTGCATGGGAGATCTACACAGAACTTGTACACTAAAGTCAAAGTTAGGGGCATGAGAAATTTAAAACCGAATCCCTTAAGCCATTGTTTAACTAGAATAGCGCTTAAATTTATGCTAGGCATGTGATATTTCAAACCAAAATTCCTCTGCAGTCAATGCTGTGGTGTGCAAGGTGTTTTATTACCTACTCATTTAACAAGTACAACTTTTTAAACTTTGTACGTGTAAATGAGCCCCCCATGTTATGGAATACAAATTTGTAAAGAAGATTCCTGCTCTCACGGACAAAAGATGTTTTTCTATAACATGCATATATACAATTTCATGTGGTTTCAACAAAAAGCACTGATTAAAATAAACTATTATTTAACCATTAGAGCCAATATTATGGTAAATGTTCTAAAATTTTGATCCCTAGTTGCCTGCCAACAAGGCATAGATAAACAGTGTAGATCTTGATTAACAAAAGCAACAGAGAAGACCCTGATCAGACTGCTTCTTCAGAAGTATGATCAGTGTCTTCTCTGTTAATTTGCCAATCCGGATCTGCGCTTCTCCCAAAGCAGTCTGGTCAGGGTCTTCTCTGTTTGCTATTTAGCCAAAAAATTTGAGAATTCCACTAACCAACATTTCATTTGCAAATAGAAAGAGAAAAGTTTTTTTACGTTAAAAAAAAAAACAAAAAAAACATTTTAAGACCTCTTTAATGGCATAAAGAGCAATATTTTCTGTGCTTTTTATGTTTGTACATTAACTAACTGCACACAAACTTGGCAAACTTCCATAGAGTTTTGGCCACTCTATGTGCAGTATGGTTAATTTTACATCTTAAACCATAGAAATCGATTACAGCTAGGCCAGGGGAGGGGCGCCAACCCTCAAAGGAACACAGAACTATAAAAGTAGGATAGAAGAAATACATATCATTTTAGAAGAGTTAGTGTTCCTTGCTTACCCACTCCTATCTCTAAATATAACTATCACTAAATATATACAGCAGGCATAAGTTAAGCATGTTATTATAGATATGAGGAATGAAGTGTAATATTTTCTTTTATTTATATCCTTATATTTATTATGAAACTCATTTCAAAAGATATATCCATTTTCTAATGCAGATTTGTAAGCACGGAAGATCTGACATGTTTAAGAGGTTCATGAAAGTACAAGTACTATTGATTCATTAGACCAAATTTGCCTAGCCCTTAGAGAATTTGACCATTTTGTATCAGCCTATACTATTAATCCAGTAATATCAAAATAATCAATTTAGTAAAATAATTTTCCTATTCATTAAGTGTTTGAAGCTTTTAAGATTGATGCGCAAACATATCCCAATATGGCTGCTAAATGGTAAAACCTTAAGTAGCTTATACTCCAAGGTCATACCAAAAACGAAACAACTCAATAAGGGACAATTTTCTAACATGTTTAACTTTATGCCTTCAGTATCAAGAGTTGTTTTTTTTTTTGGCAATCAGCTTAGTTTCCAATTAAATATTCTACACAAAAATATTTTGCATCACTCATTATGAGTTTTGTTCAACTCAGACAATTATTAACACATTACATGTATATACCACAGGTTCAGATATACAAAATATTTGAGCATAAAATTGTAAATATTTCTTATCTGTTTTAAAATCGGTTTTGGGTGCTCAAAAGAACCGCCTCATTGAGACTTTTCTTTTTAATTACCCACAGCTGAAGTTTATACTAGAGATAAGAAAATATTTTTTTGGTATGCACTCTTCACTGAAGATAATTATACTCCTAAAATTTAGTTCAGCAGGTAGCAAATGATTACATTCAATTTTCAGGGGGTATTTTCGAAACATTATATATAACAAAATAAAAAATGATAGAAAATTTGTTTTTCTAGAAAAGTATTTTATAAATTATTGGGACATTACATGAGATTTTCCTATTGTATACAGTAAAACTGTCTTTAAGTGGCCACTCAAAAAGATCATAAATTGGTTTTCAAGACCGATTATCACTTAATGCAGGTCAAAAGTATTGCAGAATGCTCCAAGGAGCATTCTGCAATACTTTGGACCTTCATTAAGCTACCAATCGTCATTAAGATTTTCCTTTTGTCTTTTTGAGTAGCCGCTAAATTCGTCAGGTTTTACTGTTTGCTTAAAGCCACTTTTAAAATGTGCATTTATAGATATCTAGGAAGATAAAATTCTAATATTTGATGACCTGAGGCTTTCACCACTTTGAGTTATTTATGTCTTGTGTTTGTCATGCTTTCGTTTCACTTCATTGCACCCTTGTGGTCACCTGCTGGGAAAGGGGCTGACCTCTTTGCTCCCGTTTGTGATTTTTAATTGTGGGTTTGTCACTTTCCCATGTGGTATCCTGGGTCAGGTGTGGTACTTGATTTTATTGATTCCTCATCTTTGCCCCCTTTCTTACTTTTATTGCGATTGGGAGCAGCAATGGTTCTGCTGAGACTGCATGGATACAGAGACTCATCTGAGCCTTTGCTGTTCTCTGGTGCAACAAGTACCAAAATCTCATGTAATGGCTCATCAATGCAGGTTTTTGATGAAAATCTTTTTTTCTTCTGTGTTTTGGTTCTTTACATCCCAGTCAGTATTTTTACAGTCATGCTGTGACAGGTCTTCCTGGGATGAACCAGTACTAAGCAGGGGATCATGTCTTGCTCAAGGACACCAGAAAATCTTACACCCCAAAAATGCCCTGGGACATTTCCAAATGTTCTATCAACTAATCTACTACGATTATTGAGAGATGCAAAATATCTTTGATCTGAATATTCATACATTTCAGAATTCTGCAAATGCAGAATCCCTCAATGTAAAATATTTACCAGATGAAGATGAGAATAGTTGTTGTGTGTGTGAGGCAAGTCAAGCAGGCACCGACTTGTGGATGGGCAAAATACTGTTGATTGAACTAATGAGGATATATATGGCAAGTTGAGCAGGCACAGACTTTTGGAAGGACAAAATGCTGTTGATTTGGATGGACATAATACTGTTGATTGAACTAATGATAAGCTATGTGGCAAGTTGGGCAGGTACTGATTTGTGGATGAACAAATACTGTTGATTGAACTTATGAGATAAATGCACAAGCAACTCATTTATCATCAATGGAAAACTAAAAAAATGAATGCCATGTGAGGACCATCTTTGCTGTATATGGAAAACAAAGAAAGAGATCAACTGCACATTAACAGTCTGATTAACATTTTAGTTAATTGTTCTTAGTAAAGTAAAAAAGATACCGGCTGCATCTAATTTTTCAAAATTATAGAATCTGCAGCTGAGCAGATGGGTTGGGGTCTTCCTGGATAGAAAACCTCAAAGACATTTTCAAAATTTCAAGATGCTTTCTATAAAAAGAATCTGTAGCTGAGCAAATGAGTGGGGATCATTCTGTGAAGCAAACCTCGAAGACAGGTTTCAAAGTTAAGATTCTTTCTAGAATCTAAACTTTGCATGTGGGTAAAAGTCTTTCTCTGTAGGAAACCTCAAAGAAAAGTTTCAATATTTCCAAAGATTCTTGCTAGAATGTATACTTAGCATGTGGGTAAGTTTTTCTCTGTAGGAAACCTCAGAGACAAGTTTTAAAATTTTCTAAGATTCTTTCTAGAATCTTTGGCCGACAGTTGAATGGGAGTTTTACTGGGTAGCAAATCCTGAAGATCATTTTAAAACTTTCAAGACTCTTTCATGAATCTTTAGCTTAGCAATGGCTGGGGTATTCATGGGGGTAGACCAGTGGCTGAAGCAACAGTTACTGATCTAATCCATGTACAGAGACGTTAGAAGCAGAGCGAGAGTCGGAGATGGGTACAAGGTGGAGTTTGGAGTGGAAGTAGGTGTGCACCTGGGCTCTGTCCTTAGTCTGATTCTCTCTATCATAATAGAAGCTTCATCAGGAGAGTTCCCAATATGTGCTCCATAAAGATGATCTGATCATCATTGCAGAGTCCCAAGGGGAACTGCTTTTGAAGGTTGAGGCATGGAAGGCGTTGATGGTGAAGAAAGCCAAACATGTGACCAAACATGAAACACAAAGAATCTGGTGTCTGTCATGCATCGGTACCTGCAGAATATGTCTGGACAGGACCTCCGTGTTGTCTGTCTTACAGAGGCAGATAGAAGTGCAATATTCTGTGGTAGCTGCTTGCATGGGTGCTCAAGAAATGTAGTGGTATCAAGGGTCCACTGAAACCAAACTGAATTTAGCTTAATCTGATGCCCCAGAAATGCTCAGCTGATTGATGAAGGTCAGATGAGGACAGCAATGGTTGGTGATAACAAACTTGAAGTCCTCTCAGACTTCCGTTACCTCAGTGGCATGTTCTTTGCTTGGAGTGGCTGCGAGCTGACTGCAGTCACAGGCTGCAAGTGTGTATGGGGCAAGTTTGCACAATGACTCTTTTCTTCCCACCATCCACAATCTGCCTTTGTTGGCCCAAGGATAAGTGTATGCAACATGTTTGAAGGTTGTGAGGTTGCATGAATCAGAGAAAAGGGCCAAGACAACAGATACCTTGAACTGCCTGCCACATAATGGCTTCCATGATCTCCCAGATCCATTACATCAACCTGACGAGTATAGTTAACTTAGACTCCCTTCTCACAAAGCTTTGCACTCTGGATATAGATGTGATGTTCAGCACTAGTAAGATGTAGGTAGCTTGTTAACATATGGTGCAATACAGACTAGTTCACCCAATCACACATGCTAGTAGTGGCTAGGCAAAGCCAAAGAAACTGAGGAGGAAGTGATTAGGAATGACAGCACAGCATGAAGCTATGTATAGATTAAACAGACTCTCAAAAGAAGGGGTTTTTCTAGGTAGAAATGTCAAACAGACCAGATCATTGGGAAAGGATTAATTCTGGCCTGTATAAAATAAATATGGTTGATGAGGATGATGCATGATCTACATATATAAGCCATTTTAATGTGAATTATTTTGATGAGTTGATTGGTGAGCCATTATTAAGGAACTCAGAAATATGTTTAGTTGCATTTTGTTTTAATTCTCTATGTCCCAATCAGCATTTTTTCAGTCATGTTGGGATTGGTTTTCCTGGGTTGAACCAGTACTAAGCAGAGGATTAAGTGTCTGTAATCCCAAGGCAGTATTACTAGATAGGTTAGACAACCAAACTAAATATTGTCCCAATTTCATTCATAGCAAAACTATTCAAAACTATTCTATATGTTAAGGGACTTCAGCAATACAGCTGCAACTTATTGTTTTAGATACCACTTGCCAAATTTAAATTTAAATTCCAGCCAATTTCAAAAACGCAATTAAGTTCAGTGAAAATTGAAGACAAACAGACTCAATGACCAGTTGTATCCTTACAAACTAGCACCTGATTTCTCCTGGCGACCTCCACATATCACCAGGACAAATCAATCGTTGACCCTGTAGTATCTTGATTTTAACAAATCTTGAAAACAAAATCCTATATTTTTCAACTCTTAACTAGGCAATCATGAGATAAGTCATCTAATTTTGTTGTCAGCTAAATTGTTTTTTAAACCTTTTTGATAAACAGCATCTACCCAGATCAGATTGCACATGAAGCAGCAGTCTGATCTGGGTCCACACTGTTTGCCCATATACATACACTAGTCAAATACTATTAGCAAAAATGTGTGACAGATGACTTAAGCAGACAGCATTTACAGATGAATTTTTCAGGTAACTTAAACATTTCAGCTGCAGATGCATAACTATAATATTCCTCACAAATTAGATAGTTTAATTATGAGCAAAAATAAGGCAAAGTTTACTTTGATCATCTGTCTATTTTTATAATACTACCATGGGATTATGTACTGATGGATTCCTTAGCATGTGCTCTCTAACTAACTTCATGAGTATGGCTCATCCTGGGACATCACTCAAGTGTCAACTTTAATATTGCACAGAAAGTCATTGATTCATGAATAGGGTACACTGGCACTTGATGAAAATGTTAACTTCATGCTTATGCATAGATGCTCTCAACAATAATAGGAAAACAAGCCAAATTAATTCTTGCAAAAGATTTTCAAGCCAATTTCAAAAATGTTTTTTTTTAAGTTTGATGAATATGAAAGATTGTCACAAAACTAGAAAAAATCCTGGATTTGCGACAGTCTTTTTTTATTTTATTATTGAAGTCAACTATTTAAAAGCATGAAATTATGTTTTCATCAAATGACAGTTAACCATAATAAATCAAGACTTTCTTTCTAATGTTAAAAGTTAACAAATAAGAGATGTCCCTGTGCAATATTAGAATTTCACTCGGACTGAGGCCTGAACTATCAAAAAGACTGTAATATGGAAAACCAAACTTATTACAGACGAGAATTAACCCTCTACCAAGGATGGGACTTGTATGTCTTGCTTTCATTGAAGAGACGCCTTCCACTCAAAGCAATTTTGAGTCTTTTGAATCCATTGCAAGCTTCATTGTCTTCTTTACTACTTTTTCCTACATTTGCCTTGGTCTGCCCAACCACTTCAAGCATAAGTGTATTGGTGATCCAGCCTGTGTTGCACTGTAAGCTAACAAGCCACTAAAGTTCTACTAGTGAGGGGCATATCTTTGATGCACAGCTTTGTGAGAAGGAAGTCTGAGCTAACTAAGTCCTTCACTTTGAGGTTTCTGATCCAGAGGACACAGGTTTAGATAAACAAAACATTTCAGCGTAAAAATGTGAATATTTTCTTACCCATCAGTTTTAACATCTGTTTTGGGTGCTCAAAAGAACCGTCTCATTGAGACGGTTCTTTTGAGTACCCACAACATATGTTTTGGTTGAGAAATAAGAAAATTAAAATTTCGTTACGCACTCTTAACTAAATTCCTGAGAGGATCATGGCAGTCATTGCACCATAGGGGGATTAGGTGTCTGTTGTCACGGCTCAGGCCTCTGAAGCATGAAGCATCATACTCCTCATACATGTTGAGAACCCCTATCCTCTGGTCAGCAATGGTAGTTGGTGGGAGGAGGGAGATTTGATTCTTTACGTCCCAGTCAACAATATTTCAGCTATGTCAGGACAGGTCTTCCTCGGTTGAACCAGTACTAAGCAAGGATTAATGGGTCTTGCTCAAGGACACAATGCAGTGACGGCGGTGAGGCTCGAACCCGCAGCCCTTCTGTCTCGAGTCAAACACTCTATCACTGAGCCACTGCCTCTCAGAGGAGGGAGAAGTAAGCCAGACATGCTACATGCACTTTAGCAGCATGTGTCCCAGCCAGCTTGAGGCTGCTTTAGCAGAGAGAATGCTATTGAGGTAGCTGAACTGGGAGGACATCCAAGCATGTTGCCACCAACCAACACCTCCCTGATCAGTCTTCCATCAGCTGTGAATTGTTGCCCAGAATCATCTAAACTCCGGGTCTGAGCTAAGTGAATCTTGATAACACTACCTTTCATGTGCACTCATGAAAGCAGCCACCAAAGAAGATTGGACTTCTACCGGTTACTGAAAGATAGACGGCACAGGGGTCCTTTTCAGGCTTCTTCAGTAGATCCTGATTCAAGATAGATGCCAGAATCTTTGTCTTTCCCAGGTTTACATGTACGGCTTTCTTCCCCATGCCCGACTTTTGTGTCTCTACTTTCAACAGCAGTTCCCCCTGGGACTCTGCAATAACCATCAGATCTTCTGCATAGGGCAGCTCTTATAGAGCACCAGCTCAGAGCTCTCTTGATTAAACCTCTAGCATGACAACAGAGACCATCAGACTAAGGACAGAGCCCTGATGAACAACTACTCCCACTCCAAACTCCTCCCTGTACCCATCTCCAACTCTTGCTCTGTTTCTAACATCTCTGTATATGGAAAGTAGCAAAGTTGGAGCCACACATGGTCACATACCTCAAAGACAGTAATCCTCACATGGCTTGAATACTTCCCCTCCCAAATAAACCTAGGGAAAAATAACCTAAAGTCTGTCAGAAATGAAAAGGGATACCTTAACTCTAAAACTCTGGCAGACTGGGGGCAAGGAACCAGCACAGGAACAACGGACGAGGAAGCAGGGATGGTATCTTGTGGTATCTCCTGCAAATCTCGGGGGTCAGATTCCACATCTGGGGGGTCAGGTTCCACATCTGGGGGGTCAGGTTCCACATCTGGGGAGTCAGATACCACATCTGGGGGGTCAACTTCCTCGTCTGAAATATAAAAAAGATCATGATAAAAAAATGTCCTGATCCTCTCATCTGCTTATGTTCTTATGAAGCCAATATTGTAAACAGTATGTACCCAGACAGGACTACTTCCTTGAGAGCAGTCTGATCATAGTCATGTTTGCCTCCATGAAAAAATCTAGTCATGAGTGTATGGCAGGATAAGAGCTAATCCAAAAGCTCTAAATATAAATAGCAGATAACAGTTTGAAAAGGGTAATAGTGTTTGATTATTTTTAGGACTAGATCATACATTACAATACTGATACTTTATTGGCATAATAAACAAACAAATTGCTTTCCCAAAAAAAACATGTAAATATTTTACTTGAGCATATATGGGTACCATTGAATTTTTTGTAAAAAATCCTGTTATTATACAAGAAGCAATTTTTAATGGTAATAAATCTGCCATCTAGACTATTCACATGCAATGTTCAGGCCGACAATGAAGCTGGGTCCAATGTGGTGTATACTTAAGACAGGATTGTTGGTAAGGTTCAAGGATGGAACCAATGTGCTGTATACTTAGGATAGGATTGTTGTTAAGGTTCAAGGATAGAACCAATGTGCTGTATACTTAAGATTGGATTGTTGGTAAGGTTCAAGGATAGAACCAATGTGCTGTACACTTAAGACAGGATTGTTGGTAAGGTTCAAGGATAGAACCAATGTGCTGTACACTTAAGACAGGATTGTTGGTAAGGTACAAGGATAGAACAAATGTGATGTAACTTAAGATAGGATTGTTGGTAAAGTTTAAGGATAGAACCAATGTGCTGTATACTTAAGATAGGATTGTTGGTAAGGTTCAAGGATGGAACCAATGTGATGTAACTTAAGATAGGATTGTTGGTAAAGTTTAAGGATAGAACCAATGTGCTGTATACTTAAGATAGGATTGTTGGTAAGGTTCAAGGATGGAACCAATGTGCTGTATACTTAAGATAGGATTGTTGGTAAGGTTCAAGGATGGAACCAATGCGCTGTATACATAAGATAGGATTGTTGGTAAGGTTTAAGGATGGAACCAATGTGCTACTTAAGACAGGATTGTTTGTAAGGTTCAAGGATGGAACCAATGCGCTGTATACTTCAGATAGGATTGTTGGTTAGGTTCAAGGATGGAACCAATGTCTTGTATACTTAAGACAGGATTGTTGGTAAGGTTCAAGGATAGAACCAATGTGCTGTATACTTATGATAGGATTGTCTGTTAGGCTCAACTGTTCTTAGCATCTTGCATAATTTTACAGGATTTCTTTTCAAAATTTGTTTTTCCAAATATTCTTGAAGAATATGATCATTGTATCAAACCATTTGGATACAGGTTAAGCCAGACTATTCTTTAGACCTGATCTGGATCCAAACTTTTATGAATTGTAACAATAAACATCATCCTAAGCAGGCAAAGTGATTGTGTTATCCTGTTCTGACAATAATCAGCATAGATTCATATGATAAATCATAAAATTGATGCTCTGCTTAGCTGACTCAAGATATTCTTCAGCTGACAGCTAATCTGGATATAAAGTATTCTTAAGAAAACATATCCAGGTTTGGTAGAATTAAACAGAAGTGTTTGTAATTATAGAAATTATCAACTATGTCAAGACACTATATGTGATTGCATATGCTAGCCGCAGTGACACATGTAAGACTAAACATTAGGCCAGAATTTTTTTATTAGTTGATTTACAAACCCTCCTACTGTTGTTTTCCCAAAGTAGGAAAAAAATAAAATTCAATTTCAATTTATTTTTTTATTTTATCTGCTGACTCTAAATATTTTTTGTTTCGCAGAAAAAAATAATATTTTTTAATATTTTTTTGAGGTTCTGTCTGTGTATTTTTGAGAGTGACACTGTAAAAAGTGATTGTCCTGTCCAGATTTTTAGGAAAATGATGAAATATATAATGATTTAATACAGACTGTTGGTTTACCTAGTTTTACTGTTTTTTCTGGAGATGTTAAAAAAAAGCTCTGAAAATGAAAAAAAAAAAAAAAAAAAAGGCTCTGAAAATGACCAGTTAACTGGTCATTTTCAGAGCTTTTTTATTTATTTTTTTTCGTCCCCCGACCCTAGATCGGAAAAAAAATTCCTGTAAATCAACTAATAAAAAAAATCTGGCCTTATGATGTTCACAAATATCAATAATAAGGCATTTAGATAAGAGTGCATAAACAGAATTTCAATTTCTTATTTCTCAACCAAAACATATGCTGTGGGTACTCAAAATAGCTATCTCAATGAGATGGTTCTTTTGAGCACCCACATCAAATGTTAAAACAGTTAAAATGATGGATAAGAAAATATTTACAATTTTATGTTCAAAGATTTTCTTATCAAGACTTATGATAATGTTGTAATATTGAAAAAATAAAACCTACCCTGGGAGCAAACTTGACACAACCACCCTTCAAGGCCATCCCCTGAAATAAATTAACAAACAAAGGTGAAAGATGGAGACAAGTAAACAGTGATGTAAGTTTAACTCTGCCAGCTGTGGAATTTTTCATGCTGCTGACTATTCCAAATAACACTTTCTAACTAGAGACCCTGAAGGTCCTGAAGCGGTCACCTGATATCCTTAATAATGTCAAGGTCAACTTAGGCTTATTATTTAAACTTTTTATTTTACCATATATGAGCAATGTGGCCATTTTCGTCAAGTGATCTAAAATAAATATCATATTTTTATTGTGTTTTTTTTCTACTGAATAGTATTATACTCTATACGGTAAATCTTGTATTAGTTCGTACACTCGAATAGTTCGTACACCATAAATTATTCATGACCGGTCAGCTCAAAATGTCATGTATTAGTTCGTACAGTGGTCATTTTCCTATTTGTAATTTTTAATAGTTCGTACACAACGTTTTTTTTCGTTCATTTGGTCAATCAGTGTGTCTGTCTACGATGCTTTCGTTTTTCGTCGAGCACGTCAGTTAACAAACATATCAGCGGAACAGGAGCGTTTCGCCTGTCAGTGCGATCGTCAGTGTCGCTTATGCGCGTGCATCCAGCATTGATGCATGCCAAACTTTTATTCAATGATAAACGCTAGGTTCAATGAACATTGGACTGATGCAAATCGCGGAGATATTTTGTCCAGTCATGACAAAAATCAAATACATGTACACAACCACTCGCGCGTGCACACAGTGTCCTACGTGTCTGTGATCATTGAGCCTTTCTGGTCTTTCTGTGTCATAAATATGCCTAAGCGTCTTTTTTTTGAATCACTGGATCCGAGCATGATGAAACCATATCGACTGATGTTTATCACAAATGTTATCAACGAAGGCTCAGGGGAGCCTGTGCTTTTGTGCAATCTCGTCGGATAACTCAAAGTTTTGGTGTGGATGAAGAATCTAGACACCTACATACTCCCACTAATTAGCTGTGCTTTAAATGTGCGTGCATCAATTTCATTTCTAAGTTTCACAAAAACGCGCACGCAATAAGCGTAATAAAATAACTATATACATTGTATATCCGATGGAACTTTTTATCAAACAAAGACGACACTGATGAGCCTAGCGCGACGTCCTCTTGAAATTGTATTATGGGTCATACACATTAAATGATTCCTGTGGATCATCACACGTACGCACAGACGCACAAACCAAGATGAAAAGTGATTTATGCATGCTTCTGCATCATGCTTTACATTGGGCTGTCTATGAAACGAGCCAGTTCATGAGATTATGGTACCTCTCGCACATGCAACCAGCGAAGGCTCAGACGAGCCTGCACATCCGCACAGTCTTGCCAGGGGCATAAATGCTCACATACAAGGAATGTAGATGAAGGCGCATGTCTAAAGTTAGGCTCACCGCAACATCTGCTTGCTTTCAGATAAGAAAAAAAAAATGGTCGAAAAAGCCTCTCGTTTACCGTCCGTGTATATTTAAATTTGCAACTTCGCTTTTTACCCAATTCCGCGAGAAACTTTTTAGTATGCAAACAACAAAGGCGCAGATCAGCCAGCGCAGATCAGCCAGCGCACCTGCGCAGTTCTACCAATTATCTCTAGAAAGTATGATAGCTAAACCTGCTACATGCAAAAAATTGCGGATCCAGACAATTCCAACGTGGGGGGGGGGGGGGGGGGGTTCGAATTGCTTCTCGAGGGAGGTTCGTACCAGTTTTTCTACTAGGATACAAATGGCAACTTATGATTTTCATGGGGAGGTCCAGACCCCCTGCCCCCCCCCCCCCCCCCCCCCACCTGTCTCCGCATCGGACCCAATAAACATACTGGGTCCGAGGTCTCCGCCCATATCAGAGTTTCAAACAGTTTGAATTCACATTAAATTTTATTTATTTATTTTTTGCTGGGCCTGGTCAATTTACAAAACGTCTGCTAATTATATCAGCTGACGCCAAGGGCAAAGACAGCATGATCCCTTTTAAGTTCAAAGAGACCGCGCACATCAATTCCGGCCACGGGTTGTTTTAAAGTTTGGGGTCGCACGTGATTATGGCCTTGACGCAAGGAAATGTACATTACACATTAAACAGTGGCCCAGGCCAAAAGTCGAACAGGGTCAATGCGCGGATCCAGGAATTTTGTCAGGCGGGGGGGGGGGGGGGGGGGGGGTCAAGGCCCGACGGCCAGAAAACAGTCTGGACAATGTTTTTTTTAGTCATCAACTTATTTTACAATTTACAGAGAGGATCCAATGGTTTTATTACAGAGGGGAGGAGGGGGTCCAACTTCTTCCAGGGGGTGGGAGTGTCCAAAGAAACCCATATAACTTGTGATTTTCCAGGGAGGGGGGTCCGGACCCCCTAACCCCCCTCTGGATCCGCACGTGGGGTCGCCTGACGCCACTGTTTGCTTACAGAATCATGGTCTATCAAAATTTAAATAAAACTGAAGACGACTTAACGGAAAAAAGCTATCTCCTGCTGATCGAGATAGCAAGTGCGGATCCAGAGGGGGGTCAGGGGGTCCGGACCCCCCTGGAAAATCACAAGTTATATGGGTTTCTATAGGGTATAAGCAATTGGACCCCCTTGGAAAAAATTGGACCCCCCCTGGAAAATGTTGGACCCCCTCTGGAACCTTGAAAAATGATAGTTTTCTTCGAAATTAACCATTTGACTTCAGTAAAATAAGCTGAGGACTAAAAAAAAACGTTGTCAGGGCTTTTTTGTCAGATTGACCCGGACCCCCCCCCCCTGACGAAATAATCCTGGATCCGCGCATGGAAAGCAAGGTGTACACGGGATAGCATGGTGTTCAAATAGCAGTACAAAGACTAGCATGTGCACCCAACCCTGTTTCTGGCTGTAAAAGAGTCAGTCAGCCTCAAATCACGAAAGACAGATTTTCTCGTGTAATGGCTTTTCCATGGTCAAGCGACCGAAGATGACAAAGTACGGGAATCTGGTTCTACATTGATTGCCATTTTCATACTCTTAGAATGCTAACAGCCTAACACCGAGCTATATTGGGTCCGAGCTAAAACGTAAGGGGGTGTGCGAACAAGCTGAGCATGTTATGTCGCCACAAGGAATACGACGTATGATGAAGATTCGAACCAACCAACCTATGTAGAAATATAGGTGTTCATACAAAGCCTTTAAATGGAGTATGCATTCGCAAAAACGTAAGTTGTGGGCCTTTTTACAATATGAAGGCAGAAAAATGTACTACTCTGATTCATGAGAGTTCTGCGTTCCAGCTGTTCATATTTCATATTTAGAAGTCGCCATTTTCATTTTCAGTTTTCTTTCCAAATCAATGAGTGTACGCGTAGGTCTAACCTGTAGGACTGAATGTACGTACATGTATTGTCTTGTCTACTTCTATGCTGCATTATCGAGGGTTCTAAGAAAATAAGAATCTACATCATGGCCAAAAACGAAAGCTGCGATATACATTGCTCTGTTACGTTGTAGAGCTAGCCGTCGGTAGTGAACAGAAGTTGTATTTTTGTTATGATTCCTCGGACCCAGTGGGTCCGAGTATGATTCCAATCAAGACAATCGTCATAGAACAAGTCCGACGTGACATCTCTTCCGTAAAGCAGGCCTATGTAAAGTTGGCCTGTAACCGGGTGATATCGCCGGGTATATCGCACATTGCATGTGAGTCGGTTGAAACGGCAATCCGGACTTTTATGTTTGGTTGTTTATTTTCAATCTTTCACCATGCTATTAAGTATGTTAGTTTAATTGAAAATACTGATCAGACATTCAACCTGTAATTAGGCTAAAAGGATAAACAGAAATTCCTCCCTCTTTGGCAATTTTCGCACGTTTTTAGTCCCGTTTTTCGATCTTCAGAATTTCATTTTATTAGTTCGTACAGTCCCGTTTCTCAGAAAAATAATTTTTATTAGTTCGTACACAGCGAAAAATAAATATTTTTTACTGTACGAACTAATACAAGATTTACCGTATGAAATTTAAGTTCAAACAGCCCAGTGCTTTCTGAGAAATGTATGTGGCAGTCCAAAATGAGTGGCCTTGGATGAAAGGCCAATTTGACCTTTGGTGCTGTCTCATTAGGTTTAACATTTCATGCAAGTATTATGATTTCCACTGAAACAGCTATAGAAACATGAACATTTTAAGATTTTTCCAATATAAATGCATTAGGAATCAAACTAGCATTGCCGTAAAAAAGGTCAAGGTCAACCCATATTCATCATTTGTTCAAACCTTGTAGGGCCCACATCGCCAATGTTACATACCAAGTCCCAAGGCCATTGGTCTTTTGGTTCCAGAGTCGGAGATTTTAAAAGGGTTTTTACCTTATATGGGCATGGCGGCCATCTTGGTCATGTGACCATTATTATTTGTTATAAATTTTACTCCTCTTAATTTATGAGTCTCCATATGAAATTTGAGTTCAATTGGCCATGTGTTTTCTGAGAAAACTGTTTTGATATATTGATGGAACTCCAATATGAGAGACCTTGGCTGAAAGGTCAACCTTGACCTATGGAACTTATTTATAGCCATTGTCAAATTCTGTTAAAATATCAAGTGAGATTAATGACTTTGGCTTCAACAGTTTTCAAAAAATCAACTTTAAAAAAATCCAATTTAAATGCTTTAGGAAGCAAATTTGACCTTGACATAAAGTAGGTCTATGTCAACCTAGGATCATCATTTGAACAAACTTAGGAGGCCCCACATCGCAAATGCTACATACCAAGTTTCAAGGTCATGGGCCTTCTGATTCGAGAAGATTTTGTTAATGCGTTTTTACAATATATGGGCATGCTGGCCATCTTGGTCATGTGACCAGTACAATTTGTATAAATTTTGGCCAACTTGTCATAAGGAGTCTTCATATATAAATTAAGTTCAATTTGCCTAATGGTTTCTGAGAAAACTAGCTTTTAATATATTGATGGGACTCCAATATGAGCTACCTTGGCTGAAAGGTCACCTTGACCTTTGGAACTTGTCTATAGCCATTGTCACATTAGGTTAAACATGTCAAGTAAGAATGATGACTTCAACAGATTTCAAAAAATCAACATTTCAAAACTTTTCTCATTTAAATGCATTTGGAAGCAAAGAGGTAAGTGCATTAAGAGGCTATTTTGGCCCCCTATGAGGTCAAAAAATAAAAGTTGCTCTTCACAAGTTTCTTCTTATTAGTTTATTAGGACAAAAGCCAAAGTGTAAAGGCCTGGTATTGATTCGACTTTTACGGTTGCTATGGTAACAAAAATGGCCGCCAAAATAGGCTAAAAATAGGAAAATGACCATTTTGGAGCAAATTGGAGACATGTAACAGAGGAATTAATATAGAGCACACGCAAATACCAAAAAAAAAAATTTTATGGGATGAAAAGAATTATCACGGCACACAATATATACTCGAAACCAAAAGTAGCTTTACACCTTGAACTACCATATATATCTTTACTGTTTTTGATTTTAACCAAATTAAGTATTACAATTAGTTGTTGGTACCTCGTAACCTGCCCTAACATAATTCTAGAAAAACAACTTAGGTCAATTAATCTTCTTTCGAGTTATCTGTGCTTTCATTAAAAGCACAAAATTAGCCTTTCCTAACAAAATCCAAAGTAAACCTAGGATTTGGACACACTTTTTAAAGGGCCATTGATTGCCCATTAAAAATACTGCGAGACATTTTGTCTCTGACATAAAGTTAATTTTTGGCAGCATCTTAAAGTTGGTTCACATTGAAATTATCTCCCTTTGAATTAAAACAATAGTATACTTTAGTCCCTGCTAAAAGCTTGATCTCAGTTGACATTTGAAATTTTTTACCAGCGATTTGTTTGGACTTCTGCCCTGAGTACGTGACAAGATAATCTGATAACAATTCCCATCAGTTTGGAAGAAAAATGGCAAGCATTTTCTTATGGGAAATTCTATTGAAAGCACTGTAACATTCACATAAAGGGGTATGGACGTTTAAACGCCACTTTAATTTGTTTTACTTGAAGGGTGATCCAGTCTAAAATGAACTTTAAAAAATAATTCGATAGCCTGTCTTTCAGACTGGTTCTTTAAAATTGAATTGTCCAATCGCAAAACTACAGTAACACGTCAAAAGTGATGCATCTTGGAAGAATTTATTTTACCCCCTTGCCTCTTTCATTAGGGCATTGTGGTTGCATTTATGACAGCAAAATTATGAAATTCAACTGTAATATGAATAATTGATTGAACCTAAATATGAATCAATCACATTTATCGGGAACGGGACTTGAAATGCCCGGTATCGAGCTAGTGAACCCTGGTCTGCTGGAACTACACCACATATGCTTAGAGAGAGGGAGAGACAGAAAGACAAATACATGTAGAGACTTCGACAGACAGACAGATAGACAGAGAAATGCAATAGACACAAACGATCTGAGGGTGTTTAACATACGCGGATCCAGTCCCCACCCCTTGTAAAATCACAACGCTATAGGGCGACCTGGAACCCCTAAAATTCACAATGGCTACTAAGCCCCTATTCAATGCTGGGCTATCAAATGGCATTTCGCTGGCGGGCCGATGATTGCCCGCTTATAGCTATCTCCCCTCATCAAATATAAAGTGGCATTGGATCAAAAACATCATAGGAACGCTTCAATTCACATCGATTTGTTTTTTGTAGTTACATGTACAATACATGTATGTATTGATTGGTATGTAAGCGTTTTCCAAACGTTATAATTCGCTTTCACGCATCAGATTCAAATCGCTTCAATGCGCAGATGTTAGTTACAGTCGCAAAACATCGCAAGGATGTGTCTCTTGATCGTCATCTTTCGCTAGATATGCAAATTAGCCGACCACGATATGCAAATTTGCGCGCAGCTGCGATCTCTTACGTATGATGACAAACGCTATATGAAGACTTACGATTGATAAAAGTATTAAAGCGAATCGTTACGAATAACTGTGACGAACATTTATTTGTCACAAATTTTTAAACATGCTTCAAATTTTCTGACAAACAACACTATTGTAACGATCACAAACGAATACAAACGCATCCATGCAAACATCACCAACCATTTAAAACGTACATTTACGAATGATAACAAATTGGGCTGAAGTCCTATTCGTCAGTATGCACATGATGACGCTGGGTGGTTTTCGTCTATGTGTGAGGAGGCCTTAATTGTTAAAAAATGGCAATTTCTCTATTTTAAGCCTATTTAGCCGGCCATTTTGGTTACCATAGCAACCGGTAAAAGTAAAATAAATGCCAGAATTTTACACTTGGGCTATTCCTCTAATAAACCAATAAGACGAAATTGGTGAAAAAAACCTTTCAGTTTTTGGCTCTAGAGGGGGCCAAAATAGCCCCTAATGCACGTACCCCTTTAACCTTGACGTAAAGTAGGTCAAGGTCAACATAGGATCATTATTTGAACAAACTTGGTAGGCCTCACAACCCCAAAGCTACATACCAAGTCCAAAGGTCATCGGCCTTCTGGTTCTGGAGAAGATTTTTAAAAGGTTTTTACCCTATATGGGCATGGCGGCCATCTTGGTCATGTGACCAGGACCATTTGAACAAACATTTGTTCCGGCATCCTAAGGAGGATTCATATGAAACTTGAGTTTAATTGGCACAGTGGTTTCAGAGAAGATGTTAGAAAATGTTGAGGGACGGACGATGAACGGACGCCAGAGTAATTGGTATACTGCTTAGCTCACCCATTAGCCTTCGGCTCAGGTGAGCTAAAAATATTTCAGTCCTTAACTGAGATCATTTAACTGTTAGCAAAGTTTTCTGCATACCATTCAAATGTTTTTATATAATGTCAGGATGTGTCTTCCAGTGTTGAACCAGTACTTTTTGTTTGTTTTGATTTGATTCTTTACGTCCCATCAACAATCTTTCAGTTATATAGGGACCGGTCTTCCTGGGTTGAACCAGTACTAAGCAGAGGATAAAGTGTCCTGTTTGTTCCTTTACGTCCCATGTAAACAGCTATGGTCATGGCGGGACCGCCAGTTCACCTAAACACATTTTTACTGGGCATGCTTGAACAAGCGTTTTACCAGTACTTCATGCACATACTTTCGCTTGTAATTGACAAAAACCCTTCTTGAATCATTCAGATGAAGGGAGAGTAATGACCTTAGAAATTATTTCATGATCAATCCAATGAAAGTATGGGACCGGACCGGGATCAAACTCGTGACCCCTGGATCAGAAGTCAGACACACATCTGTAGCCAGACACGTTACCGACTGCGCTATGTGCTGCCCGGTATAAAGTGTCTTGCCCATTGACACAATGCAATGCCTGGGATGAAGCTCCATACTGCAACCCCTCAATCTTGAGTCAAGCACTCTACCACTGAGTCAATGTGGTCCTCATTATTACAAATGTTATCCATAGTTGACAAAAGTAGCTGCTAGCAGACAATGCCAACCTGCAACCCCTCAATCTTGAGTCAAGCACTCTACTACTGAGTCACTGTGGTCCAAATTATTACAAAGGTTATCCTTAGATGACAAAAGTAGCTCTAGCAGACAGAGTTAAGCCTAGTGTGAATCTCCAACCTCAACCCCTCAATCTTGAGTCAAGAAATCTACCACTGAATCAATGTGCTCCTCATTATTACAAAGGTCATCCATAGATGATAAAAGTAGCTGCTAGCAGACAATGCCTACCTGCAACCCCTCAATCTTGAGTCAAGAAATCTACTACTGAGTCAATGTGGTCCTAATTATTACAAAGGTTATCCTTAGATGACAAAAGTAGTTGCTAGTAGACAATGCCTACCTGCAACCCCTCAATCTTGAGTCAAGCACTCTACCACTGAGTCAATGTGGTCCTAATTATTACAAAGGTTATCCTTAGATGAAAAAAGTAGCTGCTAGTTGACAATGCCTACCTGTAACCCCTCAATCTTGAGTCAAGCACTCTACCACTGAGTCAATGTGCTCCTCATTATTACGAAGATTATCCATAGATGACAAAAGTAGCAGCTAACAGACAGAGTTAAGCCTGGGGTGAGGCTTCAACCTGTAACCCCTCAATCTTGAGTCAAGCACTTTACCACTGAGTCAATGTGGTCCTCATTATTACAAAGGTTATCCATAGATGATAAAAGTAGTTGCTAGTAGACAATGCCTACCTGCAACCCCTCAATCTTGAGTCAAGCACTCTACTACTGAGTCAATGTGCTCTTCATTATTACAAAGGTTATCCATAGATGATAAAAGTAGCTGCTAGCAGACAGTGTTAAGCCATGGACTTTTAGTGGTATTAGGAACCTTTCTCCCTCCATCAACTAAAACAAAAGTTGTCAGAGTTGGACCCCCTCTGACAAAACTTTCTGGATCCACCATGAAATATGCACACAATGGCAACAGGATATTCATGGCACAGTGGATATTCTTCTTTCATAGTTTGTGGGAGGCTTTGGGTTTGAAAAACTATTTTTTCCCAATTGCATTCAACTATTTATAATATACTATAATTTGGGGAATAATTCATTATCAAAAATCAAGCTATAAGATAGTAAGCAATGAAGACCCTGGTGTGAGGACACGTTCTGCAGAATTACTGTCTTTGTGTTTGCTTAATTATGTTCCATGTAATAGACACTTGGAATAAATGTTAAAACCAATGTGTAAACATGATCATGAGCTGTGTACAAAAACACCATAAAATAAAAATGATGAAAAAAAAACAAAGTAATTAAAACAGACATAATCATTGGATAGATTCAAACCCTCTGCACAATAGATAAAACCATTGAAACACGCAGAATGGATTTTCTACTGGTGGCGACCAGGCCTCTTTTCTTTCTGAGTTTGGAAACTAACAACAAATAGCTTTCTATATTTCTAGGCAACTTTTGATAGTCATGCAGTGCCCCTCAAATGTTTTGAATACTGCATAACTAAGTTTTTTATAAACAAGCCAATGTTAGCATAATCCTAAAGAGCTTGGGCAACCTATAACTTTGCTTGCAACCTAATCTTTTTGAAATTTGATCGCTACAAAACTGCACATTTGCAGTCTAGTCTAAAATTTGAACAATAAATGCCTGAAAAACAGCCAAGACAAACAGCTCAGACCCAGACCAGACTGCTTCTGAAGTAGCAGTCTGATCAGGGTCTTCCCTCTTTGCTATTCTGACAAGCATTTTGTGAATCACACCCTGAAAACAAACTTTTCATTTGAAAACACAAAGAGAAAATGTTTGAAATTTCAGAACATTTACTGTAGCACATTCTTTAAGCATCTATATTTGGTGAAAACTTTATATGTTTGTTCCAACATAAATATTTATGAATCTATACTCACGACAATATTACATTATGCTACCCTCTATTCCCCAGAATGACGCCGACTTAATTACCAGCCGTGACGAACCGCCGATAAGAACACAGACATGTAACCCTGTGTAAATCAATCACAATAAAAGCATGCATTTGGTAAACTGATACCTGTAAACTTCCTCTTTTGCGAGAAAACATACAGAAAAACAGATATGCGGGGAGGTGGGACGCATGCTAAAAGCTTGCCCGGGCCTCATCGTAATATTGTCGTGAGTATAGATTCATAAATATTTATGTTGGAACAAACATATAAAATTTATATCATCTAAGTTACTCACGACAATATTACATTATGCTAGATTTTATCTTTCTGGATGGTGGGAAAAATCTGTAAATGAATGGGAATAACTAAGTCAAAAGATCGACTTACCATTCAACATAGGGTTACAATATTCAGCTCGGCAATCAACAACGTAAACAAAATCTGTGTTTGACAACAACAGAACGTTTTGATGTCATATAGGCTGGTACAAAGCCCGGTTGCCATCATAGAACAATTTTGAAGGATTGAAAGCAAATGCTGTTATCTCCAACAAACTGTTGAGCCGAATTCCCAGAAAAAATCATGAAAAAAGGATAAAGATCCTGTTGAACACAAATATTTCCTGAATGTCCGCCATTTTGTATGAAGAAATCACATGGATGGCTATCATTGGTGAAATAATAATCACCGTGCACACCAGAAAATAAGGTTCAAGAATGTTGCGCTCAAGAAACATTCAAGAAGAAAACTATTATCAGGCAGAATAAGACTAGTAGAAGCAGGTTTTCAATAAAACCAGTAATCAGGTTTTGAATAAAACCAGAAATCTAACGATAGAACCTGTTAAAAGGATTTATCGAACGCCAAAAGCCAGATAAAACTGAATCCACAGAACTTGTTCAACCAATAATTGAACTCAAGTTCCAAGCACATGAGCACAGTAAGGCTAGGAATCAGACTGACATAGGCAAAACGTAATGTCTACCATCCATGCACGTAGTACGTAGGAAGGCATAAACAGAGTCTAAAAACTCAATAGAAGGTCAAAAGCTCATTAAAGCTTATGTTCTCTGTTTGCTGACATGCCGTCTAACTTATCTACTATCCATCTAGATATAGTAGAAACCAATATCCCTAAATATACCTCAATATAGATAAGAAATATTCCTATCTCAAGGTAAGTAAGGAAGAAGGCAAAGATCAGGAATGGATACCATCAAGTGCCACACCTGACCCAGGACACAATTCCCAACACATAATATCAGGCACAAACTGGAAAATAAAAATGTCCTTGCCAGAATATAGAGCAGGGATCTAAATGGGAACACCTGCTACTGATAGCCTTAATCTTGAAAGAAATGTAATACAACCAAAATATGTTGGTTGAAAATACACTTAACCAGAAGAGACGGATAATCAAAAAAATGATCATCACTGAATCTCTAGCCAAGAAGTGAATCAGAGACTTATTCTGTGTAATGCACTTAAGTCTCAGAACAAGAAGACAAAAGAAAATATTGACTTCTTGACAGGAAAACACCCCAGGGAAGAGCACAAGGAAGTGCAGCCCGATTAGAAAGACTCTCCAACCTCATATCTGATTATATCAGAGAGAGCTGGATGAAGAGACTTACTGAAGACAATGAATACTTCAGAAAGTATCTGTCTTAATCTAACTTCCCCTCAAAAAAGGAAGAAGAAAATCTGTCAAAAACATAACAGATGAAACATTGGGTATATCTCCCGCTGGAGTACCAGACGATACCACAGTCGTATCAGAAAAAGAATAAGACTGAGTGAATAGCTTGAAGCACAGATTCTCTCTCGGCAGATTATGCAAAAAATGCTGCCTAAAAAGAACTCCTTGCAGCACAGCCAAGTGTGCAAGCAGTCCAGAAGGAATACCGGAATGAGTCAGGGACAACAATCCGCCTGAGGGAGTCCAGACTTCTGGTGCAACCAGCAGAAAAACAGGACTGTAAGAACAGATGACATTCCAGCATGTATAATAATTGGAAAAACAAGCAAGTTCTTCTCCAAATATCATTACCTCCCACGAAGGGACATGCTGACCACTGTCCAAGCCTGTGAATGTGCAAAAGAAATGGAAAAATGGAAGTCAATTGTTAGACTGTGGTATACAGGCTTAAGTGAGGGACTTCCAGAATACGAGAATCGAAAACAGAGTGTCCTATATAAGGTCAACTCTGTGATCTACCGTTCATAAAATTGAATAGGTAAAAAATTCAATTCCCTGGAACAATACAGGCCATGAGCCACAAAGCATTCATGCACCAATCTACCTGATTGATAACCAAGAATGACAAGGAACTTGACCAGGCCCCCCTCTTCTTGTTAAGAAAACACTACTGAAATATTATCTGCTGACAGTAATACATAACAGTAGTAATGTTCATAAGAAAGTTCTTCAGAGAGCATGACAACTCTGAATAAAAGACCATAGAAGTATTGTTCCATCCAAGGAACAGACCATTGGCCAGAAGCTAAAAGAGCACCCAGATGGGTCCCTCAGTCAACATACTTGTGTCCATGAAATAGACAAGTTTGAGGGAGGCCTACCTAAAAGCTCAATGATTTACAGGGATTCCTGACTGAACCAAAGACCTCGGGACAAGAAAAATCCCACAATGGTCTGTTTGGTATCAAAAAGACTTGAGGGCCACAGCAGCAATGCTTGACTGGTCTACCATTTGGCAGAAGTCGAGCAATGGACTCCAAATGGCCTAAGAGAGAATAGATCTCAATCTGAACAAGATAACAATCTCTGAGTGTGAGTGTTTATGTAAACATCCCATCAACACATAAGGACATGTAGAGACAGGACCATGGCTAAAGTCTCATCCTACAGAAGGAGGAGCCGGGGATCAAATTGGAACCCCTTATTAGGAGAGTAGTTTGTACTACTACACTGCACTAGCTCCTATATTATTCTCAGAATAATTGAAAAAGTCTCATGCACATTTCATAGACAAGCCTGAGACACCCTATCTACACAGAGCACATTCTCAGAAAGAAAATATCTGACTGGAAACCAGCTCTGCTTATCCCAATTGGATAGAGGTATTGAACTTGAACAGATAGGACAAGACTACTGGGCTGGATGATAAAATGCATACATCAAGCAAGTCCAGAAGAAGGCTCATACGTGTTTCCAGGAGGAAAGACGTACAGGGCCCAAAGATCCACTAAAGGAAATAAAGTATGCCTTCCACTGAAGGAAAACATGAATTGGCAAAAAGTTGGGAGAGATCTGAAACTGGTCTCCATCCTCCCAACCTTGTGAACCAGAAAAACAGCTATAATAGCTGCTCTTCAGAAGAAAGAAGAAACTGGTTCTATGGATGTCTGTCCAGCATGAATTCTACTTCTACAGAAGTTGAATCTTCTCGTGACCTGAATGTGTTACTCTCAAAAATGAGGAATAACCTGACATCTGGGATGGATACACAGATAAACAATAGTATCTTGTACCCATATCTCTAGAACAGACTGTGATCACATGTCTGATGGTCACCAGGCATATACATATTACACTCTGTTATCAGTAATTATGACTGGCTGACTGAAAGTACTAGTCTGCGCCGAAAGACTCCAAAGAGTCTGGGAAAGCCTGAGCAAATGGGAATCCCTAATAGATTCTCAGATCCCACGGATTTCTCTTTTCTCTAATAATAGAAAAGAAATACTGCTACATAATGCAGTGGCACGTAGTACTATAGAAACTTCCCAATAGATTTGGCCACATCAAAATCTAAAACCCAACCTTGGGTTATAGACTCAATAGGCTGAACCTAAAGGAACATCCAAGGAACACTGCAGAGAAGGAGCATCCAAGGAACACTTGCCCAGAAATGTGTTACCTCTGGTAAGTGAAGGTCCATAGCGCAACGTACTAAAACGTCAGAATTGCCACAGCAATTGAGCTAAGGCCTGAAATAGGGTACACACCTCAACAAACTGAGATTGTGAGGAAGTAGAAGAATTCAAAGCAGACAGTGTTCCATCAAAACCTGCCAGCACGAATTGTGTGAAAACTAGCCATAACTAATTTCCCCAGCCTTCAAGTGTAACTGAAAACCATAAAAATTCAAAGTGACGCACCTTGCATACAGTGGTGGTTCACTTCATAATGGCCAAGAAGGAAACCTGCCGGATGCCTTCAATAAATAAAGTCCAATGAGGACATTGAAAAGGATTATTAGGACTAGCCCTTTGAATCCTAAATAAATTTTGAATATAACATCCAAAATAAACTGCTCTCAGGAAGAGCTGATTGGATAATGATTTTGATCTCCATCAAAAAGTACCCAAAACCAAAGCCCCTAATAAGTTCATCTTGTACCACTTCAATGCAAGATGAATCCCACACAAGTGTGAGTGTCTTGACAGACAGTGGCATTTTTGAATCTTGGTTTTATACAGAGAAAACCTAATTCAAGTATTGGGTGCTGAATCCTCAGAAGCCAATTTCATAAGATGCATAGATACCCATGTACACTGAACAGAAGCAGACTGCTTGTTCAGTGGGTCTGGATCCGGAGCCTTATGTGAAATCTCTATCTCACATTCTACCAACGCAGAACAGGAGCGAGAACAATTCTGGTTACCAGAAAAAAATCAAAATTCTTCAGTCAAAAACTCTATAATGTACGGTTGTACACGGTGTTTCCGTTGTACACGGTAGTAAAATTCACCAGTCAAGCGAATGGGAATTTATTTTATCCTGTCGTACGTACCGTATGAGTTAGAAGAATAAAGGGTCCGAGCAGGAGCAGTGGCCTCTCAGACCAATGTGCCCCGAAAAGAGCATATAAGCCGTGTAGGCTCGCTCTTCCGCTCACTCACTGCGGGTATATAAGCCTACTGCCTTTACCCTGTGAGCTTTAGCATTTAAATAGCTACACCCGCTTGCCGTCGCTCGCTCGAGGCGGACGGCCAAGGCTTGGCAAGAGCCATATGGTTTGCGCGAGCCATAGGCTAGGCACCAAAGCAGAATTCGATACTGAATGAGATCGATGACTCTTCGATAGAACGGTATCAAAAAAGAGAGAACGCAAACGTACACTCTTATAACCCTCGTTCGCTCGCTCGTACCAGGGGCTGACTTTACTAAAAAGAGTCCCTTCTCGTACGGCGCTCGCTCGCACGGCTGGCCGTGGGAGCGATAGCGGAGGACCGTTGGCGGCTATGGCTAAGTCCAATCATTAGCACTGGCCACAAAAAGAGCCAGAACTTTATCTTGAAAAATAAGAACAAGGCTCAAGTAAGTACTAAGCGGAATCTACCGCGGTATGCCATGGCTTTGAGAGCGCAAGGCTCTAGCAAGCCGGTCAGTACTACCAGACAAGGAACGATGGGACCGCTTAGAACGAGAGCGGGAGCCATGGACCCTATCACGGTGTCGAACGGCCTGGCGTCTCAAGGGTGATTGAGAACGTGCAGGCCGCTGGTTATCCGAAATTCATCAGATTCCCTTCGACACGCAGACTGAAAAGAATTTCCAGTACCATTACAAGTAGTGGAAGATTCAGAAAGAGGAGCCCCCAGGTTTGAACCAGCGGTCAAAGCCAGGGAGGAAGGAATTTCCACATCAATGACGGTTAGGTCAGAGACAACAGAAGTCTCGTTATCCTCTTGCGAGGTAAGGAGAACTCCCTAGAAAAACCCTCTGACTGCACCACTTCTCCAGTCGTATAAGTTTCTCCGTTTAGACAACTTAGAAATGGCATTAGACCACGTCAAAGTTGACCAGGAGGAGCAACCATAGCATGGATTGTCCTAAGAACAATCCCTGCAAGAATGGCTGTCCCAATCCGGTAAGAATTGGGAAAATCCATTCAAAAACTTACCTAAGCACCGACGGAGAATTTCAGTAATTCTGAAATAAATGTCAAATTAAACAATATGTTAATAATTAAACAGCATGGTACAAAGTCAAACCAAAAATGTTTGGAACGCAATCCGGGGAACAAATGAGCTGCTCGAGCCAAGGATACATTAAAGTCTTGAGACACCTCAAGATACGTCCTTTCGCCATTACAGCGCCGAGCAAAAGAGGAAGTTTACAGGTATCAGTTTACCAAATGCATGCTTTTATTGTGATTGATTTACACGGGGTTACATGTCTGTGTTCTTATCGGCGGTTCGTCACGGCTGGTAATTAAGTCGGCGTCATTCTGGGGAATAGAGGGTAGCATAATGTAATATTGTCGTGAGTTAGATGATATAAATAATGCTTTAAACTACTATATTCTAGAATGATACACAACAAACAAGCAAAATCAACTAAAAAAGATTCCCTGTTGAATAGATCCAAAAGACACAGAAAGGATCTTTTAGTTTGTTTGGTTTAATTCTTTACCTCCCACTCAACAAGTTTTCATATTGCTGCATTTCAGAGTTTTATCTGTGAAGATAAAAGCAATCTTTAGAAACATTATAACTATGTCAAAATTTAGAAATTTCACTCGTGGCCCCTTAAAACACAAGATGGTTTATCCCATATGTATTGTTTCACTATGTTTGGGAAAATCCATCAGAATGAGAAGGGTTGTGATTTCTGTTTCTGAAGATTTGCTTTTAACTCTACAAACTGCACAGACTTAAATGAAACTCAACCATCTGAATTTACTATCAAAATACCAGATTCCAATAGCAGGCCTCTAGATAAGAGTGTGTACTGGAAAATTATTTTTCTTATTAGTTAACCAAAACATATGTTGTGGGTACTCAAAAGAAACATCTCAATGAGACCGTTCTTTTGAGCACCCGTTTAAGTTTGATGGGTAAGGAAATAAATGCAATTTTATGCGCACAAACTATCCTTATCTGGACCCATGCAATATTTGTATGTGAAGAAAAGTAGATGATCATAAGAGTTATGATTTTGTGTCTGCGCTACAACTGGTTAAAGAAATTCATAACTTACCCCGCTTAAGGAGCCGGAAGTCCTCTTGTCTCATCGCTGAAAGAAATGGGTAACAATTAGTCAAACATTTGACAAAATAATCTATCAGGTTATAATAACTACTTAGATGTTTAAGATCACAGATTTTGAACTAATCACATCATGATTACTTCATGATACATTTGTATTTCAAAAACTGAAATTTACTTCTAAATAACACCAACATATTCTTCCTAAAAAGCACACCATGTCCAAAACTTGTATTTTGTTCTACTCATCATCCCTGTCAATTTGAAATGCTACATGGTCATATTAAAAAAAATTAGCCCCTGGAGCATGGCCCAGACGGCATGACCCAGGCGTCAGAACAAAAATCCTATTTGACATGTTTTATATCTTATTTGTAAGATGACACACAAAGTTTGGTATAAATCTTTGAAAGTAAGTAAGTAAGTAAGTAAAGTCTTTATTTAAAGAGGGTGACAACATTTAGTAGTACAGCTAATCTTCCATGAGGCCCACAAAATAAATAATACGTACACACATAAAAAACAACAATTCTACACAAACTATCAAATTAAATTGTTTAACCCTGTACTGCTGAGCAAATATGTGACGCGCCATGACATTTTGTGCCCAAATGCGGTAAAACTTGACGTTGGGAAAACGCGCTGCAAAAGTGACGTAATTTACGCAACTGCACTTTGTTGCGCAATTTGAACGTCGCTAAGCGTCATTTGTTAACATCGCTTAAAGCCCAAGAGACGCAAACATTTTATAATTTCTTCGCAGAGAAATATTTAATTATGGATTGGAAGATTTATGCATGCGGCTGTTTTGATAATAATGTCACAACTATTTACAAGCATGTATTTAAACAAAAAACGAAACACCGTCTCTTCCGGACACTTTCTGTGTCGGCTAAAGACCAGAAAAAAAGTGAGTGGTGATCAGGAAATGTCACAATCACACACTGCAGACCAAGACCAGGCCTGATATCATAATACATTTTATAAAACAACTAGATCAATTCCATTTCGAACGCAAATTGTACATGTATGAGCAAAAATGGATGTCCGTTTCAATATCTTTTGTCCTCAATGTTGTCGTACAGCACGTCAATTGTTTTGTTGTGTGTTGTGTTGAGACGAAACACTACAAACGGAAAGTTCCATCCTACTTATTGGTGATGTGGCATACGATGCTCGTTTCAGTGTATGCAATAAGCGTTATACTTTGAGATACAGTCACAGGACATAATTATTCGCCATTTTGTAACGTCGCCGTTTAAATCAATGTGTTTCTAGATTTTTTGGCAAAAATTATTGTAGCAAAACAATAGAAGCTACAACCGTGAAAAAAGTACCGAATGAATGCAATTTGATTTACGCAATATACAATTTTATTGTAGCTTCTTGGTGTCCGCTGTTTTCGTATGGTAGTCATTTAAACACGACAACAAATTTAAATGGCTTTTTTTGTAACGTTATCTTAGCGCCAATAGGAATCATGATATTTTAAATGTATGTTCACTTTAAACCGGACCTACTCGAGAACCAAAATTATAATAATTTTAATATTTTATTGTATATTGCTTTTTTTAATATTTGACTTCCATCCTCGTAAATTTGTGAAAATTTGCACCCATTAACTTTGCCATGGTAATTTTCACAAAAAAAAAACTGAAAATGCACTAATTGCGACGGCACGAAGTGGCAAATATGTATGAAGACAAATATCAATATCAATATTTGGGATACTAGTCTGATGCGCTGACTGCTCCGTGTGTGCTAATGGGACTACAAGTCTGATGCGCTGACTTTCCGTGTATGCTACATGTAACAACTGTATTGTACCAGCGTGGTAAACGCTACTCTGCTTTATCTGTGATGTACGTATGCTGTAAGACGAAGTCGCGAGATTTTGCCATGAGCGCATTTTTGAACGGAATTTAGAAATTGTAATTCCGTATATTCAGACTCAACTTTCGGGCTATCAGTTTTGTTCCATGCGTGTCATGTTTACCATTGGTTAGAGCCACTTAAAACTATGCCAGCTTATCACTTATCGCATTTGCCAACAGCAAATACTCAGACAAGCCTGTTCTAAAGCGCAGCCAGCGCCTGTTCTGCTATAATCTACAAAGTATGGAAGTACATGTAGATCAAGGCTCAAGCTAAACACTGCACTTCTAACCCAACTAGGTACATTTGTAACTATACATCCACAAGTCGCTTTGATGCGTGTATGTTACGGTAAATGTATCGAATGAATCGAGGGTCATTACTTAGGTCGTGGTTGAAGCATACATGTAGTTATGCATATGCTGATTTTAACGCTAACGAGCCAAGTACCGAAAATTTTATAAGCTGTGTAAAAATCTCGAAGCTTTTGTACCAGATACATCCCATTTTTATCTATCATCTGATCTAGACAGTTATTGATATTCTTCAATAATTCCGAAGTTTAAAGTTGGATCCATTTCGATGTGATCTGTTTTAATTAATTGTAACATTCGGTATGAACATGGGCGCAGGCTGATTGTATTTAATTATGGTTATAGCTGATACCCCAAACTATTCGGGTAGGTACATGTATTCCCGGCCAATAGATCTAATTGTACCTCGACATATTAGATGCCGATTCATAGTCTACACTATTCACAACTTCTGCGACTGTAGTTTGAAAATTTTAACATGTGATCCTATCAAATATAAGTGAACAGCATTTGAATAATGTCGAGGTTCGACGTTGAATGGGTTGAAAGATTGTTGAAACGCTTTCTGTATATTTCAACAAAAATGTAAGTTGTGTATACTCATCACGTTACGGATCACAAAATGTTTTGGGTTGTTTCATTAATCTGCTAAGGGTAAAGCTGTCATTCACATTAGAAAGAGCCGCTTCCAATGAGTACCCACTGCAAACATTTTCTTTGAGAAATAAGAAAGAGCGCTTTGGGTATCCATTGGTCTTGACCTGGTTCCAAGCAGTTTGTATTGCAAAGATATATTAGCAAGTGGCAGCCGAGGAAATATGAAGATAGGGAAGTGGTGGATGAATCTAGCGAAAGGAGGACATAATTTCATTACGTTTTGATATCGAACGCCAACAAAACATTTTTGCTTGATATATTTTGTAGGAGCTCGTCCATACTTTTCTCTGCTTTTGTTTTAAGCTGAGCAGCATGTTACATGTATTTCTTCTTCCTTGAAAATACATTGTACATGTATATAGACTTTGATAACACCGATTATACGTAAATTCTCGCCGTTTCAATTTTGACTGCATTCAGAATTCAAGTCTGTTTCACTGGAAGGTATGCACAATCAGCGAAAAGATTGATCAGCATTTGCGCAAATGAAGACCGAGACAGAGTAAACTTAATAGTTTGCCTTGTTTTTAAGGGAACATTGAAGTGAAGCAATGCATCTGTATTGGTATGAGAGACCTAACACAGCTAAACTACTAATTAATCAGTGCCCGACTTTTACGAATTGAATATCGCGTGATGGGTTCGGGATCAGCTCTTGACTTGGCGACTTCCACATGCGACACACCATTGAGAGTGTAAACTGACCTTAGTATTTTATAACTACTACAGCATGTAGCAACTACATGCGCCACTGCTGCTGATGCTAATTTCACTCCTCTTTCTACAAATGAATTAGTGATGGTTATAATGAAAATGAAAAAAAAGAAAAGAGAGAATTAAACCACGATGCTCGGAATCATATCTGATCACCATTTTTAAACATGTTAATAATCAACTTTCTGATTTGCACAAATACCCATTTTCATCATGATAGAGACCACATTCTAACATTTCATACTGTAGCAATATAATCTGAATTTTAATTTCAAAATTTTCGAACCCTGGAAAATGCTTAATCTTTAGAGCTCGAACTTTAAAGAAATAAGCTGTATGACGAAATACATTTATATTTTTAAATAAATAATGTTAACGATTTATCCGATCACGTTGTGATCCCAAAATGTTCAAATCGAGAATTTCTGAAGTGACATGAACTTTCCCAAAAGAATAATCAATTCGTTTCAAACATCCTGAAATAAACTCGCCAAGTTGTCTATCAGAAAATTAACGTTGACGTCGGAAACACTTTATATACAATTCCATGACGTAGGGACCTATGAACTATTGCCTATTTCTCAGAAACCGCTTAAGATATTGAACTGAAATTTCACATGTATACTCCAGAGACATATAGGTATCAGAAAATATCAATATCTCAATTTCGACCAGGTACCTCATTTGGGCCCAAAATCTCATGGCTGGTCACATATGGCTAAATTTTGGCAAGACCGTAAACTGAATGCAAAACTGTGGATCCTGATCAGCTGATCAGTTTCCTCACTGTTAGTGTTTCTAAAAACGGGATTTTTTATATCTAGGTTAAGCAGGACAAGGGTTAATTTGATATTTACACAAGTGCATTTTTTATAATATAGTAACGTATTTATCTTGACAAGCATCCCTTTCTATTTTACTCTGCTTGCTGGAATTGTTTATATTTTTGTCATCTGCTGTCTTTTTTTTTTTAAATTAATTTACTATACAGTTCTCCGAGAGTCAAACAGATTGGATTAAGATCTGGCCCAATATTTTGTCGGTCCTGATCTGGTTCCAAAACTGTTTGCAAAGGTTATCAGCAGACAACAAATGCAGGCAAAGAGTAACTTCAGCAGTGTATATCTAACCAACTTGCAGGGTTCCACTTATTAGTATGCATTTACAAGCAGAGTAGAAAACAATATACATCCTGATCAGCTGGTTTCAGGATCCAGCTGATTCGGATCTATACTGTTTTCCAAACAGGTTATACCCAGGTACAGCATGGTATGGGCCAAATGATTTACATTATTTACTGGTCATCATATTTTTGTAATTTTATTTTTGTAAATTTTCTCCGCATAAAATTCGACAAAAACACATCAGGAGAAGAAATTTAGGATACTGCCTAATTATGACTATTCCCTATGAGTGTAGATCCAGATCAGCTAGCTTCTGAGAGGCCAGCTGATCAGGATCCACACCGTAAGGTAAAAGACAAAGGTAAAATAATAAATGGATAGAAGAGAAATGAACAAAAATATTCACTAAAAATATATATACAAACTACAAACATGTACTTAAAATGAATAGTTTAGCATTTTAAAAGGATTTTTGCTGAGTGATCATTTTCTTATCAGCCAAACTTAATTCAAGAGCCAGTTTAAACATCTTTTATGGAATGTTTCTTGAGTTTGGGCATTTTCAACTACTTCAGGCAAGCTGTTCCAAATCAAGCATCCAGAATATCTCATGCTCTGCTTAAAACATTCTGTTCTTGGTTTTGGAGGCACAAAACACCTTGATGCAGATCTGAGGTTTACCGATATGTTTAAGTTACTACGCAAGTTATAGTTTTCACCTATATATGTGGGAGTAAGATTGTGATACACTTTGAACATAAACTTGGCCTTTCTTAGAAACAAGCAATTTGACTTGGTTATTGAAATTTATGATATTTGATCTTCAGAAGAAAAAAATTGCTGTTGCACACCCAATTCACGTGAGTAACTCCCATACCAAAAACTGACAGATGGGTTGACAGATGTACAGACTGACAGATGGAGGGGATAACAATATCCCTTTCGCTTTCTTAAAAGCATGGGTATATAAATGGTAAAATAATCATTAAACCCTTAAAGCCTCTTTTGAAATATGAAAATGTGGTATTTAATGATGAGCAAAAAAAAAAAGAATCATTTCTGTGAGGATTCGATAGAAAAATCAGTTCCTTGGGATCAGTCATCACTCGACAAGCCTCTTGACAGTGGTCCTCGGGATGGACTTTTCTATCCTACCCTCACACTCATGATAGAGATTCTAATAAAATCGAATGTGCTGGCCTAAATGTGTTTGTCAATTCTTTTACCGTCTACATTAGCTGAGAATGCAAAGTGGAAAGAGAAAAGAAAATACTTACAACTGCAAGTTCGATGAAACAAGAGGCCACACTCCCGGCAAGTCAGTTTCTGCTGTCTCATCCTCACAATCTCTCCACAACAGCTACACTCATCGTACATCCTGAAAATATACAAGAATAGAAAAGTGAGTTGCATTGAAGAACTTCAAAACTAGCAAAAAGGCCAGAATTTTTTTTATTAGTTGATTTACGAACCCTGCTACTGTAATTTCCAGAAAGTAGGAAAAAAATAAATTTAATTTCTAAAATTATTCTTATATTTTATCCGCACACTCTAAATATTATTTGTTTCGTTAAAAAAAATGTATTTTGAGGTTCTGTCTGTGCAATTTTTGAGAGTGACACTGTTAAATGTGATTGTCCTGTCCAGATTTTTAGGAAAATGATGAAATATTTAAAGATTACCTTACTAGTTTTAGTATTTTTCTGGAGATATTAAAGAAAAAAAGAAAAAAAAAGCTCTGAAAAAAAAAAAAGCTCTGAAAATGACCAGTCAACTGGTCATTTTCAGAGCTTTTTTATTATTTTTTTTCGCCCCCCCCCCCCCTGACCCTATATCTGAAAAAAAATTCCCGTAAATCAACTAATAAAAAAAATCTGGCCTCAGCTACCATAGACCTATAGTCCTTAAATGATATTGTGTGTAGTGATGTTATATACGGCTCAATGGAAGTTTTGCACAGATTTTAAGATCACGTCCAGGTCTGAATGTTTTAGACTTGCAAACGCCATTAGAAAAATGATGTTAGTGGTTCCCGAGACTCAACGTTTGGTTTAAACCCTCTTAGACAATTGAGGCAGCCTTTTTTCATCAGATATTTCATGACGAAATAACTTGCTCACATATAAATTCATCTTTATTACTTGTGCAAAACTTTTGTTGGGCAGTGTTGAATATGATGTTTCAATAGGTATTATGTTTGTGATGTGTAAAATTAATGCTATTCTAAATAAAGATATACATGACAAAAATATAAAATAAATGTTTCTTCTACAAGTACATAGGACAAGCTTAGCAGGCCCCTGGTGGCCATACTTTTTGACCAATCAAATTCTTGGCTTCTTTTTAGGACATGCCTACCTCAACGGCAGGTGAATTTTAAACAACAACTGCCAAAGAAAGAGAATTGAAAATCAGGGATAGTCATGCAATGGATTTCTATGTTTGAAAATGGATTCACTTTACCAGGCAGTGATGTGTAGATATTAACCCTTTTCAGACCAATGGAATTTTCCATAAAGCTATATATGTACAATAATGTAAGAATGTCAAAAAGAAGCAGATGAAAAATTTCTATGTAATCTTTGAATTTTTAGAAAAGATTCTACATTTCATGAGAATAATCTGCCAGAAACCAATTGATTTACATACAATACCAAGTCTTATTTGTTTTTGAAATATGTGTATTCAAAATATTTTGAAATAGAGCAGCAGTCGATGGTACAACAATTGCAAATAACCACTTTTTTACCTATAACCCTCATCTTGGTGTCAAGGTCACTCAAAATGTAGCTCAGTACCTTCTACATAATGTGACCTATGCACCTGTAAAGTTTGAAGTAGCTATGTCCAATGGTTAAGGAGGAGATGCATTTACAAGAAAATATGTATTATGACCTTGACCTAGTGGTCACACAAAATGTTGTCCAGTACTCTCCAACTCATGACCTATGCACCTGCAAAATTTGAAGTTACTACATTCAATAGTATAGGAGAAGATGGATTTACAAGAAAGTACATTATATGACCTTGAGGTCAAGGTCACACAAAATGTTGCCAAGTACCATCCACATCATGTGACCTATGCACCTGCGAACTTTAAAATTGCTATGTCCAATGGTTTAGGAGAAGATGCATTTACAAGAAAATACATTATTTGACCTTGGCTCCAAGGTCAAGGTCACATGAAGTGTTGCCTAGTACCCTCAACATCATGTGACCTATGCACATGTAAAATTTGAAGTTGCTACTTCAAAAAGTTTATGAGATGCGTTCACAAGAAAATACATTATTTGACCTTTGACCTTGGCCTTGGGGTCAAGGTCACATGAAACGTCGTAAGTACCCTCTACATCATGTGATCTATGCATTTACAAGGTTGAAATTGCTACGTCCAAAGTTTAGGAGAAGATACAATTACAAGAAACGTGACACACGGACAGAAAACGGACCAACTTTGGTACGAAATTAATATACCCTATTTTTCTAACGAAAAAGCGAGTATTAATAGCTATCTGCTACAAAGTTGAGGTGGTCTTTTAAGGATTTCTGTAATCAATAAATTCGAAAAATTACTTATAATTTCCTTGCAAGTGTTGACTTGTCTTCTGCTGATAATCTTTGCAAACAGCTTGGACCAAGTTAAGGGCCAAATAAAGGTTGGTCTTGATTTGGATCCAATCTGTTTAATACTGTGATAGCATTTGGAAAAAAGTATTTGGAAGTTTAACTTGAAAAAAAAATTAGCAGATGACAAAAGCTTGAAATATTACCCAGCATGCAGTGTATATTATCAACATACCTGGCCTCGGTCTCGGGTTTGCATAATCTTGGAAGTATATTGCGAACTGCCATCTGAAACACATAGACAATGGGCATGTACACAGTAAACAACAATATGTATCAACAAAGCAAATGCTTCTCAAAACAACTTTTGCATCAGTTGTAACTTTTTTGTTTATCAAAAAAAAAAAACGAGGCGGTAAAAAGTTAAATGTAGCCGAGTTGAGTATGAAAAAAGTTTTATAACCTCAGGGCCTGAGCTTTGTATAAGGTTCGTTTATTTGTTTGTTTGATTTGATTCTTTACGTCCCATCAACAATTTTTCAGTTAAACAGGGACGGGTCTTCCTGGGTTGTACCAGTACTAAGCTAGGATAAATGTGTCTTGCTCAAGGACCACAACGCAGTGACGCCAGTGAGGCTCGAACCCGCGGCCCCTCTTTCTCGAGTCAAGCACTCTACCACTGAGCCACTGCGCTCCCTGAACTCAATGCACATTATTATTTGAAAACACCATAGATGTTGCTCAACTTAAGGTTTTCTTCAGCTCTGAATATCTAGGAGTCATGAGCCCTTTTCTTTGTTTCATCATAGTGTGTTAATTTGATTAGATGTTTCTCTATCATGATGCATTGCATTAGTTAGGAAGCCTCCATGTGAGCTTAGCAATTTTTGTGTTTTAACAACAACAGAATCTAGGGCAAAAATTTGGTGCCAGTAAAATGCATTAAAGCCCCCCCCCCACCCCCGCAGTGGCTTCGGCTGCCACTGGGGGGGGCTTAGGCTGCCAGTCGCTCTAAGGCGGTGGTTCTGTTGTTTGTGGGGGTTCTGTGTTGAACTTTGCTTGGTATGTATTACCTTGTGTCTTTTATAGTTTTGCAACCATTTTGACGAGGAAGAGAGAACTGGTTGCTTTGCTTTTATTGTTTTTCTTATGTCTTGTTACTGTTAAGCACGGGTGGGCATCAGCGGAACTACCGCGAAATCGCGTCAACATAAATTTGTTCCTTCGTCACATATGGGACCTGTCGCGCTAGTTGCATCGTCACGGAAAAGCCAAACAAAGGTAGGTACTCTCGCTTGTTTTGATTTTTTGTAAAAGAATGAGCTAACTATGTAAAAATCCGGCAATGCTATTCCATGAAGATATGATTTACCTTGCTAAACAGGCCAAACGCGATGTTGAAAAAAGCTTTGCTTTGAGTTGAGGACCGTAACCAAATCGAACCCAGAACGGGATTTCGTCAGTTTAATGTCAAAACAAAGAAAGTATGCTTATGTTTTGCCAGTATTAGCTCAGAACAAGAGCATTTTGCACATGACGTGTACATAGCAGCCCTCTATTCGCCCTTCGGACTTAAAATACCGAACCGATCATGTTCTGTGAAGAAATGATGCCAAAAGTTTCAGGCGCAATAGCGCCTTAGCCATCGCGGTAGTTGTTACGCTCTAGTACCTTAGAGTATACCATGTCAATACAGGACCGTAACCAAATCAAACCCGGTCGGGATTTCTTCAGTTTAATGTCAAAACAAAGAAAGTATGCATATGTTTTGCTAGTTTTAGCTAAGAAGAAGAGCATTTTTCACATGCCATGTTCATAACAGCCCTTATTCGTCCTTCGGACATAAAAAAATCGAACCGATCATGTGCTATGAAGCCAAAAAATTCAAGCAATAGCGCCTTAGCCATCGCTCTAGTTGTAACGTCCTGCTCTAGTTCCTTCGAGTATACCATGTCAGTACACATGTACATGCAGTGCATGCAGCCGCGGAGAGAAATGTGTGTTATATTGTAGTATCTACTGAAACACCCAATACCAACACCAATCCATCTCAAATGCTGCTCCCCGTGTACAAACTTACCCTGCCCCACTCAAAGTTCTCACCTCCAAGACCGCCACAGCATTTAGCTCAGCCTTTTGCGCAGATGCGCTACAGATGTAAGTATCAGGTCTCGTCCACGGCCTAAATATACTTGAAGTGTATATCATTTATCTACATGTATATATGTCTCAGTAAATGAGATTTTGTCGCTTATCGCATGTGCCACGACTCAGATTAGCTTGTGCATTTTTAAAGTTTCATCAGAACTTTCACTGCTCGCACACGCAAAGTATGGATGTAGATAAAGACAAGACCACATTTTAGACCACCAGCTGGATTTAAAATTTGGTCTTGGGGGGGGGGGGGGGGATTGGAGGTGAGGACTTGGAGTGGGGTAGGGGTAAATGTGCTAGTTTGTACACGGGGAGCAGCATTTGAGATGGATTGGTGGTGGTTTGGGGTGTTTCAGTTGATACTACAATATAACACACAGTTCTCTCCGCGCCTGCATGCACTGCATGTATTGACATGGTATACTCGAAGGTACTAGAGCGCGAAGTAACAACTACCGCGATGGCTAAGGCGCTATTGCGCCTGAAACTTTTGGCATCATTTCTTCACAGAACATGATCGGTTCGGTATTTTAAGTCCGAAGGGCAAATAGAGGGCTGCTATGTACACGTCATGTGCAAAATGCTCTTGTTCTGAGCTAATACTGGCAAAACATATGCATACTTTCTTTGTTTTGACATTAAACTGACGAAATCCCGTTCTGGGTTCGATTTGGTTACGGTCCTCAACTCAAAGCAAAGCTTTTTTCAACATCGCGTTTGGCCTGTTTAGCAAGGTAAATCATATCTACATGGAATAGCATTGCCGGATTTTTACATAGCTCATTCTTTTACAAAAAAATCAAAACAACCGAGAATAACTCATAACGGAGCAACATTTCGCTCAAACGACGCACGACCCGACCAAAGGGGCATGTACTCTCAATTTTTCTTCATACGTAGGCATGGACCCTGCATCTACTGTTTACCAAAGACAAAATATCTAGAATATCATCATACCACCCCGCCCCAAATAAAATTATGAAATTTTAGCAACCCAAATAAATATCCCCATTCTGTACATTGACCTCATGAAAAAAACTTAAAATCACAGAAATGACCCCAAAACCATTCGAGTTGACCCAAAAATATCCACAAAATTTTCAAACTCCCAAAATATTCATTTTTCTACCCCCCTCTACCCCCCAAAAAATATTCATTGAAATTCAAGAATTTGAACCCCCAAAATGACCCGAGCCTACGTATGTGTGAAAATATCTGAGTACACCCCCTCCTGGGACTGGACCTGTTTACATGTCTACAAAATATCAAGGGTAACTTTAAAATTCGATCACGGGAAACAATTAAAAAATTATCAAGGGGGAACAACAATTCCCGACCTGCCTACCAAATATGCAACGCAAAATACTGAACCGTTCAGAGGTAAGCGGAGGTATTCATCCAATCAGGCTATGTTTAAAGTAAAATTTTTGACTTAAAACTCAACTTTCATTGTTATAAAGGAGGTCGAGAGGCAGTATATGGAGATAGATAATGAAAATATCTGGACTGTTCTAAACAATCTTACATCTGCATGCCAACGGACGGTCGGTTTAGTTTATCGCCATATCCCCGATTCTTAACCGGTTGGGGATAGATGAGAATGGCACCAAAAAATTCTTATTTGTACACAATAGAGATATGTTTTGATTGTTCGGTTCCGTATGGGGTTTCCGTTTCCAAAACAAAACTGTTATTGAAAATAGACCATATTCCTACTGTCCTGCCAGCCAAAAGTGACAGTGACTTCATGTTTTGCTTACAAAGTTATCAGGGACTTAGTCGATAGATCACTTGTGTAATAATCCTATCTTGAGGATAGGATACATACACATGTGATCTATCGATTCGCGTAAGCTCAAGTGAAGTGTACACGTTAGTGTTTTACTTAGCAATTATAAACAAAGTATTGTGTCACTGTCACTCTTGGTTGGCACGACAGTAGTTACATTTGTTTGATTTGATTCTTTACGTCCACTCAACAATCTTTCAGTTATGCGGGACGAGTCTTCCTGGGTTGAACCAGTACTAAGCTAGGATAAATGTGTCTTGCTCAAGGACCACGACGCAGTGACGCTGGTGAGGCTCGAACCCGCGGCCCTTCGGTCTCGAGTCAAGCACTCTAAAACTGAGCCACTGCGCTCCCTAGTTACATTTGTATTTTCTATTGCATTGTATGATTGGAACTTCAACTTTAGTAGAATGAATGCCTCGCTTGAATGCATGATATTTTTCATACGGATTTCTCGTTATTATGTGGTTTCAATTTACAGCGTTTCCTCTTTCTGGTGCTTAGTGTTTGTTGGCTGCGGTATTTAATTGTGACAAATCGTGGGCCTTCCATAATCATTTATGCTAATAGAAAAATTGCTCTCGCACTATACTACTTGGAAGTATACGACACATGTGAACTTGACCTAGTAAAGAAGTCTATCTCCGTTTTATGTCTTTGCACTAGACTCTTCAACAAGTCATTGCACTTTATCCCCATTTAAGCCAGATGGGATTTCCCATTAATACTAATTGGACCTGTCCATTTCCGTTTTAAGGGTTGTCGGGTGTTGGTTTTCCTTTTAAATCAAATTTCAAAAGACCACTGCAACCAAAAAGGAGAGACCCGACCAGACGCCGCATTATGCGGCGTCTGATCTGGGTCTGCGCTGTTTGCCTATGTCCCATAAAAAGGACACAAGTGGCTTATATGGGTTAAGTTGGCTTAGTAAGATAAACTTAAAACCAAAAGTACCTTTACAGAGTTGATGCATACACATTTTAAGGGTATTGGTGAAACATATTTTAAATGTTTTTTTTTTTATATAACAGTCCAATCAATCATTTGTGAGACAGTCGAAAATAATGGTTTTCTTCGTTTTGAATCAGGCAAGGGAGCAAAATAAACGTTTCCAAAATGCATTGCTGTAGCTTTGAGAAAGGATAAATAAAAATGTTAAAGACCCAGCCTGAAAGATATACTATTAAATTGTTGTTTAAAGCCTAAGTTCAAATTCTCCCGGATCACCCTACGAGTAAAACAATTTAGAGAGGTGTTTTACATCTATACCCTTTTGTGAACTTTACAGGGCTTTCAATGGAATTTTCTTTACAAATGCTCTGCCTTTTTTCTTCCAAACCGACTGGAATTTTTATCAGATTATCTTGTCAAATACTCTGGGCATAGGTCCAAACAAATCACTGATTAAAAATAAATTTGATCAGATGTAGTTGTTGCACTGCATATACTGACATGGTATACTCGAAGGAACTAGAGCGTGACGTTACAACTAGAGTGATGGCGAAGGAGCTACAGCGCCTGAAAACTTTGGCAGCATTCCTTCATAGTGCATGATCGGTTCGATTTTTTTACGTCCGACGGACGAATAACGGCTGTTATGAACATGCCATGTGTAAAATGCTCTTGTTATAAGCTAAAACTGGCAAATCATCTGCATACTTTCTTCGTTGTGACATAAAACTGAAGAAATTCCGTTCTGGGTTCGATTTGGTTGCGGTCCTCATCTGAAAGCAAAGCTTTTTTCAACACCAAGTTTGGCCTGTTTAGCAAGGTAAATCATATCTACATGGAATAGCATTGCCGGATTTTTACATAGTTTGTTCATTCTTTCACAAAAAATCAAAACAAGCGAGAGTACCTACTTTTGTTTTGCTTTTCCCTGGCGATGCCACTAGCGCGACAGGTCCCGTATGTGACGAAGGAACAAATTTACGTTGACGCGATTTCGCGGTAGTTCCGCTGATGCGGTTCAGTGGCTCTTCCTCACAGTGCCGTGGGTTGGTCTGCAGTGTGTGATTGTGGTATTTCCTGATCATACTTACTTAATTTTTAACAGCATTTAAAGAATTGCTTATTTTAAGGGTCAAACTATTTTTCAAAAGGTTTAATGTTATTTTTTTATCTCTCCAATGCTTATATTTGTTTGCTTAATTTATACATGTTTTATATATGCTAGACATTTCATCACTGTATACAGCTAAATTAAGATGAAACATAATAGTGAGCATTTTGTAGCTAAGTAAGATATATTATTCATTGAGCAAGCCATAAAAACATATACATGATGTATAGCTTATCATATGGCAACCGTCATATACCTATCCATATATGGCTATCATTTCTTTGTATCTACATCGTGTCCAGTTTGGCTTGATTTAACGCAAAGACTAAAGAATAAATCCAATGAGCCACAGGGATTATTTTCGGGGGGAGCCAGGACGTTTGATTTTGGTACTTATGGCAGTGTGACACAATGAAGGCTCAGTCCAGCCTGTCACGCAAATAAGTAGCTCAATTTAAGACTAGATGTAGATTAAGATTCAGATCAGAATTTAGCCCCACAGTGTCAGCATTGGCTTATACTAGGCCACATATAAAGATTAAAAATATTGCGTCTTAAATGAGAGTTTCAAAATTTCATCTGGCATCTATGTTTCCCTACTATTCCTACGACAAATTATTCCCATTGTTTTATTGAGCTCGGTCACTGGCAGTGAACCCAAACCAGTGTACTGGCTGATTTTTTATTTTCTAGTTTTTCATGTGCTTACTAGTTTTATTTAGATTTACACATGTACTAACAACTGAAATCTCTAGTCGAATATCCATATATGATTCTATATAGTCATATTTATCAAAGTCTACCAATCAATGTCATCTTTTCAAACCAATCAAATTATCTTCGACTTCAATAATATCAATCAAAACATTCCACAAAATGGTCTTTTTGCTTGACCAATTTGGCAGTAAATGAAGATTTAAAATTTAACATAACTATAATTCTATTCTGAAGTGAGTGAATAAGTCAATTAGGCCTAAATGAAATATATGTGTGGTTCCTGTTGCATACCAACAAAATTTAGGGTAGGTAGGGAAATTATTAAATTTTGTTATAACATTTAACAAAGAAAATAGTGACACAATCTGAAAAAGTGCCCATTTTAGGTATTTTTTTTCTCCAAAGACCATTTGAATGTTTAGGGTAGGGTTAAAAAATTAGGGTAGGTAGGCCAACAGGAACCACACATACATTTCATTTAAGCCTTAAATAAATTTCCCAAAATAACTGCATTAAAATCTATTCACTCTTGTTATTAGGACCAGTTTAAAGCATGACTGCATTTGACCATAATTTCTATAGCCAAGGATAATTGCTCAATTACTGCCCCAAAGGTACTAAATGTTTGCTCTACTACAAATGTACATACTGTTATTTTTCTAAATTTTGGGATACCCTAAGTTTTTTGTAATCAGGCTTAAATTTGACCACAAAGTAATGCCATGAAAAGATACAGACGAAAATGCAAATAGCTTTAAACCTGATAAAACTGTTTCTCTTTTAGCAGTCTGATCTGGTTCAGCACTGTTTGCACTTAAAAACTATTAGGTAGCAGTAGGTTATGGGTGTTATGATTAATTTAATGAAAAACTTTCAGATTTAAAAACCCCAACATAAAACCCATAAAATCCCAAAAACCTGCCCTCATAAACCTGTAAAACCCGCCGGGTTGGGCTTTATGATAAAACCCGGGTTTTATGCCAACCCAGTCAGGTCATACACAACACAAAGAACACAAATGACAGGAGATGCACTGACCAGGCCGCGTAGCGCAGTCGGTAACGTGTCTGGCTACAGATGCGTGTCTGACTGCAGATCCAGGGGTCGCGAGTTCGATCCCGGTCCGGTCCCATACTTTCGTGGAGATTGATCATGAAATAATTTCTACGGTCATTCTCCTCCCTTCCGCTGATTTATTCAAGAAGGGTTGTTGTCAGTTACAAGCGAAAGTATGTGCACAAATTACTGGTTAACCGCTTGGTCAAGCCTGCCCAGGAAAAAGTGTGGTTAGGTGAACTGACTGTCCCACAATGACCATAGCTGTTGACTTGGGACGTAAAGCAACAAAACAACAAACAAAGGAGATGCACTGCTATATCAACACCTGAGATTTATAACAATAGCCTTTACTCTCTGAAAGAAACTAATTCTTTTGAAGGTCATTTAATAAAAGGACACATGGCAAATTACATATGCATAGATACTAACTAGTAGAGTGCGCAGTCAATGGGGGGCCATCGCAAATCTCCACGCTAAATCTTTTTACTCCTCCCAGCACCTGAAGTCCCACCTCCGGGCATGACCCTGGCAACAGAATGAAAATTCTGTTCAATATGTTTCCTATCTTTTATTTGTGAGAACACACACAAAGTTTGGTATAAAAATCTTTGAAATTGATATGTTAATGATATTTGACCTTTTGACCTCACCCCAAGGTCACCAGTTCGACCCTAGGATGAAAATGTTACTTGCATTCTGTTCTGCTTGTCATCCCCATCGATTTGATATGCTACATGACCATGTTTGAAAAAAATATTTTTTGACCCCTTGGGCACCCCCAGTGCCCCAAAGTCCCACCCCTGGGGCATGACCCAGGCAATAGAATTAAAATTCCCTCTGATATGTTTTGTATCTTTCATTTGTGAGAACACACACAAAGTTTGGTATAAAAATCTTTGAAATTGACATGGTAACCGAAATTTAATGATATTTGACCTTTGACCTCACCCCAAGGTCACCAGGGGGTGGGGCCAAAATTTCTTTTGTCGTTGTATGCCCCATTCATGTGAGTAGCTCACACTCCAAATTTGGTTGAATTTCGTCCAACGGTTTAGGAGGAGATAGCATAACAGACAGACAGCAGGATGGAATTTGATTTTTGACCCCTAAGCACCCCAATGGTTTAGGAGGAGATAGCATAACGATCGCATGGACAGACAGACGGACGGAGGCGATAACAATATCCCCTTCGCTTTTTTAAAAAAGCATGGGATAATAAACAGAAAGAAAAAAGTTTGCATTACATGTCTTAGATAGGTTTTTTTACTTTTGACTTCAATGAAAAAATGGGGATCTGAAATGTTCGATGAAAGAAACGTAATCATTTCAGTCATTATTTAGGCTATATGAACATGGGGGTATTTAGGATCCATGATAGGAACACCCTTTACAAAATAGGTGACCTAAAATACAATGGCAAATATTTTTTTAAGTGTGGGGCAAGTTTGGCTTTGGGCCGAACTTGCCCTGACTAAAGAGGCCGAACTTGCCCCTGACAGACTATTTCCAAATATCATGTGATAGCTCCTTTAAGATGGAGAAGAAATTAACAATGTTTTATATCGAAGCACATAATCCTTTGGTTATAAAAATATAGAATTTAAATCAGAATCTTAACACATCTTTAGAAATTACTATGAGAAATTTACTAATCATGCAAGAAAACAAGTTTTCTGGTACAAAATCAATGTACAAGTAATTTCCAAATATGTTTCCCAGCCCCATATCTAATATAGCCACATGCCGAACATGCCCCGAGGCCGAACTAGCCCCGGTCTCCCCTAGTTGTTTAGAAATTTCAGTTTGCTTTGATTCTTTACGTCCTAGTCAACTTGTTTAGTTATGTCGGGACTGGTCTTCCTGAGTAGCACCACTAAGCAAGGATTAATGTGTCTTGCTCAAGGACTCAACACAGTGACGCCAATGAGACTCGAATCCGAAACCCCTCGATCTTGAGACAAGAACCCTTCCACTAAGCCAACACGTGCTGCACTCCCGAGAAATTTGTTGTTCTCCAAGAGAACTTTCATTGATGCCCATCCATATAAGATCTTATATAGAAACTTGCCAGCCATGCTGTGTTGTACGGATCTGAAGTATTTATTAATGCGAGCAGCAACGGATCAGACGAGCCTGCGCAAAAGCACGGTCTTGCCAGAGCCTTTTCTGTTCGCACACACAGTTTTCATGCCCGCATGAATCAAACGTAAAGCAGAAGAAACCGTTCACCTACCTTAGAATACGAATCGATTCTGAAGAAAAGCACGTGCTGTCGAATATTTATAGTGAGTACGATCGATGAAAGCCATGGGAAAAGGGACCTACTTATTCATGTGCTTCATGATAGTCATGATAGGAAAACCATAAAACCACTGCGTTGACTCGTCTGATCTGAATCATCGCTGTCAACACTTATTTTGCTGTTGGGGTGAGAGCGAGGCCCTGTGCACCGGTGCTACCAGGTAAAAAAAAACAAACGGAGACTACCCCACTGAGAGAAAAAAGAGGAAAAAAGAAAAAAACAACACATGCGCGGATCCAGGAATTTTCGTCAGGAGGGGGTCCAGGTCAGCCTGACAAAAAATACAGAAGTCAAATGGCCAATTTCAAAGAAATCTATATTTTCAAGGTTCCAGAGGGGGTCCAACATTTTCCATGGGGGGGGGTCCAACTTTTTCCAGGGGGGGGGGGGGGTCCAATTGCTTATTCCCTATAGAAACCCATATAACTTGTGATTTTCCAGGGGGGTCCGGACCCCCTGTCCCCCCCCCCCTGGGAGGGTCTCATCTATACATTGCGACACTTAGTTGCATCAACGTCGACGGCTAGGTAAACCATCGGCGCATCTTCACGTTTACGTAGACTTTTTGTTACGACGCACATTGAAGTTGAAGTGAAATAAAATGGCGTTTTCACGCAGCTAGCACTCACACCTTATATCAATGCCAGAGAAATAGTACCTTCTCCTTTAGCATTTATGTCACTTTCCTGCTAGTTTGCGAAAAGAGGGCGATGTTTGCGTTTGTTTGCTTGTTTGTTTGGTCGCAGCCAACAATGTTTCAGTTATGTCCGTCCGGGTCTTCCTGATGCATACCAGTACTAAGCAAGAATTAATGTGTCTTGGTCAAGGACACAACACATTAAGGCCGATGAGGCTCGAATCTGCAAACCCTCGGTCTCGAGTCAAACACTCTACCACAGAGCAACTGTAAACCCTAGTTCGTTGCTTTTCGTTCCAACAACAGCCGAGGTCATATGGAGATGGAGCCACGGCTTAAAGTCACACCTAACAGACTGGAGAAGCTGAGATCCCTGGGTACAAGGCGAGTGGTAGGGTGGCTCCAAGAAGCGAGCAATGTTGTCACTGATATCCATTCGGAGTATCTTAGACTTAATTGGAGAAAAGTTGCGTATTTAAGTGTGCCTCTCTTCTGGTTCTCTTCTGAAAGCTAACGGTCCAGTTTGCCACCCCACCCGGCCCGCCCCAAACCAAAGCCCCTGACGAAAGAATTGTAAAGTATCTAATATCCTTTAACTTTGGAATTTTGGCATGTGACTTGCGACTTGTGGCTTTTGAATGGTCCGTTTTTCCAGATGATTTATTTGTAGCAACAGCTGTCGTTGTGCCGCGTGGGAGTTGGTTACTTCTCCCCATACAACGGAAAGCAGAATACTGCTTAAACATAGGGGGCGTGAAAATTGCTGCACCCTACCGTAAGTTCTCGTCAACAGTTAAAATAAAACCGAGTCTGCTGTTTCCTAACTGGCGAATCAAGATGAATATATTACATATAAGCCGCGACATCACAATGTGGTATGTGCGACCAGCCAAGCCTCCGATCAGGCTGCGCATACGCGCAGTCTGATCAGAGCCTTTGCTAGTCGCTTGAATATTCTATGAGTGTCAAGCTACTGACTGAACATCATTTGGAGTTTCTAAGCTTAAAATGAGGCTGTACAGGCTCGTCTGAGTCTACACTTGTCAAAATGCCACATTGCTGGAAATCTCATGCCACGGCTCAATTATACTACTAGCGCAAACAGTAAACGTAAAGAAATGTGCCACACAGTAGCAAGAAACTCAATTGGTCTAAATCGCTCACATGAGCAGTTGACCTTATGGTTTATGAGATTTTTTTTATTTTCTCTTTATGAGTTAATGACAACGAGTGACCAATTCAGACCCAGGCACATGTTGGCAGGGTTTATACAGTTGTATACTATACTTTTGACTTATTGCCTCACTGTGATTAAAACCATGTTATAAAATATTGTACAACTGTTTATGAAAGAAATGGTAAAAATTAATTTAGTCTCTTAAAAATTCAGGTGAATTTTTTAATAAAATGAAATCTAAAGGTTTTCTAGCATCTGGTTTGTCTACATATGATTTCTCTACTCTCTATACTACGTTTCCCCATAATATAATCAAAGAATAACTAACGGAATTAATTGAACAAAAAATTAACTGATAGGGCTTACTTTATTTGATTTGTAATAAGAAGAATGTTGTTGTTTTTTTACTTCTGAACAACAAAACGATATAAGTTGTGGTCATGCCAAAAAATGTATGATTCTCTCCATTATCTTTTGTACAATATATTTATAAAATTTGGTTCGAATTTATATTGACAAATTGTAGGTATTCCAGTGGGTACTAATTGTGCTACCATGTTGCAGATTCGTTTTTGTTTTGTTATGAGAGAGACTGCATGCTGTCTCTGTCAGACAATAATCAAACTGATATTATTGAGGCTTTCAACTCCACCTCCAGATATTAAGATGACTTAATATTGACAATCCTTATTTTGAACAAATGGTAGGGCAGATATAGCTCACTGAACTTCAGTTAAATAAGGCGAATTCTTCCGATACTGAAGCCCCGTTTTTGGACTTGAATTAGTCCATATCAAATGGCATTGTTTTTATAAATGGGATGATTTTACTCTTGAAATAGTTAATTTTCCATTTCTTGATGGAGATGTTCCTCGCTCCCTTTCTTATGATGTATATTTTTCGCAGCTTATTTGTTTTGCAATTTAAGAGGAAACCATAGCTATAAACCGTGATTGGGTTTAAACTAGGCATGCAGACTGTTGCATGATATCCAAATTATATCCAACCCTTATATAACGTTTTACTATCTTTTTGAATTGATCACTAAAATTAGGTTTTCCAACAATTCGTTTGAATTTATAGACTAAATCACCATAAAATATAGGTTCTGATATGCCTTGTTGCAGATGAGTTTTTAACCCAATGTTGTAGCTTCATGAGAAAGAGCCACATACCAATCACAAGACACAAGGAAGGCAAACAAAGTGGAGCAAACAGCTCTCTCTCTCTCTCTCTCTCTCTCTCTCTCTCTCTCTCTCTCTCATAAAGATGATTGAAAACTAGAAAGGACACAAAACAATGCATAACATAACATAGAGCAAACACAGAACCCCACAATAGGAGCAACAATAAACAACAAATTAACAATGGAACCACTGCCTTAGAATTGACAATAGCCTAAGCCACTGAAGGCTTATATGCATTCTTCCAGCACCAAATATCTGTTTTGAATGTTTCCATCCATTTTTAAAGAAATAACCAGAAGACCAGAAGACAATGGTAAGAAAATGGGTTCAAAGAAGAAGTTTATAAATTATAAGAATCATTTTGAGGGGGGGGGGGGGTCAAAATGTGGGTAACGTAATTCACATGCCTAGGACTGCTACCTTCTTAGATGTGCATGAACAAATATTTCCCTGTAAAATGTCAGGTTCAAGTTTGCTGCTTAAATTATTTACGAACCCCTTTGCAATTTAGAAGTGAGCCATTGTATTTGATATTAATTAAGGTTGCTTAAAAATATAGAAATAGAACAATACTTTAAATTCTGTATAGTTAAAAACTTGTTGTTATCTACTAGCCCAGAATACTAATTGTGGACCATCTAATTTCAACAAGCGTCTATTCATATACATTTGTATACACAAAACAGAAAGCTTTAAGTTTGCACAAAATTAATCTAAAATCTAACCAGGCCCGTAGGAAGCAATTACAGATTGGGGGGGGGGGGGGGGGGCACACATAAAAAGCAATTACAGATGGGGGGGGGGGGGGCACACATACATTTTTTTAAAATGACAGACCATTTTTTTTTTTTTTTTTTTGGGGGGGGGGGGGCATATTTGTGCAAATTATTGGGGGGCCCCCGTGCCCCCCCCCTATTCCTACGGGCCTGCTAACCCAGAAAAATAGCGAGAAATTTCTAGGTTATGTAATTTGCACAGTATATTTGCTGAATTATGTTGAACTTTATGGGGTATGAATTTAAATATACAGGTTTATTTTTCATTTAACTAAGCAAGTTATAAGTATATCAGCTCAGAAAAACATTATAACTTTGCTGTACACGCTTCTGTAGAATGAACTGGGATGTCAAAGAGAGGGTGGCTATTTCAAAGGCTGTATATAATTAATTATGAAACTCTCAGTAAAAGCAGCCAGGCGCGTTGATTAAAAACGATTTAAAATAATGATTACAACAACCGAAAAACAAGACAGAATCTATAAATCAGAATTATTTTGTTGCATTTGACCTCAGGATTGGACTGAGCCAATTTTATGTAAAATGTAAATTACGTCATCAGTTTGTGGTCAGTACGTTACTACTTTCAATCAGGTTCATTCCAAAAATCCTAATGAATAACCCCACAGACATTCCAGAGATTCACTATTGGTTTTGATAAAAATACTTTGCGTATACTTGTATTTTTTGTATTATTATTATCGCTATTGTAAAACAAAAACAAATATTTTGTGAGGCAGGAATTCTTCTGATTTTTCTGATTGAAGCAACATAAGTCACAGTAACGTAATTCACAAATTCAGTTATTCACTTAAAACTTCTTGTATGGATTCTTTACTGTATGGTACATTGCATGGTTATAGGTCTACATTTTATTTATGTTGAATTTTAAACCTTTTCTTTAACACAAACTAGACATAGGGCAATGTAAGACTGCAGATATTTTTCAATAATTTCAGTTGTTCGTTCATAGCTACCTTGTGGGCCTAAATATTGGTTTGGGTTTTCATTTACTCCTCTTCTTTGTGTGTTCTTTGGCAAGCTTGCAAATGGTTAAATTGCCTTATGTGTAAGACTGATAAACCTTAGATAGTGTGTAGACTTTTGGTGCACATGAACCTATCAGTGAACTTCTAAGTCATCGAGGTTCAACTGTATTCTTAAATGCTATAATGACAGTCCATTGAGGTCACACCTCTACCCTATTAATAAAGAAGAAAAGGGTAACCAAGTTTTGAGACAAATTTTACCCATACCTGACACTGTGGCTACTTGTTTTCACATTGATTGTAACAAACAATGTAGCTACAAATTGTTTGACGATTAAGCAATAATGCTTGAAATAGTGCCAAATTATCATCACAATTTTATTTTGATATATAAACTTAAATTCATCTGATTTGCTTTCGAGTTGAGAGAGAGAGAGAGAGAGAGAGAGAGAGAGAGAGAGAGAGAGAGAGATCGTTTAGACCAATAACCTATCCTAGACCATTAAGCAGAAGTCTTGTTAATGAATTCACAAGTTATTTTGCAATTACTAAACAGGTATCTACACAGTATTGCGATTAGCCTTTTAGAATTTTTTAGAAGTTTTTCAGGTTTAGGCAGAACAGAAATCCTGCTAGGTAGCTCCACACATACTGTGTTATGGGGCTGTACCGAATATTTGTCAAAAGCCCAGATCTACCTCACTCGGACTACCCATTCAAAATTTAGGATAGTTTTCGTCATAAAAGCATGCCTTTAGTTCTCAAAATACCCGCTCAGTGGCTTCTGACTTTTGTCGATTTTTTACCAGGTCTTGGTAACTTTTGGTATCTCAGGGGCAATCTCGAGTCGAAAACAGCCCAAATACTGCCTAGTTCTATCCAGCCAATATCATGAGAGCCAAATGAAATTTCTCCTGTCAGAGGACAATTAGTAAAGTGGGTTTTCACTAGCTGGGCAATGTTGTTGCTATTCATTAGGCTGCAAGAAATAGTAAAGAAATATTTTAATGCATTATACTAAAACGTTGTGTTACCTCGTAAGTAAATATTCATTATAGACAAAAGCATCACAAACACTTTGCTATCTTGAATACCACACTCTCTTATGCAAGAGAAGCTGATCAGTATGTTTCGATAGTTGGCTTTTTGTTGTTGTTGTTGTTTTTTTTTTACATAAAATATGCCCTGGATTCAAATGGGATAACGACAACGGTCTCCATTTGGGGACTTGAATCGGTGAGCACACCACGTGTTCACGCAGCTTGAAGCTAATCTACGCAAATCTAACAATCATTTGTTTTATCAAGACGCAAAAATCCTAAAATACTTAAGCTCCTAAAGCATAGCTGAGTATGAACTTCGAAATAAGACATAAAAGAACCTGCTGACGTGTTTATATTGTCCGCCATCATTGCTCGAAAAAAACACTGTATACGCACACCGGGTAGGTGGCAATCGAAAACACTCTTGACAGTCGACGAATACGGATCAAAATTCGCTAGAAACAGTGTTTTCGATTGCAACCGAAAACTCTGTTTCTGGAGATTTTTAATCATGCTACGTTCGTCGATGGTATCAACGTTTTCGATTGCCGCCTACCCGGTGTGATCAGGTCAGGGTCCGAATGCGTGATATTTTAGGCTAAAAATGACCACAAAATCAGGGAAAAGGCACAGGTACAGTGTGGACCCAGCTTTAGAATACATAGGAAACCGTACAAAAATGGACTGCAGTGAGTGTTCAATTCTTAGGCCTCTGCATATCCGTAAACGAACAGACCTCAACGACAGCCTGGCCTTTTTTTTTAAAAGCTTCGTGTAGATATTTGTATATTTTGTAAATGTTCTAGTGACTTATAAATGTAGGCATATATTTGATAGATGTTTTTGAAGGAGTTGACAATGATTTGCTTAAAGATAATCGAAGCAATTAGAAGTGTTGTTAATTGTTGATTAAGGTTTAGTAAGTGGAATGTCATCATGGCGGTGGTATTTAAATATTAATGTTCAATTAATGATTACGAACGTTTTGAGTATATTCTTTAAGTCAAAGTATATTTAGATCATAGGTATTATGCTTAAATTCTGTGAGTAATTTACTTGAAAAGTTTAAATGCCTGAAAAGCCCCTTGCAGATTGAGGATATAGCAGAACAGAATACTATTGGAGAAAAAATCCTGTTTGTGTATTTATATAGGCTAGATAATGCATCATGTACATATTGTATAATATTCGACACAAAATAAATTTCTATGTCTATGCATGTCTATGTCATCAACTTTATGTGAGCAAGACTGCTGTTGCAGGTCTACTTGTAAATCGTGAGTTGTCTATCATACATGTATCGTTCATCTATGAGCGTGGACAGTTTGCTTCAAATAATTTCTACCCACTGGAAAGATTTGGATCAGAGGTGATCCATCTGAGCTTGTTACAAACACTTTAGAATACGGCAAGTATAGTAATCAGACTCAGTATAGTGGAGTAAGCTAATTTCGCTAAGAATGCAATTTCGCCTATTGAACATTCCCACCTTTTTTCTACCAGGTAGGGATCACACGGAATTCCGCGGCTTGCCTTTGTCACGGATTTTCATGACATTGAACTTTTTGGAAGGTAGCGGTTTTCCGTGAAAATGCTAAATATATTCCATTGGGGAGCAGTTATTGTTTGTACTTTATCAGCGTCACGGAAATCCGCGACATTCTTTGTTAATTTAAGTTTGTACACGCATGGTATTTGTTGTATCGTGGTCAACCTTAGCTCAACTTTAGGTTTGCTTAAGCTCTGACATCTGTGAGAAATGAGCATTTTTCTTTGTTTCATTTTAATGTGTTATTATGCCTCCCACTGGAAGGGTCGGGTGATATATTGTTTTTCCCCTCCCGTCTGTCTGTCTGTCTGTCCGTCACAAAATCCTGTCCGCTCTATAACTTGATTACCGTTAGAGATATTTCAACGAAACTTCATACATTTGTAAAGCACATTCAGACGACGTGTCATGCACAAGAACCATAGCTCTTGCATGTTTATTTATCAAGTTATTCCCCTTGTAACATAAATATGGGCATTTTGTTCACTCTGTAAGTTGGCATTGTTAAAACTATACACTTCTAGAGCACAATGAGACCATGCGTCATGTACAAGAACGATAACTCTGCTTTGGATGTTTTGGAGTTATTTCCCTTTGATCAGCTGCAATGCTATTTCGTGTCCCCTCTATAACTTGGTAATGCGCATTCAGATGATGTGTAATTCACAAGAACCACAACACTTACATGTCTATTTTCCAATTATTCCTCTTGTAACACATGTTTGAGATTTTTTGAGTCCAAAAAGGGGGAGACGTTTTTGTAGTTTTTGTAGAAAAACAATTCTAGTTTCTCTGTGGTGATATATTGCATTTGTTAGGAAGCCTAAATGCGAGCTAAACCGTTTTGCGTTTTACCAACAACAAATCTAGAGTGAAGAATTGGCAGCTATAAAATGCATTTAAGTCCCGCATAGCTTAGGCATATGTCCGTTCTAAAGCAAAAACAGTAAGTGAGTATCCTCAGGAAATACCGCAATCACAAACTGCAGACAAACCCATGGCATTGTGACGAAGAGCCACATAGTCTGGAAAAAAAATCAGAAAAAGACGCTTATTTAAGAAGGTACAGGCATTTTGTGAAGAAAAGGTTTTGAGATGCTTATGAAGGGTATTTTGGTATGCTGAATCCAAAAACCAATGTTGGCAAGCTGGCGTCTTCACTATCTAATTTGCATATTTCCAAGATGGCCGCCAAATTGGAGAAAAATCTATAAAAATCTTTAGAGTAACATGTTAAGGATGCCAAACTGGTACAAATAAATCCAAAAGCATCTTCTCATGATTGGGGACCTTCACTGACATCAATTTATGCATTTAGAATTAAAAATATGACCAAGAGGTAATCAGGGGAGATAACTTGAGCAAAAAATCTTGCTTCCGACTTAGTTAGGGTTTTTCATGATAGTTCATGCATATTATCTGGCCCAAATGTGTCAGGAATGATTTTATAAAAATGAGAACCTTGAAAAAATGCACCACAATAATATCGCCATTGTTTGCAGGAAAATATAGCGATTTAAGCAAAATTTTGTAAGGTCCAGCTAGGGGAGGGGGTTAATGCGATTTTAAAGAAAGTGGGCCTGTACTTACAAAATGACTCGTATCTCATCAGCAATTCACCCTACACTATTAAACTTGCTTGCAAATTATAGCTTAGATATAGTACTTTCATTTGATGGAATGGTCTGATATGCAGCTTAGTTATCTAATTTGCATATTCATCAATACTGATGAAAATTTCAGAAAATAAGGGCAAATATAATCTGAATTCTGCCTCCAAACTGTCCTTGTTTCATGTTATTATATCATCAGTGATACAATTTGACAAGTCCTTTCATCCAATAGTCATGTAATAAAATTGTATCATTTGCATATTCATGAGTATTTATGAAAGAAAAAGTAGAGGTAAACTCATGGAATAACTACATGTATTCCCCACTCCCCCACATACACACCTCGGGAGGGGGGAGGGGGCTTATTCGACTTACCTTGCACCCATTATTCATGGATGCGAAATTATTCAATGGGACCACTAAATACCAACAATTCTGATTGTCTCCGACAATAAACCTATTTGGATTACATAAAATGGCATGGTGTCCATGGCAACCCATCGAGCACTGTAGCTGGGTCATTTGCAAGCAGACCCAAGATTGACACTTGCGTGCTGCACATACTTTCATAGATTTTTGTTCTCTCTTCCACTAATTCAATGAAAACAAGCTGTCAGTTACTGGTGAAACAAAATGATTGCTAAAAAGCAAAGAAAAAACAGACTAGAACAATTTACCCTTCCACCTTAATGTGAAAATACACAATATGATTCTAAAGAAAGTGGGTGTACCTACAAAATGATTCGTATCTAAGCAGCAACTCATCCGACCCTGGTACCGTATGGAAGCCCAGGCATAGATTTTTATTCAATGTGTTGATATGCAAATTTTCGCTTTTTTTGCATATTCATGAGTATTAATGAAAATAACAATAAAAGAAAACTCGTATAAAAAATAAGGGGGTGTATCTATACACATTACCCATATGTCATTTGCTAGTTATCATAGACTATCAAACTGGGTACCAAATCAAAGCCTAGACAAAATACTTGTATCCAATGGTACGAAATGCAAAAAATCTAATTTAAATAGTCATGAATATTTATGAAAACATGAGAAATAAGAGAAAAATGGAAGAAAAAATAAGGAGGGTGTGTACAATATTACCTAAATGTAAGCTGCTAACTTTTCTAGACTACCAAACTTGTTACCAAATTAAAGTTGAGACATTACACTTTAACCCAATAGTATGATAAATACATTATCTAATTTGCAAATTCAAGAATATTAATGAAAACATTAGAAATAAGAGAAAGATATTAGAAAATTTAAAGGGGTGTACGTACACTTTAACCCATATGTCAGCTACTAACTATTCTAAACTTCCAAAATTGGTACCAAATAAAAGCTGAGTCATAGTGCTTTAACACAATAGTCTGATATATACTGAACTACTAAAGAAACCTGACACTTTTCAGTTGCTTCAAACTAGTAAGTAACAGGTTAAAGAGCTAAGCCGATATGCTTATTTTAAAAGCTAGACATAAGAAAGTGTTCTTCGAAAAAATATATTTATCAAATATAGAACATGACGTCGCGACGTCAAAAATACCGTTTTTATCACTTTTGTCTCGTGAGTGTATGCCTAGATATTTTTTTTTAAATTTTTTCATGCATGCAAGGCCAATACCAGGACAGACAAAAGTGCATTTTAAACATTTGCAATTTCTAGCTGTGACGTATGATATGGGGGTTTTAAGTTGTGCTTTCGACGTTGTCAAAACGGCAGTGTGTTTTTCCTTTGTTTAAGCAATTTCTAGGAACTGAAATGACTTCCAGTCAAACAATCATTGTAAGAGAATGCATTTTCAAGAATCAAAACTTATATTTCGCGTCACATTAAAGGGTAAAAGCGGAACAAACCAAATATAACGTCAATTAAGAAACGACGTAAACTATGGTTTATAACCGTTTTTTCTTTGTTAACGTAGGTCATTGTATAGTGTGTGCTGTCTACTTTGAGATAGTGCCAATTGGCTACACTTCACTTTAATCGCGTATGAATTTCAAGCTTTGCAGTGTGCACATATCAGCATGTAATTGTAACGCTTGACGTCGCTAAATGGACATAGGCGGCAGCTACGGATTTCAAAAGGACTGAAACATTGTCAAAATGCATTCTAAACATGATAGAAAGTGAAAAAGTTGATAAAGTGGCAGTCCTTATTAAAAGCTCATAAAACGCTGATAACTTAAAATTGACGTTAAGAAAATGAAAATATGCTTCTGGGTTAAACAATGGATGCATGATTTATTTGAATGTTCAGAAGATGTCAATGAAATAACAAAAAATCACACTAAAGCGGTTTTGTGGTGAATTTTGCGTGATTTCTTTGTTCTTGCAAAAATTGATTTTATGGGTTACGTGACGTTTTGATAGCTGACGTCTAAAATTAATTCAGCTTTTCAAATAATCTCAGTGCATCTTAGCCTACCATTGTTCAACTTTACGCAATGGAAAGACAAGTGTGCGTCGTATTCATTTACTACCAAAAAAATGACAAACAGTATGTGTCAGGTTTCTTTAGTAGTTAAGTATACAAATCTTATTTACATATTTGTGAATATTTATGAAAACATTAAACAAAGAAAGAAAAAATGCAGAAAAATTAAAATGGGTATATCTACAAAATTACCTATATCTCATCTGCTGATTGTCATAGACTAACAAGCTTGGTAGCAAATAAATGCTAAGACATAGCGCATTGTATGCAATGATTGGATATGCAAATCATTTTATGATTATATTCTTGAATATTAATTTACATTCTAGAAAGGAGAGAAAAATGGTAATAAAATTAAGGGGTGTACCTACAAAATTACTCATATCGTAGCTGCTAATATATCTAGACTACCACACTTAGTACCGTTTAAAGCTAAGACATTTTACTTTACTCAATAGCCATTATGTGAAATGATCCATTTTTTAAATTCATTAATATTAATTTAAACATTAGAAATGAGAGAAAAAAAGTAGAAAAATTAGTGGGGGTCTACTTCTAAAATTACTCATATCTCATCTTTAAATTGTTCTAGACAATTAATCTTAGTATCAAATTAAGGCTGAGATATAGCATTTTATTCCAATTGTCATATATTCAATCAATTAACAAATATATTCATGAATATTGATGAAAACTATAGAAAACTAACGAAAAATGAAAACGAATCAATAAGGCTGTTTCTTCAAAAAATACTCATTAATAAACAAATTAAATTATTTGCATATCAAACAACACTATTATAAAACTTTTTTGGCCTTTAATTGGGGAACAAGTTTACAAAGTAAGTGAGTATGAAATCTTGGATAAATAGCAGCTGAGATGTGATAAATTTTGCATGTACATTTATCAATTGTTCTCTAATTTATTCTCATTTTTAATATTTAATTAATATTCATAAATACAATTTTTAGATAATTTGCATATTGGTCCATTAAGTAAACATGATATGTAGTATAGGATAGTAAGCAGCTGATATGTGGATAAATTTGCATGTACACCCCCTTACTTTTCACGATTTTCTCTTATTTCTAATATTTATATTAATATTCATGAATATGCAGATTTGATAATTTGCATATCTGAACATTGGATGAAAGTCCTGTCTTAACATTCAGTTGGTACTAAGTTTAAAAGTTTCCGATGAGTTGCTGCTTAGATATGAATACTTTTGTAGGGACATCCCCATTCTTAAGAAGCGCAATATGCATTGCCATGGAAAACATGCGATTTAACAAAGGCACTGTCTCCGGGTCCGGTACCAGACCTCTAGACTACGGGGCTACGGGTCCGATACCAGACCCCTAGACACTGATTCTAGGGGTCCGGTACCGGACCCCGAGCCACGCCTATGAGGACTGTCTCGGGGTCCGGTAGTTTGTGAAACAACTACTGACAAGTCTAGGGATACAGGTCTGCACGTATATGAAATAACAGTTATTTTACCAACAAAACCTCATGTTGAATTCGTACGCCATCTTTTATCCTCAAAGGGAAACCGATCTGTATTTACTGTCATGCGTCACACTATTCAAACAATTAAGCTTATACAAAAGGTATACAAATAATAACGGTAAAGTAAAAAAAGAACTTAACTCAACTGTAACAAATCAATTATCTTCTCATCTTCAATTAAAGGAACCAATTAAACTACTCGTTGGCAGCTGATTAGTGAGATGAGTGAGCAGTGTCAAATAAGCTTACATAGTCTGTAGTGTAGATTCATTATCCAACTATAGCTTTCAAATGGATCTCCTAAGGTTGAAGACTCTATCGCAGAAATGCATCTAAAATAATGACAAACAGTGATGAACAAGATCAGACTGCTCCTATAATAACAGTCTGATCTCGGTCCACTCTATTTGCTACAGAGACGTTACAAATGGATCTACATAGGTTGAACGACTCAATCGCGGAAATGCATCTAAAATTTACTTCTGCTGGAGTTATCTGCTACATGTAAATGCTTACGCCAACGGCTAATTGCGCCGTGGACCCTGTTCAGACTGTTCCTAGGAGAGCAGTCAGATTTGTGTCCAAACTGTTTTCTACAAAGTCGTCTTAGGGACAGACAAACATTGCGAATCCGGTTCAGGCCACTCTTAGGATAGCAGTTTGATACGGGTCCACACTGTTTGCTACAAAGACGGCTTATGGGTCGTTATGTCAGGGAAATGCAACTTATGCTTACGTCCATGGCCAATATCCCCATACAAACAAACATTTGGGACCAGGATCAGACTGCTCCTATGAGATCTGGTCAATATTGATTGCTTCAACGACGTCTTTCAATAACGAACTAGAAGACGACATATGGGTCGTTATGTAAGGAAAATGCAACTTATGCTTACGTCAATAGCTAATTTCTCCGTACCGACAAACATTGTGGACCTGGATCAGACTGCTCTTAGGAGAGCAGTTTAATCCGGATCCGCACTGTTTGCTACAACGACTGGACTGGAATAATCTAGCAGAACATAAATGGCGTTTCGCTGGCGTGCTAATGATGGCCCAACTGTGCTGGCTTAGTAGCTTTTTAATTTTTCAGGGGATCCTGATCAGTATTGCTAAGAAACCCTATATTTCTTATGATTTTTCAGGGGGAGGGGGCTCCGGAGCCCCTGCCCCCCCCCTCTGGATCATCGTATCATGAATACGCCCAACTGATGTTAGATCCCACTATCATAAATTTCTGAGCACCACATTTCGTAGAGCTCAATAGTCATATATAGATGTTTTGTTGTGAATAACGTCCTGTGCCAGCATGCTATTGTCGAGCCACCATCGGCCCATGCGTTTGGCTGGTGTTCGAAAGTGGTCTGATTTTGTGTGCTTATTTGGTCTTAAGCATTTGGGTGCTCAAAAGAACCGTCTCACCGCTGTGAATAACTTCCCATGCTAGCATGTTATTTCGGGCCAAAATCGGCCCACGTTTTAAGCTGTTTTATTTTGAATAACTTCGGACCACCATCAGCCCATGCATTTCACTGGAGGTTGTGGTGGATGGACGGGCGGACAGACAGACAGATATGTGACCAATTAGCCGGTATGAAAGCAATTAAACAACGCACCTGCAATCACCGTTTGCTTACTTCAATGAAAGTGCAAATTGGTATTTACCTTTAGGTTAATAATCAAGTAGACAGATAACAACAAAAATTTAATAAGAACATTGAGACAAACACCAATTAAAGGACATCAAACCCTACGCCAATTCACTGATGCGATAGTAAGTTTCCCTGACATTAATAATATTATTACCTTTATTCATGACCTTATTGAAAAAAATAAGGATAATAAAAATAAAAATAAAAGGAATAAAGTAAGACAAATTAGATCTATATCTAGTTATTTTTTTTTCCACTCTTGTCCGTTAAAAATCTTGTACCTTTTGTATAAGCTTATACTTGTTTGAATAGCGTGACAGTAAATACAGATGATCAAAGATGGCGGACGAAGCAAAGTTAAACTTCAACACGAGTTTTTGTTGGTAAAATAACAGTTACTACATATACGTGCAGGTACGGACTCGCATCCCCGTATCACTAGACGTGCCGAGTAGTTGTTTCACGAACTACCGGACCCCGAGACAGTCCTCATAGGCGTAGCTCGGTGTCCGGTACCGGACCCGTAGCCCCGTAGTCTAGGGGTCCGGTACCGGACCCCGAGACAGTGCCATTAACATAGCTCAAATAGGTTTATTCTTTAGGGAAATAATTTTACCCATTTAGGTGGTCTCCCAAAACAATTTGACACACATTAAAAGTTTTCCTGATCGTGCAAGGTTGGACTAATTAGACCCTAGGGTACTAAAGAACGAGCATGCTGTTCCTTTTTATAGATACAAAATGTACCATATATTTGGGCATGGACATTATGACGTATTTATTTTAAAACAAAACGACTTGTTTATTATCGAAATTTCTTTCTAATTTATTACTTGAAAAGCTGGTAAACAGTCCAAAATCGTGCTATGAATAAAACTAGGATATCGAATAAGGCAAGTTTATAGAATGATTTAATAGACTAAATGGACATTTATTACCATGAATACGGTAATATCTTGAAATAACTATGTAAAATGCCGCCAAAACCATGTACTCTAATTGGTAAAACGATCTTAGGGCATAAAACAAATGATTTTGGATACAAAAACATTGTCAAAAAATAAAATATTTCACTTATATGTCAAATTCCATGATTTTTGGCGGCCATTTTGAAAATATGCAAATAAGGCCATTAAGACTTCATTTCTTAGCTTGCCAACATTGGTTTTCGGATTCAGCATACCAAATTACCCCTAATCATGGTGTTAAACCCTTTTCTTCACAAAATGCCTGTACTTGTTACTTTTTTCTGATTTTTTTTCCTGACTAACACAACAAACACGAGACACCAGGAAGACGAACATAGCAAAGTAACCAGCTCTGTCTTCCCCATCGAGATGATTGCAAAACTGGAATGTATACAAAGTAACGCACAACAAAACATTGAACAATTACAGAATCTCACAATGGGAGTAACAATCAACAACGAATCAACAACCACAGAACCACCGCCTTAGAACGGACATCAGCCAAAGCCACTGGGGGAGAGGGGGCTTAAATGAATTTTACTGGTACAAAATCTTCGCCCTAATATCTGCTGTTGTTGAAGCACAAAAATGTTAAGCTCGCATGGAGGATTGCTAACTATTACAGTGCATCATCGAAGAGACAAGCAATCAAATCAACGCACTATGATGAAACAGAGAAAAGGGTTCATGACTCTCAGATAGTCAGAGCTAAAGAAAACCTCAAGTTGAGCCACGGTTGGCCCAGCTACAGCAAAGCATCAGGTACCAACCCACCGATTAAAGCTTTACGTCAGAGCCGTCATTGAGTCTGAGGTCTGACCCACCGTCGTGCAATTGAAGAGGAAACCAGGGCTAAAAGCCGTGATTGGGTTTACAACCAGGCATGCAGACTGATTTCCAAGTTATATCCAACTTTTATTTATAACGTTTTACTATCTTTTTGAATTGATCACTAAAATTAGAGTTTCCAACAATTATGTTGAATTTATAAACTAAATCACCATAAAATATAGGTTCTGATATGCCCTGTTGCAGAAGAGTTTTTAAACGAATATTGTATTTAACAATTAACTCTGAGTCTCTGTGGTAGAGTTTAGAAAATACTTTTCGAATTTTATTATATCTATAACCTTGTTTTAATAACTTAGCAGTCAAAAGTAGGGTTCTGTTGTTGAAATCATCAATATTAGAAAACACTCTCGCAAAACGAATAAGTTGTGAAATATATACAACATAGGAAGGGGAGCGAGGAACATCTCCATCAAGAAATGGGAAATTTACTATTTCAAAATCAAAATCATTAGACTTCAAGCTAAATCCTTTCTTGAAGAAAATTTCAAGCCGCATCTTTTAAGAGATGTTTGCACTCTGTGCGCCAGGGCGTAAGTCTCTGACAGCCTGTTACATATGTTACTGTAACAAACTAAGGAAAAAAGCAAATTGAAAGTTTGAGCTACAGAAAGAAGACATTAAACTATCTAATTATTTAAATTTCTTATGTAGTTTGCAAGCTAGATGCCTAAGCTACATAAAAGCAGCATTTTAAACAAAATTACAGCTTCAAATGGTGTTATATGCGTTACATAGATTTAATTTACCTTTGAAAATTGAAATTGTGACTAACATCATTAAATTTTACAGCCTATTTGTGCATTTTTCAAGTGTTTTTAATCTTAGTTTGCAAAAATACTCATTCGACTTATAGAAAAAACGTAGTTTTGCTTTTCTATCTCAAATAAATTGTTTTATATGAGCTATTAAACAACTCTACCCCCAATTTTAAGCATCCAATTTTGATATCTAGTTAGTTTAAACATGTTTTATTGCCAAAATATTTACAGCAATGGGGTTGGGTCACAAGTTCTCAAAACATTAGGTTCGACCCTTTCCTATATCTATTATTGAATATATGAAAATATTTGACACTGGTGGCTATCTTACATTTTTGGGACTGTCTTGCTAATGCAATAAAGAATCATAGATTTGCAAGTTTGACATCAGGATCAGAGTACTTATTAAAGTATGTAAAGTATGTTACATGGCATAATGAATGAGCAAGGAAATTGTCTTGGAAGTAAGAGATGATATTTCAGAAAAAATACTATTTTTCAAGTGTTTTCCTATTAATCTCTAGCCTCTGGCGCCTTAGTCTTAGTAATTATAGTCATTGCTAATAACAAGTCCATAGACTTGTGTTACAGATGTTATATATAATCTTTTTTATCACATATTTCCTAATGTCTATAATACTAAAATATATAGACATACAAATAGAAAATAATAGTTCACATTTAAATGACACTATTTAATAAGTATTCATATTAAATATAAATATTCAAAAACAATCTTTATTCAAGTCAACCTCACAATGTCTATCATTGTGTCTGCTTCTATGGCAAAATAATCACCCATTTCGTCACAACCAGTAGAATCATGGCATAGTATTAGGACTGCAAACTGAGTACAATCCTGTTCCACTCCGACCCTTTGGGAATGTGCAGATATATATCCTACCTTAAAGAACAATTCAAGCTGCATCAAATAAGAGATGTTTGCATTCTATTAACCAGGAGGTTAGCCTGTAACAGTATGTTACGAATGTTACCATATCAATTTAAGAATAAATGAATTGAAAGTCTGAGAAACAGAAAGAAGAAATAAAACTATCTATTTATTTGAATTATTCATGTAGTTTGCATGCTGAATACCTTTGATAGACATGAAAGGGTTTTTTTAAACAAATATACAGCTTCCTTTGGTGTTATATGTGTTACATTGATGAAGATTATCTTTTAAAATTGGTAATTTTGACAAACATCACTTATAAGCCTTTCGTGTAATCCTCATCTTTTCCCATTAAAGGACTTAATTTTCTTTGTATGTGTGGCCTGTCAAACAAATTGACTCAGCGATAACTTGAATCCTTAGCATTCTTCAAAAGCAGAAACAGCATGTCAGTGTCATGGGATCAAACACTTGATTAAATATGGGTTAAATGCCATTTCACATATATGCATACAATGGAGTATGACTCCGGTATAATTCTCTTCCTGTGAAGCGGCAAGAGCAATCTTACTGCAACTGCCTCTGCATCGGTGCTAGTCAAATGATAACATTTTCTCTTACTTCTTAAGAAAAGACTCTTGCTCACTCGTTATGCCATTTAACATATGTAACGCTCTCTGATCTTTAAACCTTGGTGACAACTTACAGATCTATAAGTCTTTAGCATACGAGCCAGCTTAAAGTCCCTAAACATGCAAGTATTTTCATAATTTTAGCTCAAACTTTCAAATTACATTTTCTTTATTTGATATAGTAACGCATGTAACAGGCTGTTTCATCCTTTATTCAATGCAGCTTGAGTTGAACATCTATAAGGAATGTGTCTGCAACATTCCCTCAAGGGGATTAAAATATTTTAGGCATATCTTACGTAAAGACAATAAGCTTGCCCATTTATTACATCAGGTAACATATGTTACAGCCGCTGATATTAGACATTTTGCAACAAACTTGCAGATTTATGAGTCTTTTGATATAAGCAAATAAATCCCAAACAATGAAAGATAATCATCAACTGCAAATATTTTAACTATTTTTACTCTAGTTTTAATATCAAATGTTCACCTTAAAACTGGGTAGGGGTAGGGTTGTTTAATTGCTAATTCCAGAAAAAAATATTTAAGATAGGGAAACAAACTTTAATTTTTCTGTTAGCTAATTGCATAAGCTAGTCTGACATGGTTAATACATTTTGCAAAACACACAGAGAGATTGTGAATGTAAATGATGTTAGCCACACTTGCAAATTATAATGGGTTATCTGATTTATGTTACGCATATGACACCTTAGGAAGCCGCAATTTTATACAAATAGCTGTCATACGTAGTTAAGATATCCAGTATGCAGACTAAATGAATGACTTTTAAAAAATAAATATTTAATGTCTTTAACTTGTAGCCGAAACTTTCAATTTACTTTTTCTTAACTTGATAAAGTAACGTATGTTACAGGCTCTTACAGGCTAACGTCCCCATGCATAGAGTGCAAACATTTCTTAAAAGACTCGGCTTTTAATTCTCTACAAGACAGGATACGTCTGCAAAACTCCCTAGAGGGGGGGGGGGGGGGGGCAAACACATTCTCAGCCATCTGTCTACTATGACATTCGTTATGGATAAGCCCAAGATGGTTCTGTTGTTGTTGATTAATTGTTTATGTACTCCCTACTGTTTGTGGGTGTGGTATTCTGTATTTGTCTTTGTTTTGGTATGCATTACTTTGTGTCCCTTCTCGTGTTCCAATCATCTTGAAGAGGAAGATTATGTTTTTATTGTCTCACCCATGTCTTGCCGTTTTATATGTTCTGTGGCTCTTCCTCACGGTGCCATGGGTTTGTCTGCAGTGTGTTATGGTGGTATCTACTGATCATACTCGATTACTTTTAGACTTCACCAATATCTAACACATCAAGATAAATTTCATATAATGTATTAGGAAAGAAAATTGACATTGTCACACTGAAGGCCAAATTCAACCTAGCTAGAATCATCATTATTTTGAACCCATATCCCAAATACAACATACAAAGTCCGGTTCTGAAGAATATCTTTAAAGGGTTTTTAAGCTATGTTAGCACGACGGCCAACTAGGTCATGTGATTTTAAGGTTCTCAATAAAATTTTGATCTCTGATATCATAGGCCTTCATCTTTTATAACCAAATTCCAAGGTACACAGGAGTGCAGTGATTTGGAAGTCGGTTGCGTTGAGGGAACTAAAAATGGTTTAATTTGTCAAGTATATAAAAGGCATTCGATCATGCATGTCTGTTTAACAGACATCATACATTGAGCTGAAACTTATTCTGATATTCGCAGTAGCATAAGTTTCCATGCTTGACTATGCCCATTTTCCCTTAGACTGCTTAATATACTGGGTTATTTAACTTCAGCTATGCCATCTTATGTAATCAGTGTGGACAACGCAGTGGAAATTGTCTTCTTTGTGCAGACAATCATATAGAAAAGTAAAGACACATGTACACAGCTTTAAACCCACGCGTTTGTTGTTGTTTTTGTTTGATTTGATTCTTTGCATCCAATCAACAGTTTTTCAGTTATGAAGGGACGGGTCTTCCTGGGTTGAACCAGCACTAAGCTAGGATTAATGTTCTTGCTTAAGGACACAACGCAGTGACGCAGGTGAGGCTCGAACCCTCGGTCTCGAGTCAAGCACTCTACCACTGAGCCACTGCGCTCCCTTTAAACCCATACTGTAAAATACGAGGGTTGTCCCAGTAAATCGTGGACTTTTGTTATAACACAAGACTGTGTACAAGTAACTCTATGATATTTAAAGGATGTTATAATATACATATGGGGAAAATCTTGTATAAATATGGGTGGAATCTCAGTTTAGATAACAAATTTTCGATCCTTTACTTAACGGTATGTCGGCGTGAGCGGCGCACGTCAAAATTTTTTCAATGAAACTCATCTAGTCACAAAAGGTAGTGTACATTTAATCAAATTTCGCTGTTGAATTTCAAACAATGCATTTGTCACATCACTTAGTAACTATGCAAGGTCTAGTATTGAAAATTTAAAACGTTTTTGGCCATTTCCATTGATTTATAAAATATTTTACATACCTACTACATTTCTATTTTTTTTTCAGAAAAAGCTAACGTTATGAGAACGGTACGGCGCAAAAATTAGACTGTACATATTTTTGGGCTAATTAAACACATAAAACTGCGTTCTTTTAATGTTAAATGATTGGTAGAATAGTCACTAGTATCGTAAAATGGATTTGTTGTAAAATTTGTTTAGTAATATCACAAAGTCAAGCTCCCTTTCGTCAATTTATTAGAACACATGCTATTTTTCTGTTAGTTATATTAATGGTAATTATGTTATCTCATATTTAATCTTAAAAGTCCTGCTTGTTTGTGTTCATAACATATCTAAACTAACTATATAGTCTTTACTTGTACCAGGGAGACTTACTCAACAAAAAGATGACAATATTTGTTGCCATTTAAGCTTATATAAAAAGAGTAGAGACAAAACATTTGACCAACCCTCTCTGAAAATACAACAAACTAATTTGCGACGTGCTCCGCATACGCTGAGGCTGCTTCAAGTAAAGGTTCATAACTTTGTTATCTAAACTGTGATTTCATCTATATTTGTCGAAAGTGCGTCTTAGATGTATATAAACATACCATACACTTTTCATAGAATTCCTGATACACAGTCTCATTTTATAACAAAAGTCCACGATTTACTGGGACAACCCTCGTACATTTCCAGTTCAAGATTCCATCAACCACGGGTAGGAAACTTCAAAAACAGAGCCGTCCCCAGGGGGCTCTTTGATATTTTCATATACACGTAGGCTCGGGTCATTTTTTTGCGTCCGAAATTTTGAACTTAATTATTTTTGTGGTTTTCAGAAAAATGATTTTTTAGGTATGAAGATTTTTTGGATATTTTGAGGGGTCATCACAAAATTGGACTATATTTAGGGGTCATTTCTATGCATATTAGGGTCTTTTCTTAAGGTCAATGTACAGCATGGGGGATACATGTATTTAGTTGAGTTGGTAAAACTTCAAATATTATTTTGGGTGCTTGAAATTCGTGATATTTTTGGGGTGAACGGTAGATGCTGGGGTCGGCCTAAGTATAAAAAAACATGAGTGTACCCCCGCCCCCTCGGAGACCAAGCTTTTGTTGTGATTGTTCTGTGTCTGTGCCAGTACATAGCCGTTTTGTACAAGGCGATCGACTTTATCACTTCACCACGGAAGTTTTTCTTATGGCTGCTCCGTAGCTGTACCAGTATAGTACTTAGCTGAGAGTGTTTATTGTTGTGTGTAACTTTAGTATGACAAGGAGCGCAGGGCCACAGCTTAAAGTCTCATACGATACTGTAACACTCACGTGGAGAAGAGGATCAAACTCGGGACCCTTGGGCCCGCCCCTGGGTACAAGTCGAATACACCACGCCGACTGTTTTGTGTTGTTGTTTAATGTTTGTGATCGTGTTCCTTGGCTATAACCAGTACTGGTCGAGTGGGTTTATGTTTTTTGTGGGTTTATGTCCAGAAGCATCTGAAGGCTCGCCGGCAGTTTATTGCGAAAGCATATACTTGTAACACACATTCGCACTGTATTAAGAACTTATTCGAGAAAAGTATTAATTTCTTATATCTACGGGTTCATGGTGGGAAGCAAGACGCCTAGATATCGGTCTAAACCTGCATAATCTGGCTTTACTTTTGCTGTGTGTATGTAAATGCGAGAAGCGAAGGCTCAGACGAAATGCTTTTTAATAATATCTGTATGCTCCTTCGCTGCTCGCATATGCAATCGGTACGATTGTATAAGTATGGGCCTGATCACCATTGTAAGTCTTTATGCATGTTCATAATTTGAAACGCAGACCCGAATAAGAAATATAAGAAATCCGAGTTGTCTAAGTAACATATGCTCGAGTATTCGATTATTGTAAGTTGTTAGATAATGTACCTGTACACAGCCTGAACTCAACAACCACTCACTGTCAAAATTCAAAGTCACGGATATCCATAACCTCTACGAAAATGTTTAAGGTGACGGGAAGCCGTTACAATGAATGTACCTGTACACAGCCTGAACTCAACAACCGCTCCCTGTCAAAAATCAAAGTCACGGATATCCATAGCCTCTACAAAAATGTTTAAGGTGACGGGAAGCCGTTACAATCGAAAACTTCAAGGTCACGGAAATCCGTGACTCGCGTTTCAAAACTTAGAAAATCACAAGTTTTTGATAGCGAGTAACTCTATATAAATGCCGAGTAACCTGAACAACTCGAAGTTAAGTTGAAGCTTGAGGCAGTGTTTTATGCAGTCGTTATTGTCCTGTTAGAAAAAATTGATTTTTAACAGCAATATATTGTCATCTTAACCAGCGTCTCCAGCTCCCTCCAACCACATATTTTCCTTCCCAGTGTTTTGAAATCACCCGGCTGAAAACTTTATCTTACGTCATCAAAAGATTGGTTACTGACACGCATTCCAGGAAACTTTTGTTTTCATAACACTTAGGATAAGTTGGGAAAACGGAAAAGTAGGTATTCGTTGCAAAGTCGCGGACTTCCGTGACAAAGGCTAGCCGCGGAATTCCGTGTGATTCCTACCTGTCTACGGCGTTACTTATTAATGCATAAGTAACTAATATTAGTTCATTTATGAAACAGTGGTTACTTAGCCTATAAGTATAAGTGTAATTGGTTTTGAAATGGACTCTTCCAAAGAGGGGTGTGATCAAAGTTATTGTTCAATGAATAACGTTTTGATTAAATTTTTCATTTTTCCAAGGGTAAGTAAAACAAATGTAGGCTTCTCTTATTAAAAGAGTATTTAAAACGTCTAAAATCGGGTGTCTTTTCAGTGTAAATGTCGGATGTTCAACAGCTGTTCTACCCACGGGCTGTATCTATTTTTCACTCTCACCAGCTGGTCTAATGGTTGAACTTAGAATAACTTAGAATTGTAATTAATATTTCTACCAAGAAACTTTTTCCAATTATGTGTTATCAGTGGTTTTTGGGTGAACTTATTGATAAATTCATTACTATAGATACGAAATTCTTAAATAAGTATATTAAATACTATTCGGTAAATCATTGTGACGTCATTCATTCTATATTTAGCAGTGTGCGAGGTTAAATTATTTCGTGCCACGATAAAACAGAAACAAACTTTTCATTTTATTAGAAAATAGAAGCAAGAAAATGTTAAACAAAGAAACAAAACGGACAACGGGTATACAAGCAGAAAATATGAATAAGCAAAGAAAATAACCTAAGAAAGATTAAAGGCAAAACGCCGAAAATAGGTTATTCAATTGGTTTGACCTCAGGTTTGTTTTTGATGTCATCGAAGCAAATTGTGTCAAACGATCATCATGCTTGTAGATTCTTCCTATCATCCACAAATTCATGGCTGGGGTTGGATTTCTTTCCATCTAAAGGAAGAAAATGCATGGGATATTATTCTTTCGACTTGAGAAGTCTTCTTTCCCCGCGGACAAGTATTGGTTTTCATAAAAGACTGAAGATAACAAGGGCAAGGAATAAAAGCCGGGACCAACGCCCGAGACTCGGGGACCAAATTCCGGGACCAAAGTTTGCAAGCATCAAAATGGTATTTAAAATGCAAATGTCGACCTAAAAATTGGATCACATGTTCATTATAGAGCCTTCTTAAAAATGCTTATAAAGATTCTTTATGACTTTTGATTTTTAGCTCACCTGAGCCGAAGGCTCATGGGTGAGCTAATAGTATACCAGTCACTCCGGCGTCCGTCCGTCGTCTGTCGTCCGTCCGTCCACAATTTCAAACATCTTCTCCTCTGAAACCACTGGGCCAATTAAATTCAAATTTCATATGGAGACTCCTTAGGTCGCGGGAACAAAAGTTTGTTTAAATGGTCATGGTCACATGACCAAGATGGCCGCCACGCCCATATATGGTAAAAACCCTTTAAAAATCTTCTTCTCCAGAACCAGAAGGCCCATGACCTTGGGACTTGGTATGTAGCATTTGGGTTGTGGGGCCTAATAAGTTTGTTCAAATGATGATCCTAGGTTGACCTGACCTACTTAACGTCAAGGTCAAATTTACTTCCTAATGCATTTAACTGGGAAAATTTCTAAAAGTTGATTTTTTTTTTAAACTGTTGAAGCCTTAGTCATTATTCTCACTTGATATGTTTAACCTAATGAGACAGTGGCTATAATTAAGTTCCAAAGGTCAAGGTTGACCTTTGACCTTTCAGCCTAGGTCTCTCATATTGGAGTCCCATCAATATGTTAAAACATAGTTTTCTCACAAACCTTTGGCCCAATTGAACTCAAATTTCATGTGAAGACTCCTTATGATCAGTTGGCCAAAATACCTGAAAAATATTTTGGTCACATGACCAAGATGGTCGCCACGCCCATATATGGTAATAACCCTTTAAAAATCTTCTTCTCCAGAACCAGAAGGCCCATGACCTTGGGACTTGGTATGTAGCATTGGGGATGTAGGGCCTACTAAGTTTGCTCAAATGATGATCCTAGTTTGACCTTGCTTTACTTAACGTCAAAATTTGCTTCCTAATGCATTTAAATGGGAAAATTTCTGAAAAGTTGATTTTTTTAAAACTGTGGAAGCCTTAGTCATTATTCTCACTTGATATGTTTAACCTAATGAGACAATGGCTATAAATAAGTTCCAAAAGTCAAGGTTGACCTTTGACCTTTCAGCTTAGGTTGCTCATATTTGAGTCCCATTAATATATTAAAACATAGTTTTCTCACAAACCATTGGCCCAAATGAACTCAAATTTCATGTGAAGACTCGTTATGATAAGTTAGCCAAAATGTATGCCAAATATTTTGGCAACATGACTAAGATGGCTGCCACGCCCATATATGGTAAAAACCCTTTAAAAATATTCTTCACCGGAACTAGAAGGCCGATGACCTTGGGACTTGGTATGTACAGGTAGCATGGGGGATGTTGGGCCTGCTAAGTTTGTTCAAATGATGATATTAAGTTGACCTTGATCTACTTAAGGTCAAGGTCAAATTTGTTTCCTATTGCATTTAAATTTGAAATTTTTTGAAAAGTTGATTTTTTGAATACTGTTGAAGCCAAAGTCCTTATTCTCACTTGATATGTTAAACCTAATGAGACAATGGCTATAAATAAGTTTCAAAGGTCAAGGCCACCACACCCATATATGGATATATTCTCTAGAACAAATGGTCAATGGTCTTGGGACTTGGTATGTAGCCTCTACCAGGTCTGCACAAATGATGAATCTAGCTTGACCTACTTTTTGGCAAGGTCAAATTTGATTCCTAATGCATTTATATGGGAAAAATCTTGAAATAACTGTTTAAGCCGAAATCATAATACTTTCGAGAAATGTTTAACCTTATGAGACAATGGCTTTATATAAGTACCAAATGTCAAGCTGTCATGTGACCTTTTTATTCAATGCGACTCATTTGGACTGCCACATGTCACCAAAATGGCTGCAACCCCCATATATGATAAAACAAAATATGTTTTATTATAAGCTGTATTTGACAGGGTTCCCACGGTCAGGGAAAAGTCAGTGAAAAATGAAAAAAATTCAAGGTCAGGGAAAAGTCAGGGAATTTTGAGTTGAGTCAGGGAAATTTGAAATTTTGGAGAAAGTCTGGGAAAAGTCAGGGAATTTTATAACAACTTTTCATATTTTATAATGATGACATTTACTGTTTTGAAGTAGACCAATGTCCTTAAAATTCTAGGGATTTCCAAAGTTTTACACAAAATATGATATAGAATAGAATGGATATTTGGAATATGAAAATGTAAAAACAAAATTGTATAATAGTAAGTACATGTACTCCTAAATTGGAAAATAAATGCTCATTAGAAGAAGGCGGTAAACATTTGCAGATAGGTAAGCACCCTCCCCTGAAAACTGTTTTCTGTAGGGAAATATTGTTTTTCATTTTCTGTCTTTCCTATTGTCTGTCTGTGACATAATGTTTCCGTAATATCTTTAGATCTGAATCCAATGTAATTATACATTCATTAGCTCAAGTCAGACACTCATGAATACAACAGTAGGGGTAGGGCCCAATTGTATTAGAGTAAATTCTCTTTGTAAATCTTTTTGGACTATACTTACGCAGAGACATCATATAGACACATTTAATATTTGGGAACAAAAATTGAAAGTTATGTGAAATAATCTTTTAAGTAGGGGCCCCCCGGGATTTACTAAAGTAGCTAAACTTAAATTGCATAGTGATCAGTTCCTTCTACAGTTTTTAGTCAAATTACTCATATGTAGTACATTCCTTCACACTATGGTTGCAGTTAACATTTGTATGAGGAAATTTTGCTGAAAAAAAAATATGATTGACAGATTGGTAGCTTTGAAAACTTGGAAAGCTTTTCCTGCTTGCTTTTAATAGTTGTTATGCTTATTCTACACACCCAATGTTCAGTAAACACTATTGACTCAATGAGCATTTGGTTGAAGAATGTTGGTGTCAAATCCTTGTCTCTATGTTTCATAAAGCTGTGTTAACATTTCCAGCTTTTCATGCTTGCTTTCATACAAAAATTATGTTTGTTCATTCACAGATTCAGCAACAATGAGTCGATGAAACTGCATGAAACTAATGGCCGAATTGAACATTTGAAAATTCTGTTACTTGTTACTCTGTGTTTTGTTTTTTTCCTTTTGATGCATGGGATAGGTTGCATTATCTGATTGTGGCACTCCCTGAGCCTTCCTTATAACTATTTGGGTACCAAATTAGTTGACAGCCTCATTAAGTTGGCCTCTTAAGTAGCATCTGCTACTTGGTTTAAGTTGATGCTTTCAAAGGTATCAAGAATTCTGGTGATCAAAATATTAATCAGTGGGAAAATGGCAGTTTTATATGCCTAGCCAGTTTTGTTCTGTTTGCTTTTAAGTTATGTATAAGAAGCTTTTAATGCACTTATGGGCCAATCTCATCATTATGTTGAATCGTAACATTTTGAATTTTACTCAACAGATTGCTTTGTGGTAGTAGTGATTGGTATTTTAGCACTACTGTAAGTCAAAAATTACCTTAAGTCTAAAATCATTTCAAAGGGTTCGATGAATTGTCATGCATTTTATCTACACTATACATGGCACATGGAAAATTTGCTTGAAATTCATATTTGTTTCACTAATCATACTCGTAGATTACCCACAAAGGTTGACAAATGCCGATATTTTGGGTCAGGGAAATTTGGATTTGGTCAGGAAAAAGTCATGGAAATGTCAGGGAATTTTGCTTTCCATAATTTGTGGGAACCCTGTTTGATTTTGACCTATTTTAACATTATTAAAGAGGTCAGGTGTGCGCCTCAGGACCTTCAGGTCCTCTAGTTTGTTAATTACTAGCACTAATCCCGGACCCTGTCATGCATTTTACACCCCGGACCAGTTTTCGCTGTATTGAAGATGTCGAGTATATTCCAAAATTTGGCTACAGAAACCTTTTAAATCCCATTTTTTCATATTATTGTTTAAAAAGATCCCAAAGGGTATAAAAATATAAAAAAAATATTTTAATTGATCTAATATTCTAAGAGAAAATTAATCAAGGGACCAAAATTGCCATTTATATTTCTATTGCGGCATTGACGATGTCAAGGGAATTTCAATTTTTGCCTACAAAAACTTTTTAGATGCCAATGGGAGACAGCAGTCAGTTTTCTCCCTTTACTACTCTATCAGAACAACTAGGTCCAAATAGTTGGGTCTCCTCGGTTTTTATCCCTGCTTTTATTGCAAATATTGGAAAACATTTTTTCTTGAAATATGACTCAGAATATTCCAAATCAATTTAAAACATCTTATTTTATTATCTTTTCAACATTTTTACTCAGTTAATGCTTATCAGCATCTCTTAATTGGCGCAGCTGTCAAAATAATTACACTTATTTATCACCTAATCACCATTATGACCCTATGATAAAGGCAGAGGATTTCAAATGGTTGGACCGGGTTTATCATTTGTTCCACCTCGGTAGTTACCTGTGTTTATCAGGGGCATTAACTGACTGTGTAGGACCGGAAGTGTACGGTATTTGTGCTTGTACATTCTTTTGAGATTGTACATCGACGGATAAGTTATTTGTGCAATGAAGCGAGGGGTAGGTTGACAAGAAGTTTCTCTTTTTTCAAACGCCTTTCATTCTAAGTGGAATTCTGGTGGATGGAAATTAGGTTACACAGGCTGAGCTATCGATTTCCACTATTCGATTTTTTTCATTAAATCCGAAAGTTTCACAAAACAACGAAAATCACGCTATCACCTGGTTTCGTCCGAGTTTCAGTGTCTTTGCAAGCTCGATATCTTCAACCAGACATTTGTTTATTTCAGTTTTTCACTATTTTTCACATTTTTAGTAATCTGTAAACTTAGTTTATAGGCTTGTTTATCGATGCATACAATAAAACTGTCATGGGAGGGGTTTTTGTTTGCACTGTTTAATTCCATATTTGTACGGTTATTTGAACGGCAATTGAACCGGTATTTGGAAATTGCCATAAAAATTTGTACAGTCATCTGCAGCCCTATACCTCTGTAAGAAAGCGTATTTGTGATAAAAAAAAAACTCTTTAGTAGCTGATCATAAAATATATGCCAGAGAATATCTTGAATAATGATTCAAGTTATGTGAAGTCCTAAAATGAATCTTGAACGTAAGTTTAATACAACACTCTGATTCCAAATCTTGGATACCTCTCCAAACTTCAATATTTGGGTGCATCCATGTTTAGCTCCCCTGAGCTATACTTAGGGGGAGCTATTACTATGGTCAGTGTCCGGCGTTCGGTGTCCGTTAACCTTTCCTTTAAATGACTTCTTCTCTGAAACTACTGGCCCCGGGGTGATTTGGTTCAAATTTGGTCACAAGCATTATTGGGTGAAGGGCTTACAGATTTTTACAAATGGTGAGGCCCCGCCCCCTTAAGGAGCCAGGAGGGGCCCCAAAAGGGGTATTTTTTGGACAAATTTAAAAAAAATCTTCTTCTCAAGAACCGGCTATCCAGGAGCCTTAATATTTGGCATGTAGCATCTATAGGAGGAGGACTTTCAAGTTTGTTCAAATGAAAGTGTTGCGAATTGTAAAGGTCATGCAAGGGGAGAACTACGGGATATAGCGTTGCGAAAAGTAAAATTTTATTTATTAGATTTTCTTATTTGTTCGGATCTGTTTTAACCGTTCTGCTTAAAATCAGATATCTTAAGTTATTTTATGGTATTATTGTTTATTATAGCCTTCTGAAATTTCGTTTAAATACGATTTTCTGTCAGTTTTTAAAAGCTCGTGTATTTTTTCTTGTGCGGTTGCCTCCACTGGCCGTCCTGGACTGTGCTTGTTTTCAAAACCAACATATCCCCTTTTTAAATTCGTCAGTCCATCGGTAAACTGTAGTTTTCGGAAGAGCATCTTTACCACAAACACTTTTCAGGGTATTCAGTATTTTAACTCTTTTAGAATCTCTGTAGTACTCGATTTTTATATACGCTCGTTGTTCAACGGCAGTGAACGTGGCCATTGTGCTTCGAATACCAGTGCGCGACGTGACGTCACGATTGATGACGTCATCATACGCACACCTGACGATATGTGCGAATGGCTAACAAGACGTACCAGGTATATACCGAATTTCATCTGTCTAGCATGTAAACTGATTGCGCTATAGAAAAAGTCCAATTCCTAATTGGATGACCCTCGTATGATCTAAACATCTGGCAATACAATTAAGAGGATTTGTCCCCGGATGACTTGCATCATACTCAGATCTAATTCCAAACGCCTATGTACGTATCGACTGGCCAGATAAAACTTTCAGTCAATTGAATCGCGTTATTATTGCCGGACTCTGTGTTTTATAAACTATAATTTCAGCCTAGATTTCTTTTGGCTGAGGGTTTTCGCCATTTTCAGACCGAAATGCAGGCTCCAATGCAATGGGAGTCATAGTATTAGGAAAGGGGATAATTTTTCCAAGGGGATCAACTATTTCATTACACTGGCACTTGAAATTTAGCAGTTTAACTTGCTGCCATTACGATATACCATGATATTATAACTTTAACGTCTGTACTTTGAAAGCGAAAACCCTTTATCTATTTAATTATGACTAACAAAAGAAATAAAATGCGTTTTCTGAAAATTAGCTTACCCAAATTACTGTACAAACTAATGACAGATACCTGTACAAACGCAAAGTTGACTTTTGCAAATACCCCGTACAAAAATTAGCATTGAAACCGATGACCTACTTAGCATTTTTACCTCATTGTGAGAATAAACTCACATACACATGATAGTGCCGTTCATTTTTATTGCTGTTTTTTGTTCTTGACATATAAAGTTTCAAAAGGATACTCGATAACATCTCAAAAACTGCGTCTATTTTATGTCAGATGTTTTCACAATTCTTATGTTGACATGATTAAAGTCTTTTCGTTGCGAAACCGTGACTTTGAATAACATGTACATGCACCTGAAATGTCCCCGAGTCATTACGCAAACAATGCCGATACTTTATTTCACAGAAAAATAATCAAAACTGACAAAAACTACAAATCTGCTTACCGTTTCCAAGCGACCGCCTTGCACAAATAACTTATCCGTCGATGTACAATCTCAAAAGAATGTACAAGCACAAATACCGTACACTTCCGGTCCTACACTGTGTTTTTGCCATTATATATTTCGTTTTGTCATCTATACTGAAGGACTTTAAAAATGCACCACTTGATAAATCCTAATTTATGTCTAAAATTAGATATTTTCATTTTGTGAAAAATAAAATTGACAAGTTCCGTCACTCATCTTGCATTCAATAAGAAAATCGAAACGCTGTGGCTTATGATTGCCTTGACATCGCGATAATTCTGAGACAACTCAAATTCAAAAAGACACAGAGTACCCATACCTTCCATTATGAACGAAAAAAAGTTTTCGAACTGATGTTTGTTCTTGAAAGCAAAAGGAAAGACAAAATAAAATCATGAAGTTTTAGGCCTTCGGCAACGTTCATTACGTCTATATGACGTCATTGATTTTTGACGTAATTGGCCGTTTATATCATAAGGATCAGGAATAATAAAAAATGTTGCCAACAGATACTCCTCAATCAGTTGCATAAAAGACAAAAGTATCGCGACATACGGGGATGTAACCCGTCTGTTATTGATGTTTGAAAATTTAAGACTGACGTTAGCAAAGAAACGCTGCGAGTGGGAGTGTAATGAAACAATTTTTTCGAAAACTTTTGTGTTTTTTCCATTTGTTAAGTTATCTGGCTACCACCTAAAAAGTGTTTGTTTTCAAATTGAATTAAATTCACATTTGTCAGACGACAATTGTTGAAAAACACTTACATCGATATTACGTCAGAATGAACAGCATGAGCAAATCAAAATCGTGGCAAATCATGGTCCATTTTTCAAGAGGATAAAAAATGATAAAGAAAAAGTCAGTATATAAAGCTCGCAAAGAGTATGAAAATAAAAAAGTATATTTGAATTGGCCTAACTTGAATTCAGATAATAAAGCTATACGTTATAGCGGTTGAGTTTGTCAATGACTTGATAACCCATCTTTAACGAGAGTGTTAGGGAATTTAACTTATCATGCCCATAATTGTATATGATTAATTAATTAGCTAACGAGATTTAATTATAATAGGAGCTAACATTATTCTGAAGCATCATAGAAACAATGGACAATCAAGTTATCTTTGGCGGCCAAACTAACATGCAAAATAATATGCGAACAATTCACGTTGGCATATTTCACTTATTCCAAAAAAGAAAAAAGAAAAAAAAAAACATGCGGGGTATAAAGACCCTGATACTGCTGCATCTCACACACGCTACTCTTGTCGCAAACTCGACTGAGCTTCAAAAATCGAGAAATAGCGATTTTCTATATTATTTCTCATTTCAGCGATCAGCCAAGGCTCAGGTGAGTCTGTGTATTTTCGTAAATTCGACTTAGCTTTAAAATTCCAAAAATAGCAAATTTCCATATTTTTTCTCATCAGATGCGAGCAGCGAAATCACAGGCGAGACTGCATGTGCATTGGCATAAACTCGACTGAGCCTTCGTTGCTTTAAATTGCGACAGATACTTAATTTCAAGATTTTCTTTCTAGTTTACTGCAAGCAGCGAAAGCTCAGGCGAGGCTGTGCATTGGTATAAACTGGACTGAGCCTTCTCTGCTTGAAGATGCGATAAGTACCAAATAAGATTGATATCTCAAACGTTTCTGTAGGCTCAATATATTGTAATTCCCTTAACATCGTTAATACTGCAATAGAAAAATTAATGACGATTTTGATCCCGGGCTGATTATCTCTTAGGGACACGTTTTTCAACACTGACTGTCTGTTTCTTTTTTTAGAGCTACCCGTGTTTGTAAAGAAAAGTTGCGGTGGTATAGCAAGTGACCAAAATGGATAATATTTTGAACAATTAAATGTCTATCTAATATTTGATCGGCCACTTACAGTTATGTTAAGGAAGAAGTCTTATATTTTTGTATTCATAATCGAAGGGTCTCGGTGACGCTGTGGTTTGAAAACAAACATAAGCTTTCACAAAAGCTTGCTTCCCCATCACCGTCTGATTGAATAGTTTATGTATTAGCGAAACATCAAGCATTTAATGACTCATTTTAAAGCCGCTTTAATGTATATCTCATCGCGAAAAAAAAATTTCATTATTATCCTTCATAAGAACCTTTGAACAACGCCGTTTATAACATGTAACACATGTTATAGTTTTTCTTGTTACACTTGTGTGACCACAGGGGTAACAAGTCGTTTATTATTATATACTGAACCAAAAAAGTTAAGGAAATCCCAGAAAACCATGCAACATAAGAACACCAAAGCAAACAATTATTCAATTTTTATTTATTTGTTAAGATACATGTCATCGGTTGAAAAACATGTTTACTTTAAGTTGCTAGCACCAATGCCTTTGTTGTGACACAATGTCAAGTAACCCAGGGGTCAAAGTCTTTTTTCGCAAAAATGTCTACAGAGTATTCCCTCATAAACGCATGAATAACATGTAAGGTCTTCAAAAATTGAAATGCAATTCCTTTGAATGTCACATGAAATTAACTTGATAGCCTTCAACATCACATTTCGAAGATTAGAATGCCTTCAGTAATGAGTGTGTCCCCAGCCAGTGGCAAATTAGGACTAGCACCGGTTTCGCATACTCTGAATAATTCTTTTGATTTGGTGCTGAGGGATCAGCATCGATATCTCCTGCAACACTGTTTCGAGGGGCTAGGAGTTTCTTGATGCCATTATTATGCATTTGACCCTCTGTCCAAAGATGTCATAGACATGTTAAGATTGTAGACATGTCTGACCAGTCAATACGCACAACATTGTTTTTGCTGATTCCAGTGAGGCGTGTTCTGGCATTGTTATCCTAGGCCGGGTACTGTCACTAGTTTTCGCACAAAAAAGGCAGGGCAACAGACCTCAACATCTCATTCATGCGCAATTGACTGATCAAATGTCCCTGTATAACCACCAGAGCTGTCGTCCTAGGTTTTAAACATCTCCATCTTCTGGGGGGACCTTGCGAACGTTAATGCAAGAAAACCCATGTTTGCTCCGTAAATTTAATTTTTGCGAAAAATGGAGTGAAGACCAGTCAACTTTGACATTGATTTACAAAGCTGCTGTGGACGCTACAGACCCAGATTAAACGCCATTATAAAGAAAAATGGTCACATTATACTATTGTGAAATTCAAAAGTCTTTAAATGTTTTAGATATTTTGTTACAGCCCCTCAACACACATTTTCCTTAACTTTTTTTGTTGAGTATATGATGCGCAACGCAGAAAAAGGCCCTTATGGGTAGATTTTCACATTTTCAGTTTTTGACATTTTTCAATAGGTATATGTTCTAGTTATTGATTTGTGTACTTTTCTTCGGAAATTATACACGTCAGTCCTAAAGTATGGTTCTGCATCGCAGTACCCTTTGATCTGACGTCACAATTTTAGCGATGTTGCGTCAAAATAATGGAAAGATCTCCTCGTATCCTCAGCTAATCGGCAAACGTTGGATGAAAAGAGCAAACATTCTATTAAGAAGAAAGGGTCCGTAACTACATATTCCAAACAAATTGCAAACATATGGTGGTCGTACCTCCGAAATGGAAGATTCTAGATCTGTTTAAAGTTGTATACCTCAACAGATATTGGTACACACTTGTGACGTTGGGAGCGCAGTGACTCAGTGGTAGAGTGCTTGACTTGAGACCAAGGGGCCGCAGGTTCAAGCCTTATTGGCGTCATTGCGTTGTGTCCTTGAGCAAGACACATTAATCCAAGCTTAGTACTGGTTCAACCCAGGAAGACCCGTCCCTACATAACTGAAAGATTGTTGGTGGGACGTAAAGAACTTGTGACGTAATTTGACGTCGTCAATACGCTATTTAGTTTTATACCTACGGACAAGCCATAGGCCGTTTAAGGCAGGATACAAGACACAGATATATTCTTTACATCAAAAGGGCACCAGTCTGTCGGATAAGGCCGTGGCCCGTCTCAATATGACCTTAGCTTGTAGGTGGGACGTTCTGACACAAACACAACAACAACAACATCAAAAGGGTCTTTATATACACGCCTTTACCTGAATATATTTTGACTTATTATTGTTATTCATAGTTATTGCATTTTGTTTCATTTTTGTGCTCATTTTTGAAACGAAAGGTCGTAGTACATGTAGCCTACCTTCTGCGTCCGATCTTTGTACATATTGTTATCGAGGGCGGGACCACGGCAGGGCCGAGGGACAACGGACACACATCAATATATTTTCACTCTTTTTCGTGTCCCACATGAGCTGGTAAATGGTGTCAGAAAATAAGCGATTCAAGAGCATACACATTTACAAAATAAACTTTTTGATTCAAGAGAATAACTATCCCAGTCAGCATACAGTTTTGGTCAACTATCAGCCCCCCTAGTGGGCTGGTGGGCAGATTGTTGCCCATTGGATATGATAGGCCCCGACGTGACATAACCTATCTTTGGGGTTTCCCGACTCAGCGAGACTTAAATCAGTCTCCTCGGCCACAGAGACTAGCTAGAGAAATTCAATTTTGCTCGTAGCAAGTCTAGATATGATTCTTTCTAATAAGCGAATAACAAAGATGCTTGTCAGACTGCGCGGATGGGCAGACTTGTCTGCGCCTTCTTTGTTCGCAAACTCCCGATATTTTTTTTAAAAAAATATACTCACTTTAAACGCGTTCTACCGGAGAGCCTTGAACGTAAATATTTTAGTGTACATATTGCTATTTTCTATAAGCATTTCATTCCTGTAAGTCTTTTTTGTAAATTGCGTCATGGTATTTTTTGTATTTTTTTTTTTTTTTTACAAAATGCACTGTTTTAAATGGCGACTTCGCAAAGTGGCAAATAATTATGTCCTGGGACTGTAGGCATACATCGCTAAAATGGCCAGCATGGTCATATTGGTCTTTAGTATGGTAAAACTGAGGTTGAATTTATATAAATTAGCAGAGGAAAGAAGTTGAATTAAAATGAATAGGCGTCCGTTCTTCTTCCTATCATTACTTTAACCGCGGTTCTTTTTCTTAAAAAGAAAATATTTTTTTTCTTTTAACACACAAAAGCCGTAATATTTTCTAAAATAGTTTAAAACGAATATTGAAAACCTGAAACAGTAGATCTATGTGAAATTTAGAAGCTACATAGATCTAGATCTATTCAATATATTTAGAGCATATGGTTAGGTCTGGTTTCCCGGACTGGACAGGTAGGCAGTGTAAATATGACAAAAGCATATTAAACAACACTGAGAAAAACACTACACCAAAATACCCTGGGTAGGCCCCCAAATAAACCGTCGTAATCTGCTGTACTTTTTTGGCTGAATTATTTCCCCGTTGTTCGATCAATTCCCTTGTCTAGGCAAAATTATTTTTATAATGCCTTCAATGTTTACTGTCGTGAGTTGGCTCCCGGTACCGTTAGTTTAACAGGTGACAGGGCCCAGGGCGACGACGGTAAACATTGGGCTTACAGTAATACAGAAGCTAAGTATAGTTACATGATTGATGCAGTAACTAAATCCTAATATTTATTTTTAGTAAGATAAAATTAGAACTAAAAATTATTAGTTATTGTCCTATCCTCCAATATTTTAATGTGTGTTTTATATTCATGACTTCATTTTACTTGATCTGTCTCAAAATGCGAATTACGTCTCCGCCATGGTGTAGGGAATAAACCTATGTTTCGTAAACCAGGGGTCGCAGGTTCAACTCCCTGCTTCTCCCAGTCTGTCAGATGAGACTTTAAGCCGTTGCCCCGTCTTTTGAGACGCTTTAAAACTAGAACCACTGCCGGTTGAGCCTTCGGGTGCTCGTGGGCATAGAACCACAAAACCATAAACCCACCCGGCCAGTACTGGTTATAGCCAAGGAACACAGCCACAAACAAGAATTACGTCTCCGGTATCCTATTTAATTTTATGCATTGAAGCCGCCGTGTTGTAGTGGATAATCGCTATGCCTTGTAAACAAGGGGTCGCAGGTTTGATTCCCGGCTTTTCCAGAAATGCTTTCGGTTGAGCCCTCGGGTGCTCCCGTCATATACATGTAATACACACACAAATTGAACCCTCCCGGCCGGTTACTATTTACTACCCAGGGAAAGCCACAAAACGTTTTTAGCCTATGCCTTGTAAACCAAGGGTTGAGGTTCGATTCCCGGCTTCTCCCAGTTTGTCGGATGAGACTTAAAGGCTGGCAAGTCACCTTTCTGGCTTTGACATGAGATAAATAATATCGATAATAGTCGTCAGTCATCCTTTAAACTGTCAAGCTAATTCTTAGCTGATTATTGGTTAGATTTAGCTTTAAGCATGAAAAGGGATGGCATATTCTTTTTCACTGACTCAGTTAACGAAGAAGGCATCTGAGTATCTGCTATGTCCTTTACAAACTTTTCATATTGTTTCTGACCAACTGGAGCTAACTGCTTCATGGTTTCCTTGTCATACTCACTTGTTTTATTTAAACAACTGTCCGCTTCTTCTTTTGTATTAAGTGGGTACTGGTCAGCTGACTCCTCTTTGAAGGGATTCACTTAACTGCTAGAAACCCAAATATATAAACAGATCCCCACCTCTACCAACTATTATAAATACAACTTTTTTCCCTGCAACAATCATAAGACAACCACAAGACAACAAGAGCAAAATACAAGTAAAGAGCCAGATCTCTCTTTCTCATCCAGATTGCTGCAAAACTAGAAAGGACGTTAAGTACTACATTACAAAACAAAAACACAAAAAACCCACAAACAAACGGAGCAAAATGGACAAACAACAACAGAGCCACCACCTAAAGGGGACAGCAACTAAAGCCACTGGGGGCAATTAAAACATATTTGGGCCTAATCTACACCATAGAAAACCTTTTTCAGTTAACAAGCTGTCTTTAACAGAACCATCAATCTTTTCATGGAAATAACGAAGTGCTTGAAAAAGAAAAAAACACAGCCTAAATTGGTATTTGAATATACAATAAGTGTATATGGATATTCATAAATATATTAATGAATTCATGTGCATATATTGATAAGTATAGTTTGGCAGCAACGTGTAAGACTCTTTATGTATCACTTTTGACAATCTGAATTGGTCACAGTTTGTGATATTAATCATGATTAATTTGTAAGATTTTTTTTACTGATTTTGGGGCAAAAAGGAAAAACTAATTTATATGCATATTATGTAAAATCAGTTAATTTGCATATTTGAACGTTATACCAAAGGGCTATGATTTAGCTTTAATTTGATACCAATTTTGTTGTCCTATGATGAACAGAAACTGAGATATAATCAATTTACTACATACATCCTATTGAGAAGTGTTGGCCATTTTGTTTTTTGGCGGCCATCTTGAAAACGGCCGAATTTGAAGTGGCCAGGAATTGTTTTTGAATGTGTGTCATGTAAAGAACATATGGTGTATATTTCATGCTTGTATCATCAAGCGAAGTATTTCCCTAAATTTGCTCACTAAGCAGCTTCAATAGTTGCACTATAATCTACTCATTATCTTCTATCTGTTGACTAAGTTTGAAGCTCCTAGCAGTTATACTTTTTGAGATATCTTGATTACGACCCTATAAAAGGGGCATAACTCCACAAAGGGAGATAATTTGGGCTAAAAAAAAACGGGTTAACTATTTTTTTGATATGCTACTTAATTTTTGTAACAGGCGCACAGACGGACGGACGAATGGACAGGCCCAAAGCAATATGCCCCTTCAACTTGTTCAAAGTTGTGTGCATAAAAAGCTATCTGATCAGGATCTACACTGTTTGTTGTGATTTTATGAGACTGGACTGGAGGACATAATCTTTTGTCTGCTAGTGTCGTCTGCAGACAACATTTGCAAATAGTTTGGATCCACATCAGGCCTAACAAAATTTCTGGCCTGATCTGGATCCAAACTAATCGAGGCTCAGATGATATTCCTGATGATTGTTTTAATTGTTAACTTTGAAAAAAAATCAGCAGATGACCAAAAAATGTCCCCACTTGCAAATAGTTGTTTTGTTCAGCAGGACGAAGGTTAAACTGTACTTTGCAATAGCTAATGCCTTGAGGCTTAGATTTAATCCATACAATGCAAGTGCATTCAGAGATGCATGATTTTTTATGACTGCTTGCTGACCTTTGAGTTTTGAATGAAAATGTGTCATGAAAGGATATGTGAAATAAGGTAAATTATATTTGACAATGTTTTTGGTAGTTATATGTTGGAGGTTAGGTATGTTCATATTTCTTTAATGTGGAATTCCTGGATCCTCTTGGTAACTGATTACCACTGTAGCAGGTCAGCCTAAAACTCCTAGTCGAAGGACTTATGGATATGTTATCTTACACGCTTAGGGATGTCGGTTACTACACAAAGTAGTTCTGGACGACAGTAGGTTGGTTCTGGACGACAATATGTTACAGGTTCTTGACGAAATAAAGAGTTATGTAGTGAACCTGTAATGTGTTTGGGAGCCTTGACGCACACTAAACCGCAAGAATCTTATTTTGTCGTTGTATATTTGTTCAGGATACTTATCAAAGCTTAATTAATCCAGTAGCAAGGCGAATTTATCCAGTTTACACTTACCTGATACAATTATTGTTCTTGAAACTGTATTTTACTACTACATATGCCCGCATATGCTTATTTTGTGCATTCACTTTCGTCTTCTTTGTAATTTTTATGACTTAATATGATGAGGCATTGCATTGTCCATCACATAAGCGAAAGAATTTTTTTCTTGTAAATCAGCTTACTTTAGACAAACACCTTTTTGAAACCAAACTACAGCTACCAGAGTCATTTTCCAATGTTACAGGTGTGTAACGACTTCAAAAAGTTTGTTACAGGTTAATGTCGACAGCGTTACAGGTAGAGACGACAGTCTAATGGATTCCTTTGATTCTTGTTATACGAAATATCTTCTATTTTGGGTGAAGGTGAAATGCCCTTTAATATTTTCGCTGATGAGGGACTTGCTAAAGAAGTCTTTGAACGTAATGAGAATGTGTACAGTGGTTCGAGCATTTGCGAAACCATAACTATCCTGGTCTAAAGGGCCTCTGACAGTGGTAATTAATTCTCAGTGCCCATATGTTTGGAAAAAATCAAAGTTTGTCGAATGTTTTTATCTACATATATAGTCTCGCTGTTAGTCTCTATTTCAATGGATATACAGCTTAATTTTAGGGCTAAAATGGTCATTTGTTGTATTAAATATATAGGAAAATAGAAAAATATTTTTGCACCATTCCTTCCCAACCAAATATATAGGTTTTCGTGTGTATTCTTATAAACTCTTTTCTTCGAAATAATGTTATAATTAGTACAAGTAAGTTTCCTTTACATAGCTCCTTAGTCCTGAAATATATCAGCTTTAGCATATTTGTCTTAGATTATGAAATTTGCCTTTTAACGTTTATTAATTATGTTGTTAGATGATTTTGTACATACACTTACAGATAAGCTACAAGGTCCCTGAATAGGTGTACTTTATGCATGGATGAATTGTTATGGTACATTTGCTGCATAAAATTACACCAGGTATATATATATATATATATATATATATATATATATATATATATATTGTCATCAATGTAGAATATACTTTATATGCACAGAACAAACAACAACAACAAAAACAACAACAACAACAACAGCAGCAGCAGCAACAAAACTATTAAAATAAACTTTAAAAATATTAACGATTTTGACTTCAAAAGACTTCCAAATGTGACTTTAATTGGGTATTGATGTTATAATACCCTTACAAATGAAAAAAAAAGAATACTAAATGTTTTGGTGTAGTCTAATTATGCATCCCCACCCTTTGATATAATCTCCTCTATTGTCACATGGATATATTTATCTCTCGTTCATAATACATCAAACTTCTTATTTAAAAGGATACCAGTGTTACTACATACGTCCGGGTTGACATCATGCTATTGAACAATAAGTGTGAAATGAATTGACCTAGTCGCACGAAAATCTGATTTTGATGCACGCGAATGTCCTATGCTGACCGCCTTTTCCCAAGCATTTTCGCCACTGACAAAATGCAGGCCTGATCCTGGTCCAAACAATCATCTACAGTTACTGAAATACCTAATAAATCCATGTCACTACCATTGGATCTACAGATATTCCAGTTTCTTCAGAAAGAGGGATAAGTTGCTCTAAATCCAAATTTGCTATTTAAATTATTGGTTATCCGTTAGTGATACGATATGTCACTGCATAATTTCTTATGCACCAATTTTGTGCAGGTGCTCACATTTGTTATTTTATGGATACTGATTGAACCAGAACCAGTTGAAATTTGCAGAATCAAGAGCTATATTATCACTCAATGTCGTGGCCCTGTATTTTGCAGACCCAGGTCTTGTAATTGACCAGCGTTGAAAAGGTTTCAGGGCAGTATTTACATCTGCTCAAGATAGAAAATTGTCGTCTCTAACCTGTTACAGAAAATATGGCATCGTCTATTACCTGTTACACAGTCGTCTCTGACCAGTAACATTTGAAAAAAATGAAATCTGAGGTTTTCAGTTTTCTTTAAATAAGAACATGTTAAAATTGACTGAAAATTCATGTGGATTATATTGTTAGACAGTTTATGCTAATTCTATGGCGGAAATGCAAGTAATTGACCACAAATTACGTATTTCTGAAAATTCTATTCCGGACCATAGTTATATGATTTAACTACAAATATCTACGACGCTTGCCTTTCTAATGCCAATCTAACAAACACTTAAATGATAGTAATGATCCAAGCAAGCAAATAACACTATATTATCATTTTCTGCAACTGATTTGTGTGTTACCCCTTTCAACTGTCGTCCAAACCCCATAATCTGTCGTCTAAAACCTGTTATTTGTCGTCCAGCACAAGAACACAGTCGTCATGAACCAGTAATGGATTGTCGTCCAGAACCACCTTGTGTAGTAACAGACATCCCTAAGCGTGTCTTAAGCCCCAGTTACACATTCATGATTTTGGCCACGGTAGTTGATTCAAGTCGTGATGCATCGGCATGAGTCGTAGCAGCACCATAGAGACATCAGTGCCAGTCCTAGTAGTACCGTGGTGATTCGTGAAGAATCCTGGTGATTTGGGAACCTCCACGACAAGGCTATGACAAGTTTAAACCGTTTAAACTCGTCGGGGTGAATCGTGTTGGATTGTGGGCGTGGCCTAAATCGTAGCTCTAGCGTAGCGGGATTGGGATCATTCCTAGTGGTACCGTGGTAGTATTCGTGGGCGTTCGTAGCGAATCGGGTTATCGCTGACACAAGATTCTGGTATAAAAACAGAGCAATGATACATTGCTGAAAATCATTTTCAAAAGACAATTTTAGTGAAGCGCATCATGGATTATGTCCAGAGATATCAAATTATTTGCAGCTTGAACTGGACGTCATCAGATACACTGGACAGGGCACTGCACTTGGTATCAAATCGTGGAGGCATCCTGAGCATTCGTAGCTCCACCGTGGTGAATCGTAGCGCTGCCATCATGGGACGTAGAGGATCTGTAGATTAATCGTGCAGACACTGTAGGAGCATCGTGAGACACTGTATTGATGCTCGATTTTCTTTTTTTCCATCCTGACGCATCCCGATTTTACCATCTGATTCAAATCAGGACAAGTCGTGGTGAATCGTGGCCGGAATCGTGACTGTGTAACTGGGGCTTTACTTGTTTTGGTCTGAAATAGAGGGGGTTATGCATTTTGAAGCCTGCAGTCCAGCAACATGTACTTTCACAGTCAAAAACAAAGCCAAATATTTTTTTTTGTTTTCTTTTTCCAAATTTCAAAAATAGCATTCCCTGGCATAATGATACCCTTAGGTCATTCTCAACAGCTATTTCAAAGTGCTAAGGCCACCAAAGTTGATTCTTGGCTTACTTAATGAAGATAGACGTCAGACTTCAGAAAGGCTGTCTTCCCTGGTCCCCGGTATTCGGGCCGGACCACTTTTTTGAGTATGCTTTCCACCGTGTCCTTTTTTGGCTCATATTTATTTGTGCTTACTTCTGATTTTATTCAAACGTGCCATTTGTACGTCACGTCACGGCAGCCCTGAGAATTACACTTGTTGCATGCGTCATCAATCATGTAGACCTAGGGAAGGTGTGAAAAGAGCAGTCACAGAGATATGGACGTTATGTCCAGAGAAAACCTGATGTAGCAGCATGCCAACAATAAAGGTGCAGACTAGCCTGCACATCTGGGCAGTCTGATCAGCCTCTTTATTGTTTACCCTCTGGAAAGTATAATTGATAAACTTGATACACACAAAATTTCAGCATTCTTGATAATCTCTGTAACTGAGCAGATTGGTTTGAGTCTTGCATGGTCGGAAACCCCTGATAATTTCTGTGATCCAGTTTTATTATAGCCCCGTTTGGGATGTCTGTCATTCCGTAGGTCATCCGTTCATCCATCCGTCCGTCATAATTTCGTTGCTGCTCAATATCTTGAGAAATCTTTCATAGAATTTATCCAAATTTTGTATGTGCATTGATATTGACATGATCTAGCTTGGGATTGTTACATGTCATTTTCTCAAATTTGTACCAGAGTCATGGCCCTTAATTTATGCCAAAATTTTGTTTCCGCTCAATATCTTGAGAACAAATGGACAGAATTTCTTCAAATTTTATATATGCATTCATATTGACAAGATCTAGCTTGGGATTGTTACACGCTATGTTTCGCTCATTTGTACCAGAGTTATGGCCCTTGATTTATGCCAAAATTTTGTTTCCGCTCAGTATCTTGAGAACTAATTGACAGAATTTCACCAAATTTTATATATGCATTCATATTGACAAGATCTATATTGGGATTGTCACATGACATTTTCTGCACATTTGTACCAGAGTTATGGCCCTTAATTTGCCCCTAAATTTCGTTTCCACTCAATATCTTGAGAACAAATTGTCATGAGTTCACCAAAATTTATATATGCATTCATATTGACAAGATCTACGTTGGGATCGTTACACATAATTTTTTGCACATTTGTACCAGAGTTATGGCCCTTGATTTATGCCTTAATTTGTTCCCACTCAATATCTTGAGAACTAATTGACAGTATTTCACAAAATTTTATGTATGCATTATATTGACAAGATCTAGCTTGGGATTGTTACACATTATTTTTTGCTGATTTGTACAAGAGTTATGGCCCTTGATTTACGACAGAATGTTGTTTTCTTCAATATTTTGAGAACAAATTGACAGAATTTCACCAATTTTATATATCCCTTCATATTAACAAGATCTAGCTTTGGATTGTTACACATCATTTTTCACAAATTTTTACCAGAGTTATGGCTCCTTATTTACGCCAAAATTGTGTTTCAGCTCAATAACTTGGGAACAAATTGATAGAATATCACTAAATTTTATATGCATTCATATTGACAAGATCTAGTTTGTAACAGAGCTATGGCCCTTGATTGATGTCAGAATTTGTACTGGCTTAATGTATTTAGGCTTTCATGCAAGTTATCTTTAGAACTTGGACTTTTTCATAATTGAGCCGTGGCATGAGATTTCCAACAATGTGGTATGTGTGACCAACAAAGCCTCAGATCAGCCTGTGCATACGCTTAGTCTGATCAGAGCCTTTGCTAGTTGCTTGCATATTCTTTAAGTGTTGAGCTACTGACTGATGAACATTTGGAGTTTCTAAGCTTAAAAGGAGACTGCACAGGCTTGTCTGAGTCTACACTTGTCAAAATACCACATTGTTGGAAATCACATGTGGCGGCTCATATATAAAAGCGCTGCAGCGAGGCTAGAGTCATTCTCTGTCAATTCTAGTTTCCCTCAAATTGACGATGAGCTTTTTATAGCCCCGCTTTGAAAAAGGGGGGAGGGGCTATATATAGGATTGGGTTGTCTGTCATTCCGTCCGTTCATCCGTCCATTTGTTTGTTCGTCTGTCAAAATATCTTCTTATAGCCCCGCTTTGAAAAGGGGGGGGGGGGGCTATACAGGATTTCGGTTGTCTGTCATTCTGTCCAGTGGTTCATCCGTCCGTTAGTCTGTCATAATTTTTTCGTTTCCGCTTAATATCTTGAACAGTTTTATAGATTTTAACAAAATTTTGAATGTGCAATGATATTGACATGATCTAGATTGGGATAGTTGCACAACAATTTTTTGTTATTTGTACTAGAGTTATGCCCCTTGATTTACGCCAAAATTTCGTTTTGACTCAATATATTGAGAACAAATTGACAGATTTTCTCCAAATTTTGTATATGCATTCATATTGACAAGATGTAGCTTTGGATTGTTACACATCATTTTTCACACATTTGTACCAGAGTTATGGCCCTTGATTTACACCAAAATTTCTTTTCCACTCAATGTCTCGAGAACAAATGGACAGAATTTTACCAAATTTTATATATGCATTCATATTGACCAGATCTACGTTGGGATTGTTACACATCGTTTTTCGCATATTATTACCAGAGTAATGGCCCTTGATTTACGTCAAAATTTTGTTTCCGCTCAACTTGAGAACAAATTGATAGAATTTCACCAAATTTTATATATGCATTCATATTCAATTTGACAAGATCTACGTTGGGATAATGTTATACATCATTTTTCGCACATTTGTACTAGAGTTATGGCCCTTGGTTTACGCCAAAATTTGGTTTCCATTCAATATCTTGAGAACAATTGGATAGAATTTCACCTCCATATTTACAAGATCTACATTGGGATGTTACACATCATTTTTTGCACATTTGTACCAGAGTTATGGCCCTTAATTTAGGCCAAAATTTCCTTTCCGTTCAATATCTTCAGACCAAATGGACAGAATTTCACCAAATTTTATATATGCAATCATATTGACAAAATCTACGTCGGGATTGTTACACATCATTTTTGCTCAGTTGTAGCAGAGTTATGGCCCTTGATTTACTAAAAAAAAATTCTCCGCTCAATATCTTAGGAAAAATGGACAGATTTTGACCAAACTTTATATGACTTTTTTATACTGACAAGATCTACGTTGGGATTTTTAGCTGTCATTTTTCGAAAATTTGTAAGAGTTATGCCCATCGATTGATGTCAGAATTACATTACCACTCAATATCCTGAGAAACTCTGTCCTTTTATTGTATGCAAAGCACTGCAGCGGGGCTATAGTCAGATTCTCTTACCATTCTAGTTTAGCTCACCTGTGCCAAAGGCTCATTGGTAAGCTAATAGTATACCAGTCACTCCTGCATCCGTTCGTCGGTCTGTCGTCCGCCCATCAACATTTTCAAACATCTCTGAAACCACTGGGCCAATTTAACTCCAATTTCTTATGGAGACTCCTTAGGACGTGGGAACAAAGTTTGTTCAAATGGTCCTGGTCACATGACCAAGATGGCCGCCACACCCATATATGGTAAAACCCCTCTAAAAATCTTCTTCTCCAGAACCAGAATGCCGATGACCTTCGGACTTGGTTTGTAGCATTGTGGGTGTTCGGCTTACCAAGTTTATTCAAATAATGATCCTACAATGTAGGTTGACCTTGACCTACTTAACGTCAAGGTTGAATTTGTTACCTAATGGATCTGGGGAGAATGGCTATTTATTTTCAGGGAGCTGGGGAGCACTTGTAATTATTTTCAGGGATTTGGGGAGCAAGCTCATAGTTTTGGGAATTAGGGAGCCCTGCAAAAAAGTAAAAAAAATCTCACCTTAAGGAAAAGCCTTCATTTTGTTTTGATTAAAAAAAAATCTTCAGCTTCTGGTGGGAACCCCCAGACCCCCCCCCCCCCCCTTGGAAATCCAAATGTATTTACTTTTGTGCTACATGCTTATCGGGATTGGTATTGGTGACTTGTAGGGCAATTTTTTTTGACAATTGTCGTGCGCGGATCCAGAAAGTTTTGTCAGAGGGGGTCCAACGAAATTTGATAACTTTTTTTTTTTAGTTGATGAGGAGATAAAGGTTCCAAATACCACTATAAATGGGCCATTGTCAGCCTGCCAGCGAAATGCCATTTAAATGGCGTTTTGCTGGCAGGCTGATGATAGTCCAACATTAAATGCTATAGCTTCGTAGCTTTGTGATTTCAGGGAATTCAGATCAGTTTTGCAAGGAAACTCTATATTTGGGTGATTTTTTCAGGGGGTCCGGACCCCCTGTGCTGTGCCCCTCTCTGGATCTGCCCACGATTGTGGAAAATTACCCTTAAAATTGTTGATTTTTAGGTTGATAATGTATTTTGGGACACTAAGAATGCCATTTTGATAAAAAAAATCAGTGGGAGCATGCGCCGGAATCCCCTAGCACAAATCTGAATTCACATCATTACAGGGCTATCAATGCGCCTGGTATGTAATATTTGATGTAAAAAAAGGAAAAGCCTCCATTTTTATTTACATTTCTTTGGCTTCTGTGGGCTATTGCCCCCCAGACCCCCACCCCCACCCTTTGTAAAATCTGAATGTATTTATTTTTGTACTAGCATGGGCATCTGGATTGATCTTGGAGAAAAATATGGCACAAAATTTGGGTTGTTTATTATTCTAAAAATTGTTGGTTTTTAGGTTGATAATAACATACTTTGGAACACTCAGAATGCACCAGATCACACCATTTTTGTCAATTTTTTTCAGGGGGAGCATGCCCCCGCACCCCCCTAGTCCAAGTGTGAATCTACATCATAACAGGACAAACTACGCACCTGGTATGTAATTCTCTATCTAGGTAATTAGATGATTTTTATTAAAACTTTGATGAATGTTGATAAGATATTATTAGCTCACCTGAGCCGAAGGCTCATGGGTGAGCTAATAGTATACCAGTCACTCTGGCGTCCGTCCGTCCGTCGTCCGTCTGTCAACATTTTCAAACACATTCTCCTCTGAAACCACTCGCCCAAATAAACTCAAATGTCATATGGAGACTCCTTAGGACGCGGGAACAAAAGTGTGTTCAAATGGTCCTGGTCACATGACCAAGATGGCCACCATGCCCATATATGGTAAAAAAAACTTTAAAAATCTTCTTCTCCAGATCCAGAAGTCGGATGACCTTGGGACTTAGTATGTAGCATAAGAGATGTGGGGCCTACCAAGGTTGTTCAAATGATGATCCGAAGATGACTTTGACCTACTTAACGTCAAGGTCAAATTTGCTTCCTTATGCATTTAAATGGAAATTTTTTTGAAAAGTTGATTTTTTGAATATTGTGGAAGCCTAAGTCATTATTCTCACTTGATATGTTCAATCTAGTGTCTATAAATAAGTTTCAAAGGTCAAGGTTGACCTTTGACCTTTCAGCCAAGGTTGCTCATATTGGAGTCCCATCAACATATTAAAACATAGTTTTCTCAGAAACCACTTGGCCAATTGAAATCAAATTTCATATGACAACTCCTTATGATTGGTTAGCCAAAATTTATACAAATTGTTATGGTCATATGACTAAGATGGCAACCACGCCCATTTATGGTAAAAACTCTTTAAATATCTTCTTCTCTGGAACCAAAAGGCTATTGGACTTGGTATGTAGCATTGGGGATGTTGGCCCTACCAATTTTGCACAAATGATGAATCTAGGTTGACTTTGACCTACTTTATGGCAAGGTCAAATTTGATTCCTAATGCATTTATATGGGGAAAATCTAAAATGTTCATTTTTCTATAACTGTTTAAGCCAAAATCATAATACTTGTGAGAAATGTTAAACCTAATGAGACTTTCATTTTATACATGTATTAAGTACCAACTGTCAAGCTGACCTGTGACCCTTTATCCAAGGCCACTCATTTGGACCGCAACACACATGTCTAAACATTTTTTTCTCAGAAATCACTGGGCTGTTTGATGGATTATTCATTAGATTGTTTAGGTCACTTGACCAAAATGGCTGCAACCACCATATATGGTTAAACAAAATTTGTTTCATTATAAGCTGTAGTTGACCCTGACCTATTTTAACATTATTAAGGAGATCAGGTGAGCGCCTCAGGACCTTCAGGTCCTCTAGTTTACTTGTAGAAACTGAAGTCAAACCTACTTATAGGACCTAATAGCAATTATAAAAACACTTTCTATGCTTACAAGAATAAATGTTTTCACTTTGTCTAAGAAAATCTAGTTTTAACTTTTGGAAAAAACAGCGCCTCGCCCACCAGAAAACCAAAAGATCTAACTGTCCCTAATAAAAAATCAAATCTAGAGAGCATTCATTCATACCTACTCTACCAGGTACAGCAATATTCTGTCGCTGGGGTGGCATTGGGGGTGCTGAGTAGGTCAAAAACTTTAGCTTGGGGATTTGCGATGGCGCCCCATCGACTGCACATTCTAGTTTGAATTGTTACAACAACAATTAAGGGACTTTGTATTAATATTCTTAAGCGTGAGCTTGTTGACACTAATGCCTATAAACTGCAGCCTTCTTTAAGTGAAAGGGTGATTGTTGATGGGCATGGTTGTCATACAGCCCTACATTTTGGTGTCAAAGCTAAAGAAAATCAAGACAAAGTTCCTACGTTGTACTGGTTACCTAAACTCCATAAAAAACCCTATAAAGCAAGATTTATTGCAAATTCTAGTTCTTGTACGACAACAGAACTTTCTAAATTGTTAACGTCGTGTCTTACAGCTGTTAAAAAACATGTTATCAAATATTGTGAAAAGGTATATGAGAGATCCGGTAAAAACCTATTTTGGTCGATTAAAAATTCAGGTGAAATTTTAGATAAACTTAAAGCTAGAGATTTCAATGCGACCAGTTTGTCTACTTATGATTTTTCTACTCTTTACACTACTTTACCTCATAATTTAATTAAAGATAAACTTATTGATCTTATTGAAAATGCATTCCAGAGAGAAGGCTCTCCTTACCTTGCATGTAGTGACAGAAATGCATTCTTTACTTCAGAAAAACCTAAAAAAATATCATGCATGGTCGTGTCAAAATGTATGTGATGCGCTGACCTTTTTGTTGGACAACATTTTTATTCGATTTGGCACCAAGCTCTATAGACAAGTTGTTGGGATTCCTATGGGCACTAATTGTGCTCCCCTGGTTGCAGATTTATTCCTGTTTTGTTATGAAAGGGACTTTATGATGTCTCTTTCTGATGATAAGCAGGCTGATGTTATTGATGCGTTTAACACTACTTCCAGATATTTGGACGATATTTTAAATATTAATAATGTTTATTTTGACAATATGGTTAGTCAAATATACCCTTCAGAGCTCCAACTTAATAAAGCCAATGCCTCTGATACCGAAGCCGCATTTTTAGACTTGCATTTGTCAATTTCTAATGATATTGTTTCTACCAAAATTTATGATAAACGTGACGACTTTGATTTTGAAATTGTCAATTTCCCGTTTTTAGATGGTGATGTTCCTCATTCTACATCCTATGGAGTCTATATCTCTCAACTCATTCGTTTTGCTAGAGCATCTAGCTATGTTGCTGACTTCAACACTCGCAATAAATTGTTAACTCAGAAACTTCTTAAACAAGGCTATCGGTATCATAAACTTCGCAAAACATTTTCAAAATTTTATAGACGATACTATGATTTGATTTCTAAATTCCAAGTTGGACTTAAATCTCTCTTGCGCCAAGGACTTTCGGAACCTGATTTCTATGGTGACTTGGTGTATAAGTTGAAGAAGATTGTTGGCTCTAATAATTTTTCAGCGCAGTTCATTAAAATAATTTCCCATTATAAAAAGATTGGCTATAACTTTAATGTATTACAACAGACTGCATGCTTGGTAGTCAACCCAATCACGGTTGGCAACTTTGCTTTCCTCTTTAATTGCACGCCGGTGGGTCGGACTTCAGACTCTATGATGGTTCCGACTTAAAGACTTATCTATTGATGAGATGGTAGGGGCCTGATGCTTTGGCTGTTTGTCGGGCCCACCGGGGTTTACCTGTTGGATTTCTTTTGCTCCGGTATTCAGTTTAATTTACTGTTGAGTCCTTATCCTTGCTTTATCTCCTTGTTATATCTTGATTTATATGTTTTAGGAGATGAGGCATTGATAAGTTAGGGGTCTTTCATGCAAACCAAATATCTATGTGTCTTGATCCACATCTGAATTAAGGGTGAGGTTGGCGCCGTTAAACGGGTTTAAGCCCTCCAGTAAAATATTTTACTGACCGTTCCAAGGCGGTACTTCTTTTGTGGATCTTTTATGTTTTTGTTCTGTCTTGTGTTTGCTATGTTTTGTGCACGTCTGTTTATATGTGCTTTGTGGTCACCTGCTGGGAAAGGGCTGACCTCTTGGCTCTCGTTTGTGGTGTCTTCTGTGAGTTTGTCACTTTCCCATTGGTATCCTGGGTCAGGTGTGGTACTTGATTGTATCGATTCCTGATCTTTGCACCATTACTTACTTTTTTTGAGGCCTTGCTATGCAGTTATAATATATTGGCTACCTTTACTCTTATCACAACAGGGTTTGGAACTTGTATTGCATCTACCTGTATACATCTAGTTCATTGTATAGCCAGGGTATTATACATGTGACTGTGTACGATCACAGATTTTTTATGCCCCGGCCATGACAATCCAGGGGATAAAATGTTACCCCTGTCGGTCCGTCTGTCCTTCCGTAAGTTTGTACGTACTTCACACCCGACGTCCGCTCTCTCAGTCAAATAGTTCTGATCAGAATTTTATGAAACTTGGTCACATTGTTTAGTACCACAATATCTTCTTCCAGTTCGATAATATACAATTATTGACTTCAATGAGGTAGACATAAGGATTTATCTACCCGAAAAAGTGATAATTCACCGAGGCCGCTAGGCCGAGGTGAATATTTTTTCTAAGGGTAGATAAATCCTTATGGCTCTACCGAAACTGTTTTGTTATATGACTTTTCATCTAAGAATGTTCAACCTTCAATCTAAGACATCTAAGGACTTTCTCACAAGTTTTAGCAACTGTTATTAAAATATTATAGTGTAGTATTTTGCATTTTCGAATGTATATTAATTCTCTTAATGAGGAATATTATACAATTATTGACTTCAATGAGGTAGACATAAGGATTTATCTACCCGAAAAAGTGATAATTCACCGAGGCCGCTAGGCCGAGGTGAATATCACCTCTAAGGGTAGATAAATCCTTTTGTCTACCAAAATTGAAGTCAATAACTATTTTATTATATGACTTCATTTAAGAATGAAAATTTTGCTACTTTTACTTTTGTTGGTAAAGACATGTTAACCTTCTATTTAAGACATCTAAGGACTTTCTCACATGTTTTAGCAACTTTTATTAAAATATTATAATTTAGTATTTTGTATTTTCAAATGTATATTAATTATCTTAATGGGGAATATAAAATATTATCATAAAACTGTTTTTACAGTTTGTTTATTCAAACAAAGATAATTAAGCAAACAAAACAAATCAAAACTGTTGTAAAAATTCATGAAAGTTTTTAATTTACCTGTTGGGAGGTGAAACAGCAAATAATGTCAATTTCATGCTGCACATGCTAGTTTCACACTCATCATGCTTTTTTTAGCGCTCTAGAGGGTAATATTGCAGAAATGTCAAAAATATTAATTTCTGGAAACTAGTTTGAGCTGGTTTTCATGCAATATTAAGTTGTGGACCGGTTCAGACCAGTTTCCAGGTAGACATAGAGATTTATGAAGACAAATTAAGCCAATCAGGAGACCAGATTCTCTCCAGTCATGTAACAAAAAATGTTATCATAAATTTTTTTTTACAGTTTTTTTATTCAAATTTTTACAACAGTTTTGTTTTGTTTTGCTTATTTATCTATAAGCAAAACAAAACAAAACTGTTGTAAAAATTCTTGAAAGTCTTTAATTTACCTGTTGGGAGGTGAAACAGCAAATCATGTCAACTTCATGCAGCACATGCTGGTTTCACACTCATCATGCTATTTTTAGCTCTCTTGAGGGTAATATTGCAGAAGTGTCAAAATATTAACTTCTGGAAACTAGTTCAAGCTGGTTTTCATGCAATATTAACTTGTGGACTGGTTTCGACCAGTTTCCAGGTAGACATAGAGATTTATGAAGACTAATTGGGCCAATCAGGAGATAGGATTCTCTCCAGTCATTTAACAATGGTCCATATCGCACCATGCCTTCATGAGTTATGGATCTTTGTCTATGAAAATGCGCCATTTGCAACGATGTCCGCTCTCTAAGTCAAATACTTTTGATCAGAATTTGATGAAACTTGGTCAAATTGTTTTGTACCATGATGTCTTCTTCAAGATTGATTATGGTCCATACTGCACGATGCTTTCAAGAGCTATGGCTCTTTGTTTATGAACATTCATCGTTTCAAACAACTTCTGATCTCTAAGATGAATAGTTTTGATTAGAATTTTATGAAACTTGGTCACATTGTTTAATATTATAATGTCTTCTTCAAGCTTGATAATGGTCCATATCGCAACATGCTTTGAGGAGTTATTGCCCTCAGTTCGTGAAATTCATCTTTTGAAACGACATCTGCTCTCTAAGATGAATAATTTCGATAAGAATTCAATGAAACATTGTCACATTGTTTAGTACCATAATCTCTTCTTCAAGTTCCAGAATGGCCCATATTGCATCATGCCTTCAGGAGTTATTGCCGTTTGTTTATGACAATTTCAGTGACATGCTTACACACACAATCACAGCCTCAAAGTCTGAAAGGAAAACTTGTTCAGTGTATATCACAACATTTGTAACCCCATTTTGAAAACAATTTCTGTGCAAGGCATTCATATACTTTTCTCTTTCCTTTTTTTCAGATGGATGATGTGTAGAATCTTTCAGGCTAGCTAAAAAGAAATTTCAGCTTTAAACAAGAGATTTGCAGCACTTTAAATAGAGGTAACTCTTTTCCTGTTGGGTAATTTTGCTTAATTTTTTGTCAACTGCAGATTTTTTCAAAATCAGCTTTTCAAAAATTTCTTTCAGGAATTCATACCATTAGATTGTGAGCTTGGATCCAGGTCAGGCCAGACACTTTTTTCGGGCTTTTCTTGGCCCAAACTGTTTCAAAAAGTTATCAGCAGAAACTTGTGGGTTAAGAATTAATTCTAGGAGATGCATTTACAAGAAAATACATTATTTGACCTTTACCACATGAAATATTGCCCAGTACTCTCTACATCATGTGACCTAACTAGGTACAAAGTTTGAAGGTGCTTGGTCTAATGGTTTTGGAGGAGAATCATTTACAAGAAATGTAACTGACGGATGCACAAATGGATGGATGGACAGACGGACAATGGAGGGACTTTGGTACAAAATTAATATATCCTTTTTTTCTAAAGAAAAAAGTGGGTGTTATAAAGAACTGTCTCATTGAGATATTGTACTTTTGAGTATTCAGAAAGTATGTTTTGGTTGAGAATAAGAAAATTAATTCTTGCACTCCTGCCATGACAATAGCAGAGGCATTAAGTCTTACCTCTATCCAACCATCTGTTTGTGTGTACGTCTTTCTCTGTTAATCTGTCCATACATCTGTCAGTATGTCCCTACGTCAGCTCTCTAAGTTGAGAGGTTTTGATCAGAATTTTAAATACATGCCATAATCTCACGTGGTCAATCTGTGAGATTTGAGAAAAATTTAAGTGAGATTTGAGAAAAATATGTGAGATTTTTTCTCTACGCTATACATTGTAGGAAGTATTTTTGAAATTAAAAACAGTCTATTATTTCATTTTGGAGATTATTTTTTAGTTCCGAAAACACCTGGGCCCGAGGTTATAAAACTTTTTTCGTGCTCAGCTCAACTGAGCATAAAATTTATCATGCTCATAAATGTTAAAATGTCAACAATTGTTGGCATTTTAAGATTTACGAGCATGATAAATACAACATCTGAGCATCTGAAAGCAAGAAAAGTCTTTATTTTTAAGCATTTTAGATTTTATGAGCATTTGAGATTCCATGCTCAGTTGAGTTGAGCATGAAAAAAGTTTTATAACCTCGGGGCCAGATTTTAGTGATTGACAAAAGGTATGTCAGGAATTGGTTATTTTGAACTATATCAAGTGGCCAGCATAGTATTTATGAACAAAACATATGCCAGGAATAGGTTTTATTGACAAAAGCGTATGCCAGGATCAATTTATGCTGATATCAAGTGTCAGCATTGTGATTATGAACAAAACATATGCCAGGAATAGGTTTTGTTGACAAAAGGTATGTCAAAAATAGGTAAAGCCAAAAGTTGATTTGTTCTGTCAATCAGTAAAATCTGATGTTTTCCCAACAAAAAACCTATTTCCGAAATGAAATAATAGACTATTTGACATGATGATTTAAAGCTTATTTATTTGAAAGGCATAAATGCTGCAAGGTTCTTTAAATTATTTAATAAATGAGGGCCTGAAAACTTTTATCATTCAGGCTGTTAGTAAGTAAAGTCTTTAATTAAAGAGGATGACAATTAACATTTAGTAGAACAACTTCCATGAGGCCCTCAAAATAAATGATCTGTAATAAAAGTTTGCACAAACTATCAAATTTGAAATTGTCAAACCCTGTTACTACTGAGCAAATCAATCCCAGAGCTTAACGCTAAATTTTGGCTAGACAATGAACTGAATGCACAAAAGTGGATCCTGCATGGTCAGCTGATCAGTTTCCACACTATTTCAAAAACGGGAATATATCTAGGTTCAGCAGGACAAGGGTAAATTTGATATCCTTTATTAATACCATTAAAGAGTCAAACAGTTAGGAACAAGATCTGGGTCAACATTTTGTCAGCCCTGATCTGGTTTTAAAATTGTTTGCAACAGTTATCGACAGACATCAATTGCAGGCAAAGGGTTAGCTGCATCTATAATGACAGTCACAAAATGCTGAATAAGCTACACCCAATAAATGACCAAACTAACCATTCTACTTCTTGAACACTTTAGAATGAATATGTGAACTAACTTCTTGCAATTATCTGCTATATACCCAACAAAAAAAGAAACACACCACTATGATTTTGCCCATTAAGTTCTCCTTTTAATACAAAAATTATAATTGTCATGAAATATTCATTTCTGATAAAATATGACTAAAATTGGAGTTTGGGGTAGATGAGTATCTGTACCTTCCATGTCTTGGGATCAAAACACAGCAAGGCATATGGTAAACGAGTGTTTGAAGTGTTTATTCAATGCTACTGTCTACATGGATTTCTAAGTATGTTTTTCATTTGCGAAATATGAAAAAGATAGGTTGGCGTTATGTGAGACAACCAAATCCAAATGTGGTTATTGATTTTTTTTCTGTTCCAAAATCCATTTACATCAGTTGGACCGTTTAAGTTGATTAAATCACTGTTGAAATCTTTACATGTTTTGTAAGGTTTATCTCCAGTATGGAATTGTTAATTAACAAAATGTAGTCACAAGGAAGGGGCTACCTAGCATTCAATAATCGCGTATGATGAATTTAAAGATAAAATTTGCAAAGAATAAGTGTCTGAGTACATTTTGATCTACTGAGACTAGTCCCATTGCTTGAACTTATCAGCATAAGAGCATTATAAAAAACGCTCATTTTCTGTGACTTTACAATTTGACCCCCACTTGGTTCATGAGCAATTTTCTACAACACAATTTGACGCCTGATTACAAAAGACGTGTAACACAGCAGTACCTGACATTACCTTTGCACTGATATAAATTAAACTGGCCTATCCCTTGTGATCTTCCTGAGAGTTGAACAGTTCTATGTGGTGCGTTTCTTTTTTGTCGGGTATATATTCTAATTTTAAATCTTTAAAAAAATTTTTGTTTGTTAAGCCTTTACCGAAACAATGCAAAGGTTTTGGTAAAGACCAGTAAGAATGGCAAGTGTAGTAGAAATAGTTCAGAAATGAATATGATGGTACTAGAGTTGCATCTAGTATAATATTAATTTTATATTAATTTTAAGCATGTCAATTTATACAACAAAGGCAACAAATGCTTAACCTTTACCATGCTTTACTACACTCTTCCCAACTTTAAACCTAACCAACTTGCAGGGTTCCGCTTAATTGAATTAAATGCATTATTTAATGAAGAGAACAGTATGCAACCTGATCAGTTTGCTTCAGGATCCAGCTGACTCGGTTCTATACTGATTTCAAAACAGGATATATCCAATTTCAGCATGGTACGGGTTAAAAGATTTACTTTTTATATTATTTACAGGTCATCATATGTTTTATAAACTATCTCAGCAGTAAATTCGACAAAAATGTATCTGCCGCGTAGCGCAGTCCGTAACGTGTCTGGCAACAGATGCAAGTCTGACTGCAGATCCAGGGGTCGCGAGTTTGATCCCGGCGTGGTCCCATACTTTCGTGGAGATTGATCATGAATTATATGTCTACGGTCATTCTCCTCCCTTCCGCTGAATCATTCAAGAAGGGTTATTGTCAGTTACAAGCGAAAGTATGTGCACGAAGTACTGGTTAACTGCTTGTTCAAGCTTGCCCAGGAAAAAGTGTGGCTAGGTGAACTGATCGTCCCGCCATGACCATAGCTGTTGACTTGGGACGTAAAGCAACACAGCAAACAAAAAGACAAAAAATGTATCAAGTGATAATTTTATGGAGAAGAAATTAAGGATACTGCCTACTTATGACTATTTCTTATGAGTGTTGATCCATATCGGCTAGCTGATCAGGATCCACACTGTAACATTTGAAAGTTAAAGAATAAACATAGCTTAAACAGTAAATGAATAGAGGAAAAACGAACATATACACAATATAAAATATATACAAACATGACTTAAAATAACAGTTAGCATTTAAAAGATTCTGGTTGAGTGATCATTTTCTTATTCAAGAGTATTTGAACATTAAGATACACTTTCATTTGCATTCTTGGTTTGCATAATTTTGTATATAGATGGCAAACAATTCAGCTGTAGTGTTTTCACTTTTGTTCAGTATAGTAAAGTATTATAAAATACAGGTAAAGTTAGAAATTGGAGATAATCAGCAAAATTTTGACCAAGTTATGGCCCTTTATATGCCCCCGCCATAACAATGGCCGGGGCATTAAGTAGTACCCCTGTCCATCTGACCGCCTGTACATAGGGACGTACATACTTTAGTACGCATGTCCATACATCTGTCCAACGACATCCGCTCTCTAAGTCGATTACTTTTGATCAGAATTTTATGAAACTTGGTCACATTGTTTAGTACCATGATGTCCTCTTCAAGTTCAATAATGGTCTATATCGCACCATGCTTTCAGCAGTTATGGCCCTTTTGTTTATGAAAATTCACCATTTGAAGTGATGTCCGCTCTCTAAGTCGAATATTTTTTAACAGAATTTTATGAAACTTGGTCACATTGTCAAGTACCACGATGTCTTCTTCAAGTTCGATAATGGAATGTATTGCACCATGCTTTCAGTAATTATGGCCCTTTGTTTATGAAAATTCACCATTTGAAACGATGTCCGCTCTCTTAGTTGAATACTTTTGATCAGAAATTTATGAAACTTGGTCACTTTTTTGTTTAGTACCATGATGTTTTCTTCAAGTTAGGTAATGGTCCATATCACACCATGCTTTCAGCAGTTATGGCCCTTTGTTTATGAAAATTCTGCGTTTTTAATGATGTCTGCTCTCTTAGTCGAATACTTTTGATCAGAAATTTATGAAACTTGGTCACATTGTTAAATACCATGATGTCTTCTTCAAGTTTAATAATGGTCTATATGGCACCATGCTTTAAGGAGTTATTGCCCTCAGTTTATGAAAAAGCGTTGGTTGAAACGACATCTGCTCTCTAAGATGAATAGTTTTGATTATAATTCTATGAAACTTGGTCACATTATAAATTACCATAATGTCTTCAAGTTTCAGAATGGCCCATATCGCACCATGCCTTCCCGAGTTATTGCCCTTTGTTTATGACATTTCCTCTTTTATACAAATTTGCCAATAGCGAGGGCATCCGTGTCCCATGGACACATTTCTAGTTTGACTTAAGTTTTGGCAAATGCAAACCCTATATTGGCATTTAAGCTCTCCTGAGCCATTGTCTCATATATATAGTGAACTTTTGTGATTATTGAATTGTCTCGGTCGTTTTTCTATCGTGCGTTGTGCGTTGTCAACAATTGCTTCAAATGAAACATCCTCCTAAAATACTAGCTGGATTTGGATACATGATTGGTTGCAAGTCTAGATCAATCAGGCCAAAAATAGATTTTCGAGGTGAGAACTTGATTTTTATGCCCCCGTCATGACAATGGCCGGGGCATTAAGTGTTACCCCTGTCCTTGCGTACGTACGTACGTACGTCTGTCTAAATGACGTCCGCTCTCTAAGTCAAATACTTTTAATCCAAATTTTATAAAACTTGGTCACATTGTTTAGTACCATAATGTCTTATGGTCCATATAGCACCATGCTTTCAGTAGTTATAGCCCTTTGTTTATGAAAATTCACCATTTGAAACGATGTCCGCTCTCTAAGTTGAATACTTTTGATCAGAATTTTATGGAACTTGGTCACACTGTTAAGTACCATGATGTCTTCAAGTTCAATAATGGTCTATATCGCACCATGCTTTAAGGAGTTATTGCCCTTAGTTTATGAAAAATTGTCGGTTGAAACGACGTCTGCTCTCTAAGATGAATAGTTTTGATTATAACCAGGCCATGTAGTGCTGTCAGTAAACTATGTCTGGCTATTGATGCATATAAAATTTCACAAGGGCGAAGTCAATTGTCAATATTATTGACCATAATTTTGCATAATTGAAAGAAAAATAGTGAGTATGATCAGGAAATACCACAATCACAAACCGCAGACAACCATGTGGCACCGCGAGGAAGAGCCGCTCAACCATCACGAGACACCAGGAAGACAAATTAAGCAAAGCAACCAGCTCTCTCTTCCCCATCAAGTTGATTGCAATACTAGAATGGACATAAAGTAACGTACACCAAAACATAGAACAATTACAGACTCCCACAATGGGGGTGACAAAAAACAAAAAGTAAACAACAACAGAACAACAAATGGGATTTTAGTTCAAAGGCCTACGTCTGATTCCTTGAGTGTACTTAGGGTGTGTGGCGTTTTGTTTGATTTGATTCTTTATTTCCCATCAACAATCTTTCAGTTAAATAGGGATGGGTCTTCCTGGGTTGAACCAGTACTAAGCTGGAATAAATGTGTCTTGCTCAAGGACCACAACACAGTGACGCCAGTGAGGCTTAAACCCGGGGCCTCTCCGTCTTGAGTCAAGCACTTCACCACTGAGCCACTTCGGTCCCCCTGGGTGTATGATGTGGCCAAAATTAAATTTTTTCATAATATAGTCATGTTGCATACCAAATTAAGGGACATCACGGATGCAGGAACCTGGTAGCCAAGGGCAGTGAATATCTTATCATTGTAAGTGCTGTACTTGTATCACTGTTAGAGTATGTTACATGTACATCCTCCATGACAAATGTCATCTTCCTTATAAATCTGCCTGTGTGTACTTTGATAGAAATGACCTATTCATAAAATGTCCTTTGCTCTGTCATCATTGTAAGTGTTGTACATGTACCACTGTTAGCCCATGTGACACCCTTCACGACAAATGCCCTCTGCTCTGTTATCATTGTAAGTGCTGTACATGTATCACTGTTAGCCCATGTGACACCCTTCACGACAAATGCCCTCTGCTCTGTCATCATTGTAAGTGTTGTACATGTATCACTGTTAGCCCATGTGACACCCTTCATGACAGATGTCCTCTTCTCTGTCATCATAGTAAGTGCTGTACATGTAACACTGTTAACCCATGTTACACCCTTCATGACAAATTTCCTCTGCTCTGTCATCATTGTAAGTGTTGTACATGTATCACTGTTAGCCCATGTTACACCCTTCACGACAAATGCCCTCTGCTCTGTCATCATTGTAAGTGCTGTACATGTACCACTGTTAGCCCATGTGACACCCTTCATGACAGATGTCCTCTGCTCTATCATCATTGTAAGTGCTGTACATGTACCCCTGTTAGCCCATGTTACACCCTTCATGACAGGTGTCCCCTGCTCTGTCATCATAGTAAGTGCTGTACATGTACCCCTGTTACACCCTTCATGACAGGTGTCTTCTGCTCTGTCATCATTGTAAGTGCTGTACATGTACCACTGTTAGCCCATGTTACACCCTTCATGACAAATGTCCCCTGCTCTGTCATCATTGTAAGTGCTGTACATGTATCACTGTTAGCCCATGTGACACCCTTCATGACAAATTTCCTCTGCTCTGTCATCATTGTAAATGCTGTACTTGTAACACTGTTAGCCCATGTGACACCCTTCATGACAGGTGTCTTCTGCTCTGTCATCATAGTAAGTGCTGTACATGTACCACTGTTAGCCCATGTTACACCCTTCATGACAAATGTCCCCTGCTCTGTCATCATAGTAAGTGCTGTACATGTAACACTGTTAGCCCATGTTACACCCTTCATGACAGATGTTCTCTGCTCTGTCATCATAGTAAGTGCTGTACATGTAACACTGTAAGTCCATGTTACACCCTTCATGAAAGATGTTCCCTGCTCTGTCATCATAGTAAGTGCTGTACTTGTACCACTATTAGCCCATGCTACACCATTCATGATAAATGTCCTGCTCTGTCAACATTGTAAGTGCAGTACTTGTATCAATGTAGCCCATGTAACACCCTTCATGACAAATTTCCTCTGCTCTGTCATCATTGTAAATGCTGTACTTGTATCACTGTTAGCCCATGTTACACCCTTCATGACAAATGTCCTCTGCTCTGTCATCATTGTAAGTGTTGTACATGTAACACTGTTAACCCATGTTACACCCTTCATGACAGATGTTCTCTGCTCTGTCATCATAGTAAGTGCTGATCTTGTACCACTGTTAGCCCATGTAACACCCTTCATGACAAATGTTCTCTGCTCTGTCATCATTTAAAGCTTTACATGTAAAACTGTTAACCCATGTTACACCCTTCATGAAAGATGTCCCCTGCTCTATCATCATTGTAAGTGCTGTACATGTATCACTGTTAGCCCATGTTACACCATTCACGACAAATGTCATCTGCTCTGTCATCATAGTAAGTGCTATACTTAAAACACTGTTAGCCCATGTTACACCCTTCATGACAAATGTCCTCTGCTCCGTCATCATTGTAAGTGCTGTACTTAAAACACTGTTAGCCCATGTTGTATCGTTCATGACAGATGTTTCCTGCTCTTTTATCATAGTAAGTGCTGTACATGTTACACTGTTAGCCCATGTTACACCCTTCATGGCAAATGTCCTCTGCTCTGTCATCATTGTAAGTGCTATACTTAAAACACTGTTAGCCCATGTTACACCCTTCATGACAGATGTCCCCTGCTCTATCATCATTGTAAGTGCTGTACATGTATCACTGTTAGCCCATGTTACACCATTCACGACAAATGTCATCTGCTCTGTCATCATAGTAAGTGCTATACTTAAAACACTGTTAGCCCATGTAACACCCTTCATGACAAATGTTCTCTGCTCTGTCATCATTTAAAGTGGTGTACATGTTAAACTGTTAACCCATGTTACACCATTCACGACAAATGTCATCTGCTCTGTCATCATAGTAAGTGCTATACTTAAAACACTATTAGCCCAGGTTACACCCTTCATGGCAAATGTCCTAGGCTCTGTCATCGTTATAAGTGCTATACTTAAATCACTGTTAGCCCATGCTGTTTCCTTAATTCCAAATGTCCTCTTCTCTGTCATTATTGTTAGTACTATACTTGTATCATTGTTAGTCCATGTTATATTCTTCATGACTAATGTCCTCGGCTCTGTCATCATTTTAAGTGCTATACTTAAATCTATTTCATCTAAAATATTCATCACTTTCATGTCTTTGTGGTGAGAGAAATCCATCAAGATATCATTTTTCCAGGAACTCTTGATTCTGAATATAAAATGGCTTCACTTTTTTAACTCTTCATCTGATAGTGATTTCCACAGATTATCTTTTCATTGTTCTAATTCAGATTCAATCTCCCACAAAAATACAGGAATTCTTTATTCTGAATATTAAATGGCTTCACTTATTATCTTTTCATTGTTTTATTTCAGATTCAATCTCACACAAATACAGGAATTCTTGAACCTGAATATAAAATGGCTTCACTAGTTAAACTCTTCATCTGATCTCAATTATCAAAGATAATATTTGTACTGTTTTATTTCAGATTCAATCACCCCTAAAATATAATGACGTATTTCTCAACTTATTCCTTGCCATTTTATGTTTAAAATGCTAACTCTTGACCCACTCTCTACTGTAGACATAACAAACTGGTTGCAGTTTCTCTGGTGAACCAACGGAAGTTAGTTCTTTACGTCCTGGAAAGATAAGCTTCTGGATTTCATACTGTGGCATTTAGTAAAAGTGTGCAGTCATTTTGTGATATCACATTACCCTTTTGTACTCAGAAGGTCACAATATGATAGAATTTGATCCATTCTGAGTGCATAAGTGGATTAGATCCAGATTCCACCTGGATAGCTTAGTTGCACTAGAGCACCTATTGATTGTTATTGGCACCAAGCCATGTTAATTATTTTTTCTGTTAAGGTTTTATAGATCGTTTGAGACGAGAACCTGTGAGTTCTTCCTGCATCCTTGTTTCAATCTAATTCAAGGAAACAACTGTCTGGTTTGGGGTAAAAACCCTGTTTCGTACACATTTCTCCGGTTGTTGAGCAATTATGAATGGATTTTCATGCCCCAGTGGAAAAATGAAAAATGACCACTTCTGCACCAAATCAATTCATCAAGTTTCTCATTTGCATAGGAATTGGGTCAAAGAGACCTAATACATGATAATATTTTCTAGCTGCCTTTTTTATTATTATTTTTTTTTAAGTGTTTTCCTTAGGAAGGACAAGGTAAATGACCACCGAGACCCCAATGCGGGGGCTTGGGGTCTTTGCACTTTCCATCTTTTTTTTCCAGACTCATTGAATAAGAGTGAGCTGCATTTTTTTATATTCAATGAAGTTTAAATAAGGAGTATTTTATAATCATAAAAGTATCTTGCTCTACTCACTTGAACTAAGATTGTAGGAATGACAGGTAAAGCAGAGTCACTGTTTGCTTTATTAAATATTTGTGACTTATATTTCTGAGGGATCCAAGTTTTTCTTATATTTTTTCAAAAATAAATTTTACCTGTCTGTCTCATGCATATTTTTTCCTGATATTTCAATTCAAAATGATTTTCAATTTTCTTTTAAATTATAGGTATATTCATTTCTTAAATTGCATATTTGTTTTCAAGATAAGTTAAAGGTTGTTTATAAGTAATTAAAAAGATTTTGCTATTACATCTCAAAAAGCCATTTTTTAAGTATTGCTGTGTATTTACCTTGTTCTTGATTATCAGCAACATGAGTATTTGATGAATTTATATTTATCATTCACATACTGAATTTAGATTGCAGAATTCGCAGATAAATCAATTCATAAAACACAACTTGAGGGATGTGCTGTCAAAATATTGTAACAATCCTTATTTTATTGATGGGTTGTTCTTGATAAATGCAGATATTTCAGTGATATCATAAATGCAACATGCACATTTATTAGAGTAAGGCCTTAGAGATAATCTTTGAAGAACTTTTGAATCTGTGGGCAAGCTTAAAGTAAGATATATTAGCTCTTTTCAATAGTTTCCAATCAACAAGATACCTGCCATTCTGCATATCCTTCTACCAGGATGTTAAGGCTATTTGTTGTTGTCAGGCTCAATTCCCATTTGATATGCACTACATTGTAGTTTATATGTACTGTTTTTGGTTATCTGGATGCTATGTTACAATCCTACCATTTGTCAAGATAAATAAAGATATCAGGCCCATTTATGTTTTATTCTTCTATGAAAATAGTTGCTACATTAACTGGAACACTTTTGGTTAAAAGGTTTTGAGTACAAACTTCATCAAACTTTTCATTAATTTTCTTGTCTTTGTGTTATGAGAAGTCCATCAAGATATCATTTTCCCAGGAATTCTTGATTCTGAATATAAAACGGCCTCACTTGTTAAATTCTTCATCTGATAGTGGTTTCCACAGATTATCTTTTCATTGTTCTTATTCAGATTCAACCTCCCACAAAAATACAGGAATTCTTTATTCTGAATATAAAATGGCTTCACTTGTTAAACTCTTCATCTGATAGTGATTTCCACAGATTATCTTTTCATTGTTCTATTTCAGATTCAATCTCCCACAAAAATACAGGAATTCTTTATTCTGAATATTAAATGGCTTCACTTATTATCTTTTCATTGTTTTATTTCAGATTCAATCTCTCACAAATACAAGAATTCTTGAACCTGAATATAAAATGGCTTCACTAGTTAAACTCTTCATCTGATCTTAATTATCAAAGATAATATTTGTACTGTTTTATTTCAGATTCAATCACCCCTAAAATATAATGACTTATTTCTCAACTTATTCCTTGCCATTTTATGCTTAAAATGCTAACTCTTGACCCACTCTCTACTGTAGACATAACAAACTGGTTGCAGTTTCTCTGGTGAACCAACGGAAGTTAGTTCTTTACGTCCTGGAAAGATAAGCTTCTGGATTTCATACTGTGGCATTTAGTAAATGTGTGCAGTCATTTTGTGATATCACTTTACCCTTTTGTACTCAGAAGGTCACAATATGATAGAATTTGATCCATTCTGAGTGCATAAGTGGATTAGATCCAGATTCCACCTGGATAGCTTAGTTGCACTAGAGCACCTATTGATTGTTATTGGCACCAAGCCATGTTAATTATTTTTTTCTGTTAAGGTTTTATAGATCGTTTGAGACGAGAACCTGTGAGTTCTTCCTGCATCCTTGTTTCAATCTAATTCAAGGAAACAACTGTCTGGTTTGGGGTAAAAACCCTGTTTCATACACATTTCTCCGGTTGTTGAGCAATTATGAATGGATTTTCATGCCCCAGTGGAAAAATGAAAAATGACCACTTCTGCACCAAATCAATTCATCAAGTTTCTCATTTGCATAGGAATTGGGTCAAAGAGACCTAATACATGATAATATTTTCTAGCTGCCTTTTTTATTATTATTTTTTTAAAGTGTTTTCCTTAGGAAGGACAAGGTAAATGACCACCGAGACCCCAATGCGGGGGCTTGGGGTCTTTGCACTTTCCATCTTTTTTTCCAGACTCATTGAATTAGAGTGAGCTGCATTTATTTTTATATTCAATGAAGTTTAAATAAGGAGTATTTTATAATCATAAAAGTATCTTGCTCTACTTACTTGAACTAAGATTGCAGGAATGACAGGTAAAGCAGAGTCACTGTTTGCTTTATTAAATATTTGTGACTTATATTTCTGAGGGATCCAAGTTTTTCTTATATTTTTTCAAAAATAAATTTTACCTGTCTGTCTCATGCATATTTTTTCCTGATATTTCAATTCAAAATGATTTTCAATTTTCTTTTAAATTATAGGTATATTCATTTCTTAAATTGCATATTTGTTTTCAAGATAAGTTAAAGGTTGTTTATAAGTAATTAAAAAGATTTTGCTATTACATCTCAAAAGCCATTTTTTAAGTATTGCTGTGTATTTACCTTGTTCTTGATTATCAGCAACATGAGTATTTGATGAATTTATATTTATCATTCACATACTGAATTTAGATTGCAGAATTCGCAGATAAATCAATTCATAAAACACAACTTGAGGGATGTGCTGTCAAAATTTTGTAACAATCCTTATTTTATTGATGGGTTGTTCTTGATAAATGCAGATATTTCAGTGATATCATAAATGCAACATGCACATTTATTAGAGTAAGGCCTTAGAGATAATCTTTGAAGAACTTTTGAATCTGTGGGCAAGCTTAAAGTAAGATATATTAGCTCTTTGCAATAATTTCCAATCAACAAGATACCTGCCATTCTGCATATCCATCTACCAGGATGTTAAGGGTATTTGCTGTCAGGCTCAATTTCCATTTGAAATGCACTACATTGTAGTTTCTATGTACTGTTTTTGGTTATCTAGATGCTATGTTACAATCTTACCATTTGTCAAGATAAATAAAGAAATCAGGCCCATTTATGTTTTATTCTTCTATGAAAATAGTTGCTACATTAACTGGAACACTTTTGGTTAAAAGATTTTGAGTACAAACTTCATCAAACTTTTCATTAATTTCTCGTTTTTGTGTTAAGAGAAGTCCATCAAGATATCATTTTCCAAAGAATTCTTGATTCTGAATATAAAACGGCTTCACTTGTTAAATTCTTCATCTGATAGTGGTTTCCACAGATTATCTTTTCATTGTTCTTATTCAGATTCAACCTCCCACAAAAATACAGGAATTCTTTATTCTGAATATAAAATGGCTTCACTTGTTAAACTCTTCATCTGATAGTGATTTCCACAGATTATCTTTTCATTGTTCTATTTCAGATTCAATCTCCCACAAAAATACAGGAATTCTTTATTCTGAATATTAAATGGCTTCACTTATTATCTTTTCATTGTTTTATTTCAGATTCAATCTCTCACAAATACAAGAATTCTTGAACCTGAATATAAAATGGCTTCACTAGTTAAACTCTTCATCTGATCTTAATTATCAAAGATAATATTTGTACTGTTTTATTTCAGATTCAATCACCCCTAAAATATAATGACTTATTTCTCAACTTATTCCTTGCCATTTTATGCTTAAAATGCTAACTCTTGACCCACTCTCTACTGTAGACATAACAAACTGGTTGCAGTTTCTCTGGTGAACCAACGGAAGTTAGTTCTTTACGTCCTGGAAAGATAAGCTTCTGGATTTCATACTGTGGCATTTAGTAAATGTGTGCAGTCATTTTGTGATATCACTTTACCCTTTTGTACTCAGAAGGTCACAATATGATAGAATTTGATCCATTCTGAGTGCATAAGTGGATTAGATCCAGATTCCACCTGGATAGCTTAGTTGCACTAGAGCACCTATTGATTGTTATTGGCACCAAGCCATGTTAATTATTTTTTCTGTTAAGGTTTTATAGATCGTTTGAGACGAGAACCTGTGAGTTCTTCCTGCATCCTTGTGTCAATCTTATTCAAGGAAACAACTGTCTGGTTTGGGGTAAAAACCCTGTTTCGTACACATTTCTCCGGTTGTTGAGCAATTATGAATGGATTTTCATGCCCCAGTGGAAAAATGAAAAATGACCACTTCTGCACCAAATCAATTCATCAAGTTTCTCATTTGCATAGGAATTGGGTCAAAGAGACCTAATACATGATAATATTTTCTAGCTGCCTTTTTTATTATTATTTTTTTAAGTGTTTTCCTTAAGAAGGACAAGGTAAATGACCACCGAGACCCCAATGCGGGGGCTTGGGGTCTTTGCACTTTCCATCTTTTTTTTCCAGACTCATTGAATTAGAGTGAGCTGCATTTTTTATATTCAATGAAGTTTAAATAAGGAGTATTTTATAATCATAAAAGTATCTTCCTCTACTTACTTGAACTAAGATTGCAGGAATGATTGCAGGAATGACAGGTAAAGCAGAGTCACTGTTTGCTTTATTAAATATTTGTGACTTATATTTCTGAGGGATCCAAGTTTTTCTTATATTTTTTCAAAAATAAATTTTACCTGTCTGTCTCATGCATATTTTTTCCTGATATTTCAATTCAAAATGATTTTCAATTTTCTTTTAAATTATAGGTATATTCATTTCTTAAATTGCATATTTGTTTTCAAGATAAGTTAAAGGTTGTTTATAAGTAATTAAAAAGATTTTGCTATTACATCTCAAAAGCCATTTTTTAAGTATTGCTGTGTATTTACCTTGTTCTTGATTATCAGCAACATGAGTATTTGATGAATTTATATTTATCATTCACATACTGAATTTAGATTGCAGAATTCGCAGATAAATCAATTCATAAAACACAACTTGAGGGATGTGCTGTCAAAATTTTGTAACAATCCTTATTTTATTGATGGGTTGTTCTTGATAAATGCAGATATTTCAGTGATATCATAAATGCAACATGCACATTTATTAGAGTAAGGCCTTAGAGATAATCTTTGAAGAACTTTTGAATCTGTGGGCAAGCTTAAAGTAAGATATATTAGCTCTTTGCAATAATTTCCAATCAACAAGATACCTGCCATTCTGCATATCCATCTACCAGGATGTTAAGGGTATTTGTTGTCAGGCTCAATTTCCATTTGATATGCACTACATTGTAGTTTCTATGTACTGTTTTTGGTTATCTAGATGCTATGTTACAATCTTACCATTTGTCAAGATAAATAAAGAAATCAGGCCCATTTATGTTTTATTCTTCTATGAAAATAGTTGCTACATTAACTGGAACACTTTTGGTTAAAAGATTTTGAGTACAAACTTCATCAAACTTTTCATTAATTTCTCGTTTTTGTGTTAAGAGAAGTCCATCAAGATATCATTTTCCAAAGAATTCTTGATTCTGAATATAAAACGGCTTCACTTGTTAAATTCTTCATCTGATAGTGGTTTCCACAGATTATCTTTTCATTGTTCTTATTCAGATTCAACTTCCCACAAAAATACAGGAATTCTTTATTCTGAATATAAAATGGCTTCACTTGTTAAACTCTTCATCTGATAGTGATTTCCACAGATTATCTTTTCATTGTTCTATTTCAGATTCAATCTCCCACAAAAATACAGGAATTCTTTATTCTGAATATTAAATGGCTTCACTTATTATCTTTTCATTGTTTTATTTCAGATTCAATCTCTCACAAATACAAGAATTCTTGAACCTGAATATAAAATGGCTTCACTAGTTAAACTCTTCATCTGATCTTAATTATCAAAGATAATATTTGTACTGTTTTATTTCAGATTCAATCACCCCTAAAATATAATGACTTATTTCTCAACTTATTCCTTGCCATTTTATGCTTAAAATGCTAACTCTTGACCCACTCTCTACTGTAGACATAACAAACTGGTTGCAGTTTCTCTGGTGAACCAACGGAAGTTAGTTCTTTACGTCCTGGAAAGATAAGCTTCTGGATTTCATACTGTGGCATTTAGTAAATGTGTGCAGTCATTTTGTGATATCACTTTACCCTTTTGTACTCAGAAGGTCACAATATGATAGAATTTGATCCATTCTGAGTGCATAAGTGGATTAGATCCAGATTCCACCTGGATAGCTTAGTTGCACTAGAGCACCTATTGATTGTTATTGGCACCAAGCCATGTTAATTATTTTTTCTGTTAAGGTTTTATAGATCGTTTGAGACGAGAACCTCAAGACGCATTTATCCTAGCTTAGTACTGGTTAAACCCAGGAAGAACAGTCCCGCATAACTGAAAGATTGTTGAGTGGACGTAAAGAATCAAATCAAACAAACAAGAGACGAGAACCTGTGAGTTCTTCCTGCATCCTTGTGTCAATCTAATTCAAGGAAACAACTGTCTGGTTTGGGGTAAAAACCCTGTTTCGTACACATTTCTCCGGTTGTTGAGCAATTATGAATGGATTTTCATGCCCCAGTGGAAAAATGAAAAATGACCACTTCTGCACCAAATCAATTCATCAAGTTTCTCATTTGCATAGGAATTGGGTCAAAGAGACCTAATACATGATAATATTTTCTAGCTGCCTTTTTTATTATTATTTTTTTAAGTGTTTTCCTTAAGAAGGACAAGGTAAATGACCACCGAGACCCCAATGCGGGGGCTTGGGGTCTTTGCACTTTCCATCTTTTTTTTCCAGACTCATTGAATTAGAGTGAGCTGCATTTTTTATATTCAATGAAGTTTAAATAAGGAGTATTTTATAATCATAAAAGTATCTTCCTCTACTTACTTGAACTAAGATTGCAGGAATGACAGGTAAAGCAGAGTCACTGTTTGCTTTATTAAATATTTGTGACTTATATTTCTGAGGGATCCAAGTTTTTCTTATATTTTTTCAAAAATAAATTTTACCTGTCTGTCTCATGCATATTTTTTCCTGATATTTCAATTCAAAATGATTTTCAATTTTCTTTTAAATTATAGGTATATTCATTTCTTAAATTGCATATTTGTTTTCAAGATAAGTTAAAGGTTGTTTATAAGTAATTAAAAAGATTTTGCTATTACATCTCAAAAAGCCATTTTTTAAGTATTGCTGTGTATTTACCTTGTTCTTGATTATCAGCAACATGAGTATTTGATGAATTTATATTTATCATTCACATACTGAATTTAGATTGCAGAATTCGCAGATAAATCAATTCATAAAACACAACTTGAGGGATGTGCTGTCAAAATTTTGTAACAATCCTTATTTTATTGATGGGTTGTTCTTGATAAATGCAGATATTTCAGTGATATCATAAATGCAACATGCACATTTATTAGAGTAAGGCCTTAGAGATAATCTTTGAAGAACTTTTGAATCTGTGGGCAAGCTTAAAGTAAGATATATTAGCTCTTTTCAATAATTTCCAATCAACAAGATACCTGCCATTCTGCATATCCTTCTACCAGGATGTTAAGGGTATTTGTTGTCAGGCTCAATTTCCATTTGATATGCACTATATTGTAGTTTCTATGTACTGTTTTTGGTTATCTAGATACTATGTTACAATCCTACCATTTGTCAAGATAAATAAAGATATCAGGCCCATTTATGTTTTATTCTTCTATGAAAATAGTTAATACATTAACTAGAATACTTTTGGTTAAAAGGTTTTGAGTACAAACTTCATCAAACTTTTCATTAATATCTTGTCATTGTGTTAAGAGAAGTCCATCAAGATATCATTTTCCCAGGAATTCTTTATTCTGAATATAAAATGGCTTCACTTGTTAAACTCTTCATCTGATAGTGATTTCCACAGATTATCTTTTCATTGTTCTATTTCAGATTCAATCTCCCACAAAAATACAGGAATTCTTTATTCTGAATATTAAATGGCTTCACTTATTATCTTTTCATTGTTTTATTTCAGATTCAATCTCTCACAAATACAGGAATTCTTGAACCTGAATATAAAATGGCTTCACTAGTTAAACTCTTCATCTGATCTTAATTATCAAAGATAATATTTGTACTGTTTTATTTCAGATTCAATCACCCCTAAAATACAATGACTTATTTCTCAACTTATTGCTTGCCATTTTATGTTTAAAATGCTAACTCTTGACCCACTCTCTACTGTAGACATAACAAACTGGTTGCAGTTTCTCTGGTAAACCAGCGGAAGTTAGTACTTTACATCCTGGAAAGATAAGCTTCTGGATTTCATACTGTGGCATTTAGTAAATGTGTGCAGTCATTTTGTGATATCACTTTACCCTTTTGTACTCAGAAGGTCACAATATGATAGAATTTGATCCATTCTGAGTGCATAAGTGGATTAGATCCAGATTCCACCTGGATAGCTTAGTTGCACTAGAGCACCTATTGATTGTTATTGGCACCAAGCCATGTTAATTATTTTTTCTGTTAAGGTTTTATAGATCGTTTGAGACGAGAACCTGTGAGTTCTTCCTGCATCCTTGTTTCAATCTAATTCAAGGAAACAACTGTCTGGTTTGGGGTAAAAACCCTGTTTCGTACACATTTCTCCGGTTGTTGAGCAATTATGAATGGATTTTCATGCCCCAGTGGAAAAATGAAAAATGACCACTTCTGCACCAAATCAATTCATCAAGTTTCTCATTTGCATAGGAATTGGGTCAAAGAGACCTAATACATGATAATATTTTCTAGCTGCCTTTTTTATTATTATTTTTTTTAATGTTTTCCTTAAGAAGGACAAGGTAAATGACCACCGAGACCCCAATGCGGGGGCTTGGGGTCTTTGCACTTTCCATCTTTTTTTCCAGACTCATTGAATTAGAGTGAGCTGCATTTTTTTATATTCAATGAAGTTTAAATAAGGAGTATTTTATAATCATAAAAGTATCTTGCTCTACTTACTTGAACTAAGATTGTAGGAATGACAGGTAAAGCAGAGTCACTGATTGCTTTATTAAATATTTGTGACTTATATTTCTGAGGGATCCAAGTTTTTCTTATATTTTTTCAAAAATAAATTTTACCTGTCTGTCTCATGCGTATTTTTTCCTGATATTTCAATTCAAAATGATTTTCAATTTTCTTTTAAATTATAGGTATATTCATTTCTTAAATTGCATATTTGTTTTCAAGATAAGTTAAAGGTTGTTTATAAGTAATTAAAAAGATTTTGCTATTACATCTCAAAAAGCCATTTTTTAAGTATTGCTGTGTATTTACCTTGTTCTTGATTATCAGCAACATGAGTATTTGATGAATTTATATTTATCATTCACATACTGAATTTAGATTGCAGAAATCGCAGATAAATCAATTCATAAAACACAACTTGAGGGATGTGCTGCCAAAATTTTGTAACAATCCTTATTTTATTGATGGGTTGTTCTTGATAAATGCAGATATTTCAGTGATATCATAAATGCAACATGCACATTTATTAGAGTAAGGCCTTAGAGATAATCTTTGCAGATATTTTGAATCTATGGGCAAGCTTAAAGTAAGATATATTAGCTCTTTTCAATAGTTTCCAATCAACAAGATACCTGCCATTCTGCATATCCTTCTACCAGGATGTTAAGGGTATTTGTTGTCAGGCTCAATTTCCATTTGATATGCACTACATTGTAGTTTCTATGTACTGTTTTTGGTTATTTGGATGCTATGTTACAATCCTACCATTTGTCAAGATACATAAAGATATCAGGCCCATTTATGTTTAATTCTTCTATGAAAATAGTTGCTACATTAACTGGAACACTTTTGGTTAAAAGGTTTTGAGTACATTGAAAACTTTATCAAACTTTTCATTAATTTCTTGTCTTTGTGTTAAGAGAAGTCCATCAAGATATCATTTTCGCAGGAATTCTTGATTCTGAATATAAAACGGCTTCACTTGTTAAATTCTTCATCTGATAGTGGTTTCCACAGATTATCTTTTCATTGTTCTTATTCAGATTCAACCTCCCACAAAAATACAGGAATTCTTTATTCTGAATATAAAATGGCTTCACTTGTAAAACTCTTCATCTGATAGTGATTTCTACAGATTATCATTTCATTGTTCTATTTTAGATTCAATCTCCCACTAAATTACAGGAATTCTTTATTTTAAATATTAAATGGCGTCACTTATTATCTTTTCATTGTTTTATTTCAGATTCAATCTCTCACAAATACAGGAATTCTTGAACCTGAATATAGAATGGCTTCACTAGTTAAACTCTTCATCTGATCTTACTTATCAAAGATAATATTTGTACTGTTTAATTTCAGGTTCAATCACCCCTAAAATACAATGACTTATTTCTCAAATTATTCCTTGCCATTTTATGTTTAAAATGCTAACTCTTGACCCACTCTATACTGTAGACATAACAAACTGGTTGCAGTTTCTCTGGTGAACCAACGGAAGTTAGTTCTTTACGTCCTGGAAAGATAAGCTTCTGGATTTCATACTGTGGCATTTAGTAAATGTGTGCAGTCATTTTGTGATATCACTTTACCCTTTTGTACTCAGAAGGTCACAATATGATAGAATTTGATCCATTCTGAGTGCATAAGTGGATTAGATCCAGATTCCACCTGGATAGCTTAGTTGCACTAGAGCACCTATTGATTATTATTGGCACCAAGCCATGTTAATTATTTTTTCTGTTTAGCTTTTATAGATCGTTTGAGACGAGAACCTGTGAGTTCTTCCTGCATCCTTGTGTCAATCTAATTCATTGAAACAACTGTCTGGTTTGGGGTAAAAACCCTGTTTCGTACACATTTCTCCGGTTGTTGAGCAATTATGAATGGATTTTCATGCCCCAGTGGAAAAATGAAAAATGACCACTTCTGCACCAAATCAATTCATCAAGTTTCTCATTTGCATAGGAATTGGGTCAAAGAGACCTAATACATGATAATATTTTCGAGCTGCCTTTTTTATTATTTTTTTTAAATGTTTTCCTTAAGAAGGACAAGGTAAATGACCACCGAGACCCCAATGCGGGGGCTTGGGGTCTTTGCACTTTCCATCTTTTTTTCCAGACTCATTGAATTAGAGTGAGCTGCATTTTTTATATTCAATGAAGTTTAAATAAGGAGTATTTTATAATCATAAAAGTATCTACTTACTTGAACTAAGATTGCAGGAATGACAGGTAAAGCAGAGTCACTGTTTGCTTTATTAAATATTTGTGACTTATATTTCTGAGGGATCCAAGTTTTTCTTATTTTTTCAAAAATAAATTTTACCTGTCTGTCTCATGCATATTTTTTCCTGATATTTCAATTCAAAATGATTTTCAATTTTCTTTTAAATTATAGGTATATTCATTTCTTAAATTGCATATTTGTTTTCAAGATAAGTTAAAGGTCGTTTATAAGTAATTAATAAGATTTTGCTATTACATCTCAAAAAGCTATTTTTAAGTATTGCTGTGTATTTACCTTGTTCTTGATTATCAGCAACATGAGTATTTGATGAATTTATATTTATCATTCACATACTGAATTTAGATTGCAGAATTCGCAGATAAATCAATTCATAAAACACAACTTGAGGGATGTGCTGTCAAAATTTTGTAACAATCCTTATTTTATTGATGGGTTGTTCTTGATAAATGCAGATATTTCAGTGATATCATAAATGCAACATGCACATTTATTAGAGTAAGGCCTTAGAGATAATCTTTGAAGAACTTTTGAATCTGTGGGCAAGCTTAAAGTAAGATATATTAGCTCTTTTCAATAGTTTCCAATCAACAAGATACCTGCCATTCTGCATATCCTTCTACCAGGATGTTAAGGGTATTTGTTGTCAGGCTCAATTTCCATTTGATATGCACTACATTGTAGTTTCTATGTACTGTTTTTGGTTATTTGGATGCTATGTTACAATCCTACCATTTGTCAAGATAAATAAAGAAATCAGGCCCATTTATGTTTTATTCTTCTATGAAAATAGTTGCTACATTAACTGGAACACTTTTGGTTAAAAGGTTTTGAGTACAAACTTCATCAAACTTTTCATTAATTTCTTGTCTTTGTGTTATGAGAAGTCCATCAAGATATCATTTTCCCAGGAATTCTTGATTCTGGATATAAAATGGCTTCACTTGTTAAATTCTTCATCTGATAGTGGTTTCCACAGACTATCTTTTCATTGTTCTTATTCAGATTCACCTCCCACAAAAATACAGGAATTCTTTATTCTGAATATAAAATGGCTTCACTTGTTAAACTCTTCATCTGATAGTGATTTCCACAGATTATCTTTTCATTGTTCTATTTCAGATTCAATCTCCCACAAAAATACAGGAATTCTTTATTCTGAATATTAAATGGCTTCACTTATTATCTTTTCATTGTTTTATTTCAGATTCAATCTCTCACAAATACAGGAATTCTTGAACCTGAATATAAAATGGCTTCACTAGTTAATCTCTTCATCTGAGCTTAATTATCAAAGATAATATTTGTACTGTTTTATTTCAGATTCAATCACCCCTAAAATACAATGACTTGTTTCTCAACTTATTCCTTGCCATTTTATGTTTAAAATGCTAACTCTTGACCCACTCTCTACTGTAGACATAACAAACTGGTTGCAGTTTCTCTGGTGAACCAACGGAAGTTAGTTCTTTACGTCCTGGAAAGATAAGCTTCTGGATTTCATTCTGTGGCATTTAGTAAATGTGTGCAGTCATTTTGTGATATCACTTTACCCTTTTGTACTCAGAAGGTCACAATATGATAGAATTTGATCCATTCTGAGTGCATAAGTGGATTAGATCCAGATTCCACCTGGATAGCTTAGTTGCACTAGAGCACCTATTGATTGTTATTGGCACCAAGCCATGTTAATTATTTTTTCTGTTAAGGTTTTATAGATCGTTTGAGACGAGAACCTGTGAGTTCTTCCTGCATCCTTGTGTCAATCTAATTCAAGGAAACAACTGTCTGGTTTGGGGTAAAAACCCTGTTTCGTACACATTTCTCCGGTTGTTGAGCAATTATGAATGGATTTTCATGCCCCAGTGGAAAAATGAAAAATGACCACTTCTGCACCAAATCAATTCATCAAGTTTCTCATTTGCATAGGAATTGGGTCAAAGAGACCTAATACATGATAATATTTTCTAGCTGCCTTTTTTATTATTATTTTTTTTTAAATGTTTTCCTTAAGAAGGACAAGGTAAATGACCACCGAGACCCCAATGCGGGGGCTTGGGGTCTTTGCACTTTCCATCTTTTTTCCAGACTCATTGAATTAGAGTGAGCTACATTTTTTATATTCAATGAAGTTTAAATAAGGAGTATTTTATAATCATAAAAGTATCTTGCTCTACTTACTTGAACTAAGATTGCAGGAATGACAGGTAAAGCAGAGTCACTGTTTGCTTTATTAAATATTTGTGACTTATATTTCTGAGGGATCCAAGTTTTTCTTATATTTTTTCAAAAATAAATTTTACCTGTCTGTCTCATGCATATTTTTTCCTGATATTTCAATTCAAAATGATTTTCATTTTTCTTTTAAATTATAGGTATATTCATTTCTTAAATAGCATATTTGTTTTCAAGATAAGTTAAAGGTTGTTTATAAGTAATTAAAAAGGTTTTGCTATTACATCTCAAAAAGCCATTTTTTAAGTATTGCTGTGTATTTACCTTGTTCTTGATTATCAGCAACATGAGTATTTGATGAATTTATATTTATCATTCACATACTGAATTTAGATTGCAGAATTCGCAGATAAATCAATTCATAAAACACAACTTGAGGGATGTGCTGTCAAAATTTTGTAACAATCCTTATTTTATTGATGGGTTGTTCTTGATAAATGCAGATATTTCAGTGATATCATAAATGCAACATGCACATTTATTAGAGTAAGGCCTTAGAGATAATCTTTGAAGACATTTTGAATCTGTGGGCAAGCTTAAAGTAAGATATATTAGCTCTTTTCAATAGTTTCCAATCAACAAGATACCTGCCATTCTGCATATCCTTCTACCAGGATGTTAAGGGTATTTGTTGTCAGGCTCAATTTCCATTTGATATGCACTACATTGTAGTTTCTATGTACTGTTTTTGGTTATTTGGATGCTATGTTACAATCCTACCATTTGTCAAGATAAATAAAGAAATCAGGCCCATTTATTATGTTTTATTCTTCTATGAAAATAGTTGCTACATTAACTGGAACACTTTTGGTTAAAAGGTTTTGAGTACATTGAAAACTTTATCAAACTTTTCATTAATTTCTTGTCTTTGTGTTAAGAGAAGTCCATCTAGATATCATTTTCCCAGGAATTCTTGATTCTGAATATAAAACGGCTTCACTTGTTAAATTCTTAATCTGATAGTGGTTTCCACAGATTATCTTTTCATTGTTCTTATTCAGATTCAACCTCCCACAAAAATACAGGAATTCTTTATTCTGAGTTTTGTTTCATTTAAGGAAAATACTTGTTTGTACATTTGCGTCATCTGTGTTAAAATGAAAGGTTACAGTATATTGAAATCATATTCAAAAGGTTTATCCCTTTGTTGTATTTATTTTTAAAGAAGCTGATTAAGTTGCCAAAATTTGTAGGAATTTTGGTTCCTGAGTATGAAATGGCCATTCTTTACCTGATAGTGTTCTAGTCTGATTATATATTCACCTTTTTAATTGAGACCCAATCTTCTTTTCTTATAAATACATTGACTGTTATTTCTCATCTCATTCCATTAAAAAAACTAAAGAAGGCAAAAATCAGGAATAGACACAATCAATTACCACAACAGATCCAAGACACCATATGAGAAAATGACAAAAACACAGAGAAGCAACACCCACAAGAGAGACAAGAAGTCAGCCCTTTTTATCACAAGGTGATCACAAGACTGCAGGGAACAAACAAGACATTAAATTAAAGACAATTGTCAAACATGAGTAACAAAATGGATGCACAAGATAATCATCATCTTGGAACGGTCAGTTTCATCATGCCAATTTTTGGTTCAAAGCATATGCATTGTGAGCAGAACATAAAATGTACTGGTTACAGCTCTTCCGATGAATCATTGGACAATAGCTCATTTGATATTACAGGTTCACACATTCAGGTATATTGGTGTTTATTTTGGGCTTTCACTGGGTTCCACTAAGATCTATTCTGCCTTATTAAAAAAGGCTCTATCTTTCTTGTGTACAAGTACAATGGCTGTCATTTCTGCTCCACTTTATATCAAGTTCTAGTTCATTATGTCAATACTTGGTCCATCATTTACTTTGGGCAAACATATTCATGAACAGTCATAATAAATGCACTGGATATAGTTCCTCTGGTGAACCCCTATTTGACAACTTTTATTTTCCAGTTTCATGGTTGTGGAAGATATTTTTGTCTTTCACTGTGTTCCAGCAAGATCTCTTTCTGCCTTTTATTGTGAATTCATCTTCATTGCAACTCTTGGTTCATCAATTTTTAGGGGCCAAAAACGTTCCTAAAAAGCCATTAGTAATGCCTTGGATGAACCAATATTTGCCACTTCACTGGACACAGTTTGCACACATGAAGTATCTTTTGGACTTTCAATGTGTCCCAGCAAGATCTGTTCTACCCTTTTATTGAGAATCCTTCTTCCTTATGTATATTTAATTTCTGTCATTTCTCAACCAATTCTCTTCGAGTTCTGGTTTATCATACCAATTATTGGCCTAGCATTTTCTTTGGGCACAACTGTTCCTGATCAGTCATAATTACTCTACTTGTTACAGTTCCTCTGGTGAACCAATATATGTCAATTCACTGGATGTTTTTTTATTCAAGATTATGGAAGTATATTTGAGCTTTCAGCTTTGAGCTCCAGCAAGATCTATTCTACCATATTAATTGAAATACAAATACAATTACTGTCATTTCTCAAGCTGTTTCTTTAAAGTTCATACCAATCCTCTTCGGGTAAAAATATTCCTGGACAGTCATAATTAATGTGCTTGTTACATTTCCTATGGTGATCTTATATTTGAAGACTCTCTGGATGGTTACATGTTCAGGGTTATGAAGTATATTTTTGGCTTTCACTGTGTTCCAGCAAGATCAGTTTTGGGATTTCAAACTGTTGCTACCTGTAATTTACAATTCTTAATTATCCTAATGTTTTTTTTTTTTAAGCAAAGGGTCTATCGTTATCACCTTATCTGTTGGTCCATCCGTCTGTCTATCCGTTATGCTATATCCTGGTAAACCGTAGGAAAAAATCCAACCAATGGAGGATCAGGAATCAATACAATCAAGCACCACACCTGACCCAGGACACCAATTGGGAAAGTAACAAAAACACAGTAAAAATCATATACAAGAGAGCAAAGAGGTCAGCCCTTTCCTAACAGGTGACCACAAGGCAGAAATGAACAGACATGAAAACAGGACAAACAAGAAACACAATTAACAAAAATGATCCACAAAAGAACCAGTGCCCTTGGAACGGTCAGTAAAAAAATCCCTTCGATAACGTTATAGCATGAAATATTAATAAAATTAATAAAACAAAACTTAGAGACAGGCAACATACATTTTTGAATTAGATTTAAGATAGGGTCTTCCTTTATTCCATGATTTAAACCATGATATCTTGAATTAAAAGTCAAAAATAAGAGTGAAGGATATACATTTTTGAATTAGCTTTATGCTGTGCTGTTCCTTTATTCCCTTCTTGCCCCCGCTCACTGGGGCCATAGAAATAGGTGGGCTGCCTAGTGCCTCTGTGGCAGAGCTGTTTGTATCATTAATACAGCAGGGCTTAGTTTTACAAGTCAGGTAGAAGTCCTTCAAATTCAGAGGCAACAGTTACATAGCAATAACCTGAAGCAAGTTAGATGTCAACTGAGTTAATGACCGTGCAGTCTACATATTAGGTATGACCAAAATAGACATGCATACTGGATTAATATATCTACTCCACAATATATTGTTCTAGTGTGCTGCTATGTGGAAATATTCATGAGTAGAAGGTACAGCCATAAACATATAAGACTGACCCTATATGCAGTAAGGGTACTGCTCCTGACTGTTTAATCTCCAGAAAAGCATCTTCAAATTTGCTTTCTCTCTTCTAAATATGTTTTAAACGATTATTTATAACAAGGGTCTGGTTAGTGGTTGATGACCCCTTAATGTCAGTAGTCATATTATGCTATATTGGCAATGTGTACAACCCTAATCTGACTACCATATAGGCAGGCAGTATAGACTCTTTAATTATTTGTGAAATTCATTTTTTTTCTTGGACTTTTTTTTTTCTTGGACTTCAAGGGAGCGCAGTGGCTCAGTGGTAGAGTGCTTGACTCAAGACCGAAGGGTTGCGGGTTTGAGCCTTACCGGCGTCACTGCCTTGTGGTCCTTAAGCAAGACACATTTATCCTAGCTTAGTACTGGTTCAACCCAGGAAGACCCATCCCTATATAACTGAAAGACTGTTGATGGGGCGTAAAGAATCAAATCAAACAAAATCTTGGTTTTCCATTGTGAGTAAGGTAAGGGAATAGTGATAAGATTTATTTAAATGTAATTTTGTCATATAAATTCACTCCTTTTAAACCTTATATCATGATATCTTGAATTAAAAGTCAAAAATAAGAGGAAGGGGATATACATTTTTGAATTAGCTTTATGTTATGTTATTCCTTTATTCCCTTTTTGCCCCCGCTCACTGGGGCCATAGAAATAGGTGGGCTGCCTAGTGCCTCTGTGGCAGAGCTGCTTGTATCATTAATACAGCAGGGCTTGGGTTTACAAGTCAGGTAGAAGTCCTTCAAATTCAGAGGCAACAGTTACAGAGCAATAACCTGAAGCCAAGTTAGATGTCAACTGAGTAAATGACTGTGCAGTCTACATATTCGGTATGACCATAATAGACATGCATACTGGATTAATATATCTACTCCACAATAATATTGTTTTAGTGTGCTGCTATGTGGAAATATTCATGAGTAGAAGGTACAGCAATGAACATATTAGGGTGACCGTATATGCGGTAAGGGTACTGCTCTTGACTGTTTAATCTCAAGAAAAGCATCTTTAAATTTGCTTTTCTCTTCTAAATCTGATTTAAAAGATTTTTTTAATTACAATGGTCTGGTTAGCAGTTAGTTGATGACTACTCAATGTCAGTTGTCATATTATGCTGTGACTGTGAATTTGGGTTGTTAGTCCAGTAATTCAGAAATAGCAAAATGTGTACCCCTTAAAACTGCCAAATGGGCATCTTAAAATGCTTTTCTCTTCCTTCTCTGATTTTAAGGGGTTAGTTGTCTATTTCAAGGGTCTGGATAACAGTTTGTGGGCATTTCCTCAAAGCCATTGGTCTTAATATGCTGTAACTATATATTGGCAATGTGTATAAAAGTAAGAAAGAGGGCAAATATCAGGAATTGATACAATCAAGCACCACACCAGACTAAGGATACCCATGGGAAAGAGTAAACCTAATCTGACTACCATATAGGCAGGCAGTATGGACTCTATAATTATTTCTGAAACTTTACATTTTTCTTGGCCTCCATTGTGAATAAGGTAAGAGAATAGTGAAAAGATTTATTTAAATATAATTTTGTCATATTAATTCACTCCTTTTAAACCTTATACCATGATATCTTGAATTAAAAGTCAAAAATAAGAGGAAGGGGATTTACATTTTTGAATAAGCTTTATGTAATATTTTTCCTTTATTCCCTTTTAGCCCCCGCTCACTGGGGCCATAGAAATAGGTGGGCTGCCTAGTGCCTCTGTGGCAGAGCTGCTTGTATCATGAATACAGCAGGGCTTAGGTTTACAAGTCAGGTAGAAGTCCTTCAAATTCAGAGGCAACAGTTACAGAGCAATAACCTGAAGCCAAGTTAGATGTCAACTGAGTAAATGACCGTGCAGCCTACATATTGGGTATGACCATAATAGACATGCATACTGGATTAATATATCTACTCCACAATATATTGTTCTAGTGTGCTGCTTTGTTGAAATATTCATGAGTAGAGGGTACAGCCATGAACATATTAGGCTGACCATATATGAGGTAAGGGTACTGCTCTTGACTGTTTAATCTCAAGAAAAGCATCTTTAAATTTGCTTTTCTCTTCTAAATCTGATTTAAAATATTTTTTTAATTACAAGGGTCTAGTTAGCAGTTAGTTGATAACTACTCAATGTCAGTAGTCATATTATGCTGTGACTGTGAATTAGAGTTGCTGGTGCATTAATTCAGAAATAGCAAAATGTGTACCCCTTAAAACTGCCAAATGGGCATTTTAAAATGCTTTTCTCTTCCTTCTCTGATTTTAAGGGGCTAGTTGTCTATTTCAAGTGTCTGGATAACAGTTTGCGGGCATTTCCTCAAAGCCATTGGTCTTAATATGCTGTAACTATATATTGGCAATGTGTATAAAAGTAAGAAAGGACAAATATCAGGAATTGATACAATCAAGCACCACACCAGACCCAGGATACAAATGGGAAAGTGTAACCCTAATCTGACTACCATATAGGTAGGCAGTATGGACTCTGTAATTATTTTTGAAACTTCACATTTTTTCTTGGACTTCCATTGTGAATAAGGTAAGGGAATAGTGATAAGATTTATTTAAATATAATTTTGTCATATGAATTCACTCCTTTTAAACCTTATACCATGATATCTTGAATTAAAAGTCAAAAATAAGAGGAAGGGGATATATATTTTTGAATTAGCTTTATGTAATGTTCCTTTATTCCCTTTTTGCCCCCGCTCACTGGGGCCATAGGAATAGGTGGGCTGCCTAGTGCCTCTGTGGCAGAGCTGCTTGTATCATGAATACAGCAGGGCTTAGGTTTACAAGTCAGGTAGAAGTCCTTCAAATTCAGAGGCAACACTTTCAGAGCAATAACCTGAAGCCAAGTTAGATGTCAACTGAGTAAATGACCGTGCAGTCTACATATTGGGTATGACCATAATAGACATGCATACTGGATTAATATATCTACTCCACAATATATTGTTCTAGTGTACTGCTATGTGGAAATATTCATGAGAAGAAGGTACAGCCATGAACATATTAGGCTGACCATATATGCGGTAAGGGTACTGCTCTTGACTGTTTAATCTCAAGAAAAGCATCTTTAAATTTGCTTTTCTCTTCTAAATCTGATTTAAAATATTTTTTTAATTACAAGGGTCTGGTTAGCAGTTAGTTGATGACTACTCAATGTCAGTAGTCATATTATGCTGTGACTGTGAATTTGGGTTGCTGGTGCAGTAATTCAGAAATAGCAAAATGTGAACCCCTTAAAACTGCCAAATCGGCATCTTAAAATGCTTTTCTCTTCCTTCTCTGATTTTAAGGGGTTAGTTGTCTATATCAAGGGTCTGGATAACAGTTTGTGGGCATTTCCTCAAAGCCATTTGTCTTAATATGCTGTAACTATATATTCGCAATGTGTGTAAAAGTAAGAAAGGACAAATATCAGGAATTGATACAATCAAGCACCACACCAGACCCAGGATACCAATGGGAAAGTGTAACCCTAATCTGACTACCATATAGGCAGGCAGTATGGACTCTGTAATTATTTTTGAAACTTCACATTTTTTCTTGGACTTCCATTGTGAATAAGGTAAGGGAATAGTGATAAGTTTTATTTAAATATAATTTTGTCATATGAATTCACTCCTTTTAGACCTTATACCATGATATCTTGAATTAAAAGTCAAAAATAAGAGGAAGGGGATATATATTTTTGAATTAGCTTTATGTAATGTGGTTCCTTTGCTCCCTTTTTGCCCTTGCTCACTGGGGCCATAGAAATAGGTAGGCTGCCTAGTGCCTCTGTGGCAGAGCTGCTTGTATCATGAATACAGCAGGGCTTAGGTTTACAAGTCAGGTAGAAGTCCTTCAAATTCAGAGGCAACAGTTACAGAGCAATAACCTGAAGCCAAGTTAGATGTCAACTGAGTAAATGACCGTGCAGTTTACATATTGGGTATGACCACAATAGACAAGCATACTGGATTAATATATCTACTCCACAATATATTGTTCTGGTGTGCTGCTATTTGGAAATATTCATGAGTAGAAGGTACAGCCATGCACATATTAGACTGACCTTAAATGCAGTAAGGGTACTGCTCTTGACTGTTTAATCTCAAGAAAAGCATCTTTAAATTTGTTTTCTCTCTACTAAATCTGATTTAAAAGATTTTTTATAACAGCGGTCTGGTTAGCGGTTGGTTGATGACCCCTTTATGTCAGTAATCATATTATGCTATATTGGCAATGTGTACAACCCTAATCTGACTACCATATAGGCAGGCAGTATGGACCCTGTAATTATTTCTGAAACTTCACATTTTTTTCTTGGACTTCCATTGTGAATAAGGTAAGGGAATAGTTATAAGAGTTATTTAAATATAATTTTGTCATATTAATTCACTCCTCTTAAACCTTATTCCATGATATCTTGAATTAAAAGTCAAAAATAAGAGGAAGGGGCTATACATTTTTGAATTAGATTTATGTAATGTTGTTCCTTTATTCCCTTTTTGCCCCCGCTCACTGGGGCCATAGAAATAGGTGGGCTGCCTAGTGCCTCTGTGGCAGAGCTGCTTGTATCATTAATACAGCAGGGCTTAGGTTTACAAGTCAGGTAGAAGTCCTTCAAATTCTGAGGCAACAGTTACAGAGCAATAACCTGAAGTCAAGTTAGATGTCAACTAAGTACATGACTGTGCAGTTTACATATTGGGTATGACCATAATAGACATGCATACTGGATTAATATATCTACTCCACAATATATTGTTCTAGTGTACTGCTATGTGGAAATATTCATGAGTAGAAAGTACAGCCATGAACATATTAGACTGACCATATATGCGGTAAGGGTACTGCTCTTGACTGTTTAATCTCAAGAAAAGGATCTTTAAATTTGCTTTTCTCTTCTAAATCTGATTTAAAGATTTTAAAGTTAGTGATGATAGGGCAAAAAGATAATCCAGATCAGACGGCTCCCGAAGGAAAATCTGATCTGTGTTGTCACTATTTGCCACCATAACATTACCTTTGAAAACAACTTATCCTGTCTGAGGAAATAGAATAACACAGTTCAGACCACTCCTGAAGGAACAGTCTGATCTGTTTTTACACTATTCTTCTCTGGCAAGGTAAGGTGGGCAAGATAAGGTGTGTAAAAGGTTTCCATTGAGGTGGCAAAGAGTATAAACACTGATCAGACTGCTCTTTTAAGTAAGTCTCCTCTGTGTTTACAATATTTGCTATAGTGCCTGAGAAAGTAGTAAACCCAGATGGGACCGTTCCTGATGGATAGTATGATTAGTGTTTTCACTATTGGCCATTTAATATTACCAGATAAGCACCTTATTATGCTTATGCAAATAAATGCAAACCCAGATCAGACCCTTCCTTAAAGAATGGTCTGATCAATGTTTACATTATTTGCTCAAACATGATGAGTTGTGTGAAAGATGGTCTTTATATGGCAAATAGTGTAAACAATGGTCAGAATGCTCTTGATGGAATGGTCTGATCTAAGTTAGCACTATATGCTCAGGAAAATTGCAATCTTATGCATTCACTGTCTGATACAGAGTTAAAAGGTTGTGATGGTATGGCAAAAAGATAATCCAGAACAGACCGCTCCCGAAGGAAAAGCTGATCTGTGTTGTCACTATTTGCCACCATAACATTACCTTTGAAAACAACTTATCCTGTCTGAGGAAATAGAATAACACAGATCAGACCACTCCTGAAGGAACAGTCTGACCTGCTTTTACACTATTCTTCTCCGGCAAGGTAAGGTGGGCAAGATAAGGTGTGTAAAAGGTTTCCCTTGAGGTGGCAAAGAGTATAAACACTGATCAGACTGCTCTTTAAAGTAAGTCTCCTCTGTGTTTACAATATTTGCCATTTTAACAATACCTTCTAAACACCTTATAGTGCCTGAGCAAATAGTTAACGCAGATTGGATCGTTCCTGATGGATAGTATGATCAGTGTTTTCACTATTGGCCATTTTAATACTACTAGATAAGCACCTTATTATGCTTATGCAAATTAATGCAAACCCAGATCAGACCCCTCCTTAAGGAATGGTCTGATCAATGTTTACATTATTTGCTCAAACATGATGAGCTGTGAGAAAGATAGTCTTTGTATGGCAAATAGTGTAAACAATGGTCAGAATGCTCTTGATGGAATGGTCGGATCTAAGTTAGCACTATATGCTCAGGAAAATTGCCATCTATTGCATTCGCTGTCTAATACAGAGTTTAAAGGTAGTGATGATATGGCAAAAAGATAATCCAGATCAGATTTTTCTGAAAGAAAGTCTGATCTGTGCTGTCACTATTTGCCATCTTAACATTACCTTTTAAAACAACTTATCTTACCTGAGGAAATAGAATAACACAGTTCAGACCACTCCTGAAGGAACAGTCTGATCTGTTGTTACACTATTCTTCTTAGGCAAGGTAAGGTGGGCAAGATAAGGTATGTAAAAGGTTTCCATTGAGGTGGCAAAGAGTATATACACTGATCAGACTGCTCTTTAAGTAAGTCTCCTCTGTGTTTAAAATATTTGCCATTTCAACAGTACCATCGAAACACCTTATAGTGCCTGAGCAAATAGTAAACCCAGATGGGACTGTTCCTGATGGATAGTATGATCAGTGTTTTCACTATTGGCCATTTTAATACTACCAGATAAGCACCTTATTATGCCTATGCAAATAAATGCAAACCCAGATCAGACCCCTCCTATAGGAATGGTCTGATCAATGTTTACATTATTTGCTGAAACATGATGAGTTGTGTGAAAGATAGTCTTTATATGGCAAATAGTGTAAACAATGGTCAGAATGCTCTTGATGGAATGATCTGATCTAAATTAGCACTATATGCTCAGGAAAAATGCCATTTCATGCATTCGCTGTCTGATACAGAGTTTAAAGTTTGTGATGATATGGCAAAAAGATAACCCAGAACAAGGAAAATCTGATCTGTGTTGTCACTATTTGCCACCATAACATGACCTTTGAAAACAACTTATCCTGTCTGAGGAAATAGATTAACACAGATCAGACCACTCATGAAGGAACAGTCTGATCTGTTTTTACACTATTCTTCTCCGGCAAGGTAAGGTGGGCAAGGTAAGGTGTGTAAAAGGTTTCCCTTGAGGTGGCAAAGAGTATAAACACTGATCAGACTGCTATTTTAAGTAAGTCTCCTCTGTGTTTACAATATTTGCCATTTTAACAATACCTTCTAAACACCATATAGTGCCTGAGCAAATAGTAAACCCAGATGGGACTGTTTCCGATAGATAGTATGATCAGTGTTTTCACTATTGGCCATTTTAATACTACAAGATAAGCACCTTATTATGCTTATGCAAATAAATGCAAACCCAGATCAGACCCCTCCTTAAGGAATGGTCTGATCAATGTTTACATTATTTGCTCAAACATGATGAGCTGTGAGAAAGATAGTCTTTATATGGCAAATAGTGTAAACAATGGTCAGAATGCTCTTGATGGAATGGTCGGATCTAAGTTAGCACTATATGCTCAGGAAAATTGCCATCTATTGCATTCACTGTCTAATACAGAGTTTAAAGGTAGTGATGATATGGCGCAGAGTTATTCCAGATCAGACTTTTCTGAAGGAAAGTCTGATCTGTACTGTCACTATTTGCCACCATAACATTACCTTTTAAAACAACTTATCTTACCTGAGGAAATAGAATAACACAGATTAGACCACTCCTGAAGGAACAGTCTGATCTGTTTTTACACTATTCTTCTTAGACAAGGTAATGTGGGCAAGATAAGGTGTGTAAAATGTTTCCCTTGAGGTGGCAAAGAGTGTAAACACTGATCAGACTGCTCTTTAAGTAAGTCTCCTCTTCGTTTAAAATATTTGCCATTTCAACAATACCATCGAAACACCTTATAGTGCCTGAGCAAATAGTAAACCCAGATGGGACTGTTCCCGATGGATAGTATGATCAGTGTTTTCACTATTGGCCATTTTAATACTACCAGATAAGCACCTTATTATGCCTATGCAAATAAATGCAAACCCAGATCAGACCCCTCCTATAGGAATGGTCTGATCAATGTTTTCATTATTTGCTCAAACATGATGAGTTGTGTGAAAGATAGTTTTTATATGGCAAATAGTGTAAACAATGGTCAGAATGCTCTTGATGGAATGGTCTGATCTAAGTTAGCACTATATGCTCAGGAAAAATGCCATTTCATGCATTCGCTGTCTGATACAGAGTTGAAAGGTTGTGATGATATGGCAAAAAGATAACCCAGAACAGACAGCTCCAGAAGGAAAATCTGATCTGTGTTGTCACTATTTGCCACCGTAACATTACCTTTTAAAACAACTTATCCTGTCTGAGGAAATAGAATAACACAGATCAGACCACTCCTGAAGGAACAGTCTGATCTGTTTTTACACTATTCTTCTTAGGCAAGGTAATGTGGGCAAGATAAGGTGTGTAAAAGGTTTCCCTTGAGGTGGCAAAGAGTATAAACACTGATCAGACTGCTCTTTTAAGTAAGTCTCCTCTGTGTTTACAATATTTGCCATTTTAACAATACCTTCTAAACACCTTAAAGTGCCTGAGCAAATAGTTAGCGCAGATTTGACCGTCCCTGATTCTTGATGGATAGTATGATCAGTGTCTTCACTATTGGCCATTTTAATACTACGAGATAAGCACCTTATTATGCTTATGCAAATGATTGCAAACCCAGATCAGACCCCTCCTTAAGGAATGGTCTGATCAATGTTTACATTATTTGCTCAAACATGATGAGCTTTGAGAAAGATAGTCTTTATATGGCAAATAGTGTAAACAATGGTCAGAATGCTCTTGATGGAATGGTCTAATCTAAGTTAGCACTATATGCTCAGGAAAATTGCGATCTATTACATTCACTGTCTAATACAGAGTTTAAAGGTAGTGATGATATGGCGCAGAGATAATCCAGATCAGACTTTTCTGAAGGAAAGTCAGATCTGTGCTGTCACTATTTGCCACCTTAACATTACCTTTTAAAACAACTTATCTTACCTGAGGAAATAGAATAACACAGTTCAGACCACTCCTGAAGGAACAGTCTGATCTGTTTTTACACTATTCTTCTTAGGCAAGGTAATGTGGGCAAGATAAGGTGTGTAAAAGGTTTCCATTGAGGTGGCAAAGAGTGTAAACACTGATCAGACTGCTCTTTAAGTAAGTCTCCTCTGTGTTTAAAATATTTGCCATTTCAACAATACCATCGAAACACCTTATAGTGCCTGAGCAAATAGTAAACCCAGATGGGACTGTTCCCAATGGATAGTATGATCAGTGTTTTCACTATTGGCCATTTTAATACTACCAGATAAGCACCTTATTATGCCTATGCAAATAAATGCAAATCCAGATCAGACCCCTCCTTAAGGAATGGTCTGATCAATGTTTTCATAATGTGCTCAAACATGATGAGTTGTGTGAAAGATAGTCTTTATATGGCAAATAGTGTAAACAATGGTCAGAATGCTCTTGATGGAATGGTCTGATCTAAGTTAGCACTATATGCTCAGGAAAATTGCCATCTATTACATTCGCTGTCTAATACGGAGTTTAAAGGTAGTGATGATATGGCGCAGAGATAATCCAGATCAGACTTTTCTGAAGGAAAGTCAGATCTGTGCTGTCACTATTTGCCACCTTAACATTACCTTTTAAAACAACTTATCTTACCTGAGGAAATAGAATAACACAGTTCAGACCACTCCTGAAGGAACAGTCTGATCTGTTTTTACACTATTCTTCTTAGGCAAGGTAATGTGGGCAAGATAAGGTGTGTAAAAGGTTTCCATTGAGGTGGCAAAGAGTGTAAACACTGATCAGACTGCTCTTTAAGTAAGTCTCCTCTGTGTTTAAAATATTTGCCATTTCAACAATACCATCGAAACACCTTATAGTGCCTGAGCAAATAGTAAACCCAGATGGGACTGTTCCCAATGGATAGTATGATCAGTGTTTTCACTATTGGCCATTTTAATACTACCAGATAAGCACCTTATTATGCCTATGCAAATAAATGCAAATCCAGATCAGACCCCTCCTTAAGGAATGGTCTGATCAATGTTTACATTATTTGCTCAAACATGATGAGCTGTGTGAAAGATAGTCTTTATATGGCAAATAGTGTAAACAATGGTCAGAATGCTCTTGATGGAATGGTCTGATCTAAGTTAGCACTATATGCTCAGGAAAAATGCCATTTAATGCATTCGCTGTCTGATACAGAGTTTAAAGGTTGTGATGATATGGCAAAAAGATAACCCAGAACAGACAGCTCCGGAAGGAAAATCTGATCTGTGTTGTCACTATTTGCCACCGTAACATTACCTTTTAAAACAACTTATCCTGTCTGAGGAAATAGAATAACACAGATCAGACCACTCCTGAAGGAACAGTCTGATCTGTTTTTACACTATTCTTCTTAGGCAAGGTAATGTGGGCAAGATAAGGTGTGTAAAAGGTTTCCCTTGAGGTGGCAAAGAGTATAAACACTGATCAGACTGCTCTTTTAAGTAAGTCTCCTTTGTGTTTACAATATTTGCCATTTTAACAATACCTTCTAAACACCTTATAGTGCCTGAGCAAATAGTTAGCGCAGATTTGACCGTCCCTGATTCCTGATGGATAGTATGATCAGTGTCTTCACTATTGGCCATTTTAATACTACCAGATAAGCACCTTATTATGCTTATGCAAATGATTGCAAACCCAGATCAGACCCCTCCTTAAGGAATGGTCTGATCAATGTTTACATTATTTGCTCAAACATGATGAGCTTTGAGAAAGATAGTCTTTATATGGCAAATAGTGTAAACAATGGTCAGAATGCTCTTGATGGAATGGTCAGATCTAAGTTAGCACTATATGCTCAGGAAAATTGCCATCTATTACATTCACTGTCTAATAAAGAGTTTAAAGGTTGTGATGATATGGCAAAAAGATAACCCAGAACAGACAGCTCCCGAAGGAAAATCTGATCTGTGTTGTCACTTTTTGCCACCATAACATGACCTTTGAAAACAACTTATCCTGTCTGAGGAAATAGAATAACACAGATCAGACCACTCCTGAAGGAACAGTCTGATCTGTTTTTACACTATTCTTCTTAGGCAAGGTAAGGTGGGCAAGGTAAGGTGTGTAAAAGGTTTCTCTTGAGGTGGCAAAGAGTATAAACACTGATCAGACTGCTCTTTTAAGTAAGTCTTCTCTGTGTTTACAATATTTGCCATTTTAACAATACCTTCTAAACACCTTATAGTGCCTGAGCAAATAGTTAACGCAGATATGACAGTTCCTGATGGATAGTATGATCAGTGTTTTCACTATTGGCCATTTTAATACTACCAGATAAGCACCTTATTATGCTTATGCAAATGATTGCAAACCCAGATCAGACCCCTCCTTAAGGAATGGTCTGATCAATGTTTACATTATTTGCTCAAACATGATGAGCTGTGAGAAAGATAGTCTTTATATGGCAAATAGTGTAAACAATGGTCAGAATGCTCTTGATGGAATGGTCTGATCTAAGTTAGCACTATATGCTCAGGAACATTGCCATCTATTACATTCGCTGTCTAATACGGAGTTTAAAGGTAGTGATGATATGGCGCAGAGATAATCCAGATCAGACTTTTCTGAAGGAAAGTCTGATCTGTGCTGTCACTATTTGCCACCTTAACAATACCTTTTAAAACAACTTATCTTACCTGAGGAAATAGAATAACACAGTTCAGACCACTCCTGAAGGAACAGTCTGATCTGTTTTACACTATTCTTCTTAGGCAAGGTAATGTGAGCAAGATAAGGTGTGTAAAAGGTTTCCATTGAGGTGGCAAAGAGTATAAACACTGATCAGACTGCTCTTTAAGTAAGTCTCCTCTGTGTTTAAAATATTTGCCATTTCAACAATACCATCGAAACACCTTAAAGTGCCTGAGCAAATAGTAAACCCAGATGGGACTGTTCCTGATGGATAGTATGATCAGTGTTTTCACTATTGGCCATTTTAATACTACCAGATAAGCACCTTATTATGCCTATGCAAATAAATGCAAACCCTGATCAGACCCCTCCTTAAGGAATGGTCTGATCAATGTTTACATTATTTGCTCAAACATGATGAGCTGTGAGAAAGATAGTCTTTATATGGCAAATAGTGTAAACAATGGTCAGAGTGCTCTTGATGGAATGGTCAGATCTAAGTTAGCACTATATGCTCAGGAAAATTGCCATCTATTGCATTCGCTGTCTAATACAGAGTTTAAAGGTAGTGATGATATGGCGCAAAGATAATCCAGATCAGACTTTTCTGAAGAAAAGTCTGATCTGTGCTGTCACTATTTGCCACCTTAACATTACCTTTTAAAACAACTTATCTTACCTGAGGAAATAGAATAACACAGTTCAGACCACTCCTGAAGGAACAGTCTGATCTGTTTTTACACTATTCTTCTTAGGCAAGGTAATGTGGGCAAGATAAGATGTGTAAAAGGTTTCCATTGAGGTGGCAAAGAGTATAAACACTGATCAGACTGCTCTTTAAGTAAGTCTCCTCTGTGTTTAAAATATTTGCCATTTCAACAATACCATCGAAACACCTTATAGTGCCTGAGCAAATAGTAAACCCAGATGGGACTGTTCCCGATGGATAGTATGATCAGTGTTTTCACTATTGGCCATTTTAATTATTATGCCTATGCAAATAAATGCAAACCCAGATCAGACCCCTCCTAAAGATATGGTCTGATCAATGTTTTCATTATTTGCTCAAACATGATGAGTTGTGTGAAAGATAGTCTTTATATGGCAAATAGTGTAAACAATGGTCAGAATGCTCTTGATGGAATGGTCTGATCTAAGTTAGCACTATATGCTCAGGAAAAATGCCATTTAATGCATTCACTGTCTGATACAGAGTTTAAAGGTTGTGATCATATGGCAAAAAGATAACCCAGAACAGACAGCTCCCAAAGGAAAATCTGATCTTTGTTGTCACTATTTGCCACCATAACATTACCTTTGAAAACAACTTATCCTGTCTGAGGAAATAGAATACGCAGATCAGACCACTCCTGAAGGTACAGTCTGATCTGTTTTTACACTATTCTTCTCCAGCAAGGTAATGTGGGCAAGGTAAGGTGTGTAAAAGGTTTCCCTTGAGGTGGCAAAGAGTATAAACACTGATCAGACTGCTCTTTTAAGTAAGTCTTCTCTGTGTTTACAATATTTGCCATTTTAACAATACCCTCTAAACACCTTATAGTGCCTGAGCAAATAGTTAACATAGATTGGACCGTTCCTGATGGATAGTATGATCAGTGTTTTCACTATTGGCCATTTTAATACTACCAGATAAGCACCTTATTATGCTTATGCAAATGAACTCAAACCCAGATCAGACCCCTCCTACAGGAAAGGTCTGATCAATGTTTTCATTATTTGCTCAAACATGATGAGCTGTGAGATAGTCTTTATATGGCAAATAGTGTAAACAATGGTCAGAATGCTCTTGATGGAATGGTCTGATCTAAGTTAGCACTATATGCTCAGGAAAATTGCCATCTATTACATTCGCTGTCTAATACAGAGTTTAAAGGTAGTGATGATATGGCAAAAAGATAATCCAGATCAGACTTTTCTGAAGGAAAGTCTGATCTGTGCTGTCACTATTTGCCACCTTAACATTACCTTTTAAAACAACTAATCTTACCTGAGGAAATAGAATAACACAGTTCAGACCACTCCTGAAGGAACAGTCTGATCTGTTGTTACACTATTCTTCTTAGGCAAGGTAAGGTGGGCAAGATAAGGTGTGTAAAAGGTTTCCATTGAGGTGGCAAAGAGTATAAACACTGATCAGATTGCTCTTTAAGTAAGTCTCCTCTGTGTTTAAAATATTTGCCATTTCAACAATACCATCGAAACACCTTATAATGCCTGAGCAAATAGTAAACCCAGATGGGACTGTTCCTGATGGATAGTATGATCAATGTTTTCACTTTTGGCCATTTTAATACTACCAGATAAGCACCTTATTATGCCTATGCAAATAAATGCAAACCCAGATCAGACCCCTCCTAAAGGAATGGTCTGATCAATGTTTTCATAATTTGCTCAAACATGATGAGCTGTGTGAAAGATAGTCTTTATATGGCAAATAGTGTAAACAATGGTCAGAATGCTCTTGATGGAATGGTCGGATCTAAGTTAGCACTATATGCTCAGGAAAATTGCCATCTATTGCATTCGCTGTCTAATACAGAGTTTAAAGGTAGTGATGATATGGCAAAAAGAGAATCCAGGTCAGACTTTTTTCTGAAGGAAAGTCTGATCTGTGCTGTCACTATTTGCCACCATAACATTACCTTTTAAAACAACTTATCTTACCTGAGGAAATAGAATTGCACAGTTCAGACAACTCCTGAAGGAACAGTCTGATCTGTTTTTACACTATTTTACTCTATTCTTCTTAGGCAAGGTAAGGTGGGCAAGATAAGGTGTGTAAAAGGTTTCCATTGAGGTGGCAAAGAGTATAAATACTGATCAGACTGCTCTTTAAGTAAGTCTCCTCTGTGTTTAAAATATTTGCCATTTCAACAATACGATCGAAACACCTTATAATGCCTGAGCAAATAGTAAACCCAGATGGGACTGTTCCCGATGGATAGTATGATCAATGTTTTCACTATTGGCCATTTTAATACTACCAGATAAGCACCTTATTATGCCTATGCAAATAAATGCAAACCCAGATCAGACCCCTCCTAAAGGAATGGTCTGATCAATGTTTTCATTATTTGCTCAAACATGATGAGCTGTGTGAAAGATAGTCTTTATATGGCAAATAGTGTAAACAATGGTCAGAATGCTCTTGATGGAATGGACTGATCTAAGTTAGCACTATATGCTCAGGAAAAATGCCATTTCATGCATTCGCTGTCTGATACAGAGATTAAAGGTTGTGATGATATGGCAAAAAGATAACCCGGAACAGACAGCTCCCGAAGGAAAATCTGATCTGTGCTGTCACTATTTGCCACCATAACATTACCTTTTAAAACAACTTATCCTGTCTGAGGAAATAGAATAACACAGATCAGACCACTCCTGAAGGAACAGTCTGATCTGTTTTTACACTATTCTTCTTAGGCAAGGTAATGTGGGCAAGATAAGGTGTGTAAAAGGTTTCCCTTGAGGTGGCAAAGAGTATCAACACTGATCAGACTGCTCTTTTAAGTAAGTCTCCTCTGTGTTTACAATATTTGCCATTTTAACAATACCTTCTAAACACCTTATAGTGCCTGAGCAAATAGTTAATGCAGATTGGACCGTTCCTGATGGATAGTATGATCAGTGTTTTCACTATTGGCCATTTTAATACTACCAGATAAGCACCTTATTTAGGCTTATTATGCCTATGCAAATAAATGCAAACCCAGATCAGACCCCTCCTTAAGGAATGGTCTGATCAATGTTTACATTATTTGCTCAAACATGATGAGCTGTGTGAAAGATAGTCTTTATATGGCAAACAGTGTAAACAATGGTCAGAATGCTCTTGATGGAATGGTCGGATCTAAGTTAGCACTATATGCTCAGGAAAATTGCCATCTATTGCATTCGCTGTCTAATACAGAGTTTAAAGGTAGTGATGATATGGCAAAAAGAAAATCCAGATCAGACTTATCTGAAGGAAAGTCTGATCTGTGCTATCACTATTTGCCACCATAACATTACCTTTGAAAACAACTTATCTTGTCTAAGGAAATAGAATAACACAGATCAGACCACTCCTGAAGGAACAGTCTGATCTGTTTTTACACTATTCTTCTCCGGCAAGGTAAGGTGGGCAAGATAAGGTGTGTAAAAGGTTTCCCTTGAGGTGGCAAAGAGTATCAACACTGATCAGACTGGTCTTTTAAGTAAGTCTCCTCTGTCTTTACAATATTTGCCATTTTAACAATACCTTCTAAACACCTTATAGTGCCTGAGCAAATAGTAAACCCAGATGGGACTGTTCCTGATGGATAGTATGATCAGTGTTTTCACTATTGGCCAGTTTAATACTACTAGATAAGCACCTTATTATGCCTATGCAAATAAATGCAAACCCAGATCAGACCCCTCCTAAAGGAATGGTCTGATCAATGTTTTCATTATTTGCTCAAACATGATGAGTTGTGTGAAAGATAGTCTTTATATGGCAAATAGTGTAAACAATGGTCAGAATGCTCTTGATGGAATGGTCGGATCTAAGTTAGCACTATATGCTCAGGAAAATTGCCATCTATTGCGTTCACTGTCCGATGTAGAGTTTAAAGGTAGTGATGATATGGCAAAAAGATAATCCAGATCAGACAGCTTCTGAAGGAAAGTCTGATCTGTCTTTTACTATTTGCCATTTTAACACTACCTTTGTAGCGCTTTGTAATGTTTGTACAAATAGACTAAACACAGACCGGATTACTCCCAAAGGAACAGTCCGATTAGTGTTTACATTATTTACTCAGGCATAATGAGGTGTGTGAAATAGTCTTTGGATCGGAAATAGTGTAAACAATGATCAGACAGCTCCTCCCAGAATTGTCTGGTCTGGGTATGCACTATTTGCTCATATCTCTATTTGCTCATGCAAATTGACAATTCCTGCATCCACTGTCCGCTAATTTTCCGTGTCTGCTGTCTGTTAGAGTCTCCTGCAAGAGGCTCAATTCCTGCATCCACTGTCCGCTAATTTTCCGTGTCTGCTGTCTGTTAGAGTCTCCTGCAAGAGGCTCAATTCCTGCATCCACTGTCCGCTAATTTTCCGTGTCTGCTGTCTGTTAGAGTCTCCTGCAAGAGGCTCAATTCCTGCATCCACTGTCCGCTAATTTTCCGTGTCTGCTGTCTGTTAGAGTCTCCTGCAAGAGGCTCAATTCCTGCATCCACTGTCCACTAATTTTCCGTGTCTGCTGTCTGGTAGTCTCCTGCAAGAGCCTCAATTCCTGCATCCACTGTCCGCTAATTTTCCGTGTCTGCTGTCTGTTAGAGTCTCCTGCAAGAGGCTCAATTCAAGCATCCACTGTCCGCTAATTTTCCGTGTCTGCTGTCTGTTAGAGTCTTTTGCAAGAGGCTCAATTCCTGCATCCACTGTATGCTAATTTTCCGTGTCTGCTGTCTGTTAGAGTCTCCTGCAAGGGGCTCAATTCCTGCATCCACTGTCCGCTAATTTTCTGTGTCTGCTGTCTGTTAGAGTCTCCTGCAAGAGGCTCAATTCAAGCATCCACTGTCCGCTAATTTTCCGTGTCTGCTGTCTGTTAGAGTCTCCTGCAAGAGGCTCAATTCCTGCATCCACTGTCCGCTAATTTTCCGTGTCTGGTGTCTGTTAGGGTCTCCTGCAAGAGGCTCAATTCAAGCATCCACTGTCCGCTAATTTTCCGTGTCTGCTGTCTGTTAGAGTCTTCTGCAAGAGGCTCAATTCCTGCATCCACTGTCCGCTAATTTTCCGTGTCTGCTGTCTGTTAGAGTCTCCTGCAAGAGGCTCAATTCCTGCATCCACTTTCCACATTTTCCGTGTCTGCTGTCTGTTAGAGTCTCCTGCAAGAGGCTCAATTCCTGCATCCACTGTCCGCTAATTTTCCGTGTCTGCTGTCTGTTAGAGTCTCCTGCAAGAGGCTCAATTCCTGCATCCACTGTCCGCTAATTTTCCGTGTCTGCTGTCTGTTAGAGTCTCCTGCAAGAGGCTCAATTCAAGCATCCACTGTCCGCTAATTTTCCGTGTCTGCTGTCTGTTAGAGTCTCCTGCAAGAGGCTCAATTCAAGAATCCACTGTCCGCTAATTTTCCGTGTCTGCTGTCTGTTAGGGTCTCCTGCAAGAGGCTCAATTCCTGAATCCACTGTCCGCTAATTTTCCGTGTCTGCTGTCTGTTAGAGTCACCTGCAAGAGGCTCAATTCCTGCATCCACTGTCCGCTAATTTTCCGTTTCTGCTGTCTGTTAGAGTCTCCTGCAAGAGGCTCAATTCCTGCATCCACTGTCCGCTAATTTTCCGTGTCTGCTGTCTGTTAGAGTCTCCTGCAAGAGGCTCAATTCCTGCATCCACTGTCCGCTAATTTTCCGTGTCTGCTGTCTGTTAGAGTCTCCTGCAAGAGGCTCAACTCCTGCATCCACTGTCCGCTAATTTTCTGTGTCTGCTGTCTGTTAGAGTCTCCTGCAAGAGGCTCAATTCCTGCATCCACTGTCCGCTAATTTTCCGTGTCTGCTAGAGTCTCCTGCAAGGGGCTCAATTCCTGCATCCACTGTCCGCTTATTTTCCGTGTCTGCTGTCTGTTAGAGTCTCCTGCAAGAGGCTCAATTCCTGCATCCACTGTCCGCTAATTTTCCGTGTCTGCTGTCTGTTAGAGTCTCCTGCAAGAGGCTCAATTCCTGCATCCACTGTCCACTAATTTTCCGTGTCTGCTGTCTGTTAGAGTCTCCTGCAAGAGGCTCAATTCCTGCATCCACTGTCCGCTAATTTTCCGTGTCTGCTAGAGTCTCCTGCAAGAGGCTCAATTCCTGCATCCACTGTCCGCTTATTTTCCGTGTCTGCTGTCTGTTAGCGTCTCCTGCAAGAGGCCCAATTCCTGCATCCACTGTCCGCTAATTTTCCGTGTCTGCTGTCTGTTAGAGTCTCCTGCAAGAGGCTCAATTCCTGCATCCACTGTCCGCTAATTTTCCGTGTCTGCTGTCTGTTAGAGTCTCCTGCAAGAGGCTCAATTCCTGCATCCACTGTCTGCTAATTTTCCGTGTCTGCTGTCTGTTAGAGTCTCCTGCAAGAGGCTCAATTCAAGCATCCACTGTCCGCTAATTTTCCGTGTCTGCTGTCTGTTAGGGTCTCCTGCAAGAGGCTCAATTCCTGCATCCACTGTCCGCTAATTTTCCGTGTCTGCTGTCTGTTAGAGTCTCCTGCAAGAGGCTCAATTCCTGCATCCACTGTCCGCTAATTTTCCGTGTCTGCTGTCTGTTAGAGTCTCCTGCAAGAGGCTCAATTCAAGCATCCACTGTCCGCTAATTTTCCGTGTCTGCTGTCTGTTAGAGTCTCCTGCAAGAGGCTAATTTCAAGCATCCACTGTCCGCTAATTTTCCGTGTCTGCTGTCTGTTAGAGTCTCCTGCAAGAGGCTCAATTCCTGCATCCACTGTCCGCTAATTTTCCGTGTGCTGTGTTAGAGTCTCCTGCAAGAGGCTCAATTCCTGCATCCACTGTCCGCTAATTTTCCGTGTCTGCTGTCTGTTAGAGTCTCCTGCAAGAGGCTCAATTCCTGCATCCACTGTCCGCTAATTTTCCGTGTCTGCTGTCTGTTAGAGTCTCCTGCAAGAGGCTCAATTCCTGCATCCACTGTCCGCTAATTTTCCGTGTCTGCTGTCTGTTAGAGTCTCCTGCAAGAGGCTCAATTCCTGCATCCACTGTCCGCTAATTTTCCGTGTCTGCTGTCTGTTAGAGTCTCCTGCAAGAGGCTCAATTCCTGCATCCACTGTCCGCTAATTTTCCGTGTCTGCTGTCTGTTAGAGTCTCCTGCAAGAGGCTCAATTCCTGCATCCACTGTCCGCTAATTTTCCGTGTCTGCTGTCTGTTAGAGTCTCCTGCAAGAGGCTCAATTCCTGCATCCACTGTCCGCTAATTTTCCGTGTCTGCTGTCTGTTAGAGTCTCCTGCAAGAAGCTCAATTCCTGCATCCACTGTCCGCTAATTTTCCGTGTGCTGTGTAAGAGTCTCCTGCAAGAGGCTCAATTCCTGCATCCACTGTCCGCTAATTTTCCGTGTCTGCTGTCTGTTAGAGTCTCCTGCAAGAGGCTCAATTCCTACATCCACTGTCCGCTAATTTTCCGTGTCTGCTGTCTGTTAGAGTCTCCTGCAAGGGCTCAATTCCTGCATCCACTGTCCGCTAATTTACCGTGTCTGCTGTCTGTTAGAGTCTCCTGCAAGAGGCTCAATTCCTGCATCCACTGTCCGCTAATTTTCCGTGTCTGCTGTCTGTTAGAGTCTCCTGCAAGAGGCTCAATTCCTGCATCCACTGTCCACATTTTCCGTGTCTGCTGTATGTTAGAGTCTCCTGCAAGAGGCTCAATTCCTGCATCCACTGTCCGCTAATTTTCCGTGTCTGCTGTCTGTTAGAGTCTCCTGCAAGAGGCTCAATTCCTGCATCCACTGTCCGCTAATTTTCCGTGTCTGCTGTCTGTTAGAGTCTCCTGCAAGAGGCTCAATTCCTGCATCCACTGTCCGCTAATTTTCCGTGTCTGCTGTCTGTTAGAGTCTCCTGCAAAAGGCTCAATTCCTGCATCCACTGTCCGCTAATTTTCCGTGTCTGCTGTCTGTTAGAGTCTCCTGCAAGAGGCTCAATTCCTGCATCCACTGTTCGCTAATTTTCCGTGTCTGCTGTCTGTTAGAGTCTCCTGCAAGAGGCTCAATTCCTGCATCCACTGTCCGCTAATTTTCCGTGTCTGCTGTCTGTTAGAGTCTCCTGCAAGAGGCTCAATTCCTGCATCCACTGCCCGCTAATTTTCCGTGTCTGCTAGAGTCTCCTGCAAGAGGCTCAATTCCTGCATCCACTGTCCGCTTATTTTCTGTGTCTGCTGTCTGTTAGAGTCTCCTGCAAGAGGCTCAATTCCTGCATCCACTGTCCGCTAATTTTCCGTGTCTGCTGTCTGTTAAAGTCTCCTGCAAGAGGCTCAATTCCTGCATCCACTGTCCGCTAATTTTCCGTGTCTGCTGTCTGTTAGAGTCTCCTGCAAGAGGCTCAATTCCTGCATCCACTGTCCACTAATTTTCCGTGTCTGTTAGAGTCTCCTGCAAGAGGCTCAATTCCTGCATCCACTGTCCGCTTATTTTCCGTGTCTGCTGTCTGTTAGAGTCTCCTGCAAGAGGCTCAATTCCTGCATCCACTGTCCGCTAATTTTCCGTGTCTGCTGTCTGTTAGAGTTTCCTGCAAGAGGCTCAATTCCTGCATCCACTGTCTGCTAATTTTCTGTGTCTGCTGTCTGTTAGAGTCTCCTGCAAGAGGCTCAATTCCTGCATCCACTGTCAGCTAATTTTCCGTGTCTGCTGTCTGTTAGTCTCCTGCAAGAGGCTCAATTCCTGCATCCACTGTCCGCTAATTTTCCGTGTCTGCTGTCTGTTAGAGTCTCCTGCAAGAGGCTCAATTCCTGCATCCACTGTCCGCTAATTTTCCGTGTCTGCTAGAGTCTCCTGCAAGAGGCTCAATTCCTGCATCCACTGTCCGCTTATTTTCCGTGTCTGCTGTCTGTTAGAGTCTCCTGCAAGAGGCTCAATTCCTGCATCCACTGTCCGCTAATTTTCCGTGTCTGCTGTCTGTTAGAGTCTCCTGCAAGAGGCTCAATTCCTGCATCCACTGTCCACTAATTTTCCGTGTCTGCTGTCTGTTAGAGTCTCCTGCAAGAGGCTCAAGTCCTGCATCCACTGTCCGCTAATTTTCCGTGTCTGCTAGAGTCTCCTGCAAGAGGCTCAATTCCTACATCCACTGTCCGCTTATTTTCCGTGTCTGCTGTCTGTTAGAGTCTCCTGCAAGAGGCTCATTTCCTGCATCCACTGTCCGCTAATTTTCCGTGTCTGCTGTCTGTTAGAGTCTCCTGCAAGAGGCTCAATTCCTGCATCCACTGTCCGCTAATTTTCCGTGTCTGCTGTCTGTTAGAGTCTCCTGCAAGAGGCTCAATTCCTGCATCCACTGTCTGCTAATTTTGCGTGTCTGCTGTCTGTTAGAGTCTCCTGCAAGAGGCTCAATTCAAGCATCCACTGTCCGCTAATTTTCCGTGTCTGCTGTCTGTTAGGGTCTCCTGCAAGAGGCTCAATTCCTGCATCCACTGTCCGCTAATTTTCCGTTTCTGCTAGAGTCTCCTGCAAGAGGCTCAATTCCTGCATCCACCGTCCGCTAATTTTCCGTGTCTGCTGTCTGTTAGAGTCTCCTGCAAGAGGCTCAATTCAAGCATCCACTGTCCGCTAATTTTCCGTGTCTGCTGTCTGTTAGAGTCTCCTGCAAGAGGCTCAATTCAAGCATCCACTGTCCGCTAATTTTCCGTGTCTGCTGTCTGTTAGAGTCTCCTGCAAGAGGCTCAATTCCTGCATCCACTGTCCGCTAATTTTCCGTGTGCTGTGTTAGAGTCTCCTGCAAGGGCTCAATTCCTGCATCCACTGTCCGCTAATTTACCGTGTCTGCTGTCTGTTAGAGTCTCCTGCAAGAGGCTCAATTCCTGCATCCACTGTCCGCTAATTTTCCGTGTCTGCTGTCTGTTAGAGTCTCCTGCAAGAGGCTCAATTCCTGCATCCACTGTCCACATTTTCCGTGTCTGCTGTATGTTAGAGTCTCCTGCAAGAGGCTCAATTCCTGCATCCACTGTCCGCTAATTTTCCGTGTCTGCTGTCTGTTAGAGTCTCCTGCAAGAGGCTCAATTCCTGCATCCACTGTCCGCTAATTTTCCGTGTCTGCTGTCTGTTAGAGTCTCCTGCAAGAGGCTCAATTCCTGCATCCACTGTCCGCTAATTTTCCGTGTCTGCTGTCTGTTAGAGTCTCCTGCAAGAGGCTCAATTCCTGCATCCACTGTCCGCTAATTTTCCGTGTCTGCTGTCTGTTAGAGTCTCCTGCAAGAGGCTCAATTCCTGCATCCACTGTCCGCTAATTTTCCGTGTCTGCTGTCTGTTAGAGTCTCCTGCAAGAGGCTCAATTCCTGCATCCACTGTCCGCTAATTTTCCGTGTCTGCTGTCTGTTAGAGTCTCCTGCAAGAGGCTCAATTCCTGCATCCACTGTCCGCTAATTTTCCGTGTCTGCTAGAGTCTCCTGCAAGAGGCTCAATTCCTGCATCCACTGTCCGCTTATTTTCCGTGTCTGCTGTCTGTTAGAGTCTCCTGCAAGAGGCTCAATTCCTGCATCCACTGTCCGCTAATTTTCCGTGTCTGCTGTCTGTTAGAGTCTCCTGCAAGAGGCTCAATTCCTGCATCCACTGTCCGCTAATTTTCCGTGTCTGCTGTCTGTTAGAGTCTCCTGCAAGAGGCTCAATTCCTGCATCCACTGTCCACTAATTTTCCGTGTCTGTTAGAGTCTCCTGCAAGAGGCTCAATTCCTGCATCCACTGTCCGCTTATTTTCCGTGTCTGCTGTCTGTTAGAGTCTCCTGCAAGAGGCTCAATTCCTGCATCCACTGTCCGCTAATTTTCCGTGTCTGCTGTCTGTTAGAGTTTCCTGCAAGAGGCTCAATTCCTGCATCCACTGTCTGCTAATTTTCTGTGTCTGCTGTCTGTTAGAGTCTCCTGCAAGAGGCTCAATTCCTGCATCCACTGTCAGCTAATTTTCCGTGTCTGCTGTCTGTTAGTCTCCTGCAAGAGGCTCAATTCCTGCATCCACTGTCTGCTAATTTTCCGTGTCTGCTGTCTGTTAGAGTCTCCTGCAAGAGGCTCAATTCCTGCATCCACTGTCCGCTAATTTTCCGTGTCTGCTAGAGTCTCCTGCAAGAGGCTCAATTCCTGCATCCACTGTCCGCTTATTTTCCGTGTCTGCTGTCTGTTAGAGTCTCCTGCAAGAGGCTCAATTCCTGCATCCACTGTCCGCTAATTTTCCGTGTCTGCTGTCTGTTAGAGTCTCCTGCAAGAGGCTCAATTCCTGCATCCACTGTCCACTAATTTTCCGTGTCTGCTGTCTGTTAGAGTCTCCTGCAAGAGGCTCAATTCCTGCATCCACAGTCCGCTAATTTTCCGTGTCTGCTAGAGTCTCCTGCAAGAGGCTCAATTCCTGCATCCACTGTCCGCTTATTTTCCGTGTCTGCTGTCTGTTAGAGTCTCCTGCAAGAGGCTCATTTCCTGCATCCACTGTCCGCTAATTTTCCGTGTCTGCTGTCTGTTAGAGTCTCCTGCAAGAGGCTCAATTCCTGCATCCACTGTCCGCTAATTTTCCGTGTCTGCTGTCTGTTAGAGTCTCCTGCAAGAGGCTCAATTCCTGCATCCACTGTCTGCTAATTTTGCGTGTCTGCTGTCTGTTAGAGTCTCCTGCAAGAGGCTCAATTCAAGCATCCACTGTCCGCTAATTTTCCGTGTCTGCTGTCTGTTAGGGTCTCCTGCAAGAGGCTCAATTCCTGCATCCACTGTCCACTAATTTTCCGTTTCTGCTAGAGTCTCCTGCAAGAGGCTCAATTCCTGCATCCACCGTCCGCTAATTTTCCGTGTCTGCTGTCTGTTAGAGTCTCCTGCAAGAGGCTCAATTCAAGCATCCACTGTCCGCTAATTTTCCGTGTCTGCTGTCTGTTAGAGTCTCCTGCAAGAGGCTCAATTCAAGCATCCACTGTCCGCTAATTTTCCGTGTCTGCTGTCTGTTAGAGTCTCCTGCAAGAGGCTCAATTCCTGCATCCACTGTCCGCTAATTTTCCGTGTGCTGTGTTAGAGTCTCCTGCAAGAGGCTCAATTCCTGCATCCACTGTCCGCTAATTTTCCGTGTCTGCTGTCTGTTAGAGTCTCCTGCAAGAGGCTCAATTCCTGCATCCACTGTCCGCTAATTTTCCGTGTCTGCTGTCTGTTAGAGTCTCCTGCAAGAGGCTCAATTCCTGCATCCACTGTCCACATTTTCCGTGTCTGCTGTCTGTTAGAGTCTCCTGCAAGAGGCTCAATTCCTGCATCCACTGTCCGCTAATTTTCCGTGTCTGCTGTCTGTTAGAGTCTTCTGCAAGAGGCTCAATTCCTGCATCCACTGTCCACTAATTTTCCGTGTCTGCTGTCTGTTAGAGTCTCCTGCAAGAGGCTCAATTCCTGCATCCACTGTCCGCTAATTTTCCGTGTCTGCTGTCTGTTAGAGTCTCCTGCAAGAGGCTCAATTCCTGCATCCACTGTCCGCTAATTTTCCGTGTCTGCTGTCTGTTAGAGTCTCCTGCAAGAGGCTCAATTCCTGCATCCACTGTCCGCTAATTTTCCGTGTCTGCTGTCTGTTAGAGTCTCCTGCAAGAGGCTCAATTCCTGCATCCACTGTTCGCTAATTTTCTGTGTCTGCTGTCTGTTAGAGTCTCCTGCAAGAGGCTCAATTCCTGCATCCACTGTCCGCTAATTTTCCGTGTCTGCTGTCTGTTAGAGTCTCCTGCAAGAGGCTCAATTCCTGCATCCACTGTCCGCTAATTTTCCGTGTCTGCTGTCTGTTAGAGTCTCCTGCAAGAGGCTCAATTCCTGCATCCACTGTCCGCTAATTTTCCGTGTCTGCTGTCTGTTAGAGTCTCCTGCAAGAGGCTCAATTCCTGCATCCACTGTCCGCTAATTTTCCGTGTCTGCTGTCTGTTAGAGTCTCCTGCAAGAGGCTCAATTCCTGCATCCACTGTCCGCTAATTTTCCGTGTCTGCTGTCTGTTAGAGTCTCCTGCAAGAGGCTCAATTCCTGCATCCACTGTCCGCTAATTTTCCATGTCTGCTGTCTGTTAGAGTCTCCTGCAAGAGGCTCAATTCCTGCATCCACTGTCCGCTAATTTTCCGTGTCTGCTGTCTGTTAGAGTCTCCTGCAAGAGGCTCAATTCCTGCATCCACTGTCCGCTAATTTTCCGTGTCTGCTGTCTGTTAGAGTCTCCTGCAAGAGGCTCAATTCCTGCATCCACTGTCCGCTAATTTTCCGTGTCTGCTGTCTGTTAGAGTCTCCTGCAAGAGGCTCAATTCCTGCATCCACTGTCCGCTAATTTTCCGTGTCTGCTGTCTGTTAGAGTCTCCTGCAAGAGGCTCAATTCCTGCATCCACTGTCCGCTAATTTTCCGTGTCTGCTAGAGTCTCCTGCAAGAGGCTCAATTCCTGCATCCACTGTCCGCTTATTTTCCGTGTCTGCTGTCTGTTAGAGTCTCCTGCAAGAGGCTCAATTCCTGCATCCACTGTCCGCTAATTTTCCGTGTCTGCTGTCTGTTAGAGTCTCCTGCAAGAGGCTCAATTCCTGCATCCACTGTCCGCTAATTTTCCGTGTCTGCTGTCTGTTAGAGTCTCCTGCAAGAGGCTCAATTCCTGCATCCACTGTCCACTAATTTTCCGTGTCTGCTAGAGTCTCCTGCAAGAGGCTCAATTCCTGCATCCACTGTCCGCTTATTTTCCGTGTCTGCTGTCTGTTAGAGTCTCCTGCAAGAGGCACAATTCCTGCATCCACTGTCCGCTAATTTTCCGTGTCTGCTGTCTGTTAGAGTCTCCTGCAAGAGGCTCAATTCCTGCATCCACTGCCCGCTAATTTTCCGTGTCTGCTGTCTGTTAGAGTCTCCTGCAAGAGGCTCAATTCCTGCATCCACTGTCCGCTAATTTTCCGTGTCTGCTGTCTGTTAGAGTCTCCTGCAAGAGGCTCAATTCCTGCATCCACTGTCAGCTAATTTTCCGTGTCTGCTGTCTGTTAGTCTCCTGCAAGAGGCTCAATTCCTGCATCCACTGTCCGCTAATTTTCCGTGTCTGCTGTCTGTTAGAGTCTCCTGCAAGAGGCTCAATTCCTGCATCCACTGTCCGCTAATTTTCCGTGTCTGCTAGAGTCTCCTGCAAGAGGCTCAATTCCTGCATCCACTGTCCGCTTATTTTCCGTGTCTGCTGTCTGTTAGAGTCTCCTGCAAGAGGCTCAATTCCTGCATCCACTGTCCGCTAATTTTCCGTGTCTGCTGTCTGTTAGAGTCTCCTGCAAGAGGCTCAATTCCTGCATCCACTGTCCGCTAATTTTCCGTGTCTGCTGTCTGTTAGAGTCTCCTGCAAGAGGCTCAATTCCTGCATCCACTGTCCGCTAATTTTCCGTGTCTGCTGTCTGTTAGAGTTTCCTGCAAGAGGCTCTCAACTATCATTTCACTCCGTTTAGAGCCTAGTCCCTGACCCTCAATGGATGCTAAGAAGCTTTTAATTGAGTATACAAGTCAGCTCTGTGTACTTCTGGGTGAAATGAAAGTGGTTTTCGTGTCTGATTGTAAAAGCAAACCAACACTTGCTGGTTGCATGTTGCTGTTTTTATCAGACATTACAAAACCTGGCTACAAGGAGTCGGTTGGCATCCGATGATACCCCTGCCTCAGAGCAGCCAATACGGTTTCGACCGGGGGACCAGGTGCCTTGTAATTAAAACTGAATTCAGTCCAACTTCAATGGCTCGAATTCGTCGGTTCGAGTTCGACCCATCAATGGGTTCGATCAATAACTGGTCTGACAATTTTCAAGGCAGTTACCTACTATATGTTTACCATGGACACCACGTTTTTATCGATCAAAGCTGCTAGTGCATGTGACATCTGTCATTTATGACAATTTACCCCTTTGCACACTAGAGTTAGAATTATAAGCGACGGTTGTCGGCAGTTACACATCTGCGGAAAGTTTTACCTTGATCAGCATGCACATGCTGATCAATGCATTTGCTATCCCACCTGCTATCACGATTTAGTTGTCTGGTTTGTTGTCTTGTGTGCGATGACATACAAAATCGCCTGGATGTTTAAAACAAAGATGCAGATCAGACTGTATAGGTCAATTTTGACCTGAGACGGATCAAAGATCAGACGAGTCTACTTAGGAGCACAAGAAAGGTAAATAAGATTGTAACGGTTATTTCTCGCCTAATACTTACTGCTCGTACTATCGACGTAACAAACTTACCAACAAATATGTAACGACATTACCAATACAACAACTACATGCTTAGTTGAGCAGTCAACGTCTTGAATTGAAAATATTCCCTGGAATGTTGCAACGTTCGAATCCCAGAGTCCCAAGTTCCTTTTTTCATTAACATATTGGGGTAGGAATGGTAAATCTTCTACCTTTGGGTATCAGTGATATGACAATGAATTTATGTAGTACATTGTAATTTTATTGTAGAAAAATTTTGTTTGTTTTGTATGATTTGATTCTTTACGTCCCATCAACAATCTTTTAGTTAAACAGGGACTGGTCTTCCTGGATTGAACCAGTACTAAGCTAGGATAATATTGTATATTTTAATAAATTATGAAATAAAGTATATACCATGATGAAAATATATTGTTATTTATTGAGGAATAAATATCACGGGTGGTAAACCTAGGAACTACCACGAAATTGTGTCAAAGTAATTTTGTTCCCAAGCCACATCCGGGACACGTCGTGGTAGTTTCCAGGCTGAAAATTGGATAAAGAAAGGTTGGTGTCACCTCTATTTTTGTTTTATTTTACAAATAAGAACAAACAATGGTGAAATCCGACAATGTGGTTCCTTGTAAATATGTCTCAGCGTCCCTTCTAGCCCAAAATTTTGTTTGAAAAGTTATTTTCTTTCTTTAGATTCGTGTTTCCCCATTGAGCATCGGACCAACTTTCCCCAAAGTTCGAAGGAGTTTAGCCCATTTCTGTCAAATTAAATGCAATTTGATATCATTTGACGATGGAAATGATAAAAAGACCCTAAATAAACATCCTACACAGAAAAAAAAATCTGAGCATTTACTCGTAAACGATTCATGCTCCGTTCGTCCTGTGTGGTAGTTTCCAGCTCATCGTGGTAGTTAAAATGCTATCGTGGTAGTTTCCAAGACTTTGTAGGAATTTAGTAGTAGTTCATATCAGCAGATGTTCACTATTCAGGGGCTACTTCAATTTTATAAAGACAGCGTGTGCGGTTCGATCCTTGAATACCCCTCTTATTCATACGAAGACCTTTTAAAACAACCTTTTGTCAGATAACAAATGTCGACTGCCTGAATTTTAATTTTAGTGGGCTATTGAAATGATGAGAAGAATGAAAAGAAGGGATATTCACATATTTTGTTTTTGAATAAACATGCTTTTTAATTATCAAATAACATGCCCGTTCATCGTATATAAAAGGTGTCCCAATCTGAGGATATTTCCCTTTTTTCTGAAGCGCAAATACTAACAATACTTTGGGCCAGTAGTCTTAGCCTGCCATTTTATCTTAAAGTTGACTGACCATGGAACAACGTAGCGAGTGACGCAATTTTTATATCATTTTATTTGTCTGTTGCTTGGTCCACCACGGCTCAACTGTTGACCTTCTTTTGCTTTAGATTTCCAGACAGGAGTTGTTTGGCAGTCCAGGGCATGATCTCTACCTGTCAAGCATCACATTGAATCTCTTGAGTCCTCAGCTTAGCTTCTTCATGGTGTTGAAATGTGATATATTTGTTTACCGTGGTAATTAATTGACGAGTTCGAGGGTTATCATGCGAAACAAACAACCACTATAATGTTTTGTAACACTTCAGAAACGTATCCTAGAAGTCTTGGAAACTACCACGATAGCATTTTAACTACCACGATGAGCTGGAAACTACCACACAGGACGAATGGGGCATGAATCGTTAACGAGTGAAAGCTCAGATTTTTTTTCTGTTTAGGAATACTTATTCAGGGTCTTTTTATCATTTCCATCGTCAAATGATATCAAATTGCATTTAATTTGACAGATATGGGCTAAAATCCTTCGAACTTTGGGAAAAGTTGGTCCGATGCTCAGTGGGGAAACACGAATCTAAAGAAAGAAAATAATTTTTCAAACAAAATTTTGGGCTAGAGGGGACGCTGAAACATATTTACACGGATTCACATTGTCGGATTTCACCATTGTTCGTTCTTAGTTGTAAAATAAAACAAAAATGAAAGTGACACCAACCTTTCTTTATCCAATTTTCGGCCTGGAAACTACCACGACGTGTCCCGGATGTGGCTTGGGAACAAAATTACGTTAACACAAATTCGTGGTAGTTCCTAGGTTTACCACCCGTGAATATAGTTTATAGGATACTTGTAACTATTCTGCAGCCCTAGGTACTAGGGTGTGCATTTGGCATTCTGTCTCTATGACAAATTGTTATTTATAGAATTTATGCATCATCAGCTGTCCCAGACAAAATCTGGGCTCAGTTGTCATTTTGCTTGCTAGCTGTTTGCAGGACTGCATTTGGATACCCACCACCAACCCCTTTCTCCATCTTTGTTCAACATTTGGAAAGAAACAACCCAGAATATAGTTAGGAAATTGTAATTTACACTACTGGCACTTCCAGTAGTTTGAATTTACATTTCGATTTCAATGTAAATCTAGGGGGAATTTAATTTCTATCTGAAATCAACTCATTTCCTCCACATTGCAGGATCCCAATCATGCACTGACTTGCCTGCTTGTACTTACACCCTTTAAGCCTTCAAGCTGTCTGTCTGATTAACCTGTTTCAGTTAGGGGTCCACAGACACAATTGGCTGGACCAAGTCCAACACAGACCAGCTCCTGTGCGGCACGGACATTCCACCACCCTGACTTGCAGGCTCATACTCTGACACACTTAAACCCTTTAAGCCTCAAGCTGTCTGTCTGATTAACCTGTTTCAGTTAGGGGTCCGCAGACACAATTGGCTGGATCAAGTCCAACACAGACCAGCTACTGTGCGGCACGACAGTCCACCACTCTGACTTGCAGGCTCATACTCTGACATAGTGCTCCACTAGATGCTTGGGCAGATCCAGCCTGGCGACCTTGGTGACTCTAACTGTATCAGTCAGCTATCTCTTCAGATATTTGTGGCTATGCAGGTCCACCATGTGCAGGGTCAAAGTCAGCTGGAATCCTATGTAGTGGCTTGTGCTATGCCAGACCGCATGTACTATGCCATGCTGCACCTTATTACCCTCTGAACAGCATGTACTGGGCTTAAAGGTCTGCAATCATACTAGTAGACTATAGCTGAGCCAATGCTGGCTGTCATTCATATCTGGGTCGGTTCTTCATAGCCAAAGTTATGTTGTAATAGAATGATGTTAGTTTAATAAATGTAGAATCTGACCAGCGTTTTATCTTGAGTTAAATCATATAAACAATAAAAAGAGCTGAAATGAGCACGCACGCACACACTTGTATTGAAAGAATAAAAAGGCCCGACCGAGACTCGAACTCGCATTAAAAGAAAAGAAATACTTGTACATTATTAGACTAACATTAATGTACTGTTGCTTACTTACGGAGCTACAGAGAAAGTTGAGTAAACAGTTGAAAGTTACCTATATAATCATGATAATGTATGATGTAACGCCTATGATACCGCTTTAAAACGATTTCTACCTGTTTCCCCTTTCACGAGCTGTAAATTGGAATCGTCTGATCTTTGATCCATCTGAGGTTGAAACTCACCAATACACCCACACAGTCTGATGCCCATCTGAATCTAGTCAGCACACAGTGTTGGGGACACTATGGGCCTGCCAGTGAAACGTCATATTTGCATGGGAATTTGTTACGCGAGGCTGTTTGAAGCCACAAAATCCATGTTCAAATCATGAGAATCACGTGCTGTTTAAACATGGCTTTTACTTGAAAAAGCCTAAACTGGGCCCTGATTTGCATGCATGACGTTACACTGGAATGTGTTGCGGCCGTGACTGATCATTTTGCCGATGCTTTCGTTCGCGAAAACGTTGCACACGTATATATGACGCTGTGGCGACGTAATGGCGTTCGAAAGTTGACGCTGACGCCATTTTGTTTTTGAGAAATCAAGTGTAAGAAAAGGGATATTTAATGTTTAAGCGACGTTTTCAGCGCTTTTTATGCTGAAATCAGGTAAAATATGCAAGAATAACGATCACACATGTTTGTTTCATTGCATTAACACTTGCCGGGTCCCTCGGACGATGTTTTGAACACTCGGCCTAACGGCCTCGTGTTGAAACAGATTCCTCAGGACCCGGCAAATGTTAATGCATGAAAAAACATGTGTGATCCCTATATTCGAATGTTGTTGCGCTGGCGGGCTGATCATGGCCGCTTTTAGATGTTAAGCAGGAAATAAGAACATATGCCCCAGGCCCTGGAAGGGTTTTTAGGGATACAGCGATAGTGGCCAAAAACTTAAAGAGATATGGGATTTTTTTGTAAATATTTCAATTTCCTTAGTCTGATACGGATGCACAACTTTGTGGCTACAGGTTTTAACGTATCAACCAAGGAATAGATAGGATAGGAGCCCTTTGATGACATGAGCGATATGGTCTGTTACGGTCTAATACGGAACACCACGGTTAAATACAGGAACTACACGGTTTAATACGGAACGACACGTCTTCTGGCGTGTGCACTACGGATGAAGAACGGTTTGCTACGGCGCAAGTAAGGGCTAGCACAGATAAGAAGGGATTGATACGAACCGCCACCGGGCAACACGGACCTATCATTATAACCAATTCGTGCATACAAAAACTGCCTACCGGGTTTAGAATTCAGGGGAGTGATCCAGGACAACGTGACCGTCTTGTTTTAGAACTTTACTGAAAGTAAAATGTTAGTTTGCACCAACAAAATTTGGTTATTTTCAGAAGGAATTGACAATCTTGACAAATTGTGTTAAGAGATGATTGTGATTATTAACTGTCAAATGTAGTAAACAGATAAGAACCTGATCAGACTGCATCATATTATCAGTTTGAGCCGGGTCTAAACCGCTCCATTTCCGTCACAAATGCAATGTAGTATTGATTCAGGGAGGGGGTTATTGTAGAGTTTTCTTGCTACATAGGCTTGGCGCCAGCTACTGTTTACCCTAAAAGAATATCAAAGTAAGAAAGGAGGCAAAGATCAGGAAATGATACAATAAGGCATACCCAAAACATATTTGAAATTTAAGCATATCCTTAAAGATTTTCCAATTAAGAATATTTACTTAAATAAGACCTTAATATGACTCACAAAAATGCGGCGACCTACACAATTATCCACACAAAAAAAATTCACACACCCAAAATACTCTGAAAAGCTGCAAAAATACATGTATCGAAATTCAAACTTTTGACCCCGAATAATAGCCAAATCTATGAGTATAATATATATGAGTACACCCCCAACGTGTGGATACGTGTAATGATGATGGTCGTCTGTAAAATTAGTAATTGACCGTGGCACTAGAAATATTGGAGTTAGAGCATAAATAAGTGATGCTTTGCTTAGATATAACATGTTTATGTTTAGAACAACCAGTCTGGTTTAAAAATACATGCCATTCGTCCATCCCATTGCTAGATTTTTGTCACCTACGTGCATTTTTTTCGAATAGTTACTCTGGACCCAGATTAGGTGTGACAAAATGTCAAGCCTGCTCTGGATCCGAACTACTTGAAACTGCATGGTGGAATTCATGAAAGGTTTAATTTAAAAGTGGATTTAAAAAAAATCAACAGGCAACAAAAAGGGACTCAAAAATAAATAAATAGAGAAATAATTTACATAAATAAAAAAGTGAATAAATAAATAAACTAATTAACTAATTAATCAATTAATTAATATATAATTAGACTAGTAAATGTTCTAGTTCAGACTATCTCGAACTGTTTCAAGAGTTGAAAAAACACGTTTTCTCGAGGCCAGACCGATGTACTTTTAAATGTATTGCAGAACGGAGAAAATAAAAGAGGAGAAGAGAGAAGAGTAACATTGGTCAGCAAACAGAAGTTTGGTCCTTTAACCCTTTATGTTCTAATGGATTTTTTCATAGATATTGATAGAATTAAGATGGGATTGTCATATTATAGGTTCAAAGGTCACATCTTTCAAAGTTTGATGTTTTATGTACCTAAAGATTTTTTTTACCTTAACAAACAGTGCAGACCTTAATGAAATGCAACATTTTGTGGCATTGCATCTTGGTCTTCACTGTTTGTCAAAGTACTAATTTAGGAGTCAACGGTTTAACATCCATGTGCATGTATCCATTGTAGCACAAGGCGGGAGGGCAAGCAGAAAAGCTCTTTCTGGCATCCCGAAACTGAATCTCTTGGACTGTTTTTTTTATTTGATATACATTTGTAAACAGTTGTGAGCCGTTTTATTCCGTATTTTCCTTGGGTATTACCTAGTAAATCCTAAAATAACATGTGAAACCTTGCATATCCCTACCTATCCGTTATGCAATCCATTGTGAGCGTACTGTTCCGTAACAAATTTGTAGCAAACCTTAGCTAATATGTGGTGTAACTGTAATAGTTCGTATTTAAACCGCAGAAATTCTTGGCGACTTTGGGACTACGAATATGTAAGGACTAGTACGTATTAAATATGGACTAAAGCAGATCATTTCCTTCTAACATGGTTTACTAAGGATGTGCTACAGTTGTTTGATCCCTGGTCAAATTTTGAACATGTTCAAAACTTGTCATTGATGGTCAAGGATGTATAAGTACTACTACATATGATTACGGATGCAATACGGAAATCTACGGACTAATACGGATTGCCACGGATGATGCCGGATGGTACCCGAGTCCAATCTGTCAATGTGTGACCTGGGCATTACACGCCTTAAGAGTATTTAAATCATGGCTGATATATAAATGGTATCCTATAATTGCAGTTGCAGACATAGAATCATTTTGATTTACTGGCATAGAAAGTCTTTTAAAGTTATGTTTATAAATAAAGAGCCTCAATTTGATGCCATTGTACAAATGCAGTTGCAGATATTGATTCGTCTCTCTTCACAGCCGCAGATCTACAACCATCCTCATAGTTTTGTCTGAGAAGAACCCAATCACCATTCATATATGATAGAAGCTACCACCTACTTGCATGTGTAGGAAAAGAAGCCACCTATACTAACAGACTCATATATAAAGTAAATTAAGCTAGACTTTAAGATAGGATGCCTCATAATATTATTAATTAAAACCAATTGAAATAACCTTACAGCGTAAGGTCACCTTTATCTACAGTTACAGATATATAATTGTCCTCAATGCTCTATGTCGTTTTCCTAAAATCATTCAAGGCTCCAATAAATAGTCACATGTATATATCGCCGTCTGCAATGTAACTGAGACTTGTCAGGACCATCTTTGGGCTGCAGTTGCTGATAGTTGTTGCCTGACACTGCCTAACTCACAAGTTAAGCAGTACAGCCAAACCACCTTGATTGCAGTTGCAGTTATTCCCCATGAGACATGATTACTTCAGTTGCAGGATAAAAATGCATTTCATTGCAGTCGCATATATAGAGGATCTAACATGAGTGCTCATGTTTTATTGAATTTATTAAACAAGTTGGGAAAAAGAGATAAAAATGCGAGGCTTGCCGAGCATTTTATCTCTTTTTCCCAACGAGTTTAATAAATTCAATAATACAGGAGCACGAATGGAAGATTCTATTTATCATATGACATATACTTTGAAATCTCATTTCTGGCATAAAAACGTTATAATTTTGTCATTATGTAAGCACCGTTGTTATGAACGTCATAACATTTCCCGTAAATCTATAAACCACTAGTGGTTTATCAATTTTATTGCATGGCGTTATTTCAATCCCAGACGCGACATCATATGACAAAAACACTTTTCATTGGAGTCGCACATATAACATTGCGACCCACTCACATACTACAGAATAACATAATGAAATTAAAGGTTCTATGCTATAGATTTGCAAATACACAAAGGCCAGCTTAATGTTACAACAAAGATAGATAGGTACATGTAGTTGATGAGGTTAATTACGTGTGTATGTGTGTGCTTATGTGTGTGTTTGTTTCGTTTCCGACCAGTCGATAATCAATGTTTCGCTGACTTAATGCCCACATCATATTTCTAACAGGTCTACTATCAGGGCGTAAACTATGTCTACAATTAGTTGTCAGGTAACAATCGCCATACGAGACATTTCATCGATGTGCATGTATGTGTGGATGTGGGCATGTGTGTGTTTTCATTTACCTATAATTAGAATGGCAATTTAATGTTTACATTGTCATACGAAGTGCGATCTTTGTCTATCTCTCAGTATTTCTATATAGACTATGCTTAGGGCGTAGACTGTGCTTTCAATGGATTTCCCTTTTTACCAACAGTCCAGAAGTTCACATATCACGCAGTCGGCGTGACATGTGGTTTTCTTATTTCCAGGCCAAAAGTGCAGTAATCAACAGGGTTCCCACAAGCTCTTGAAATCATGGAAACCTGGAAAATCACTAAAAAAGTCCCATGCATGGAAAAATCATGGGATTTGAAAAAAGCTGAGTAATGGAAAAATCATGGAATTTTGTGAAATAATATGACAAAACCACCAATAGCTAGAAAACTAGCTGTCGAACACTTGAGTGTCCGACAGCTAGTTTTCTGGCTACTGGTGGTTTCAAGTTTTAATAATTTCAAAATACATGCATGGTCTACAAGCATGCTGTTGTTGCTGCATTCCACATTTATGCTCAGCGTGGTGAAGCTGCTGCTTAAAGGGGAGGTTGGCGTCTGTGCATTAAATAGTCATGGAAATTACATTGTTGATCATGGAAAATCATGGAAAAATCATGGAATTGTGTTTCTGAATTTCTGTGGGAACCCTGAATCAAACCCTTTGAGATGTATTGATATTATTTCTGGTAAGAAGAATGAAATCATGAAATGTGGAATTGGTTAACCCTTTGAGTCCCAATCACAACAAAAGTCATTTGCCTTTGTCATCTGCTGAAATCTTTAAGAAGATTTTTTGGCATACAGTGTATTTCCAAATCAGACGGCTCCTGTATGAACAGGCTGAACTGGGTCCTCAGTGTTTGTCCTGATACTTACAGTCAAATAATGTAAGCTAATTTAAAATATGCAGCAATGGCATTTTCAGATGAATATTTGACTTGATGAATAGGCACTTTAAGGGTTAAAATATAGTGCTTGTTCTCATATTCCTTTTGATAAAGGAACCCAAGCAACTTAGGAAAGAACTTTAAGTATACAGTGGATCGTAGGTGCTCGTAATATTTGATGATTCGGCTTTGTGTTGAGTTACAAGAAATGAGTATTACAGCACCAACTGTTTCGAGCCAGATATCAGGTTACCTGAATAAGAGAAACATCATATGATAAAGTAATATACCAGGTAAATGACTTTATCTTATGATGTTTCTCTTAAACCAGGTAGATTACTTTATCATATGATGTTTCTCTTATACCAGGTATATGACTTTATCATATGATGTTTTTCTTAAACCAGGTATATTACTTTATCATATGATGTTTCTCTTATACCAGGTATATGACTTTATCATATGATGTTTTTCTTATACCAGGTATATGACTTTATCATATGATGTTTCTCTTATACCAGGCATATGACTTTATCATATGATGTGTTTCTTATACCAGGTATATAACTTTATCATATGATGTTTCTCTTATACCAGGTATATTACTTTATCATATGATGTTTCTCTTATACCAGGTATATTACTTTATCATATGATGTTTCTCTTATACCAGGTATCTTTATCATATGACGTTTCTCTTATACCAGGTATATTATTTTATCATATGATGTTTCTCTTATACCAGGTATATGACTTTATCATTATGATGTTTCTCTTATACCAGGTATATTACTTTATCATATGATGTTTCTCTTATACCAGGTATATTACTATATCATATGATGTTTCATTTATTCGCTTGATGATGTCATTTCATATTTAGTGTTACAGGAACAGGTAATGTCATAATGGCGTCTGTTACAACAATGCAAATTTGCATTGAAATAAATAAATCTTGAAGACGATAAATAGCATTTAAAGGTCATTTGATACACAGAATCTTACACTCATTTAATGAATTTCATATGAAATGATCACTTGAGTAAGATCCTCTATATATCACTGCAAAGATCTGTTAGTCTTCATCTTAACTCATCATTTACAGGAGCTTGCCATTAGAATGTAAAAAAAATGAAATTCCATTATTCTTATTCGATTCTAATGAAAACAGTTGGGATCTAAAGGATTTTTACTTCCACAATTTCATATAATTTTGCACTTATTATATTTGAGACATAAAAGTTATGCAATTTAAGCAGAGACTGGGCACACCCTCAACATTAATTGCAGCTATCTTGCCATGAAGTAATAGAATAATATACTTAAGGACTTTGAAAACGCATCACCCAGATTAAATCCTTTATTTCACAAAGACTTAGAATGTCAGGGAGATAATTGCTATTACATATCATAGTCTGACCAGCTTGTTATGTGTCCTAGAAAATTCATGGATGTAAATTAACTTTAAAATATTGAAAAATTATCCGTTTTAAGACAGGGGTGGTCGATTTTGAAGGACACCAATTCAGCTGCACGATAACATGCGTTCGTTTTGATTCCTGACTCAACAGATTTGTGCCCTGGGCTTCTTTCATGATTGCACATTCATCATTGAACGATTCGAAATGAAATCGCAGTACGGTATGCTCAAATTTACAACCCTTTAAATATACCAACATACCCCACCCACCCTGATAACTATAGTCTAGTAATAAAATTCAACATCTTAGGCCTTTCAAAGTTTTGATTTTTTACATCCAGTTTTATTGGAAGAGGCTAAGAGCATACACAAATGACAAATTATGCATACATTACGTTTGTATCATGTGTCTTTTGAATTGTGCAAGTGACGTTATTTTTAAGACGTTCTGGATCACATGACAGCATATCTCCTGCCATGATTTACATCAAAATGTCTTCCTTACATGATTGTCAGTGTATGTAGTCAATATCAGTAATGAAAGCGTGCATAAAGGTAACTAATGGAGATGTTTCTAAAAAAAAGCTGTAAATTGGTGTTCAAATTTGACGTTTATTTTCGAAATATTGAAGTTATCAATTACATTTAAATAGAAAAAGTCTATAAACTGAGTTACTGATATGGTATCATACATGCCACAGTTTAAACACAAAAATAATCAAAAAGCTTCGACTGACTGTGCAGAAAGGTGCTATATGCTGTATGTACCCATGTGACATCATCAGCAGCGTCGCGTGATAGTGCAGTCAAATTAACGACTGATTCATACCAATTCTGGGTTGCACATTAAAATCTGCGAGTAACTTTTCAATGGCATAAATGGTTTGCAAGAAAAGTGCAAAAATATGGTGATGCATTTTCAAAGTCCTCTAGTATAGTCTTGTAAAAAATGAACATTTTCAATGAGCTGCAGGTAACTTATTTACAACTTGGTAAATTGAAAAAGAAAAATGAAATACAATAATCTTTATCTAGCTTTCCTATTATGCAAATCTACTGTGAGAACTGAAGTCCTGCATGGAATAAAATAGGAATTTCAAAAGTATAACACACTTATGGCAAGTCACTGTAGCTGTAAATTGACAAGGAACAAGTAGTTAAAAGTTCAGGTTTATCTATACTAATCACTATTTAGAAAATCATCATCTCACAAGCTTGTTTTGGGTATAAAAATTAAGCATGAATTTGAAATGTGAGCATTACAATTAAAGCAGTGTTTAATTTTATCACTTGATGGGCCAATCAATACAAAAGTCTTATCCCGAGTCATCTACTGAAACATCTTGACCAACAGTATAGACCCAGATCTGACTGCTTCTGTAACAGCAATAACTGTTTGCCAGTAATATTTACATTGATAAGTATGTTGGCAAGTATATGCAATAGTTGTCTGAAGCAGGCACAAATTTGATAGTTTTATTTTGCTGCCTTTTTGCAAGTCTTTGACTAAACTATTTTGATAGATCAAATGCTACAGTTTCCATGAAACGATGAAATTTGGGAGTTGTGTAGCTTTAACTTAGCCCTAACCAGTAAATTGAAAATTGCCATTTATTTTAAGAAATTATCAAATTACCAATATTTATCTGTTTTGTCTAACAATCATACAGTATCATATGGACCTCATCAAATCAAAGGTTCGCTTGTGGCAAGTCTTACTATAGTACATTCCAGTTAGCAGTTAACAAAGGTGCTGATCAGACTGTACGGATGCGCAGGCTGGTCTGCACCTTGGTTGTTCACAAACTCCCGAAGACAGGTTTTCTCGCGTCGAGGCCCATATGGGCTGTGACGCGAGAAAACCTGTATTTGGGGTTTCCGACAATGAGAGATTCATACCATCCTGTTAAGCTACAGAGACAATTTCGCTTGTAGCAAGTCTAGTTATGATACTTTCTAATAAGCGATTAACTAATGTGCTGATCAGACTGCTGGGTTGCACATGCTGAGCTGCATCTTTGTTGATCGCAAACTCCCCAAATACAGGTTTAGTCGTGACATGCCCATATTGGTAAAGTAAAAAAGATCAGTTAGAGCATAAATCAATCAAACAATGCTAATGTAATTCTCACATTTCACATTTAAACATAATCTAAAACCCAAATTTTAATATCTCATTGGAATTGCATCAATGTACTCAACAAGCTTGTGAGTCCACTAAATATGTGTTACATATTATTTGTATAGCAGATACTGAACATAAACCAAATGTAGTTTAAAAGAAAAATAAATAAACAACTTAACAAGACAAACTCTTTCAATATGGGCCTCTCGACGCGAGAAAACCTGTCTTCAGGGGTTTGCGAGCAACAAAGGTGCTGACCAGTCTTTGCACCCGCGCAGGCTGATTAGAGCCTTTGTTATTCGCTTATTTGAAAGTATCATATCTAGACTTTCTACAACGACATTTCAGTTTTCTAGCCAGTCTCTGTAGCTGAGCAGGCTGGTTAGTCTCAATTAGTCAGAAATACTGAAGACATGCAAGTTTTCTCGTGCCCAGGCCTATATGTTACATATATTAATTAAATATTTGATTGAAATGAATTTGAAGTACTTTCATGGTGGTTGAAAGCATGTGATCATGATTTTGAATGTAAATCAATATTTTATAAATAAATTTTATTTTCAACCTTCGGTTTATGAGTGGGCGGGGCTGGAAATTCCATGAAGTGCACAGTGCTCCATGTAGAATTTAAGAGACTACCAATATATTCATCACCTCATAAAGGTTGAAAAATGTGAATATTATACTCACACTTTAATTTTAAATTATTTTTCAGTGTTATGCAAAAAGATTGGAAGTGAATGAAACAAAAAAGGTGGCGCAGAAATGTTGTATATCATTACATTCTGCCATGACCTTTAACAGCCCTTGCAATGATTTGATTCACTAAAGGGAGATAGATGGCCCTGAAATATATTTATTGACATGTTCCGGCATGACGTTCAACAGCCCTCGCCATGATGTGACATCTTTCGTAATCATGACATTTGTGTATTTGAATCGTCACTTACTCATTATAACAGGCCACTTCATACATGCTGTCAATTTTATCCTGCTCAATTTCATTCTTAATTGAGTCTCCTTTACCTTCTAGCATCATCATTGTGAACAGTTTGGATCCATATCGGGCTCAACAAAATGCTGGGCCTGATCTGGACCACACTGTTTAACACTCTGATGGTATTCCATGAAGGCTTTGGCAAGAAAGTTGATTTAGGCAAAAAGCATGCAAAATTTTAGATCAGATGTTATTATATGTCATCTCAGCTATGACAGATCTGGTAAGTGGCCAAGCTGAAGAAACTCTTATAAACCTTAGAATTTTGCAATTTATTTTTGTATAATGAGGGTGATATCATGAGAAAAACTGACTTTGTTGCATGCAAATAGCAAAGACCCAGGCAAGACAGTGCATCTGCACAGTCTGATCAGGGTATTTGTTATTTGCACTCGTGATAGTAGTTAAAGTTGCTACCGTACAAACCAAATTACAATTTTTTCACTAGTCTCTGTGGCTGAGCAGATTGATATTAGTCATAGAGGACAGTCCCTTTACAACACACCTATTTTCAAAAATGTTGAAAACAAGTAGGCTGAAGGAGCCCTGAATTGCTCACTTCAGGTCCCAAGGTAATAAAAAAAAATATCATGCCCAACTCATATGAGCATGAAATTTATCCCGCTCTTAAATGTTAAAATGACAACAAATGTAGGAATTTTAACAATCATTAGCAAAATAAATACAACATCTGTGAGACTGATAGCAAAACACTTCTTTATGTGTCTGTATTTTAGTTTTAATGAGCAGATGAAATCTGGTGCTCAGTTGAGTTTAGCATGAAAAAACCTGTATAACCTCGAGGCCAGTCATGGATGCTGAGGAGATGGTGTTAAAGACATAGAAATTTGAGCAATAATACTGGTACCACTCATTATGACTCTCTCCAGGGGTCATACAGGGCAGATCAAAAGGACAGTCATAATGAGGTGATTATGACAATAAAGTGGTCCCATGAAGGAATTAGGTAATTTATGATAAAACATTGATATTTATCTAAGTGAAAGATATTGTTTTGTATACAGTTAAGTCCCCTCTTGAGGCCCCTTTAATTTTGTGAGATACTGAAACTGTCCCTTATCAGTTAATCCTTTAATGATCTCTATTGGACAGAAATATATGTCTTTAAAAACAAATTTATTTGTAGCTCCAGCAGCAATTATCAGATTAAAAAGTTAATGCCAGACAACCTACATAAGACCGATCACAATAGATGACCAACTTCCCAGCATGCATAGCTGTAATGGAAGAGAAGATATCAGTTCAATTTTGTGTTAAATTATGTAGAACAGTCAAAGCTACTAGTTATTTAAGAGTATTAATTGCACATGGAAAGTTATTTATCATATGACGTTGTGTCTGGGAGTGATTATAACGCCATGCAATAAAATCGATAAACCACTAGTGGTTTACAGATATGACAATGTTGTGTACATAATGATAAAAAGATTATGCCAGAAATGAGATTTCAAAGTAATGCTAATGTCATATAAATAGAACCTAACATTTGTGCTCCTGTGTTGTTGAATCTATTAAACTTGTTGAGAAAATGCGATAAAATGAAATAAAATGCTCGACAAGCCTCACATTTTATTGCTTTTCCCCAACTTGTTTTATAATTTCAATAAAACAGGAGCACTCATGTAGGATCCTCTATATACATGTAATGTGAATTGAGAAAAGAAACAATTTTATAAGATAAAGAGGAATTAACATGAGTGATTAATGTTTATGGATTTCATGCAATGATGCATTTCAAACAAATTGAAAGAATTTGAGGCTGGTGTATAATAGACATTTCCAAACGGTAATGTCACTTGTAAATTACCTGAAAACCGTCCAATGCAATGATTATTAAGCATATGACATATATTGTATCAAAAACAAAATTGCATGTGAACTTTCTCCAACAATCTTAGGTTTATCTTACAGCTAGTGGATTTAACTCTTTGCTTGCTGTGTAATATTTCTTGTTTTTTTGTCATCTGCTGAATGATTTCCAAACTCCTATTATTTGTATAATTTTTTCAGGAATACCCAATGAGGAACACCTTCGGAGTGTCAAACATTTTGGATCCCGATCAGGCCTGACATGATGTCCAGCCTGATCTTGGTCCAAACTATTTGTAAATTTTAACAGCAACTGACTCTAGTAATCTAAACAGAGTTAAAGTAGACTTAGCCAGGAGAATAAGTTTTATAAAACATAGAGACCATAAGCGAGTTATTATTTCATATAAAATTTATTAAATGAGCCTGAACTGACTAGTTACATAATTAGGGGATAATTATATTAAAAAAATTCATTTGTTGATTTGCTTGATTGTTTTGTTGCTTTACGTCCCAAGTCAATAGCTATGGTCATGGCGGGACGGTCAGTTCGCCTAACCACACTTTTTCCTGGGCAAGCTTGAAAAGAGGTTAACCAGTGCTGTAACTGACAACAAACCTTCTTGAATTAATCAGCGGAAGGGAGGAGAATGACCGTAGGAATTATTTCATGATCAATCTCCACGAAAGTATGAGACTGGGCCATGATCAAACTCGAGACCCCTGGATTTGCAGTCAGACACGCATCTGTAGCCAGACACATTACCGACTGCTCTACGCTGCCCGATATCATTTGTTAAGGTATATCTTCAGATTTAATTTTGGAAATTTAGTATTACTGGGATGCTTCAATATGGTGACCTCAACTCCAATTTGCATCTATAGGTTGACCTCAAATTAAAGTGTTGCCAGCCGCATAAAGCCGCATGTCATTCAACGAAATATTATGATATTAATTACGTCAAACTTTTTCCAACAGTATATCGCATGATTTACTGTTGCAAGTTTTGGATATTATCAAATCAGACAGCGTTACAAAGGTAATTTAAGTGCATCATTATAAAACAATTATTGAATTTTCATCTGGTGTTCAAGGTGTAACAGGAAAATCTAAATAAATAACTCCGCTACTGCAAAGGTCTCTTTTTGTTCTCAGGAATAATGCAACAATTATTCCTCCATATCTAATAAAATTGTTTCGATTTTCTTTTTGATTTTAAACTGAAATCTTTCTATTATTTCTTTTATTTTCTCATTTCTAGAAATGTCTTTTCCCTTTCTAAATATATTGTTTATGATTTTGTCTTCTTCTGGACCTATTGAACCATCATCTCCCACAGCCTTCTTTGGTAGGTCTACAACTTGATCAGTTGAAAGCCTGCACTTGGTTGATTCTGCAAGAAAAAAGTATTTAAATTAGGAGACAGAGGATAGATAATTCACACTATTTGTTGCAAAAACTTAAATGGAAAAACATTGATTTCTCTCCCTTTATATGTGGATGATATAAGACCAAACACAAATGCTCCCTGAACATAAGCAATACACAGTAGAGATGCATTGAACCTTTGAGCATGTATTATTCAAAAGTAGGTCAATGTCATATATTTTGATATGTCCAAAGATAAAACAAGGCCCCTTCAAAATGGAGTTATTAACTCAAGAGCAGTTCAAGAACAGTTCTTGAAATTTAGCAAGAATTCTTGAACTGTTCAGAACATTTGTACTTGAACTGTTCAAGAACATAAAATAGGAACGGTTCAAGACCTTTTTAAGAATTTGTGATGTTCTTGATTTTTTCATAAACCATTCTTGAGCATTTTAATGATTTTTCTTGAATGATTTGTTGACTCTGGTGTTCTTTTACTGTTCATGAACATAATGCATTCTTGAACTGTTCTTTTTTTTTCGTCTTCATATTTTATTTTGTAATCATTTACAATCACATATGTATATATATATATATATATATATATAAAATAAAAAGTCCGATTTCACAATAATACAACTATATTTTCTTCTGTTCTATCGGTTTCACTGTTTACAGATCATCAGGAACTATTCACAATGGCGGTCGCTGCATAGTTACAACGTAACCGTTATAAACGTTACGTCTATGACGTAAACGTTATGCAGTTAAATATAATAAAATACATGTAATTTGAAAATGTACGCTTAGTGCGTTAATATATAGTGCAGTACATTTGTTGTACATCGCACTAATTAGTATATAGTATTTTAGAGTATCAGACCTCCAGAAAATAGTGCGTAATTAATCATATTTCTACGCCCATAATTATAGCCCTGTACATTCGCTGTGCGTCGCACTGGTAAGAATAGTATGTTGGAGCGTCAGATCCCCAGATAAGAGTGCATAATTGAGACGGTTCTTATGAGCATCTCTAAACATGTTTCTACAGATGGTTTAAGAAAATAATCGCGTTTGTACGCACAAAAAGTGGTGCTGTACATTTGCTGTCAATGGCACTAATAATGCTGTGCAGTACATGTACTGAACGTCGCACTGATAAAATAGTATATTAGATTATCAGACCTCCAGATAAAAATGCACACTTAAATATGATTCTTCGTATTTCTCAACCAAAACATACGTTTTGGGTATTCAAAAGAGCCATCTCCATGAGACGGTTCTTTTGAGCACCCAAAAACATGTTCTGCCGATTGATAAGAAAAATCACATTTGTAGGCGCATGAAGTTGTCTTATTTGGATCTATGAGAGTACTCTGAGGACACGGCTTAAGCTACCCTGTTGAGTTTGGGTTTTAGAAGTTTTATAAAGTAATGTTCTTTTGCACGTCTCAATGATGTGCTGTCTGAATAAATTTTATAAAACGGGAAAATATGATACTTTGGATTCATTTGGTGAGCACATATATTCAAGTGTTCACTTACAAAGAGTATTCTTGTTTTGTGATCCCTTATTTGTTGATTATGAACTGTGATCCGTTTATGTAAAAAATTGCCGGTTTCACCGATGTATTCATCCCCGCAGCCTCTGCATTTCATTACATAAACAACATTTTTCACTTCACATGTCATTGATTCTTGAACAAAAAATCTTTTTCCACAGTTAATATTCGAACGAGTTACTTTCTAATAGGTGTATGCAGAGGCCACAGTTAGGTCTATTACATCGTTTTACCTCATGATTAGAATCGTGATTGAATTTAGCCTTGGTTAATAGTCGTTTTAAGTTATTTGGCTGCCATTTGCTTTTAATCAATTTGAAGTTAGATAATACTTTGTTCATTTTCGGATCCTCTTGTAGAATGGGTAAATTGAAATTAATTACATTAAATATATCTGGATTTTTTGGGAAATTGTGAGTGGAAACATAAGTAATGATAGATTCGCTTGTTTTTTCAGTAACGTTTCTTAAAGTTTTTTGGTCGAGTTGCATTGCCCTGTCTATTCCACTCTGAATCAGCTTCTTGGGGTATTTTTGGGTCAGTAAAAATGACCTTAATTCATTAAGTCTTATTTCAAGTGTATTTTGTTCAGAAATTATGGTCCGTAATCTACGTGCAAGGTTGTATGGAATGCTCAGTTTTTTATGTCTCGGATGGCAAGAGGTAAATAGAAGATATTGTTTGCTATCTGTATCCTTAAAATAAATATCAGTTTCGAGTCTACCATCCTTATTTTGGACCATAACATCTAAAAACGGTTGTTCATTGGGACTACTTTGTAGTGTGAATTTGATATCTTTGTGTAGGTTATTTAGAATGCCATGAAATGTTTTTAATTCTTCTTCAGATTTAGTCTAGGGAATGAAGCAATCGTCCAGAAATTGTTTCCAGTATGCTTTGAAAAAGTGCTGAAAGTCAGCGTCATAATCATTTTCAATTCTATTGAATAATTTTTCCTCCAAGTATCCAATGGTTAGGGTTGCGTCTACTGGTGCGAATTTAGTACCCATCGCTGTACCCTTTTCTTGTTTGAAATATGTATCATTGAAACAAAAAATATTATTTTCAAGTATTAGTTTGATTCCATCTAAAATGAATTCTTTTGTAAATCTTGAGTTAAAGGTTTCTGGGTACTTCTCTAACCAGTAATCTACCGCTTCCAAACCAAGTGCATGTGGGATATTAGAGTAAAGGGATTCTATGTCAAATGATGCCAAAATAGTATCTTTTGGTACAGTTTCTGGTATGTTGTTAAGGAAATCTGTTGTATCCCTCAGGTAACTGGTCACATGTTTTGTAAAGGGGTGTAAAAGTATATCGATTAGATTGCTGAGTCTATGCGTATGGAAAGAAGGACTTTTTATATATGTACACACAATTACTAACCTAACAAACATGGTTTTGAATTTCCTTGTTATGTACTCTCTCACCAGCTTTCTTCCTTCTTTCTTTAATTCTTCAGGTTATGCCTTAATATAGTGTCTATACCATAAATCTCCTAGTGATTTAAACATCAGAATATTTTGAATTTATTGTGCAGATTAATTACACTGTATATTCATTCCACCCAGGTTGCACAGTTAAAGACCCTCTGATCAGGATATACACCATTTTCCAACTGGGATATAACAGTTTGCTCAAATTTATGTGCAAACTGTACTATATAAGGACAAACATGGTAGATTAGGATTGCCATGTAATTAAATGCAGTCTGGTATCCTGTATTCTTTATTTTAACCTCTGAGTCACTATCCAAATATTTAGGGAAAATATGGTTAATTCAAGGTCATGTATTATTGTTTCAGATTCCTGATTACAAAAAGAACACCTATCATTGTCTACCTTTTTTATTTTGAGAAGAAAAGATTTTGTAACAAGTATATGATAATTGACTTTGAATTGAAACTCCTGTAATTTTACCTCTTTAATATTTTTAATTAAAGTGTTATAACTATTCCACTCATTTTCTGATATATTCCCAATTGTGTTCACCCATTTTCGCAGTGGAGGAGTTAAATCCTTATTTCCTATAAGAATATCATAAATTGTCCTGCTATCTTTTTTATCTTTGCACAATATTTTGATATAGCAATTTTGAGCCACATTTTGCCTCAAATTTTTACATTTCACACTATTTTGGTTTATTTTATTTTTCCAGAAGGCAGGTAATTTTCTCAGAATTGACTGATAGTCTAAAAAAGTTCCATGTATATCATAAGTGTCTTTTAGTTCATTAAAATGATAAAACTGTCAGCATTTAATAAATCTATAACATTCCTTATTCCTCTATCATGCCATTCTTTAATAAATAAATTGTGTCCCCTATTCAAATTAGAATTAAACCAAATTGGACTGTATAATATCTCTTCTAGTGTCTCAATTTCAACCCCTTGGCAAAACTGTTTCCAACTTAAGAGCATGTCTTTCCAAAAAGGATTGTTTATTTCATATGCTTTTATATGTGCGTAGTTACCTCCTTTAGTAAGTAAACTGCTTATATTTATGTATGACAGACTGCTCCAAGAGCAATCAGTCTGTGCAATTTGCCATCTAAAAGTAAGTAATGGTGCAAAGATCAGGAATCGATACAATCAAGTACCACACCTGACCCAGGATACCAATGGGAAAGTGACAAACTCACAGAAGACACCACAAACGAGAGCCAAGAGGTCAGCCCTTTCCCAGCAGGTGACCAAAAAGCACATATAAACAGACGCGCACAAAACATAGCAAACACAAGACAGAACAAAAACATAAAAGATCCACAAAAGAAGTACCGCCTTGGAACGGTCAGTAAAATATTTTACTGGAGGGCTTAAACCGGTTTAACGGCGCCAACCTCACCCTTAATTCAGATGTGGATCAAGACACATAGATATTTGGTTTGCATGAAAGACCCCTTACTTATCAATGCATCATCTCCTAAAACATATAAATCAAGATATAACAAGGAGATAAAGCAAGGATAAGGACTCAACAGTAAATTAAACTGAATACCGGAGCAAAAGAAATCCAACAGGTAAACCCCGGTGGGCCCGACAAACAGCCAAAGCATCAGGCCCCTACCATCTCATCAATAGATAAGTCTTTAAGTCGGAACCATCATAGAGTCTGAAGTCCGACCCACCGGCGTGCAATTAAAGAGGAAAGCAAAGTTGCCAACCATGATTGGGTTGACTACCAAGCATGCAGTCTGTTGCAATACATTAATGTTATAGCCAATCTTTTTATAATGGGAAATTATTTTAATGAACTGCGCTGAAAAATTATTAGAGCCAACAATCTTCTTCAACTTATACACCAAGTCACCATAGAAATCAGGTTCCGAAAGTCCTTGGCGCAAGAGAGATTTAAGTCCAACTTGGAATTTAGAAATCAAATCATAGTATCGTCTATAAAATTTTGAAAATGTTTTGCGAAGTTTATGATACCGATAGCCTTGCTTAAGAAGTTTCTGAGCTAACAATTTATTGCGAGTGTTGAAGTCAACAACATAGCTAGATGCTCTAGCAAAACGAATGAGTTGAGAGATATAGACTCCATAGGATGTAGAACGAGGAACATCACCATCTAAAAATGGGAAATTGACAATTTCAAAATCAAAGTCGTCACGTTTGTCATAAATTTTGGTAGAAACAATATCATTAGAAATTGACAAATGCAAGTCTAAAAACGCGGCTTCGGTATCAGAGGCATTGGCTTTATTAAGTTGGAGCTCTGAAGGGTATATTTGACTAACCATATTGTCAAAATAAACATTATTAATATTTAAAATATCGTCCAAATATCTGGAAGTAGTGTTAAACGCATCAATAACATCAGCCTGCTTATCATCAGAAAGAGACATCATAAAGTCCCTTTCATAACAAAACAGGAATAAATCTGCAACCAGGGGAGCACAATTAGTGCCCATAGGAATCAAGTAAACCAAGTTACTTTAAATGCTGTGACAAAGCTATCAATTTTAATCATTCTCAGACCCCCTTTAGTAATATCTTTAATTATATAATTGTCTTTTTATTCTGTCAGGTTTTGAATTCCAAATGAATTTGTAAAATAATTTATTCAAGGTTTTTACCAGATTTCCAGGAGGTTTGGGTAGAGCTAAAAGAAAGGTGAGCAAATTTTGCAATGGCTATATAATAGTTATTTTCCCTTGTAATGGAAGTCTCCTTTTTGACCAAGTTTTTATAGTATTTTCCACTTTTTTCAAGATATCTGTTGTGCTTTGGTCCCATATGTAACTGTTCTGCAATTTGTTCTTGACTCTTTCAAAGACTTTTCTTGAACATTATGTGCTCTTGAACTGTTCTTACATTTTGTTCTGGAACTGTTCTTACATTTGTTCTTGATTATTTTGAGAGACATTTTCATTAACATAATGTGTTTTTGAACTTTTCCTTTATTTGTTCGAGATTATTTCAAAGATTTGACTGACCTCTTGGTTCTCGTTTGTGATGTCTAACTGTGACATTGTTACTTTCCCATTGGTATCCTGGGTCAGGTGTGGTGCTTGATTGTATTGATTCCTGATCTTTGTCCTCTTTCTTACTTTGAACACAATGTGTCTAACTTAATTTATGGCAGCTAAGTTGTGATATCTAAACTCAAATATCTATACCCCTTGCAAACTTTGTTTGTGGAGGGTATACTGTTTACACGTTGTCCGTCCGTCTGTCCATCCATAACGTTTTGTTTCCTTAATATCTTGAAGAGTCATTGCTGGAATTTCATCATACATGACTAAGTCAGGCTACAAAATCATGCCGTCTAAACACCCCTTATGATGGAGATCAGGTACTGGTGAACCTTTCTTGTGACCCCAAGATCAATGGTAAAGTTATGTATTTTCTTGTGACCCCAAGATCAAAGGTAAAGTTATGTATTTTCTTGTGACCCCAAGATCAAAGGTAAAGTGATGTATTTTCTTGTGACCCCAAGATCAAAGGTAAAGTTATGTATTTTCTTGTGACCCCAAGATCAAAGGTAAAGTGATGTATTTTCTTGTGAATGCATCTTGCAGTAAGTGAAAGAAGCCTGTAATTTGAATGCTGTATTCTAGTTTTACATTGTGGTTATGTGTGGTTTCTAATGCGAATGATTGTAGCATTTCTTGGTTATTGTGTATTTTATAACCATTGGTTTTATTAAATAGTAGTTACCTGCATATTTCATTAGCTTATCAGCATGGGCTGGATATGTGTCTTGGACATTTTGCCAAGATAATGATCCAGTTTCTTTGATGAAGACTCTTTTAGTAGCTTCCTTCTGCTTCTAAATTGTCAACCAAGTGCAGGCTTTTGCTAACAATTCCTGCACTGCCATCTTAAGAGTAACACTTCTAGTGTCTTGATTCTCAGCCTTTAACACTTCTAGTGTCTTGATTCTCAGCCTGTAACACTTCTAGTGTCTTGATTCTCAGCCTGTAACACTTCTAGTGTCTTGATTCTCAGCCTGTAACACTTCTAGTGTCTTGATACAAGAGAGAGAGAGAGAGAGAGATGGGCAGTAAACACTTTATTATTTTAATAGACAGTCTAAATATGAGTGATGCCCGTAAGTCCTTTATTCAACAGTTTTCCGGGCATCACTAGTTTATAGATGATGTCAGCAAAATTTTGGCTTAAAATCAACGGCTGCCCGTGAGAAGAATCATAACAAGTTACAGCCAGAGAGAGAGAGAGAGAGAGAGAGAGAACGAGAGAGAGAATGATTATGATAAGGAAAACAGCACTCCCTTATTTAAATAGCGACAACCTTTTGGATGAATACATAAATATAAATTATTCGAGAAGTCAGTAAATTAAATAATATTTTGAGTGTTTGTTTAAGACTGACGGCAGTTCAGCATTTTAGGGTATTTTAGCTGATCAGCAAGTTGCTGAATTCAGCAGAAAATTCAGCGTTTTAGGGTGTCCCATGTACTGGGCAGACGAAATGGTGCCGAAAAGAGAAAATGGACAAGCGGCGAATCGCAGGTTAACTCGATACATAGTGTTGGCTTCATTATTTCATCACGCAACGCACACGGTGCTTGTCCATGCCGGACCGGCCCGCGTAGCTCAGTCGTTGACGTGTCTGGCTACAATCTGACTGCAGATCCAGGGGTCGCGAGTTTGATCCCGGCCCGGTCCCATACTTTCGTGGAGATTGATCATGAAATAATTTCTACTCCCTTCCGTACTTCCGCTTAATCATTCATGTAGGGTTGTGTCAGGTACAAGCGAAAGTATGTGCACGAATTACTGGCTAACTGCTTATTCAAGCTTGCCCAGGAAAAAGTGTGGTTAGGTGAACTGACCGTCCCGCCATGACCTTAGCTGTTGACTTGGGACGTAAAGCAACAAAATAAACAAACAAAGCTATACGCAAGTTAATGTGTAGTTTATTGGCATGTACGAGCGATAATCCTCTCTCTTAGGCCCGTGAGTTAGCTTCCAGAACACACGCACAACCCATAAAATACCCATAACTTAAAACACAATGAAATCGTCACAAGAAAAATGATATCAAATTTTAAATCAAATATTACTTTGAATTCAGAGACCAAAAGGCCGCGGGTTCGAGCTTAACCGGCGTCACTGCGTTGTGGTCCTTGAGCAAGACACATTTATCCTACCTTAGTACTGGTTCAACCCAGGAAGACCCGTCCCTGTTTAACTTAAAGATTGTTGATGGGACGTAAAGAATCAAATCATACAAAACAAAACTTTGAATTCAACTCACATGGATTGGTCTATCCTGTTTGTTTTATTATACATGCGTAGGATTGTCCATTCATGTTTATCGTTACCCATTGCTACAGATTAGCTTGTTTTTATTTGATATATGATCCGTAAATCTCATGTTCTGTTAAACAAGGAGGGTCCGACAGTGAGGTCATAATTATGTTTTAGTACAAAGTTTGAGGTATCAGCAGATCTTACAGTTATAGAAAGTTATAAGGGGTTTGGCATTTACCTTTTGTCACTGTCATAAACGACTTTTGGAATAGTACAATGGTATCGTTCACAAATATATGTGTACTTTTTTGGCGATCGTAAACACAGTTTTTGCATAAAAAGGTGCACATACCGGCAATGCCGTCGTTTGAACCGCGACACGAAAAAAAAACACAACAACAACCAAATGAAATGAGTGTCCAGAGAAGACTCAAACCAGACAAGGTATCAGTCAAGTCAATTCAATTTTCGATGTCCACGGTACATACACTAGTACGTTCATCTCTACATAGGTACATGTGAACATACATACATACAGACGGACGGACGGAATATCAGACAAATGGACAGACGGACAAATGGACAGACGGAAGATAAAACGACTAGCACAATGATATACAATCACAAGACGCACAGATAGACGAGCAGAAGCAACGGACTGATGACCAAAAGGACGAGCAAAACACACATGTATGCACAATGCTGATGCGGACATTAGCATGTACCCACAACATTCGGCATACATGCATCGAAGTTGGTAGTCAGACCTACCGTAAATATCAACTTTTTTCTCGTCAGTCGCATGCTTCAAAGTGAGCAGACTGATATTTACGCAACACTTATCCTCTTCATATATACTTCTAGAGTTCGATCTCGCCATTTTGCGCAAATACAGTGAGTGCATAACGAAAGATGATAAATGAGCCCCGGCATGAGATTTCCAACAGTTTGACATTTTGACAAGTGTAGACTTGGACGAGCCTCTGCAGCCTCCTTTTAAGCTTAGAAACTTCAAATGGTGTTAAGTCAGTAGCTTAACAATCATAGAATACTCAAGCGACTAGCAAAGGCTCTGATCAGACTGCGCAGGCTGATCTGAGGCTTTGCTGGTCGCACATACCACATCGATGGAAATCTCATGCACTGGCTCATTAATAATTATAATAAATAGCACTGCGAGTGTGAAACAAATCAGGCTTTGCTGCAAATTTTCTTTGTTGATCATCATTTTAATAGACTAATGGTTTTCCCCTTCTGTTTTGACACCGCAGCATCCAGAACACAGAAAAGTTAGAATTTGTACCCTGTCCATAATACCGTTTACCTTTCCCTCATCTCAGCTGATTATCGATAATCCTACCCTTAAAGGCGAATATGCTTTGTTAAAGTTTGGAAACCTCTGTTCCATATCAATTTTTCCCGCAAAACTTATTACGAATATACGATTCTCACTTTGTCCCGATTCTCACTTTGCGCACGGACAATTCCGGAATTGTACCGCGCAAAGTAAGAATTCTCACTCTGTCCGCCAATTTAGGAATTCTCACTTTGCGCAGAGCAATTCCGGAATTGTCCAGATTCTCACTTTGCGCAGAACATATATATATATAATTGCAAAAACAAATCAGGTTCCAGGGTCAGTTCATTAGTTGATGAGTAAGGAAGAAGACAAAGATCAGGAATATATATACAATCAAGTACCACACCTAACCCAGGACACCGCATGAGAAAGTAACAAAAACACAAAAAAAACATCACATACAACATAGCTAAGAAGTTAGTCCCTTCCCAGCAGGTGACCACAAGAGACAAGAAAGCATGACAAACACAAAAGATAAATAACAAAAAGGATCCACAAAAGAAGCACCGCTTTGGAAGGGTCAGTAAAATTATTTTTCTAGAGGGCTTAAACTAGTTAAATCACCAAGGTTATAAAACTTTTCGTGCTCAACTCGAATGAGCACGTAATTTCAACTGCTCATAAAACTAAAATACCGACAAATGAAGAAATTTCTCGCTTTGAATATCTCCGATGTTGTATTTATCATGCTGATTTACTAACAAATGTCAAATTGCCAGCAATTGTTGGCATTTTAAAATTTATGAGCAGGATAAATTTCATGCTCAGCCGAGTTGAGCATGGAAAAAGTTATATAGCCCCGGGCTTGAGAGTATGATAGCAGGGAAAGTATTTAATTTTAACATTTTCAAACATGTTTATGAGCAGTTGAAATTTCATGCTCCTTTGAATCATTCAAAATTGCTGACAACTGGTCCTGTGGTTATGAGACTTTTCATGCACAACTTAACTGAGAATGAAATGTATCAAGATTGTAAATGTTAAAATTACATCAATTAAGAATTCACTAAAGTTAACTTCCTATTTGACAATGCTCACCAGTGTAGTTGACTATAAGTTAACCAGGTATTTAATGAAGTTGACATGTAGCTTACTAGGGTAAAAGGAATGGACTGATTATATGATTTTGTATTGTTCGTCAGGGGATCTCTTTAAAGAAAAAGTTTATGCATGATGGTTATTCAAAAAAGTGAGTTTGACCAGAAAGTATCACATTCACATACCACTGACCAACCTAGGACACTGAGGAAAATACACAGATCAAGAACAGCCACATAACAGCAGGAATACAGTGAAAGTGATGTAGCAAGCTCTCTCTTCTTCAGTGAGATGCTAGCAAAACTAAACACAACTATACATACAAGGACAATACAGGGAAAAAATCCACAAATATAATAGTCCGGCAGAATTTGGGAGAATTTTAGGAGGACCTGGAACTTGATTTTAAACTTTTTTTCTTTGTTGATTCTGTTAGTGCATATATTGTCCTTGAAAAATCCGAGTGATGCCACTCTGGCATCATTGAGCATTTTGATATATTCAAGATGGCGTCCAAGATGGAGGCCAATTATAAGTTAAAAAATAATGTGATATGGAAAAATGTCTCAAATCCATTTTTTCCTTAAATTGTTAGCTATGACATTGGAATCTAGTTAAAGACACTTAGCTTATAACAAAAATAGAAAAATAAAATAAGAATTCAGACAAAATGGCCGCCAAAATGACACTTTATTACAAAAATATAAGAAAATTTTCCCTGAGACCGGCAAACTCCAGGGATTCGCATGAAAAATGCTGATTTTACTGATTCTTGAGTTACAGACATCATATTTGTAACATAATGCATCACTCAGGTTTGATATATTCAAGAGGGCGTCCAAGATGGTAGCTGATAAGTTTTACAAACCCGTGGGAGCCGCACCTAACCTGTAGGCATGTCTGGTGGATTTGTAGCATACCAGATTTCTTACCTGATTGAGAAGCACTTTACAAACACGTGGTTCTGAATAAATGATCCCAGCATGCATGTCTGATACAGTTGCACTGTAAAAGCAGGCATATCTGAGAGTGGCACCAGATCAGCAGACATGCTTGATGTAATGGCAACTCTGTAAGAGTAGCACCAGACTTGTAACCATCCCTCTTCCATCTGCACTCAACTAGTCAAAATGTCGGTTGAAATGCAAAACGGAGCTGCAGACATGGCCTATAGTGAGGTACCACGCCAACAAGGATGGTCTATAGTAAGGCACCACACCAGAAGGCATGACCTACTATGAGGCACCACCCCAGAAGGCATGACCTATAGTAAGGCACCACATCAACAGGCATGGCTGAAAGTGAGGTATCAAAACCAAAAGACATGACCTTTAATGAAGCACCACACCAGCAGGGACGGCTCAGACAGCATACCAGCAGACACGGCTGATAGTGAGACACCATACCAGCAGGTATAGCAGATAGAGAAGCACAACGCCAGCAGACATGCAATATTGAGTGACAAAAGGTCAGCAGGCATGCTGATTGAGTGGCCACAGTCTAGCAAGCATACATCTTGCAGCATCACTCAACCAATAGGCATGTTTGAACAGCAGCGGTGTCGGTGACAGTAACACTTGGTCAGCAGGAATATATGTTGCAGGTGCAGCCGTCTCTACACGGCATGTATGTTGTATTGACACTGTAGCAATCTTGGCTGATAAAGTTTCACATTGCTAGTTGGCATGTCTTATGAAGGGGCATCGGTCAAGTAACTTTTCTCTTTGATTTCCAATGGACCAGGAGGCATGTCTGATTAAATAGTACCAAGTCCGCATGCATATCTGTTGAAGTTTCATTGAACAGCGGCCATGTCATGCCACCAACTTATCATATCCCACATCCTCACCATCACGCGTGATTAATTGTGTGGTACTGTGCCAGCACACATGCCAATTAACGAGACTGGGGGCCAGCAGACATGCTTGTAAGTTATATCGCACCGGCAATATTGTATGTTACAAATGAACCCAACTAACAGGAATGCTGGGTACTGTTGCACTTGATCAGCAGGCATGTCTGTTCAAGTTACATCCAGCCAGTGTGCATGTTTGTTCTACTTTCTCCCTACCAGTTGCCCAGGCATCATTGCCGCAGGGTCAGCAGACATATTTACCACTACGCATGTTTGATTATGTGGCACTGGACCAGCACACATGTCTGAAACCAAGCAGTTATGTCTGTTACAGCTTCACGAGACTAGCAGGCATGTTGCAGTATCAATCTTTTAAACGTTGCCTTGAACCAGTTTCACTCGACCACCTGGCACACGTCGGTTGCAATTAAACTCAACCAGCATGCATGTCTGTTAAAAGTTGCATTTACCAGCAGATATATTTGAATCAGTTGCAACTGACTTACAAGCTCATCTGTAGTATATATATTACACTTGCCTCAGACCCACAGTTATGTCCCTATGCTCGTACCCAACTAACAGGCTGGTAAGTACAATTGCACCAGATCATGCATGTATTTTACAGTTGCACCTGACTAGCAGCCATGTCTTTATAAGCTGCATACTATCAGCATGCACGTCTGTTACAGTTTCATCTTATCAGGATCTGTGTATATTATATTTGCACCTGACCATCAGCCATGTCTGTAACATTTGCATCCGGCCATTTCCCATGCCATTTCCCATGTCTTCAACAGTTGCATCTAACCAACGGTCATATCTGTAAATTTGTACCTACAAGCTTGCATGTCTGATACACTTTCACTGTACCAGCATTCATATGTGTTATAGCAATATCCAACCATCTGTGCTGTCTGTTGCACTTGCAACAGACTAGAGAAGTAGTAAAGGTTGTTACAATTGCACCGGGCAAGCAGGCCCGTACCAGCCAGCAGTCAAGATGGCAACGAACATCTGCAGCATTCAGATATCTTACTCAGGGGTTGTTTTTTGTGTTGATACACTACACTCTATAAGTATTTTTTGGTAAATTTTATCCATCCATCTATCCAGCTGACTTTTTTTCCCCATATTGATTCAAAAAGTTTGTATTTGATCAAACACTCTGTCACGAAGTTTTCAGTGATATCGTCCGTTCAGTAAACCCTGTCATTTATCAGTTCTTTTTTTGAAGAAATGTTTTCTCTAAGTAGGAATTTTTTTGAGAATAAGATGATATTATAGTTTTATCAGATCCAACCAAAAGTGGTCTGGAAAGTGCATGGTGCGTGGATTGATGGGTACGATTCCCAGAACAAAGACAAAAACATTACCATTATGAAAAATTAGAGTCAGTTACTTTTTCTGTGAAGTGTATCATAGCGCAAAACCATGTGATTTCCCACCCTGTTATTGCTGCCATCTTGAACGTCATCTTAAATATTTTACAACGCTGAAAAACAATAACATGCCAGTCAGTTTCCAAATACAACCGAAAACTATCAGAAAATAGTTACTAACTGCAAATTTGATTTTCAGGTTGAATTTTGCTTTAAATGGCGGCCATCTTGGACACCATCTTTAATATTTCAACCTTGTGAAACAAACATGTGAATGCTTCATTTTAATCGTTTGAATTATTAGGCCTCTAAACATGGATAAAAAGTCAAAATTAAAATGCTTTATATCGAGGTTTTTTAGTCAGATAGGTCTTAGGAACCTAACTGACGGCCATCTTGGATGCCATCTTTGGATTTCAACCTTCTGAATTGGAAACATGTTCTTATTTGATTGGTTGTATCATTTAGCCTCTAAGCATCCATAAAAAAAGTCAAAATTAAATTGTTTTTATCGAGTATGTCGGTCATATAGGTCTTAGAAGCCTAACTGACCGCCAACTTGGACGCCATCTTTAATATTTCAACCTTCTGAATCAAAAAATGTTTCATTTTAATTGGTTGTAACATTTAGCCTCTGAAACATCCATGAAAAGCCAAAAATATAATGCTTTTGATCGAGTATGTTGGTCCTATATGTCTTAGGAGCCTAACGGACGGCCATCTTGGACGCCATCTTTAATATTTCAAAACGCTCAATGATGCCAGAGTGGCATCAGTTGGATTCATCAAGTACAATACCTCAACAACAAGAATCAACAAAGAAAAAAACTTTAAAATCAAGTTCCAGGTCATTCTGGTTTTCTACCGGACTATAATCAAAATATTAAGGCTCTATTGCCTTGTGGTTTCAGACAATAAGATTTATCTTTTTTTCCCAATATAAGCCTATGTAAAACCTGTGTCCCCCAGAATGTGCCCATTTTTTGACCCAATAGCATAATTTGAACAATTTTGGTAGAGGTATACTAGATGATAACACATACCAAATATCAAGGTTCTAGGCCTTGCAGTTTCAGAAAAGAAGATTTTTCATGGATTTTCTATACATAAGTGTATGTAAAATAAGTGACCCCCTGTACAGGCCCATTTTTTGCCCCAGGGGCATAATAAGAAAAGACTCTGAAGAGGTCCACTAGATGATGTTACATACCAAATATCAAGGCTTCAGGCCCTATGGTTTCAGACACAAAGATTTTTAAAGGTTTATTTCGAAAATATATTTTTAGCCTGTGTGACCTACATACACAACACACGACAGAAATCCAGCGATCACAATAATGAATCAACAAGACAGAATCGGCACACAAGAATGAACAGTAGCCAAAGCTACTTGGAGTGATGGGGGTGGGGGTTGTGGGGGGTAGTTAGGGTGGCTCTAAAACCACTTTTAATCAAGTAAACCTGTCTTGTTATGTGTGAGTTTTGAATTATGTTCTGGGGCCCTATATATATATAAAATAATGAAGAAACAGTTTTTTAACGCATTTATTCCTGTAGCGCTTTCACTAATTGAATATTAGCTCTTCAGCAGGATATGAATCGCCATGTTGTTTTGACGTTATTAGCTTTAAATACTTTAACGTCACAACGTGGCGGGAAACATTAACCAAGTATTTGACATTAACAAAGTATTTGACGTTGCGGCAAAACGTTAAATACTGTTTAACGTACATGTATTATTCGCTGATGCACTTCACAAGATGCAAACAGTGTGCAGTTATTAATTTTATGTAGAAACTGCCACTGAAAATGATATTTTCAGATATTCTAATATGTAAAGGTTGCCACCCGAAAACTTCCTATCGCAAAAAGCAACAACAAATAAACAGTCAAGCAACAACAAATAAACAGTCAAAATTTGCTTGTCATCACTTAGTAGTGTCGAGGCAATAAAATTCCCAATTATGATCACCTCAACGGGGCATGAAACTCATCATGCTCCCAAATGTTAAAATGCCAACAACTGTTGGCATTTTAACATTTATCAACATAATGAATACACTATAACCCTGTCAACTCAACCCAGCCTGAAGATAACTATACCAACAAATGTCAAACTACCAACAACCATTGGCATTTCAACATTCATCAGCATGAAAATTACACATTCTAAAAGCCTGAAATTGCTGGCATTTCAACATCCATATACATGTTGAAAACACTTTCAAATAGTCTAAAAACACATCATACCATATCATTATCTTATATTAAACTCCTATCATGTCCATCCAAACCGAGCATGAAACCTACCATGTTCATAAATGTCAAAACGCCATCAACTGTTAGCAGTTTAACACCACAAGCATACCATCCAAGTGTCTAAAAACATGACATGCCTTTCCTTCCAGCAATCAATGCAAAGCCCCGGTCAAGCTAAATTCAACCGAGGACGAAGAAATTCATGATTATAAATGTTAAAATGCCAACATTTGTTGGCATTTTAACACTTGTGAGCATGAAGAATACACCATCAAAGATTCTAAAGCATAGCATGTCTTTATATATTTAACATTTTAAAGCAACCGAGAACGAATTTAACCATGATTATAAGTGTTAAAATGTCAACATTTGTTGGCATTTTAACACTTATGAGCATGAAGAATACACTATCCAAGTTTCTAAAGCATAGCATGTCTTAATATATTTAACATTTTAAAGCAACCGAGAACGAATTTAATCATGATTATAAGTGTTAAAATGTCAACATGTGTTAGCATTTTAACACCTATGAGCATGAAAAATACACCTGTGATGTATACAATAGACAGTTATGATACACCCAGTGAACAGATCAAACTGATTGAACTTGACCTAAAGTCCTGGCATTAGTATGCAATCTTTTCCAATTTGTTTCCTTTGGCTAGATTCACTTAATGTAAAGGTTTGATTTAAGCCCAAAATTTATAGTTGTCAATTATGCATTATCCTAGCCACAGGCTGTCATAATTTGGGCAGATTGAATAGGACACTGTCTGAGGTCCTTTCTAACAAGTCACACCCACTGGTCGCCATGTTTATCAACCACAGCCATGTTTTACAACCAATAAAAAATATTTGAACAACTTCAGTAAAAGGTCACCCAAGGACCATGTGGTCCAAATTATTTTGGGATCTGAGCAACAGTTATGGAAAGGATTTTTTAAAGTTTTTCCTTTTGGTTGCCAACTTTAAACAACTTTGAACGGGGACCACCCAAGGAACATTCCTGTGAAGTTTGGTGAAATTCCACCCTGTGGTTTAGGAGGTGATGTTATATAAAAACAATTGTTAACAGACACACATCCTATGATCCCAAGTGCTCAACTTGAGCCAGTGGCTCAGCTGTGCTTTAAAGTAGAAAACTGATGATAAAAAGCTTTCTGCTCTATCTGGAGCCAAAAACTGAAAATTGCTATTCACCAATTTCTTCTAATTGGTTGTTCACAACAATAACCCAAGTGTAAAAGACTGGCATTTATTTTATCACAAGCAGTGAATTAAATGCATATCAAATGTTAGTAAAATTGGTATTTTTCTTAGTGGAAAAATATCGTATTTTCACTAGTGACTGATACGTTTTATAGTTTCACTGTAGCAAAACTAGGCTTTCTTGACAATTTTGGGACTGGGATTTTTTATCAAAAGGTTTAAAGTAAAGGATATTTGTCAAAACAACATCAAACATAATGATGTCACCATTTAGTCAGGAAAAATAATCAGAAAAGTTAACAAGTACAGGCATTTTGTGAAGAAAAGGGTTTGACACCTTGATTAGGGGTAATTTGGCACGCTGAATCCAAAAACCAATGTTGGCAAGCTGAGAAATGACGTCTTAATGACCTAACTTGCATATTTTCAAAATGACCGCCAAAAATCATGGAATTTGTCATATGACTGACATATTTTATTTCTTGTCAATGTTTTTGTATCCAAAATCATTTGTATCAAGTCCTAAGATCGTTTTAAATTAGAGTACATGATTTTGGCGGCAATTTACATAGTTAATCCATTTTTTACCATATTCATGGTAATAAATGTCCGTTTAGTCTATTAAATCATATATAAACGTGTCTTATTCAGTAACCTGCTATTTAAATGTTAGTTTTATTCATAGCACGATTTTGAACTGTTTACCAGCTTTTCAAGTAATTAATGAGAAAGAAGCTTTGATAATCAACAAGTTGTTTTGTTTTAAAATAAATATGCCATAATGTACATGCCCAAATATATGGTTCATTTTGTATCTATAAAAAGTAACAGCATGCACATTCCTTAATACCCTAGGGTCTAATTAGACCAACCTTGCACCATCAGAAAAAACATCTAATGTGTGTCAAATTGTTTTGCGAGACACCTAAATGGGGAAAAATATTGCCCTTAAGAATAAACCCATCTGAGCTATGTGAAGTCGCATGGTTTCCATGGCACTGCATAATTTGCTTCTAAAGAATGGTGATGTCCCTACAAAAGTACTTATATCTCAGCAGCTACTCATCCAAAGTCTTTTAAACCTGGTTCAAACTGAATGTTAAGACATAGGACTTTCATCCAATGTTCAGATATGCAAATTTGATATTTGCATATTCATAAATATTAATGTTAACTTTAGAAATAAGAGAAAAATCGTATAATATTAAGGGGGGTGTACATGCAAATTTATCTACATCTCAGCTGCTTACTATCCTATACTACCAGCCTTGGCACCAATTTAATGCTAATACATAGCATGCTTACTTAATGGTCCAATATGCAAATTATCTTAAAATTGTATTCATGAATATTAATTAAATATTAGAAATGAGAATATATTAGAGAACAATTAATATAATGTACATACAAAATTACTCATATCTCAGCTGCTATTTATCCTAGATTTCATACTCACTTACTTTTTAAACTTGTTCTCAAATTAAAGTCCAGAATAAGTTTTATAATAGTGTTGTTTGATACGCAAATTATTTAATTAATTTATTAATATTATTTTTACAGATACAACCCTATTGATTCGTTTTCACTTTTTCTTTAGTTTTCTATAGTATTCATCAATATTGATGGATATTTTTGTTAAATGAATGTATATCTGACCATTGGAATAAAAAAACTATGTCTCAGCCTTAATATGATACCAAGATTAATTGTCTAGAAAATTAAAAGATGAGATAGGAGTAATTTAAGAAGTATACCCCCACTATTTTTTCTACGCCTTTTCTCTCATTTCTAATGTTAACATTAATATCAATTAATTTAAAAAAATGGATAATTTCACATAATGACTATTGAGTAAAGTAAAATGTCTTAGTTTTAAGTTGGTACCAAGTGTGGTAGTCTAGGAATATTAGCAGCTACAATATGAGTAATTTTGTAGGTACACCCCCTTAATTTTATTACATATTTTCTCTCATTGCTAACATTTAAATTAATATTCAAGAATATAATCATAAAATGATTTGCATATCCGATCAAGGCATATGATGTGCTATGTCATAGCATTTATTTGGTACCAAGCTTGTTGGTCTAGGACAATTAGCAGATGAGATATAGGTAATTTTGTAGATATACACATTTTAATTTTTCTGCAATTTTTCTGTCTTTGTTTAATGCTTTCATTTATATTCACAAATATGTAAATAAGATTTGTATATCAGACTATTGTGTTAAAGAACTATGACTCACCTTTCATTTGGTACCAATTTTGGAAGTTTAGAATAGTTAGAAACTGACATATGGGTTATGTTGTACATACACCCCTTTAAAGTTTCTAACATTTTTTCTCTTATCTCTAATGTTTTCACTAATTTTCTTGAAAATGCAAATTAGATCATTTGTATATCATACTGCTGGGTTTAAGTATAATGTCTCAACTTTTATTTGATATCAAGTTTGGTAGTCTAGAAAAGTTAGCTGCTGATATTTAGGTAATGATGTACATACCCTCCTTATTTTTTCAACCATTTTTCTCTTATTTGTCATGTTTTCATAAACATTCATGACTATTCATAGAAGATCATTTGCATATCGTACCATTGAGTAAAAGTTCTTTGTCTAGGCTTTCATTTGATACCCAGTTTGATAGTCTATGATAACTAGCAAATGGCATATGGGTAATATGTATAGGTACACCCCTTATTTTATCTTAGAATTTTCTTTTATTTTTATTTTTTTATTAATACTCATGAATATGCAAAAACGAAAATTTGCATATAAGCACATTGAATAAAAAAACTAAGTCTAGGCTTTGATTCGGTACCAGGGTCAGTGGTCTAGGATGAGTTGCTGTATTTTGAAGTTACACCCACTTTCTTTTGAATCATTTTGTGGATTTCCACATTATGGGGGAAGGGTAAATATGCTAGCCAGTTTTTTATCTGCTATTTAGCGACCATTTTGTTCACCAAAACTGACAGCTTGTTTTTGCCAGTAACTGTCAGCTTGTTTTTCTTGAATAAGTGGAAGAGAGAAAAATCCATGTAAATAGGTGCGGCACGCACGCAAGTGTCGAACTTAGGCCTGATTGCAAATGACCCAGTTACAGTGCCCGATGTGTTGCCATGGACATGATGCAATTTTATGTAATCCAAAAAGGTTATTTTCGGAGACAATAATTTTTTTTTTGTATTTAGTGGTCCCATTGAACACCTTCGCATCCATGAGTAATTGTCCTTGGGCGCAAGGTAAGTCGAATAAGCCCCCTCCCTCTCCCGAGGTGTGTGTGGGAGAGATAGTATGTCAAATTGTATCACTGATAATATAATAACATGCAACAAGAACAGTTTGGGGGCAGAATTCAGTTTGCTTTTTTTTTTAATTTCCCCTTATTTTCTGAAATTTTCATCAGTATTGATGAATATGCAAATTAGATAAATAATCTGCTAATCAGACCTTTCCATCAGACGAAAGTACTATATATTATCTTTAATTTGCTAGTAAATTAAATAGTGTAGGCTGAGTTGCTGATGAGATACAAGTCATTTTTAGGTATATGCCCACTTTCTTTAAATTCGCATTAACTCCCTCCCATAGCTGGACCTTACAGAATTTTGTTTAAATCGCCATATTTTCCTGCAAACAATAGTGATATCATTGCGATGCATGTTTTTAAGATCTCATTTTAATGAAATCATTCCTGGCACATTCGAGCCAGACACTAGGAATGGACTATTATGAAAAAACCTTAACTCGGAAGCAAGATTTGTTGCTCAAGTTGTCTCCCCTGATTTTTTTAATTCTAAATGCATAAATTGATGTCAGTGAAGACCCCAAATCATGAGAAGATGTTTTTAGATTGATTTGTACCAGTTTGGCATCCTTAACATGTTACTCTATAGATTTTATGGATTTTTCTTCAATTTGGCGGCCATCTTGGAAATATGCAAATTAGATAGTAAAGACGCCATTTTTCAGCTTGCCAACATTAGTTTTTGGATTCAGCATACCAAAATACCCTTGATATGTATCTCAAAACCTTTTCTTCACAAAATGCCTGTACCTTCTTAAATAAGCGTCTTTTTCTGATTTTTTTCCTGACTAATTTGACTTGGCGTAGCGCCAGTTTAAATGGGATGCCTACCCTAAGGCACACTCAACAGACTTTCTTTAAATTCTGATTTATTGCGTTTCGTTCATTAAAATATAATTCTTAGCCATTTCTATATGCAAACCTATTTACATCCAATGTTATACCCAATAAACACACTGCAAAAGTCAAATCGAAGAGAAACGGCGAAGACAAAACTTTGTTTGTGCTTAATGTATTTCCGTTGAGTATAAAATAAAAAGAAAATGTACTTTTTGGGGGCAAATACCAAATATATTTCATCTCCTGTGGTGAAAATATCAGCATTTTCACTCGTGCTGTGCACTCATGAAAAATATTGAATTTTTCACCGCACTCAATGAAATATATTTGATATTCACCTCAAAAAGTATATATCCTCTATTTATTCAACGCTTACACTGATCATAGTAACAGTAACCGATAGGGGCAATAAAATACACTTAAAATAAAGAAACTGCTATGTTGGCACAAATTCAAGGCTTTGGGAGACAATTTATTATAGAACTTATTAGATATCAGCACAGCCAAATACCAGAAAAAACTTTTAATATGTTATGTGCTATGATAATAGCAAATACCCAAATATTAAATCCTGTGCGACTCATGAAAAATATTAATTTTTACACTGACCTCAATGAAATATATTTGCTGGTTTTCACCACAAAAATGTAAATATCCCCAATATATTTCATGCTAACCTGTTCTTATTTTCTCTCTAACAATTGTCCATCTGTAAGTACAGTACATCGGCCAGACTGTCCTTTAGCTCAAACAATACTCGCAGTAACGCATTGATCCATGTGGATATTGGTAATGGTCAAAGAAACCAAAGATTCCACGCCCATGTGCAATGACCCCTACCAGATGTGTACTAAGTTTCCACAAAGAACTGGTAAGGGTACTGCGGTATACAGTGTGTGGAATCTCTGTTTTGTTTTGATCCATTCCATCAATGATTAGAGATAGGTATTTAGTAGGATCTCTTCTGGCCTTTGTTATGTGCTTATAATATTTTCTTCTCGCTAAGCTGAAATGTAATAAATAGTATATCAGAAGCTTTGATATCACATCCGCAACAAGAGGACTTGAAAGTCCTGAAGTGCTCCCCTGATCATGATCTCAAAGTAAGTAAAGGTGCAAAGATCAGGAATCCATACAATCAAGTACCACACCTGACCCAGGATACCAATGGGAAAGTGACAAACTCACTGAAGACACCACAAACGAGAGCCAAGAGGTCAGCCCTTTCCCAGCAGGTGACCACAAAGCACATATAAACAGACGCGCACAAAACATAGCAAACACAAGACAGAACAAAAACATAAAAGATCCACAAAAGAAGTACCGCCTTGGAACGGTCAGTAAAATATTTTACTGGAGGGCTTAAACCGGTTTAACGGCGCCAACCTCACCCTTAATTCAGATGTGGATCAAGACACATAGATATTTGGTTTGCATGAAAGACCCCTAACTTATCAATGCATCATCTCCTGAAACATATAAATCAAGATTTAACAAGGAGATAAAGCAAGGATAAGGACTCAACAGTAAATTAAACTGAATACCGGAGCAAAGAAATCCAACAGGTAAACCCGGTGGGAAAGCATCAGGCCCCTACCATCTCATCAATAGATAAGTCTTTAAGTCGGAACCATCATAGAGTCTGAAGTCCGACCCACCGGCGTGCAATTAAAGAGGAAAGCAAAGTTGCCAACCGTGATTGGGTTGACTACCAAGCATGCAGTCTGTTGCAATACATTAATGTTATAGCCAATCTTTTTATAATGAGAAATTATTTTAATGAACTGCGCTGAAAAATTATTAGAGTCACAAGATCTCCTTATAAATAAAGTTTGACTAGGTCACGGTCAACCTAGTATTTTTATTTTAACATATTTTGTATGGCACAATAAATCTTATAAAACATATAGACCCAAACTTTCGAAAGTTAAGCATTGTGTCTAAGTTTCATCAAGTTCCTTTTGAAATTTCTTGAGTTAGAGAATAAACATCGCAAAAAATGGCAAAATTTCATGAATGAAGCCAGGGATACTTCTGGTTCAGAATAGGAATGGGCCATGAAATGGGTCAATGGCCCATGTCCCATTCATTTGCATGCATAAATCAAGATAACATGATGGGCCATTTGAATATTTGATGGACTGACTTACATACTTATGGACAGACATTGATAACACTTAATGAACTTTTCAAGATGTATCACATATAAATGAGCCAAGATCTGACAAAAGGGACCTTCTGGCAATAAAAGTCAGAAGTGAGATATTTACATAGAAAGAAAGACCTAGTTGTTGCCAACAATTACAGAAAATTTGAACAGACAATGTTTGCAAATAACAAAGATATGAGCGTTTAAACTCGTATAGATGATGTGTTTTCAACATGCTGTCACTAAACGTTGTTAATGACGTTCTGACGTCAACATATGACGATAATACAAAGACACTAGGAAAAATATTTCAAGAATGCTCCATGTTTCTGTAAATTTGATGCGTATGCAATACGCACATCCCGTGTTTACAAAATCATTTGAAATGAGGTACCCTGTTTTAAAAGAAGTGTGTAGTCCATATGCAAAGCTGTTGCCATGGCAACATACATTATATACGTATCACTTAATTTTATCAGAACTGTTTGCGCCTTTGATTGTATTACATCCTGGAAGCAATTTGACTCCATTGTAAGAACATGCAAAATCTTGAAAATTCAGACATTTTTGAAATGTTGATTACACAAAAACTGCTAAAATGCCCAAAGGACCCTTTTGTCAGATCGGCGCTCAAAGGCACAAAAAATTGACCTCATCAGGAAATTCTGTCTCATTTGTTTTTTTAGTTCTGCAATTAAAATATCTTGTGGATGTTCAAAAGAATTCTCACAATGAACTGGTCAAATCAATCACTATCTGAAAGATGAACCTATGGATAAATATTGGATCACACTTTGTTATGCGTCCGAGGTAGCTGTCTGACCATGATATTCAAATCTCACATTTGATTACATCATAACAAGATATTATCATGAACAATATCCTTATACCCTGGTATTTTCTAAGCTTACACTGACCGCTGAGTTTAAAAATAGTATTATAATAATACCTTTGTTCAGTAAGATGCTTCAGTCTCTCTTCCATCAGGCTCCTACGTGTGTTTCGATCCATGGTTTAACTTAACTCAACCTTTATATCTGTACAGGTGGTGCACTTCGACATTCTTGAAACCTACAAACCATAGATCAATCTGTCACATATTTTCTGTTGTAAATCAAATTAACAATACTATTACAACTGTATAGTAATAGTACATGTTGTTTTTGAGGATAAGAGAAGTACATGATTACATCTTTGCAAATTCACTTTTAATGTCCCCGAGAGTCCCTACCACCTAGCCGTGGTCTCTTGGGCTCCCTTCACACTAGCGGATGATATTGATTGTATAAATACTTATACCCTTTTGTCAAGGACAACTAGAACATTCGGACTCCAACTAAGGGCCCCGCATAATACTGTATGGTGAAATGGGCATATCAGTTAGTGGATAACTGTATTCAAAAGTTTCATTTGGGGGGGGGGTATATCGTCGTATTTACGGTCGGAAATTTAGTTTTACGGCGGCGCGCGAGCAGAGCTGTAAAACGTGATTTCCGAAGGAATATACCTCCCCAAATGAAAATTTTGAATATGGTTATCCCCATTCTAATGCACTTCAGCAGTTTCGTCTCAAATTGGAGCGTTGCAAGCGGCATAATGCCTTACGTCACCTAATGAAATGTGACGTAATTAATGACGTCAAACTGTTTCCTACAGTATATCGCAGGATATACTGTAGCAAATTTTTGACGTTATCCAATCAGAGGTAGAGTTACAAAACAAGTGCATTAGAATTTTGGTTATGTTCATCATACAAAAGACATATTCAAATATGAACCCTAGTTTTAAGAAAGTAGTCCATATATGAAATTTGGAAGAAATCGGGTAATAATGAACTAAGTTAAAGTCTCCACAAGTGAAAACTGATCATTTCTGCAGCCATGTAAGTGATTGTTCATTGGACAAAACCCATATTCAATGTTGGGCCAGACTGTATGATAATAGTAATAAGTATGAAAATTGGTGATATCAAAATGACTTAGTGTCCACAAGTGCAAACCGATAGGTTGGGGCAAATTTGGAGGCCATCTTGGTTAGCTGACCAAATCCATATTCAAAGTTTGATAAAAGTAATCCATATACGAAATTTGGAAGCAATCAGTTAACAAATAAATAAGGTCATGAGTGAAAATTGGTAGGCGGCAGCCACTTTGTTGACCATCTTGGTTGAGATTCGGTTGGACAAACTCATATTCGAACATGAACCAGAGTTTGATGGAAGCAATCCATATATGAAAATTGGAAGAAATCAGCATAAAAATGACTTAAGTTAGAGTGACCACAACTGCCAAGGGATGCAAACTGATAGGCGGAGGCCATTTTGTTTATTGTTTGTCGGACAAAACTCATATTCGAACTTGAACCAGGGTTTGATGGAAGCAAACCACATATGAAATTTGGAAGAAATCCGATTAAAAAATACTAAGTTAGAGTGACCACAACAGTGAAGGAATTCAGACTGATAGGCGGCAGCCATTTGGTCGGCCATCTTGGTTATCTTTTGTCAGACAAAACTCAAATTCGAAGTAGAAACCAGGGTTTGATGGAAGAAAACCATATATGAAATTTTGGAAGATATCTAAATAAAAATGACTAAGTTAGAGTGACCACAACAGCGGACGAACAGACAGACAGAAATTCGAACTCCCATCATCTCACCCTGCTATGAGCAGGTGTGATAAAAATAGTTATTTCAAGATATACATATTGATAGTATAATGGGATTTTTAAGACAAATAAATCTTTTTAACAAAATCTGATCACTAATTTAAAAAAAAACTGTCTGACGCTAATGACCCACAAAGGTTGATGCGTTGTTAAGCACCAAACAAACAAATCTTTCCATGTTTTTTTCTGGTTCTATCCTGGCAGCAGCCATCTTACAACAACACATTAACTGAGTTTACCTCTTCATGCAGGTAAGCCAAATTATTGAAGCAGCTTAATCTGTCTTTTTGTAGCCCTAATGAAGAAAAATTGTTACAATATATACTGGCTGCTAAAGTAATAATTGGTGCTTGAAGGAATAAATTTTAGGAATAAATATTAAACATCCGCCAGGTATCAAAATATGCTCATCACTGCACACATTGCTAAAAATATTATTATGAAACATTGTTATTTTTGCCATTACAAGGATTTATAATTTTGATTGGGTGGTGTGCAAGCAGGTTTTCTTGTGCAGAGCTTATTGTCCTGAAAACGGCCAGACCCCATAGAAGAGCAAAAGTAACGGGTTAATTGAAGTGCATTCACAAACATTTAATGAGGTATTATTCCTGCCATACTGTAAGCTCTATAATAAATGCATTTGAAAAAAGGTGTGAATATACAGTTGAATTTTGTACTTACAGCTGGAATATTGATATGAGGTAAGCATTTCCTCCATATCCAGTAAAAATGGGATTCTGATGATGCCTCTTGGCTGCATTCAAACATTTCCTGCATAAGAAATTAAAAGCCTCATATTAACAACTGAAATGTTAGTGTATTTCTGGTTAGATTCTTTACATCTCAGTCAACAGCTATGGTAATGTCCAGATGTTCACTTCAGCTAATTGCAAGCCCCCCCCCCCCACCCCCGGCCAGTTTGAGTAAGTGTTTAACAAGTACTTTGTGCATTATAATTTTGCATAAAGCTGACATCAAAGTAAATAAGGGTGCAAAGATCAGGAATCAATACAATCAAGTGCCACACCTGACCCAGGATACCAATGGGAAAGTGACAAACTCAAAGTAAAACAAGGTTGGCAAAAAGGGGGTCAATACTCATAGTGACCGGGCCAGCGTTTAAAACCGGTTTTAACCCGTCATTACTGGCAGATTGGTGGTCGATTGCAGGTCAATTGAAATGGTTGATTGGCTCAGCATACATTAATGCATATGCCTCTGTCCTCTAGACATAATTCTCAATGTTGTTCAGTTGCTTCTGCAAGCTTAGGGTTCATTCTGATCTATTAAATCAGTCTTTTTCTGTGCATCTGTGTGAATATAGTCATAGGAACTCTGCAACAGTCCATAGAGCACATATCACTTGCCATCTACAAAAATGGTATACAATATCTAAACTCTTTATGGTCATTTTGTGAAATAGCTTATTTGTGTCATGTTAAAGTTCATAATCTGATACTGGTAAATCAAGCCAATGCAATCTGAATTAAATCTGGTTTCAACACTCCATCTGATGGTAAGTTTTCACCCTTATTCTGGTGGATAAGTCGCTTCAAAATAAAACTTTTCACCCAGTTTGGTTGCTTTATCATAAGTTAAAACTTATGCACTAACGGCTTTGAAAACTGTGACCATGATCAGCTAGCTTATTCTGAAGCAACATGGGGCATATCTGTGCTCAGCAGGACTTAGGTTATTAACTAAATTTAACAACTTTAAGAGATTAGGACCAACACCTTATTGAAGATGTTTATACAAATGACCATTTTGTTTTGATAGCAGTTTCACACCTTAATGTTATATTGAAGAAGACACACTTCAGCGATACACTCTTTCCATACAGGGTAGTATTTTGGTTTTTGTTGTCTACTGATTTTCTCCAAAAAATCAACTCTTTGTAAGAGTTCTTTAATAAATACCATATCAGAGTGTCAAACTATTTGGATTCAGATCAGGTCAAACATTTTTTCAGCCCTGATTTGGGTCCAAACTGTTTGCAATGGTTATCAGCAGATGATGCTAGCAGGCAAAGAGTAACCCACACATCATGAATGGTAGAGGGCACATTACCTTTCATTCAGTTCTCATAGTTTAAATGGGGCCCCCAGGGGTTTTGGGGATCTGGGGAGAATGGCTATTTATTTTCAGGGAGCTGGGGAGCACTGATTATTATTTTAGGGGAGCTAGGGAGCAAGCTCATAATTTTGGAGATTTAGGGAGCCTTGCCAAAAAGCAAAAAAAATAAGGAAAAGCCTCCATTCTTTTTTTAAATTTCTTCTGCTTCTGGGGGGTTAGCCCCCAGACCCCCCTTGTAGCTTCTAAATGTATTTATTTTTGTACTAACATGCTCATCAAGGTTGACCTGGGAGAAATATGGCAATTAAGTTTTCTTCTGGATTTTTTTCCTTAAAATTGTTGATTTTTAGGGTGGTGAAAACATACTTTTCCGCCCCAGATCACACCATTTTTGTAAAAAAAAATTGGGGGAGCATCCCCCTGTACCCACCTCGCAACGGTGTGACTACACAATGTTACGAGGCCGCATACACACCTACTATGTAATTTAATTATCTTTTTAGGTCATTAGCCCTTTTAAAAGGAATTTTTGAAGAATGCTTATCAGATATAAACTTACTTGATTTAGCTGAAGTTAAAAAAGCATATAGGCAATAATAAGCAATGTAGATAGTTAAATGCTTTCACTAAAGTGTCTAGAAAATTCTAGTTCAAGCTGTTGGTAAAAATCAGAATGGTATGTCTCTAAACCTCCAAGCCTACTCTACCAGGTACAGTAACAACATTTTAAGGATGTCCTCATACTTTGAGCCATATACAATTCATTGAAATTAATTATATGTCATGCATTCCATGGCTTTTATATGTCATGTAATCCATGGCAAAGACCTGTCTTTACATGTATAAGACAAAATATTAAGTGATTATTAAGTCATGCGCTCTTACATAGCTTCATAGTTTTTAAGTATGTGCTTTTAATTCTACGGAAAGATAAATACATTTTAGGGAGAATTGGCTTATATTTTTGGGGATTTGGGGAGAAGCTGAACTACTTTTTGGGGATTTGGGGAGCCTAAAAATGATGAATAATCCTATTTTTTTAATGAATTGAAGAAAAAATTAATGAATAGTGAATAAACGGATTTCTTTGCCACCTCTCTTACTTTTAATGAATAATTGGTCTTATTTTAATGAATAACCCAAAATTTTAATAAGATGAATAATGGGCTAAATTTTTAATGAATAGTGAATACTAGACCCCCCCCCCTCTAGACCCTCTTGTATTATTACTGATAACTCTAAATGCTTACTTTTACAAGCGGTGAAGTCCCAGATGAAATACCGCATAATATGTCATCTCATCAGGGCCTGCACTGTTTGTCAAGACAAAAATGATCTCAGAGAAGAAGATGCATGTTTAATTCCGGAAATAGTCATATTTGTGTCAAACCTGATGAAAGAATTCATTAGTGCATAAAGGGTTGAATTTTCATTAAGTCTTTCAACTTGTCTGCAGTTATATGTCTTTTGTGGTGAACTGGGTGATTATAATCATAGGTGAGAGTTTTTAGGATTATTCCTGAATTCAGGATTTTGAGGCTGACTGTGGAAAGTCAGCCTCAAAATACTGAATTCAGTTGATAATGATAACGTCTCTGATTTTGTTTTCATTTTATCTAAAGACAATCAACATTCAAACTTGAAATTGTGATTATTTTGAGGGCATTCTGCAAGTTTTTGAGATTTTAATTTTTAAAGTTCAGGTTTTTGGAAATTAGGAACTTTCACCCATGTATAATTGAACTTTCACCCATTTTTGACCACTGAACCATAATTCGACCAGTTTTGGTGAAGTACTGTTGTTAGGTGAAGCCACCTACCGTAAAACATGACAACTGTGCGGTTGTTATATACCTGAAATATTTCTGTAATTTCTATAAATGAAGTACCTGTTTGTAGTAACTGTATAGGGTCCTTTTTGTCAGACAAGAAGGCAGAAATAATTTCCCGTTGTCTGGCATCTTTTCTGCATACCTATAGCTGTAGTCCAGTATCCAGCTTAGGGCCAATTGTGCTACTGAAGACATTCTTCCAGCAATTTTTCCTCGGCCCTGTATTGTTCTCTGTCCAGCTGAAAAATATAAATATTACAGTATTTTAGTTTGAGTATGCAGCATGCAGCAGACTCATGAACAGAATTGAGAAACATAACACACAGATAAATCATGGCTAGAGATCAGAGTTAAATTGGATAAAACGCCATAGCGATGTGTGATTAATATATCCACTGATGCCAAACTAACAGACAACAATATGTTAGGTACTGCTCAGTGGGGGGGGGGGGGGGGGGGAACTAACAAAATGTAGAGTGAGAATGTATGTGATATATCACAATCCAAAGATGCACCCATTCAATAAATTTGGGATTCCTGTCTCAAATGATATAAAAGATATGCTCCTAGAAAATAAGTAATGGTCACATTGACCCCAAAACTGGTACATGGCACACAGCCATCCTTATGAGGCATCCACACACCAATTTGCGATTCCTACCTCAAACAATAGAGATATGCATTAAGTGAATGGAAATGTCAGAGTTAATCCAAAAAGTGATATCAATCACGACTGAAATTATAGGCTTATTTCAATCACTGGTGATTGATATCATAACGTTTCACTCAGTGAAAATACCATTTGAGCCACAACATGAGATGTCCAACAATGTGGTATGTGGGACCTATCAAAACCTGAGATCAGCCTGCGCATACATGCAGTCTGATCAGAACCTTGGCTAGTCGCTTGAATATACTATGAGTGTTAACCTACTGACTGAACATCATTTGGAGTTTCTAAGCTTATAAGGAGGCTGTACAGGCTCATCTGAGTCTACACTTGTCAAAATGCCACAATGTTGGCAATCACATGTCACAGCTCATTTTTATTTGTTTTAGATATGCATTGATTTCACTGCTAAGTATTAAATAATAATGTGTATTTATCCACTAAATAATAATTTAAAGCCAAAAAATCTATAATTTTCATTGTCTTTTATTAAGACCCCTGTTGGCTTTGGCTGCTGTCTGTTCTAAGGTGGTGGTTCTGTTGTTGGTTTGTTCAATGTTGCTCCTTCTGCAGGATTCTGTATTGGTTCTGTTTTGTTGTGATTTACATTGTGTACATTCTAGTTTTGCGATCATCTTGATTATTTTGTATTTCTGGCGGCTTGTGATTGCTGTGTGGCTCTTCCTTGCGGTGCCACAGGTTTGTCTGCAAATTGTGATTTTGGTATTTCCCTATCAAACATGCTTACTGTTTTTACTTTGTGTTAAGTACTTACATTGAAAACTTTTCCTAATAGCATAAAATGTTGATATTTGCATGCCGATGGCTGCCAGGAATAGTGTCAAACAAACCCTCCACTCCCCAATCAAATAGCAGAATATGTCAGGCCTGCAAAGGAATTGGTCTAGCATAAGGCACATTTGAGGAAAGTTAGCTGTAATATAGGAGATATGCTCCAGACAAGAAAAACCTATCTCAAAGAATGTAAGAGATATGCTCCTGACATGATTATTCTAAAAACAAGGTCAGAGGCCAAGGTCACATTGACCCAAAAATGGTAAGTAAATTATGGTAAGCGACACTTTGTCATCCCAAGATGCATTCGCACACCAAATTTGAGATTCCTACCTTAAATAATATAAGAGATATGCTCCCAACACAAATATTCTAAAAACTAGGTCATCGAGGGCCATAACTAATATTACTATATAACCTATAAATAGACATCTTTTGATTGGCCCAGATGCCGATCCACTCGAGTCAATAAAACTACTTATCAGTCACCCCTAATATTAACTGAATTGATTCAACATAACCTAATAACGTTACCTATCTCACGGCATGTTACCTTTATCAGGTTATGATGACGTTGCACTTTTTTAATTACATCGCTAATGACGCTGAATCAACACAAAAATTAAAAATTACATCATAATCGTAAGTGTGAAGAGTCTTCAACAATGGGTAAACTGATAAATAGAATTATCAGTCACCCTAATATTAACTGAAGTGTTTCAACATAACTAATAAACGTTTCCTATCTCACGGCATGTTACCTTTATCAGGTCATGATGACGTTGCACTTTTTGAATGACGTCGCTAATGACGCTGAATCAACACAAACATCAGAAATTACGTCATAATTGCTAGTTCGAAGAGTTTTTAACAATGGGTAAACTGATAAATAGAATACCAGGTTCGCATCTTTTGATATACAGTTTGCCAGGCTCAGCTTTGAGAACGCATGTTGAATTGCTCGGCAAGCCTCGCGATGTCAACAAGCGTTCTCAAAACCTTGCCTGGTAAACTTGATATCAAAAGACACTCACCTAGTATTCTCTATTTATCAGTTACCTCTCGTATCAACTGCATTGTTGCACGTTGCCTGATAAACGTTGTCTATCTCACGGCATGTTGCCTTTATCAGGTCATGATGACGTTGCACTTTTTGAATGACGTCGCTAATGACACTGAATCAACAACAAATCGAAAATGACGTCATAATTGCCAGTTTGAAGAGTGTTCAACAATGGGTAAACTGATAAATAGAATACCAGGTTCGCGTCTTTTGATATCAAATTTACCAGGCTCGGCTTTGAGAACGCATGTTGAATCGCTCGGCAAGCCTCGCGATGTCAACAAGCGTTCTCAAAGCCTTGCCTGGTAAACTTGATATCAAAAGACACTCACCTAGTAATCTCTATTACCAGGTTCGCCTCTTTTGATATCAAGTTTACCAGGCTTGGCTTTGAGAACGCTTGTTGAATCGCTCGGCAAGCCTCGCAATGTCAACAAGCGTTCTCAAAGCCTTGCCTGGTAAACTTGATATCAAAAGACACTCACCTAGTATACTCTATATATCACATGGGCTGCTGGTTTTCCCCATTCAATATTAGTTACTAAAAATAAACTTCATAGAAACTTTCCATAACAGGTGTGCTTTCAACATGAATCTTGCATGATTTGCTGTAATACAATTCAGTGAGTGACAGCAGCACAAAATTCACAAGAGTTGGTGTTCCATCATATACATGTAATTCAGACTTTGCTATTGAATATAGTAAATAGTCGAACTCTTAAATGAACTGATGAATTCTTCCTTCTGGATTGATGCAATAAACTTGGAATGGTCCATTGTATAATTCAAGGGGTCACAGGTTTTAATATCTAAACAAAATTGCAGTTTTTTCCCTGAAGATCATTTTTGTCTTAGATAACAGTGTAGACCTTGATGAAATGCCACAGTATGTGACATTTAATATGGATCCTCTCTGTCTGCAGTTGTAATTACAAATAAAGTATGCATTCATTCCTCTTATAACTGAATGAAATCAGTTAGTCATCATGTATAAAAAAGAAATTCAAGACTGTCAAAGACATAGTCCATAGTCAAGATTTTGTTGTTGTTGTTGTTGCTTTTTTTGTTTAGAGAAATTATATAATAAAACAACTGTTGACTATTGAGGCATTGGACAATATTGGTACCTTCAGGTCGACATGTAATACAATTATTTTCCCCCTTACATTACCTCTGGTGCGTCCACAACCAGTCCAGTACCCATTGGCTCAACTCCAATTTGCTAAGATGGGCAATGCTCTCCCTTAACATAGTAAGCTGCGGAACAGGGATCTTCCCTAAGCAGAGCTGTGAACAGCATAGTAAGGCTAGCAGGCCAACTGTAGGAATCATAATATTTCCTGGAAACAAATGGGAACATTCATGAGCCAAAGATGAAATAAGAAACAAGAAGTAGCATAGCTTAAACATTTATAACAGAGTTCTCATTAACTCAAATATTGAATTATTTTACTCCAACTTTTTTATTCTGACTCCAACTTTTTCAAAAAGCCCACAAGAGAAGTGTGCTAAAACTCCAAAATTTTCCAGTAGACAGCATTTTAACTCCTATTTACAAAATCCTAGTGAATATTTACATTTTTGAAGTAAGCCTTAAATGAATCTTTATCCCCACACTTTCAGGGATATTGTAATGGCCTCCGTCTGTCTGCCGGTCTGTTATGCTATCTCCTCCTTAATCATTGGACAAATCCAACCAAACTTAGTGTGTGAGTAGCAGAGAATTTGAACAAATTTGGTAGAGGTCCACTAGGTGATGCTACCTACCAAAAATCAAGGCTCTAGGACTTATAGTTTCAGACAAGACGAGTTTTTAGCATCACCTAGTGGACCTCTACCAAGTTTGTTCAAATTATGCCCCTTATTAATTCCGATGCAACAGGTTACGCAAGAGACTTGTTTTGAATATGCAGTCTCATACTAGTGACTACTAAACAAGGTTGGGCAGAAAATTCCACCGCCGGTATTTACCAGTGGAATTTACCGGTATTTCCCTGCATGGCAAATAAGGCTTAAGTGGCAAATACTGGCAAATAATTGCAAATAAAACTTTTTGGCCGCGAAATACTGGCAAATATGATTTTTAGCTGTAAAATACAGCAGATATTCTTAGGAAGTTGACTTTAAATAGTATAATTTAACTAAATGAGTGAAAATGTAAATATTGAATATGAGGCTACAGTATCAGCTAAAACCTTTGAATACATTAACAGCCAAAAATGAATCTTAGACTGAAATTTTGAAATAATTTTTAACAATAAATAGTATCTTTATGCCCTTATCATGCTGAATATTTTATGTACTACACAGTAACACTTCTTCCAAATTCTATCCTGTTCAGCTTAAATCTGTATTTTCAATTAGAGTGGAAAACAGAGTAGATGCTGATAAGATGGCCTCTGAAAGAAACCAGCTGATCAGGATCTAGTGATTTATACCATCATATCATAATCGGATTTTCAAAAATGGAATCAACAGGACAAGGGTTAATTCTGGGTTCAGCAGGACAAGGGTAAATTCTAATTTGACCTTTAAAACTGCATAGTCTGTAACTTTTGATCTTTTTATTTTAGAACTAATGTTTCTATTTTTCAAGAACACAGTAAAAAAACTAAAATTCAGGTATACATTTTACCAATTTCGTAAATCTTAACAAATTATCTGTTAGCTGTCGAAATGAAATCAAGAAAGATAGAACATTTGAATAAACGGTCCAAAGAAATAGTGAGAAACAAAAATGAGAAAAAAAAGATACAACAAATAAAAAACATTAAAAAGTGGGATTCTAACCCACTTCATTCACACTGAGTTTCACACTTGGTGAATTCACTATTGTGCCAACCGTCGTACTGTCACGGCTGCAGTCTTGATGGTGAATATTTGTGGTAACTTATATACATTAACTGGTATCAGAAACTTAGTGAAAGCGCGAAAAAAGTCGAGAACCCTCCGGATTGCTATTTATAGCATGTTTACCTAATTCGATGTTTGTGATGGAATGCGCGACCTTTTGACACAACAGTAAACACTGGTGTTATTATACCTTGTCACTAGTGACCTGTGAATTGTTTGATGAAAATTGGACCTCACCAGTCTCACATGTCCAAGCCTAGAACTATTCCATGTAAAGTTAAAAATAAAATGCTACCTTAGAGAGAAAATCAGTTTTACAAGAAAAAAAATGACATTAGAGACTGGGACCAGTCTACCATTGTTAACAGGCAATTGAAGTCACTCTGTTAGATGGATGTCTGCTTTAACCCATAAGGTGCTATCTATCATTTGCAGAAGATGACAAATTTTGCGGCTTTTTAAAAATAAGGCATGGTATCTTATGAAATATCATACCTTTTTTTTTGAAAATGAAAAAAGTCAATAAGCAATGCTTATTAGATACCCCCCACACAGTAAGATTCAGTGAAAAAACTTGGCAAGTTATAGTTCAAACCAGCAGACTTAAGTTTTGAAACGAAGATTTCAGCAGAATCTGTGCAAACAAAAGTTATAAACTCCTTCATGCATATGTTCAATGTGTCTACATTGTATCTGCAAAGTATCAAATTGCTCCATCAAAAGCTATGTAGGAGTTGAGCGGCCCATAAATGCACTATCCATGCATATTGCAAAAGTCATATAAGGTAATAATTGTCTAAGTTCTAATAGCTGTCATTTTGTCAAAAATTATTTTTTTTTTCAACCAGACTCCTTCATGCATATGTTCAATGTGTCTATATTGTATAGGAAAAGTATCAAATTGCTCCATCAAAAGCTGTGGTAGGAGTTGAACGACCCATGAAGGCACCGTCTATGCATATACAAAAGCCTTATTAGGGAAAAATTGTCTAAGTTCTCACAGCTGTCATTTTGTCAAAAAATATTTTTTCTGAAGTAAACTCCTTCATGCATATGTTCAATGTGTCTACATTGTATAGGCAAAGTATCAAAGTGTTCCATCAAAAGCTGTGGTAGGAGTTGATCGGCCCATGTATGGCCTATAATAGCATGAGCATAAAACCCTATATTAAAAGCCATTTAGAACTACAAAGGGAAATAACTCGAATAGAATTGGCCCCTAGCCCTTACTTTTCGTCTAAAGTATTTGTTTTGCATATATGAACATGTTTTCAAGGTTTGATGAAAATCCAACAATGACTCTTCAAGATATTAAAAAAACAAAACATTCCGGACGGACGGACGGACGGACGCACGCAGGCACGGACGCACACACACACGCACGCACTGACAACGTGAAAACAGTATACCCACCACAAACAAAGTTTGCGGGGGGGTATAATTAAGAAACATATCCTAAAATGTGTTGTCTGTGACAGTCATGATTGGGGCTTTAAGGGTTAAGAGCAATAAACAGGCAACAAACAGCAATAAATATCACCTTAACCAATGAAGATACAAAACTGTAAAAAATGAAATAGTAATTGCTGAGGAATTTATTTGAGATCTAGTTAAACATTTAGAATAGGACCTGAATGTTCACTTTTAAGGTTTTGAATTGTTCTGATTTCGATTTGGAAATTTATTACATTTGCGACACTGATAAATTTATAATTCTTATGATTTTTTTTTTTCACGTATATGATATACAAATTATTTTTAGGTATAATATGCAACCTTTAACTTAAGCTTACCTTTCAGGCCAGATGGCTCTTGTAGCCTGAACCAAATGGTTGCCACCCAACACAAAACATTTCTTGTCCTCTTCTGTCTGCAATAGTTTAAAATTGAAAATAAGAATATCACCAAAAAACATCTGTTAGTAGACAATAAAATGATACAACAGCTAAGCATGTGATAGTCTCACAAACAAAATTGCACATGTTCAATCAAGCTGGGCATTTTTCGTGTTTTCGGTGGTCTGCTATTTCTTTCAAAGTCATCATACACAATAAAATTCAGGAACACCATAAAGGGGTGTTAAGACGGCATGATTTAGTATTCCTGACGAAATCATTAACAATTTTGTCATGCATGATTTTTGGTTTAGAAAATGTCATGTGTGATTTCTTCCAACAGTGAAGAAAACTGGCTCGTCATCTTGAGCTACCTGATAATGCTCTACATCATTTCATTGCTATAGCTAAATGTGTTAAATTCCAGCCAGTCAGGACTTTTGTCATCTGCAATTCCATCTGCTTATGTTCTTAGGTAATCTTTATAGGGAACAATATGGACCCTGATTAGACTGCTCCTTAGGAGCAGTTTGGTTAGGGCTCATAGTGTTTGCTTCCATGATAAAATCTAGTCTTAAGTTTTGATTTGATTCTTTACAGCCCAATCAACAATTTTTCAGTCATGTTGGGACGGGTCTTCTGGGTTGAACCAGTGCTAAGCAGAGGATAAAGTTTCATGCTCAAGGACACAACATAGTGCCTCCAGTGAGGTTTGAACCCAGTCAATCCATCGATCCCGAGTCAAGAACTCTACTACTGAGCCACCTTGCTCTTCTCTAGTCTGAAGTTTACTTGAATATATGCAGTAGGGAATTGCAGTAGGGTAATATTTCATGACAAAATACTGGCATGTTTATGGTTATCTATTTTATCTTGCCCCTGTTTTAACCCGAAAAGCAATTAACCTCAGTGACCTCAAAGCTGATTGGCTAATTTGCCATGATTTTGTAATGGCAAATAGAACAACCCCTATTCCCCATCACTTGTCATGCTGACTTTTGGAAGCATGCATGACTCTATAATAAGGAGCAATAGCAGTGTTTTGAGGCCTTCACTTACTTTGCAAGAGACCCGAAGTATTCATGATTCCAAGAACAATACAAAAATGAAATTCATTTCTAAAAATGATTTGGCATTCATGACAGCCTTGAGTACATACTGACAAAATAACTCTTTATACACAAGAAATGGAATTTTAAAGTAATCATAAAGTCATATTAACATTCAATCAAGCTCTTGTATTATTGAATATATAACAGAGCTTAATGTTACCATTTCAATTAATGCTATAAACTGCTGTTCACCAGACTGCTTAAGGTCACTACTGACACCAATCACCAAAACTCTTGCATGACTAAACACATTTCAATATTTGCTACTGTATTTACCTGAAACTTAGTGGGATAAATGGACATGATATGCCACACGTAATTATAATGCATTGAACTATCTACATTTATTAGTAAGAGTTACTGCCCCTGTTTATTATTTTACCATAGTTTTGTATGGGGAAACTACAGTTAAGTGAGTGAAAGCTCAATAACTTGAAAAACTTATTTGCTAAATTGGATGAAAGCTGTTATGAACCATTACTATGTCAAACTGAAGGTCAAAACCTGTTTCTGCCACATATTTATTTTTTCAAACTTAATGCTACTATTTACATAGAAAATGGGTTGAAAATTAAATTTTCTCCTATAATTTGCTTACTAAGGCTCAAATTTCACACTTATTCATCTCGTTTTATGATGTTTATGATATACAAGTTTCACGAAATCTAGGATTCAGATTAGTCGGCTTCTGATCAGGATCCACATTGTTTTTCATCCACACTCTCAATTTTTCTGCATACGTAGGCTTGGACCCAGCATCTACTGCTTACCCAATAAAAATATCAGGAATATCAGGCATTCCAAAATAAATTTCTGAAATTTTGTGACCCCAAAAAAGATTCCCATTCTGTACCTTGCCTTAAGAAAAAGCCCTAAAATGTATAGAAATGACCCCCCCCCAAATTAGTTTAATAATGTAATGATCCCCCCCCCCCCAAAAAAAAAAAATATCCACATTTTCTTCATACCCTCCAAAACTATTAATTTTTCTGAAACCCCCAAAAATATTGAATTTCAAAATTTTGAACCAAAAAAAAGGTCCAAGCCGTATGTTTGTATGAAAATATCTGAGTACCCCCTCCCCCCCACAAACACTGGGCGTTTCGACCAGCTTGAATATAAATGCAATGAAAAAAGTCAATAAGCAATGCTTATTAGATACCCCCTGCACAGTAAGGGTCAGTGAAAAAACTTGGCAAGTTATAGTTCAAACCAGCAGACCTTAGTTTTGGAAAGAAGATATCAGTAGAATCTGTGCAAACAAAAATTATAAACTCCTTCACGCTTATGTTCAATGTGGCTACATAGTATAGGCAAGTATCAAATAGCTCCATCAAAAGCTGTGGTAGGAGTTGATCGACCCATAAAGGCACTATCCATGCATATATAAAAGCCATATAAGGGAATAATTGTCCAAGTTCTCATATAGATTTTGAGCTAAAAAAGGTCCTGCTCCCCCCCCCCCCAGGGAATTTTGCAGACATATCCTATCTTGAAGAAAATTTCAAGCCGCATCTTTTAAGAGATGTTTGCACTCTGTGCTCCGGGGCGTTAGTCTCTGACAGCCTGTTACATATGTTACTGTAACAAACTAAGGAAAAAATCAAAATGTAAGTTTGAGCTACAGAAAGAAGACATTAAACCATCTAATTTATCCAAATTTCTTATGTAGTTTGCAAGCTTGATGCCTAAGCTACATAAAAGCAGCATTTTAAACAAATTACAGCCTTCAATGGTGTTATATGTGTTACATAGATTAAATTTCCCTTTGAAAGTTGAAATCGTGGCTAACATCATTTAATTTTACAGACGATTTGTGCATTTTTACAAGTGTTTTTAATCTTAGGTTGCTAAAATACTCATTTGACTAATAGAAAAAACAAAGTTTGCTTCTCTATCTCAAATACATTGTTTTATATGAGCTATTAAACAACCCTACCCCTAATTTTAAGTATCCAACTTTGGTATCTATTATTGAAGAAAAATATATGAAAATATTTGACACTCGTGGATATCTTACATTTTTGGCACTGTCTTGCTAATGCAATAAAGAATCATACATTTGCAAGTTTGACGTCAGGATCAGAGCACTCATTAAAGTATGTAACGTATGTTACATGGCATAATGAATGAGAATGGAAATTGTATGGGAAGTAAGAGATGATATTTCAGAAAAAATACTATTATTCACATGTTTTCCAATTAATCTCTAGCCTCTGGTGCCTTAGTTTAGTAATTATAGTCATTGCTGATAACAAGCCCATGGAATTGTGTTACAGATGTTATATTTAATCTTTTTATCACATATTTCCTAATGCCTATAATATCAAAATATATCAGCACCTAGATAAGCAGCGTTTTTGCGTAAATACGCAATTAAAATCCTAAAAAAGCAATTAAAATGAAATATGTGCGTACCGAAAGCAATTCTAACGATCGGTATGCAATTACATGCGATGTCATTGTGTACCTTTTGGTCCATTTCGTTTCCATTCGGTTAATAAACAAATGCCAGTTTGGTATTGATTTTTTTTTACTATTAGCGAGCGCGCAATATCACTCCAGTTTATGATAAAATATCGGTGCCTAGTCCAGTATTTCGCGGAAAAACACTATGATGAAAGTGAAACTTTGCAAAGTGTAAACGCTCGAATGTCAACAAGGGGATGAGATTTGCTTCAAGTACAATAAAATACACTAGTTTGATACTTTAGAAAGGCAGACGATGGGAGTGAATTAATATGCAAGCCCATTCCCGATGGCTTCATGCAATAAGAAAACGTGTAATCGCAGAAAAAAAACGTGGCGTAAAAAAATATGAAAATACACAATTGTTTTTGCAAGTACGCAATTGAGGATAACCAAGTTGTGTAAATACCCAATTGACCCAAAAGCTTATCTAGGGCGCTGTATATAGACATATAGATAGAAAATAATAATTCTCATTTAAATGACACAATTTAATAAATATTCCTATTAAATATAATTATTCAAAAACAATCTTTATTCAAGTCACCCTCACAATGTCTATCATTGTGTCTGCTTCTATTACAAAATAATCACCCATTTCATCACAACCAGTAGAATCATGGCATGGTATTAGGACTGCAAACTGAGTTCCTGTTCACCCCTTTGGGAATTGCGCAGACATATCCTACCTTCAAGAACAATTCAAGCTGCATCAAATAACAGATGTTTGCACTCTATTAACCAGGGGGTTAGCCTGTAATGGTATGTTACGTCTGTAACCATATCAATTTCAGAATAAATGAACTGAAAGTCTGAGAAACAGAAAAGTAGACATAAAACTATTTATTTATTTGAATTATTCATGTAGTTTGCATGCTGAATACCTTTGATACATAAGAAAGTGTTTTTAACAAATATACAGCTTCCTATGGTGTTATATGTGTTACATAAATTAAGCTTACTTTTTAAAATTGGTAATTATGACAAACATCACTAAAAGCATTTTGTGTGATCCTCCTCTTTTGCCATCAAAAGATTTAATTTTCTTTGTATGTGTGGCAAGTGCCAGCATCAAACAAATTAACTCAGCTATAACTTGAATGCTTAGCATTCTTCAAAAGCAGAAACAGCGTCAGTGTCATGGGACCAAACACCTGATTAAATATGGGTTTAATGCCATTCCACATATATGCATACAATGGAGTATGACTCTGTCTCTTCCTGTGAAGTGGCAAGAGCAATCTTACTGCAGCTGCCTCTGCATCCTTGCTAGTCAAATGATAACTTTGCTCTGATTTTGCAAAAGCTATGTCTCTACCGTGTACCTCTAAGAATACTTTAAGATTTCTGACATTGGTCAAACAGAAATTTGATAGGCTGCTTTTTTGCATCATTTGCCATAAAACATTTCCAGTCCTTTGGTGCTTAAGTCCTCAGGTCTTAGATTAATAATATTTTGCTGCGCCCAAAGAACTTTATAAGTTTTCTTTAGTTACAATATTGACTCTTGATGGGTTTTGCAGACCGTCTGAAACAATTTCTGTTACACCTTGAAAGTTATCTGGTATATGAGAAAGAACATGAAGTTGGAAATTGCCATCGTGTTTGCAGCTGGTTGTTTTTTGATGTCAGTACATTGAAGCAAGCTTTAAAATAATGTAAAACCTTTGATTTCTCAGTTTTTGCAGCCATATTATAAGGTGTTGCATTCAAAGAAGGAAAGTGGACTATGGATAGAATAGGATAACCAGTAGTTCTATATTATGCTCTATGGAAGATTTATACAGAGTAAACAAGTTTATAAGGTTGCCCCATTTCATGATCCATTGAAAACACTGAAATTGAAAACACTTGCCTCTGACTGTGTAATCAAAAAGGATGTCATGACAATGCCCTTACTCATTTATTATGACGAGTTACATATGTTACATCCTTTAATAAGCCCTCTTATCTTAGAAACTCAGTGAATCATTGAAGTGAAAGGGTCTAATTTGCCTCTGTTCATCCTGCATCTCATTGCTTTACCTGCTGTGATACATCTAGTTCATTTATCTGAAGGGAAAGAGTTACCTCGGTTTCAGCAGTTCAAAAGTACTAAGACTTTAAATTAGTTTTTGAATACTTGGGGAAAGATAATAAGTGCAGACACATTATTAGATGAAAATATGTTTGTTGCATGTATGGAAAGGCTACATTTTTAAAAGTTAATCAGCTAAGATATGATTCTTTATCACAGAAATATCAAGGTACATCAGTCCAGGTACTCATTGCTTTTAATGGCATTATAGTTTTCTTCCTTGTAAAGCTTAGTCTTTCGCCTACTTGCAGAGTATCACTTGAAACACATACTCAAAGAGCCAACTATTAGGAATTCATATCAGTTTCCGAATGTTCCAAGCCATGAATGGCAAAATTGGTAAGTTGATAATGGCTCATCAATTTTGAGTGGACAGGTGGTAAAATTGTACAATAGTAAATGATTTAAATATTGTGTGATGATTCTACTAGTTACAAGGAGGCATGTGATAATAATGATTACCACAGAAGCTGACAACGACAAACGTTTAACATGAGGATTAAATCGATGAGAATTAGTTTGGACCATTTCATTTATTGATCTGTCTTGTATAAATGTAAAACTATCTTTTCTATTTGTGGCTCTATATTTAGCATTATATGCACAGTATATTACGAAATGTGTCCAAAAGGTCATTGATAACATCTGTAACAACAGTCCATGGGCTTGATAATCAGAAATGAATATAATTTCTAGCGTTTTTGTACCAAAGACTTATAAGTACACATTAAGTGTCCTGATCTTAAACTTAATTAGGTGTGGTACTTGATTGTATCGATTCCTGATCTTTGCACCATTACTTACTTTTAATGACATCTTGCAGATATATAAGAAAGACAGACTAAGAAAATGTAAAATATCCACACGCTGCAATCCCTTTAATGTGTTTTACTTAAACAATATTAACAAAATTTGCTTCTCGGTAAAACTGGGAGTAGGGCTGTGTATTAGCTCCTATAAGACAATACATTTAAGATAGAAAAGCAAACTTGTTTTTTTCCTATTCATCAATTGAGTATATGTTTGTAAAATCTAATAAAACAGTTAAAGACCAAGTCATAGTAGTTGTTTAACTAAATGACGATAGCCACAATTATGGCTTTTAAATTATAATTAGGTTCATGTAACGCACATAACACCACAGTTAGCCTTATTAATGTTAAACAGCTTCCATATGTTGTAAAGGCATCCAGTATGCAGACTATAAGAATGTCAATTTATTAGATAATTTTAATGTCTTCTTTCTGTAGCTCAAACATTCAAATTCTTTTTTCTCAAATTGATATAGTAACATATGTTACCAGCTGTTACAGGCTAACGCCACGACTTACAGAGTGCAAACATTTTTTATTAAATGCATCTTGGTTACATAAGATGTAATATGTCTGCAGAATTCCAAAGGGGATTAGCATGGAGCAGGCCCTTACTCAGCTTGATGCCAAAATACTGTTTGATGATTTTACTTATCACGCTAACATATGTAAGGCTCTCTGATCTTTAAAACTTGGTGACAACTAGCAGATCTATAAGTCTTTATCATACGAGCCAGCTTAAAATCCCTAAACAATGTAAGATATCCAGCAGCTGCGAGTTTTTTTCACAATTTTAGCTCAAACTTTCAAACTACATTTCCTTTATTTGATATAGTGATGCATGTAACATCCTGTTTCAGACTAACGCCCCAACTTAGAGAGTGCAAACATCCCTTATTCGATGCAGCTTGAGTTTTACTTTAAGAAGGTATATGTCTGCAAAATTCCCTCGAGGGGATTAAAACATTTTAGGCATATCTTACGTAAAGACAATGAGCTTGCCCATTTATTATATCAGGTAACATATGTTACTGCCTCTGATATTAAAAATTTTGCAACAAACAAACAGATTTATGAGTCTTTTCATATAAGCAAATAAATCCCAAACAATGAAACATATTCATCAACTGCAAATATTTTTTATCTATTTCTACTTTAGTTTTAATACCAAACTTTTCACCTTAAAACTTGGTAGGGGTAGGGGTATTTAATTGCTTATTCCAGAAAATATATTTAAGATAGGGAAACAAACTTTAATTTTTCTGTTAGCTAATAGCATAAGCTAGTCAGACATGGTTAAAAACATTTTGCAAATCACACAGAGAGAAAGTGAATGTAAACGATGTTAGCCACACTTGCAAATTTTAATGGGTTATTTGATTTATGTAACGCATATGACACCTTAGGAAGCCGCTATTTTGTTCAAATGGCTGTCATACGTAGTTAAGATATCTAGTATGCAGACTATATGAATGATTTTTAAAAATAAATATTTTAATGTCTTTAATTTGTAGCCCAAACTTTCAATTTACTTTTTCTTAATTTGATAAAGTAATGTATGTTACAGGCTCTTTCCATCTTCACCAGCGAAGGTTTCGTCGTATCTACCTTTCGACAAACCCTTCGCCTCACGACCCTCAAAATTTATTATTAGCGCAGACTAATCGACCAATGAAAACGTCAGGAAGGATTTTTTCGATATTCCCTTCCTGCCAATCAGATTAAATGTAGCAGTTTATCGGCATATAATGTGCACCGAATGCCAAGACTCCATAAGTCCAGATAAGTAAAGATTTGGGTCGTATAATTATTCATTTTTCTTCTATAATTAAGTTCAAAATTATGTTATGGGTGCTCAAAATAACCATCTTAATGTGACAGTTCTTTTGAGCACCTTAAACGTATATTTTAGTTGTTAAATAAGAAAACTGAATGTAAATTAATTACGCCGTCTTATCTGGAGGCCTGCTGTTTATCGATTTTTTGCACCGCTTTGTGATTGATTATATTAATTGTTACTATTTTCGGTTTATGACGTATTCAATCGGAGAAAATCAAAGCTGTGAGGCCAAGGGTTAGATTAGACAATCGCAACCCTTGGTAGGACAAGATGGCTCTTTCAGACTAACGCCCCAACGCACAGAGTGCAAACATTTCTTAAAAGACTTGGCTTTCAATTCTCTACAAGATAGGATATGTCTGCAAAATTCCCTAGGGGGGGGGAGCAAACCCATTCTCAGCCATTCCTCTAATAGCTATCATTTTGTAATTTTTTTTTTCAACCAGACTCCTCCATGCATATGTTCAATGTGTCTATATTATATAGGCAAAGTATCAAATTGCTCCATTCAAAGCTGTGGTAGGAGTTGATCTGCCCATGAAGGCACCATCTATGCATATACAAAAGCCTTATTAGGGGAAAATTGTCTAAGTTCTCACAGCTGTCATTTTGTGAAAATTTATTTTTTCTGAACCAAACTCCTTCATGCATATGTTCAATGTGTCTACATTGTATAGGCAAAGTATCAAATTAATCAGTCAAAAGCTGTAGTAGGAGTTGATCGGCCCATGAAGGCACAATCGGCCCATAAAGGCACTATCCATGCATATATAAAAGCCATATAAGGGAATAATTGTCTATATTCTCATAGCTATCATTTTGTCAAAAATTATTTTTTCAACCAGACTCCTTCATGCATATATTCAATGGGGTGGCACTAAATACCACAAACCACCACAAACCACCGCAAACCACCGCAAACCACCACAAACCACCACAAACCACTACACAAACCACCACAAACCACCGCAAACCACCGCAAACCACCACAAACCACTACACAAACCACCACAAATCACACATAACTCATATAAAACAGCTGTTAATCAAATATTTAAACCCAAATTAAGTATGATTACAGTATTCTGGGGTAATAAAGCAGAGACCAAAATGAAACTATATTTTCTTCTGCCAGATCCTACCCCAAGCAATATTCCATATGTGATTTAAAAAACTACTTTTTGCACAAATAAAAAACTGGAAGTGCATTCAAATAAAATTCAAAAGTGTTTTTTATGTTAGCCCACCAAAATTTAATTTCAAAAAATAAAATACGTTTGTTTTATTTGTTTTACGATTTAATTCTTAAGATTCAGTTGGCCTTTTTGTACTTGTTCAATATGGTGAAACGAGACATGATTTAAAAAAAAATACACATGAGGCTTTGAATTAGCCCATGCCGCTCTCATGAGTTCTTCCCCTTATGGTTTCAAAGAATTTTTTTTTATTATGAGTCTATGGAAGCAAATGACCTCAGATATGGCCAATTTGGACCCAAGGGGGAGGGTTTACATAGGGGACCATTAAACATTGCTACATACTAAATATAGTGAGCTGTTGCTCCAATGTTTGTTAAAATAATTTTTCCCTATTATGTCTATGGGACTTCAAGCTAATGACCCCCAGGTTGTGGTTAATTTGGATCCCATGGGCATGGTTGGTAGGACTTATGTAGTGGACCACCAGACATTGCTATATTCTGATTATATAAGCTGTGAGCCTCATGGTTTCAGAGATCTTTAAGTTTTAGAAATTTTATGTCTATGGAGCTATTGATTCCCAAGGCATGGCCTGTTTGGATCCCAGGGGCTTGATTGGCTATATTTATTCTGACCAACTGAGCAACAGTGCTCCCCATTAATCTTGAAAAAGAAAAGACATGTAGTCATATTTCATTAAAACCTAAGTAGGTTATCCCACCACTATTTTTGCCCTTAAAATTGCCCTGAAAAAAAAAACCCAGCCTTACTGCATACACATGTCTGCAAGTGCACTTCAAAATATAGCAAGAAGTGGTTGTAGCACTTTCAGAGAAAAGCCAAAAGATTTCATAATCCTAAATCAAGTAGTTTCTGAGAAAACTGATGAAAAATGTCCATATGCGTTATTTAAGAGTGACAGAAGGAAAAATTGAAAACTTGAAAAAAGAAGTCAAAATGAGGATTAGCACCTTAATTTTCATTTACACAATACACTTTGCCTATCTGAAAGTGTATGTCACGGTGCATATTTTGACAGTACATATATTTCATCAATTAGTTTTATTGTTCAAAAATTCAATCTTTATGCAGTTATTAATGTGGTCCGATATCAGTTCAATATTTTCAAAGCAATGTTGATAGGGCGTAAACTATGGGACTTGTTTGAATCATATCTAGCCTAAATACGGTAATGTACATTACCGATATATACTATCACGTGCCAGGAGTGATTTTGGTCTATCGAAAAAACCTGTTTACATGGAGAGCGAAGAAACACGTTTCATTTTAAAATATTTTGTCATTTCAAATGCTCTAAACAATATTTCAATTATTATGAGCTATATTTCTGAACTTGGAAACTGGAAGAACTGCGGTGACTTTCTGGGTAAGTTTGTTTTATTGCTTGCTCAAAATTTCAACAAATAAATAAATATCGTGCGCTGGTCCATAAATTCTCATAATGACCGTCCCAATGGTTAAAACTCTTTGAAAAAGAACAATTTTCAGTATAATATGCAATGTATATCGAGCGATGCATGTATGAAATAATTTGCTACAGATTTAGTGAGCACTCTAAGGGTTGTTGTAATTCACACCGTGTATACAGATATCTTAGTTAAAGGACCAGGATGAGATACAATCGTATGTTAAGATTTCATGATATGGACTAGTTTACCAACTGGTGGTTGGTATCAGAAATAAGTGTGAGACCATGCAAAATGCGCAAAATGCGTGTGCTTTGGTGTTTTGACAGAAAAATGTCGTTGCTCTGTTAAGCATTGTAGGGACAGGAAAATGTATGTATGGTGAATTATTCAAGTTGGACAAGCTATGGTGCATGGCGAATTGAAGATGCAGCTATACTTAACAGAATATCTACCAATGGAAGTATTGTTCTGATTTATACTCTAATACATGTGTAATAAGCACAGACTTATCATGGACCTAGGTGTTTATAGTGTTCCTGAACTTTGAGTGTGATATAGTGATCCACAACATAAGTGCATAAACACTTGTATAAAGTTGATTGTGGTAAGACATTGTGGTCTCCAACATAAGTGCATAAACACTTGTATAAAGTTGATTGTGGTGAGACATTGTGGTCTCCAACATAAGTGCATAAACACTTGTATAAAGTTGATTGTGGTGAGACATTGTGATCTCCAACATAAGTGCATAAACACTTGTATAAAGTTGATTGTGGGAGACATTGTGATCCACAACATAAGTGCATAAACACTTGTATAAAGTTGATTGTGGGAGACATTGTGATCCACAACATAAGTGCATAAACACTTGTATAAAGTTGATTGTGGTGAGACATTGTGATCCACAACATAAGTGCATAAACACTTGTATAAAGTTGATTGTGGTAAGACATTGTGGTCTCCAACATAAATGCATAAACACTGGTTTACGTTTGATAGTAGTGAGATATCGTGTAAGATCTTAATCTGTATAAATGATTTATTTTTATACATTTGTTTACTTGTTCTGGAGTTAAATGGTAGTCATCAACATTCCCCTTGGTCCATCTGTGACAGTGTACACAAAATTTCATAATCGTAAATCAAATAGTTGCTGAGAAAACTCTGACGAAAATACGTCCATATGTTATGTAGGAGTAACAGAAGGAAAAATTGAAAAAGGCAAAATGAGCTTTAGCAAAGAATCAAATTGTTCCATCAAAAGCTGTAGTAGGAGTTGATCAGCCCATGAAGGCACCATCTATGCATATACAAAAGCCCTATTAGGGAAAAATTGTCTAAGTTCTCACAGCTGTCATTTTGTCAGAAATTATTTTTTGTGAACCACACTCCTTCATGCATATGTTCAACATGTCTACATTGTACAGGCAAAGTATCAAATTGTTCCATCAAAAGCTGTAGTAGGAGTTGATCATCTATGCATATACAAAAGCCTTATTAGGGAAAAATTGTAAGTTCTCACAGCTGTCATTTTGTCAAAAATTATTTTTTCTGAGCCAAACTCCTTCATGCATATGTTTAATGCATCTACATTGTATCAGTCTGGCTTTTTATGGCTAGCCATTACTTTTAAATGTTACAGTTATCCATCATCTATGTAGTTTATATAAGTTACGGTTTATCATAACCTCCCTCAAATAGTTTACACCAGAGGGCACTACAGTTAGGGAGCAATCATTTTATGTCTAATATTAGAAAGTTAAGGTTAGCCATATCCTTTCTAGGGTAATGGTTTGCCATCACATTCGGAATTCTTGGAATGTGGCCTTTCTCTGTAAGGGGAATGATTTTATGCAAAAGATTCATTTTCAATGTTAATACTGAATAAGAAATAAATAGATATTTATAAATAGCATAACATTAACTATCTGAATCAATTTTATCACTGAATTTGGCTAATTATTTGTTGCTTGGGCTATTTTCTAAGCAGAACTTAATAGACAAAATTCTGAAATAAAAGGGAGCCCTTTTAGGTTAAAGTAAGGACCCTAAAATGACCTTTGAGAATGAGATCATGTTCATGTAGAAAAGGGTGCCTACTGCCTATATAACAATATTACAATGGTAGATTTGGGACAAATTAGAAAAGAATGGTGTATTATGTGGTATCATGCATTCCACATGCGCTCACATGCAGATAGTGTTAAAAGTTGAAGTAGAGGAAAATAATCCTAATGACTCCATTGCAACGAGAGTAATCATATACTCAGTAATAGGCCCAAAGCTAGCGGGAATTTCATTAGACTTACATGTATATGAAGCCATTACAAGACCTGCTGACCGACACCGTCCAGCTCAATAGATTGTGTAAGCTAAATGTGAACACTCTGATCAGACTGAGCTAACGGAGATAAGAACCAGTATAGGGCGTGGCGTTACAGTGACCCATTAGCCGCATAATGATTGTTCCGATATTAGATTCTAATCAAAGTTGGCCACTTTTGCAAAAAAAAAAAAAAACTTCTGTAATGTAAACATGGTAACATCCTAAGACCCCTTCTCACTGTACCGATCTAAGGGACCTGTTCATCCCTGTTTGGTGATCTGAGACGAACCCTGTGACAATCATGACGTGGACAACATTGGAGACCCGGGATGTACCATGTTGAACCAACTGTCCCCAGTTGTTTTAAAATGAAAAAACCCCAACTGAAAGTCACCGGGAAGGCTGTCAATTATCGTGGTAAATAACCATCTACCGACACTGGCCAGACTGTGCTTCGCACAGACTCATCTGAGTTTTGATTTACTGCTCATTTTTGTATAATATCTAGCTCAGCTACAGAGACTGGCTAGAATATTGGAATTTAACATGAAGCAAGTTTAAATTTTATGCTCTACAGGAATCTAATTAAGAAGTTGTTGATCAGACTGCATATCCCATAGATACAGGGTACAAAAGTTCCCATAAATTGTTAATGCTATAATGGACAAAATGTTTGAATCACAACAGGTATGTTTATTGCTTTACCGGGGTGAGAATGAAACTTATTTTTTTATGAAAAATGTGTTCGGGTTCATTACGGTATAACAACTGTCCTTCATCGGGATGTACCATGGCTACATCGGCATAATGAGAACGAGTCTTAAGCAAAATAAAAACTGAACACATACTGGTAAAGCTCTGAAGAAATCTGCCATTTATGGAAAAAGTAAATGCTTTAGGAAGATAAATAAATAATAAAAAAAATAAGAGAAAATATGGTTAAAAAATAGTGAGGATGATCAGGAAATCTCACAATCACAAACTGCAGACAAACCCATGACACCGTGAGGAAGAGCCACACAGCAATCACGAGACACTAGGAAGACAAACTAAGCTTAGCAACCAGCTCTCTCTTCCTATCAAGATGATTGAAAACTAGAATGGACGTGAAGTAACGTACAGCAAAGCATAGAACAATAACAGACTCCCACAATGGGAGTAGCAATTAACAACAAATCAACAAAAACAGAACCACCGCCTCAGAACAGACAGCAGCTTAAGCCACCGGAGGTCTTAAATACATTTTACTGGTACCAAATCTTTGCCCTAGATTCTGCTGTTGTGGAAGTACAAAAACTGTTCAGCTCGCATGGAGACCATCTAACTATTGCAATGTATCATCATGGATAAACACTAAAATCAAAAAATTAATACACTATGATGAAACAAAGAAAAGGACTCACAGATAGCCAGAGCTAAAGAAACCCTCAAGTTGAGCACTGACAGTATGTGTTTAGGTAGACAGTTCTTATGATCTTATAACCAATCGATTTAAGTCTTCTGATGGTCGATTGCGAGATCCCAGCTGATTCCCAACACTACAGTATTTCTATACTGAGCAAAATACATTGTCCCTAATAATAGGCTAATATGTACCTAAATAGCACAGGTCTTAGAACAATAATATGCATTAGTATTGCTTGGCAGACATCAGGCAGCCATTTATCATTAAGTGATTTTTTTGTTCCATAATTCATGGCAGAAAAATCAATCAGCTACTGAAAATGTATCAAACAGTGAGAAACATGCAACGCGCATGTGCAACGACATTAATTTTCATTTTATTAAAACAGTATGAACAGTGCCGTTTAACTCAGTTACAGAAATTAAAGGGCAAACTTTTTTTTTTCTTTTTGAAATTGTCTCTCTCGCAATTAAAATTCTTTACACCTCTGAATTTTCTGCACTAAATTCAAATGGAACAGTTCTTTTTTTTCTAAACTATAATAGTTAAAACAGGAAAGTTTGAGTGCAAGGCCTAAAATAATTATCTGTTTCAGGTTTCGAAGGTGGTTAATTATTCTTGAAACCACTGTCATAGATTTCATACTCCTAAACTGAAGGCGTCTGTCAATTTTGATTTTTGAACAAAATGGTTGACAGAAAATGGGTCAATGCGGCGGCTCTGTTTATGAAGTTTCCTACCCGTGACCACAAACACAAACCCAGATCTTGGAACTTACAGTCTGAGTTGAGTCTGGTAAAATTGTGTGTTGGTAACTAACTTTGTATATTGTTTGGGTCATTTTACGTGACCTATCGCATATAAGTAGTCATCCCTTAAAATGCATTTGCAGTCATCCAGTGAGACCTTACCCCCTAAATTTCGGCCTGTGTGTAGATCCAAGTCTCTATGTTTTGTATGGAAGCAGCAAAGGTCCAGAAGAGATTGAATATTGCGCAGGATAGACTAAGCCTTCCCTGTTCGCATACCCGCATATAAGGCTTGAAGACGCTATATTGCCCCCCCCCTCCCACACACGAGAAAACCTGACTTTGTTGCATGCGAGTAACAAATGTGAATACCAGCCTGCGCATTCTGATCACATACCCAGAGGACAGCCTTTCTCGCGTTGCGGCCCAATATTATAATGCATCAATTTGCATAAATTCACCCCTTAAAAATACAAACACAGCCAACAAGTTAGATCAGACCCTTAAATTTCGACCCGCGTGTTAATCCAATTCCCTATGGTTTGTATGCAAGCAGCCAATATGCGAAATAAAATGCACATTTGCGCAACTTTGCCTGAGCCTTCAACGCTCGCATACCCGTATAAAGCTAACAAAAAGTAAGTGAGTATGATCAGAAAATACCACAATCACAAACCGCAGACAAACCCATGGCACCGCGAGGAAGAGCCACACAACAATCACGAGACACCAGGAAGACAAACCAAGCAAAGCAACTAGCTCCATCAAGATGATTGCAAAACTAGAATGGATATAAAGTAACATACAACAAAACATACAACAGTTAAGGCTCCCACAACGGGAGTAACAACAACAACAATGATCATGTATGATTCTTAAAAAAACGTACACAAGTTGCAAGATAAGAAGTTAAAAGACCAGAGTGCTATTTTATACTATAAAATCACAGATTGGAAACTTGTGGTTTTAGGCGTTTTTTTCAACTGGCAAGACACTCAGAAGGTTTCCCTTTTAGAGCCTTGCCTCTGTTTATAAAGTTTCCTAACCAGGAGTGGTAACGATTTGAATTTCACAGCCTTGGACATTATTTAAGTGATACCGGGCCAGTGTGCCTGCTTTTGTACAGTTTTGCTTTTGTGGTTACTCAACAGACACTTATATTATAGACCAGTCCAATGTCATTGTTTTCATCTGGGCTTATTAACCACTTGATTTAAAAATAGATGAGAATTGTTGTAAACAAACACTGGTGAGTTTACCCTGATGTTGGGCGTGCAGGTAGTCTCAGTTTACTGTTATATTGAACCTACCACAGATTACTGCATATGCGCGTGGCAGTGAATAGTCGCACTTTACCTATTTATAAGAAAAATAGAATTGCCTCATTACTATGCATCTTTGAAACTACTTTTTTTTGTAACAATTTTGACCACATGACTTTTTATTGAGGTGGGCAAAAAACCTTCCACTCAATGCAATGTCTATTGAGCTGAGCCAACATTTACGTATGAAAAAAGCATCTTAAACTATACTTTAGCTCTATGTTTTGATTTGGATATGTAGAATAAGAATCAGACATTGATTTACAATCTTATTTTTACTAAAAAAAATAATTAATTTTAGTTGATTTTGATGGGACCCTGCTCTGGTGTTTTGGTCCGATGACGCCCGTTTCAATCTCCGATATTTTTGTTAAATGTTGATAAAATATGTGAAACTAGAGGACCTGAAGGTCCTGAGGCACTCACCTGACCTCCTTAATAATGTTAAAATAGGTCAAGGTCAACTACAGCTTATAATGGAACAAATTTTGTTTTTACCTTTTTACCATATACATTTTGGTCAAGTGACCTAAACAATCTAATGAATAATCCATCAAACAGCCCAGTGATTTCTGAGAAAAAGATGTTTAGATAGGTATGTGGCAGTCCAAATGAGTGGCCTTGGATAATAGGTCACAGGTCAGCTTGACATTTGGTACTTAATAAACCATTGTCTCATTAGGTTGAACTATACTGAGGGACTTTAAAACGCACCATTTTACATTCTCTGTTTCTTCCACATGATTGATTTGAGGATGTTTTCTGTATCATTTTTTATCCTCTTGCAAAATGGACCATTTTTTGCCATTATTTCGATTTGCTCATGCTGTTTATTCTGACGTTAAATCGACGTAAGTGTTTTTCAACAATTGTCGTCTGACAAATGTGAATTTGATTCAATTTGTAAATAAACACTTTTAGGTGGAAGCCAGATGTCTTAACAAATGGAAAAAACACAAAAGTTTTCAGAAATAATCGTTTTATTACACTCCCACTCGCAGACTTTCTTTGCTAAGACGTCAGTCTTAAATTTTCAAACATCAATAACAGATGGGTGACGTCCGTGCATGTCGCGATCCTTTTGTCTTTTATGCAACTGATTTAGGAGTATTTGTTGGCAACAGAAAGATTTTGATTATTCCTGATCCTTGGGATATAAACGGCCAATTCTGTCAAATATCAATGACGTCGTGTAGACGTAATGAATGTTGCCAGAGGCCTAAAACTTCATGATTTGACATTGTCTTTCTTTTTGCTTTCAAGAGCAAACAACGGTTCGAAAACTTTTTTTCGTTCATAACGGAAGGTATGGGCACTCTGTGACCTTTTTGAATTTGAGCTGTCTCAGAATTATCGCGACGTAACGGCAATCATAAGCCACAGCGTTTCGATTTTCTTATTGAATGCAAGCTAAATGGCGGAACTTGTCAATTTTATTTTTCACATAATAAAAATATCCAATTTTCGAGATATATTAGCATTTAAGCAGGTGGTGGGTATTTAAAGTCCTTCAGTATATTATGAATTTGGCTCAGTTATAGAAAATGAACATTTTAAGATTTTCTCCATATAAATGCCTTAGGAATCAAATTTGACCTTGCCATAAAGTAGGTCAAGGTCAATCTAGATTCATCATTTGTGCTAACCTGGTAGTGCCCACATCCCCAATCCTACATAATAAGTCCAAAAGCCAATGGCCTTTTGGTTCCAGAGAAGAAGAGATTTAAAGTTTTTACCATATATGACCATGTTAGTCTTGTGACCATAACAATTTGTATAAGTTTTGGCTAACCAATCAAAAGGAGTTGTCATATAAAATTTGGTTTCAATTGGCCGAGAATTGTCTGAGAAAACTATGTTTTAATATGTTGATGGGACTCAAAGGTAAGCAACCTTTGCTGAAAGGTCAAAGATCAACCTTGAACTTTGAAACTTATCTATAGACACTAGATTGAACATATCAAGTGAGAATAATGATTTTGGCTTCCACAGTATTCAAAAAACCAACTTTTCAAAAACTGTTCCATTCAAATGCATTAGGAAGCAAACTTGACCTTGACGTTAAGAAGGTCAAGGTCACCCTAGGATCATCATTTGAACAAACTTGGTAGGCCCCACATCCCCAATACTACATACCAAGTCTCAAGGTAACTGGCCTTCTGGTTCTGGAGAAGAAGATTTTAAAAGGTTTTTACCATATATGGGTGTGGCGGCCATCTTTGTCATGTGACCAAAATATTTTGTATAAATTTTGGCTGACTTATCATAAGGAGTCTTCACATGAAATTTGGCTTCGATTGGACCAATGGTTTGTGAGAAAACTATGTTTTAATATATTGATGGGACCACAATATGAGCGACCTTGGCTGAAAGGGCAAAGGTCAACCTTGACCTTTGAAACTTATTTATAGCCATTGTCTCATTAGTTTCAACATATCAAGTAAGAATAAAAACTTTGGCTTTAACAGTATTCAAAAAATCAACTTTTCAAAAAAAATCCCATTTAAATCTATTAGGAAGCATATATGACCTTGACGTTAAGTAGATCAAGGTCAACCTAGGATCATTATTTAAACAAACTTGGTAGGCCCCACATCCTCGATGCTACATACCAAGTCCCAAGGTCATCGGCCTTCTGGTTCTGGAGAAGAAGATTTTTAAAGGGTTTTTACCATATATGGGCATGGCGGCCATCTTGGTCATGTGACCAGGAACATTTGAACAAACTTTAGTTCCCCCATCCTAAGGAGTCTCCATATGAAATTTGAGTTCAATTGGCCTAGTGGTTTCAGGGGAGAAGATGTTTGAAAATGTTGACGGACGACGGACAACGGACGCCTGAGTCACTGGTATACTAATAGCTCACCTCGGAGCCTTCGGCTCAGGTGAGCTAAAAACACATCATTTGATACTCTATGATCAAACTATGGGAACCAGTCATTGGAATTATTATTTATGAAATAGTAGTAATCGACAGTATTGCAAACCAGAGTACATTTACCAGCTTTCGGATAAATACTGTAGTGTTCCGGATGATATTGATTTGTGACGTAGTGTTTGGACTCGTCTATAGTTACCAGTCTCCATTTAAGAGCCACACAAGCCACTTTACTCCGGGCCAGTCGAGCCTCCATTCCAAATGGTCGGAAAATTTCCTTTTCTGAATGAGAGAATCAATCAAACACATAACCCTTCGATCTGAAGACAGACAAGCAATCCATTTGGACACATAGGCCTTAATCATCGCGAGGGGGTATTGCAGAATTTAAAGAAAGGCATCAAAAGTTGTGTGTTTGGGAAGGGGATGATGTCTCCTCTTGACGGTAGTTAATAATATGAGACCAGCTGTCAATGATGAGTCAGTTCATTATTCGGTATATATCTGCTTCAAAGTTAATAATATGCGACCAGCTGTCAATGATGAGTCCGTTTGTTATTCGGTATATATCTGCTTCAAAGTTAATAATATGAGACCAGCTGTCAATGATGAGTCCGTTCGTGATTCGGTATATATCTGCTTCAAAGTTAATAATATGAGACCAGCTGTCAATGATGAGTCGGTTTGTTATTCGGTATATATCTGCTTCAAAGTTAATAATATGAGACCAGTTGTCAATGATGAGTCAGTTTGTTATTCGGTATATATCTGCTTCAAAGTTAATAATATGAGACCAGCTGTCAATGATGAGTCGGTTTGTTATTTGGTATATATCTGCTTCAAAGTTAATAATATGAGACCAGCTGTCAATGATGAGTTGGTTTGTTATTCGGTATATATCTGCTTTAAAATTAATAATATGAGACCAGCTGTCACTGATGAGTCCGTTCGTTATTCGGTATATATCTGCTTCAAAGTTAATAATATGAGACCAGCTGACAATGATGAGTCTGTTCGTTATTCGGTATATATCTGCTTCAAAGTTAATAATATGAGACCAGCTGACAATGATGAGTCTGTTCGTTATTCGGTATATATCTGCTTCAAAGTTAATAATATGAGACCAGCTGTCACTGATGAGTCGGTTTGTTATTCGGTATATATCTGCTTCAAAGTTAATAATATGAGACCAGCTGACACTGATGAGTCTGTTCGTTATTCGGTATATATCTGCTTCAAAGTTAATAATATGAGACCAGCTGTCACTGATGAGTCCGTTCGTTATTCGGTATATATCTGCTTCAAAGTTAATAATATGAGACCAGCTGTCAATGATGAGTCGGTTTGTTATTCGGTATATATCTGCTTCAAAGTTAATAATATGAGACCAGCTGTCACTGATGAGTCCGTTCGTTATTCGGTATATATCTGCTTCAAAGTTAATAATATGAGACCAGCTGTCAATGATGAGTCGGTTTGTTATTCGGTATATATCTGCTTCAAAGTTAATAATATGAGACCAGCTGTCAATGATGAGTCGGTTTGTTATTCGGTATATATCTGCTTCAAAGTTAATAATATGAGACCAGCTGTCACTGATGAGTCGGTTCGTTATTCGGTATATATCTGCTTCAAAGTTAATAATATGAGACCAGCTGTCACTGATGAGTCGGTTCGTTATTCGGTATATATCTGCTTCAAAGTTAATAATATGAGACCAGTTGTCAATGATGAGTCAGTTCATTATTCGGTATATATCTGCTTCAAAGTTAATAATATGAGACCAGCTGTCAATGATGGGTCGGTTTGTTATTCGGTATATATCTGCTTCAAAGTTAATAATATGAGACCAGTTGTCAATGATGAGTCAGTTCATTATTCGGTATATATCTGCTTCAAAATTAATAATATGAGACCAGCTGTCACTGATGAGTCCGTTCGTTATTCGGTATATATCTGCTTCAAAGTTAATAATATGAGACCAGCTGTCAATGATGAGTCCGTTCGTTATTCGGTATATATCTGCTTCAAAGTTAATAATATGAGACCAGCTGACAATGATGAGTCGGTTTGTTATTCGGTATATATCTGCTTCAAAGTTAATAATATGAGACCAGCTGTCAATGATGAGTCGGTTTGTTATTTGGTATATATCTGCTTCAAAGTTAATAATATGAGACCAGTTGTCAATGATGAGTCAGTTCATTATTCGGTATATATCTGCTTCAAAGTTAATAATATGAGACCAGCTGTCACTGATGAGTCGGTTTGTTATTCGGTATATATCTGCTTCAAAGTTAATAATATGAGACCAGCTGACAATGATGAGTCTGTTCGTTATTCGGTATATATCTGCTTCAAAGTTAATAATATGAGACCAGTTGTCACTGATGAGTCGGTTCATTATTCGGTATATATCTGCTTCAAAGTTAATAATATGAGACCAGCTGTCAATGATGAGTCGGTTTGTTATTCGGTATATATCTGCTTCAAAGTTAATAATAAGAGACCAGCTGTCACTGATGAGTCTGTTCGTTATTCGGTATATATCTGCTTCAAAGTTAATAATATGAGACCAGCTGTCACTGATGAGTCGGTTTGTTATTCGGTATATATCTGCTTCAAAGTTAATAATATGAGACCAGTTGTCAATGATGAGTCAGTTCATTATTCGGTATATATCTGCTTCAAAGTTAATAATATGAGACCAGCTGTCACTGATGAGTCGGTTTGTTATTCGGTATATATCTGCTTCAAAGTTAATAATATGAGACCAGCTGACAATGATGAGTCTGTTCGTTATTCGGTATATATCTGCTTCAAAGTTAATAATATGAGACCAGCTGTCACTGATGAGTCCGTTCATTATTCGGTCTATATCTGCTTCAAAATTAATAATATGAGACCAGCTGTCAATGATGAGTCGGTTTGTTATTCGGTATATATCTGCTTCAAAGTTAATAATAAGAGACCAGCTGTCACTGATGAGTCTGTTCGTTATTCGGTATATATCTGCTTCAAAGTTAATAATATGAGACCAGCTGTCACTGATGAGTCGGTTTGTTATTCGGTATATATCTGCTTCAAAGTTAATAATATGAGACCAGTTGTCAATGATGAGTCAGTTCATTATTCGGTATATATCTGCTTCAAAGTTAATAATATGAGACCAGCTGTCACTGATGAGTCGGTTTGTTATTCGGTATATATCTGCTTCAAAGTTAATAATATGAGACCAGCTGTCAATGATGAGTCGGTTTGTTATTCGGTATATATCTGCTTCAAAGTTAATAATATGAGACCAGCTGACAATGATGAGTCTGTTCGTTATTCGGTATATATCTGCTTCAAAGTTAATAATATGAGACCAGTTGTCAATGATGAGTCAGTTCATTATTCGGTATATATCTGCTTCAAAGTTAATAATATGAGACCAGCTGACAATGATGAGTCTGTTCGTTATTCGGTATATATCTGCTTCAAAGTTAATAATATGAGACCAGCTGTCACTGATGAGTCGGTTCGTTATTCGGTATATATCTGCTTCAAAGTTAATAATATGAGACCAGCTGTCAATGATGAGTCTGTTCGTTATTCGGTATATATCTGCTTCAAAGTTAATAATATGAGACCAGCTGTCACTGATGAGTCTGTTCGTTATTCGGTATATATCTGCTTCAAAGTTAATAATATGAGACCAGCTGTCAATGATGAGTCGGTTTGTTATTCGGTATATATCTGCTTCAAAGTTAATAATATGAGACCAGCTGTCAATGATGGGTCGGTTTGTTATTCGGTATATATCTGCTTCAAAGTTAATAATATGAGACCAGCTGTCAATGATGGGTCGGTTTGTTATTCGGTATATATCTGCTTCAAAGTTAATAATATGAGACCAGCTGTCAATGATGAGTCGGTTTGTTATTCGGTATATATCTGCTTCAAAGTTAATAATATGAGACCAGCTGTCACTGATGAGTCCGTTCGTTATTCGGTATATATCTGCTTCAAAGTTAATAATAAGAGACCAGCTGTCACTGATGAGTCAGTTCGTTATTCGGTATATATCTGCTTCAAAGTTAATAATATGAGACCAGCTGTCAATGATGAGTCCGTTTGTTATTCGGTATATATCTGCTTCAAAGTTCTATTTTTGCAAATTTTTCATATCTAAGAACCTATAAAACAATTTTTCAAACTAAAAACTAGTGAATTAATATATAAAATGCCTCTTGTTGGCGTTTGGCGGCTCTTGTCACTTCTTGTCAGTAATTAGGGTGACCCAATTAAAGATATAAAACATGTCTAAAGTAATCTTCATTCTGTCACCTGGATCATGCCTTTGTGGTTCGACTTGGGGGTGCTGGAGGTAAAAATCTTGAGAATTGGAATTTGAGATGACACCCCATCGACTGCGCTTTCTAGTTTAGGTTGATTTCTGACAACTTTCGGCTAAAATTGTCGAAAATAGCTAAAAAGGGTATCTTGGTCTCTTGCTGATGTTCATAAAGACCTATAAACTTACAATAAATATAACAATACAGTCTTAAAGGTATATATATTGAACCATTGCTTTTTGAAGAAAAATCACAGATATGCAGAGAAAAAATAGAGATACAGTTTATTCCCCAATAAAAATCACTAAGGATTCTATTCTTGATAATTTGTGTTTGTAAATTCCAACTGATTTGAAACAATACACATGAAATACATCCATCATACCTCTTAAGATCCATGCAAGTTTAATATTAAAAAGCTTTTCATATACAGAATAGTGGCACATTATAACCTTATACAGTGTCTACAGTAAAGAACCACATTCCCCGGGCACATTCCCCAGTAAAGGATCACCTGAAAATAGTCCAGTCACAAGGTGAAAATGGTTTAAGTACCACATAAAAAGATAGTGACCTAAAGTTTCACCCCTAAAGAACACATTCAAGAAGTTTAGGTTATTCTTATAGAGTTTGGTTCAAATTTTATAATTGCTTATTTTAGCTACCATATTCGTATATATTTATAAGTTCTGACACCAGAAGTATATTTTTGTTCAAGGTTCAATACAATCTGCTTTATTTGCTTTCAGGTAGTAGCAAACTTTTATTTGATGAGTAAACTGTATGTTAGGATGCATACTTTCATTCTCTGTCACCACTTACTCAGTTTAAGTCATCATAAGACACATCCCAAAATAAGTGATTCTTTACTGGCAACTGTACAATTTCCAATATAATGCTGTCATCTGTAAAATTTCCTGGCAAATGGAAGTCATTTTTTTATATGGAGTTCTGATATCATAGGGCATGTCCATGACAAAGGTTTGGAACCACCTTGTTTCTTTTCAACTGAATGACTATCAATGTTTTGAATTTTCAGCCAGCCAGAGAACAGTTTATCTTTTAATACCTAAACTGTGTCAAATACCTCTTTCCCAGCTTGTTTGTTTGATTTGATTCTTTACGTCCACTCAACAATCTTTCAGTTATGCGGGACGGGTCTTCCTGGGTTGAACCAGTACTAAGCTAGGATAAATGTGTCTTGCTCAAGGACCACAACGCAGTGACGCCGGTGAGGCTCGAACCCGCGGCCCTTCGGTCTCGAGTCAAGCACTCTACCACTGAGCCACTGCGCTCCCATAGTTTCCCGGCTTGTGACACCATAGCTGCTTGTGTGCTATTTTCATTGCCGCAGCAGTGTGTATATATTGGCTGACATTCTATTAATAGCTAGCTATTTATACCATACAATAATTGATAGTGGTCCTAATGAAGCCTAGTTTTGACCTCAGACATTTATGTTTTTCTGTGAATGATGAAACCTAAATAAGCTTAATAGACTGATCTTCATATAAAATCATAAAAAAACGTATTAATTTTGGTTTTACTGTAGTATTTTTCTGGGACCATGGTTACCCTAAGTCAATTTATGGGAATTCCAACATATTTGACATGGTTCCATTTGGCTCAAGGAGCCCATCTGGTATATTTCCAGATTTTAATTATCCTTATGTATTGATGAAGCCATGTACACAATTTAAATCCCCTGTGGCGAGCCTTTATGCTTTTATCCAACCACAAAGAAAACCCCATGAGAACTGGTTCATCGACTGAAGTGACCCCCTAATTGACTAACCTCTAATATTTTGAAATGTGAATATATCAGGGGTGTGAAAGAGCTTTGTTTGACAGATTTATGGTTAAACAAATAATTTTAGTCATTGAATGTGGTATGGGATATGTTAAAGCAGTGTATTTGATAGGGGTTCCCCAATGGGGTACCAAATCTATAAAAATGGAATAGTCATGTTTTTAAAGTGCAGTTCTGTTTGGCTCAAAAGATACATTGCAATTTTTTTCTATCATATGATCCTAATGCCTTTTTTGCATATCAGAATATAATTTAAGGTAAAATTAGATAACTAATTAGTCCTTATTTATGACTTTTAATCAGACCTCAGTTATTTGGAGTATTGACAAAAAGCAGCATACTGCTCTGACTCAGACATACAGGCTTCCCTCTGAATAATTTTTTAAGCATGCTTTTTTGTGGTCAGCTGATTTCTTTCAAAAAATAATTTCTGGAATACCATCAGAGTGATAAACAGTTTGGATCCAGATCAGGCCCTACGTCAGGTTTGATCATTCGCAAAGGCTATCAGCAGATGACACTAGTAGGCATAGAGTTAACCCTTCTCATTTTTGGTACAGGTAAACAAGTACTAACTTTGGCAAACAGTTTGAAGACCCAGATCAAATGCCATATGATAATCAGGATCTGCACTGTTTGCTTAGATAAAAACAATCTTCAGGGACATAAATACATGATTTTATAGTAAGTTTGACATGTGACCCTTAAAATATAAATGGACTTTTCCGTTTTTCTTGCATCAATATATATGGGATAATTCATTGGAATGAAAATGCATGCTTTGGGATTCTTTTACTATTTATAATGAAATTAGAGTAAAACCGGGGTTCATCGGACACTTTTTCGAGCTCGCTACTTCAAATTCGGATATCACCGGTTTCCGTCGCATTGGATGACCGCAATGGACAACGCATTCAAGTGTATTCAATATGTGGTCAAAGGGAGGCAAATCTAGCGTGTTTAAGCCCATGTAGATAGAGTAATAAGCCTTCTAAGAGCGCAGGGTATTAAAGGGGTGGATCGGACAGCCATCGGGGTTCATCGGACAGGCCTTGGGGATCATCGGACAGGTCATATTTAGGGGGGAAACACCACAATACAGATGATACAAAACATCATACTGTTGTATTAAATACTGAAAACAACAATTTAAACCGTCAGGTATTCCAAACAATCATTTTCTCCATATGCGAAGGCTAGATTACATCACAGTTTGGACCCAACGTAACCACTCATAATCGGCTGAAATGACAGTTTCACACAATGTTGGGTCAACACAAATATATTTGTTTAAAGCTCATTTAATGCTGTGGCATTAGAACTAATCAGCCCTGGTAAAAGTAGCTGATTAACACTCATTAATTTAGAGTGATAAGTGTCCTTTGAAGACCGCATAACTTAATTATCATTTAATAACTTAATTATAAATTTTCACGCTTATTGGGACGTTTTGTACCGTAATTAGAAGTTTGCAGCACGTCTGAATTCGAAAATGGTTTGAGTCGTTGAAGTGAAAGTTTACTCTATAAAGCAAGTGAGTATGACCAGGAATTACCACAATCACACACTGCAGACTAACCCCCCGACTAACCCACGGCACCGCGAGGATGAGCAACAGAACACTAACAGTCATAAAGCACCAGGAAGACAATTAAAGTAAAGCAACCAGCTTTCTCTCCCCCATCAAGCTGATTACAAAACTAGGGTGACACAAAGAAATGGATTTAAAAAACAAGCCTCAAACACAGATCCCCCCCCCCCACAAACAATGGGGCAACAATAAACAATGAATCAACAACAGAACCACTTCCTTAGAACAGACAGCAGCCAAAGCCACCAGAGGGGTGGGGGGGGGGGGGGGGGGGGTTAATGCAGTTTAATGGTAAAACCATATTCTTGCTAAAACAAATGCTTGTGTATGTTGACATTTTAAAGAACTGACGGTTAACCAGTTCAGCGAGATACAGGCCTACCTCGCTAGGGTATATTGTGAGGATACTGGCTATGGCAAAAATAGTTATGTTCAAATCTGTGTATCTTTGTCTTTCTACGCACATAAATTAATAGCAATCATGTATGATGCTGTGGCTTTATTCTTGAAATACAAACATATAGTTGGGTGTTCTTTTTTTGAGCTAATGCTTCAGTACGTCCCAGTCAATAATTTTTCACTCTTATCAGGACGTTTTTCTGCCTTCCTGGGTTGAACCAGTACCAAACTGCCACTGAGCCACTGTTGCGCTTAGAGAGAGAGAGAGAGAGAGAGAGAGAGAGAGAGAGAGAGAGAGAGAGAGAGATATGATAGCATTTTTTAAAGACAGATATATAGCACTTTTTTTATCAAGACAAGTCGGCTGGTGACACTAGCTGTTACTATCATGTTTTGTCGCAATATGCCTTTGTAATTATTCAAAGACAACAAATATCAATACTTGTATATTAAAGAACAGTAGTAAAACATGTGTATCCTGTAGTTTGGAAAAAGAGACAGATAGGGGGCTTATAACCTCAGGGTTGAGTTGAACTTTACTGTCCGATGAACCCCTCCGTAAAAAATCGTCGATGATAACTTGGGGGGTTCATCGGACAGCTCTTTCGCACTATTTATCTGAACAATTGAAGGATATAAATGAATAAAACAAACACATCCATCTTCATTGAATATTTATTTCTTGTAAAAAATCAATTCCAGCCACAAATTTAGTGTAAAAACCCCTTGGACAGGATGTCAAAGTAGACCGGTGACGATTCTCGATGTTTTATCTTGGCGCCATTTTGTAAAAATCCCTTTAAAACAAGGCGTGTTTTTTCGGAGCTAGCTTTTATCCAATGAGATCACGGCGTTATGACAAGTGATATGCAAATTTTTAGTGCAGTATCAGACAGAAGATTGGTAGCAAAAACAAATGGATAACTTCTTTCTGTACAAGTGTCTGTCGGAAGAGCTGTAAAGCTGACGTAAAACGACCTGTCCGATGAACCCTGCCGTCCGATGAACCCCGGTTTTACTCTAGGTGAACTCAATTTATACTCCAATATTTCACTGTTATCAAAGCTGCTATTTTTGTTGGGGGCGCTAGGATTTGTTTTTTTGCGGGAGAAGGTATCTCATTACATTTTAGCACTTATAACTGGCTGACTGTATCAGTGTATGGTTATTTAAACTTCAACATAGGTCAGTTTTAAAGCTCAGCCACAAGCCAGTTACTGATTCAACCATTTTCACTCTATTGTGTTTTCAATATTACCTCTATCTTTCTTGTTTCTTTTACTGTCAACCATTATTTTTCAACATTGATATTTCTTGTAAAACTTGCAAAAGTATTTTCCAGTGATTACTTTCGGTTTCATAATTGAGATATATACAAGAAAGAGCACTCATCCTGGCAAACATTGCTTATAGCTGCAACTGCAAGACTGAGGATCGGAAACTTGACGTCTGTCTGTCAGACAGTCTGTCTATCTGTCTGTCTATCTATTTATCTACACATCCTTAAATCCATCAATCCCGAGGAACCAGAACCAGATAAAATCCAGGTCACTGGTAAAACTGAAGACGGGCCCCAGGGGTTTTGGGGATCTGGGGAGAATGGCTATTTATTTTCAGGGAGCTGGGAAGCACTGGTAATTATTTTCAGGGATTTGCGGAGCAAGCTCATAGTTTTGGGGATTAAGGGAGCCCTGCAAAAATGTAAAAAAAATCACACTTTAAAAGAAAAGCCTTCATTTCGTTTGATTTTTTTATAAAAATCTTTTGCTTCTCGGGGAAGCCCCCAGACCCCAAGGAAAATATAAATGTCTTTATTTTCGTGCTAACATGCTGATCTGGATTGGTATTGGTGACTTATATGGCGAATAATTTTTTACTATTCTGGAAAATTATCCTTAAAATTGTTGATTTTAGGTTGTTAATAACGTTTTTTGGAGTCCTCAGGATGCGCCAGATTACATCATTTTAATAAAAAAAATTCAGGGGGAGCATGCCCCCAGACCCCCCACCCCCTAGCACGAATCTGAATCCATCTATATTCTATCTATATTGATACGTTGCTCCGTCGCAGTCGGTTTGACTTCTAGCTAAGTTGTTACGCATAAAAGATGAAATAAAAGAGAATCAAGACAGCTAGAAAAAATATATAATAATACACAAGATATACAAATGTAGAATAAAAATGAGGAGAAAAGAAAAAAAATATGTGTCAATCTATAAATACATAAAAGAGTAGAAGGAAGAAAGTTTCCCCAGTGGCATTTGACATGCCAGGTAGAGACCAAACTGCCTTCCTTGGAGGTACCAGGGCCCATACGTCCCCGACAGCATAGCTCCCCACCTTAGCAAGCTACTCAACCACTGGGCCCTTACCTAGATTTAGAATGAGAGGGTGGTTAGCCCCTCTTTGAAGAATCCGCATCATTACAGGGCTATCTATGCGCCTGGTATGTAATATTTGATGTAAAAAGGAATAGCCTCCATTTTTTTTTTTACATTTCTTTGGCTTCGCGGAGCTATTCCCCCCAGACCCCCCCCCTTGTAAAATGTGAATGTATCTATTTTTGTCCAGATGCGCACCATCTGGATTGATCTTGGAGAAAAATATGGCACAAAATTTGGCTTGTTAATCTATTATCCTATAGATTGTTGATTTTTAGGTTGATAATATAACATACTTTGGAACACTCAGAATGCACCAGATCGCACCATTTTTATTATTTTTTCCGGGGGAGCAAGCCCCCCGACACCCCGAGCACAAGTGTGAATCAACATCATAACATGACTAACTACGCGCCTGGTATGCACTTCTCTATCTAGATAATTAGATGGGGTTTTTTTTATTAAAATTTTGATGAATGTTGATCAGATATATTCTTACTTGTTAAAACTGTGATAGGGTCTAATAACAATTACAAAAACACTTGCTATGGTTACAAAAATAAATGCTTTCACTTTGTCTAAGGAAATCTAGTTTCATCTATTGAAAAAACATCCCCTCCCCCACCAGATAACCAAATGGTCTAGCTGCCCCTAATAAAAAAATCAAATCTAGAGAGCGTTCCTCCACACCTACTCTACCAGGTACAGCAACATAATTTTAAGGATGGCCTCATACTTTTAGCTATATATCATGTATTTCATTAAAATGATTATATACTGAACAGCAAAAGAAACGCATATATTGCACATTTGGTATATTAAAAATAGGTGTTAAATACTGATCTAATGATATGAAAGGTATCAAGGATGTATGGAACATGCGTATAATCAAATGCATTGCAAAAAGATAGCTCGTTTGAGTAATGCTAATAAAGGGGGATAACTCTGGGCGTAATGAAATAACTAATAATCATTGCGAACTTTGAGATATTGTATACCTAAGACCACAGAACGGATTTTAATCAAAATCACTCTGCGTCATAATTAGGACATACAGACTATTTTTGAAGGTTAAATTGTCTGGGATTCTTCAAAGTGGACCAATGTGATAGAGTTACATTATCGGACAATTAGCCGGAAGTGTGTATAAAACAGGCAAGTAAGTGTCCAAACAATTGTTTTAAACGGTTTAGTAGGACAGTACCTTACTTGATAGCAAGCATACTGTACCAGATTTCCTTACATCCTAGAGATTCTGGTGGTTTTCAAGAGCAATTAAAAAAATTGAAAAATAAAGATTTTTGGATTTGCAGTATAACTCCTACAGCAATGCTTTATATGCTGTTTCTTATGTGTTACATTGTGTTGTTGTGATATGCAGCAAAATCGGATTTAAAACATGGCTCTTCCTATGAATGGCACTGTTTTTGCGGTTTTTGCATTAATTAGCAAAAAATAATAAGTAACTGTGTAATGGCGAATAAAATGGCCCAGAACAAGCGTATGAGTCTGGTCAAACATGTTCATATAATTCAGGGTAAATTTTGATTACGGTTTCTCGTATTAAATGGACATTGAATAATATGAATAATATGCGTTTCTTTTGCTGTTAAGTATATATCATGTATTCCGTGGCGAAGTCCAATCTTTACGTGTATAACGTAAAATATTAAGTGAATATTAAGTCATCCGCTCGTGTATAGCTTCATATTTTTTAAGTACAATGTATGTGGATAAAAATCCTATGGAAAGAAAAAATACATTTAAGGGAGAATCGGCCTATATTTTGGGGGATTTGGGGAGAAGAGGAAAATACTTTCAGGGAGCTGAGGAATTTCTATCATCAATGCATTATTTTCAGGGGTCAAGGGAGCACAGACCCCGGGGGGGGGGGGGGGGGCTCGAAGATGAGAACATTTTCTATTGCGTTGCACTACTTTGCAGTGTTAGACAATTAAACATTATAATAAAAGAATCATTTACCACCCTGCATGAACCGAGGTTTTCCGCCCATGACACATCACGGAAATTTCAAGGATTCACGGAAATCACGGAAAACCTATTTTATATGAATGGGCGGCGAGCTTTGTTATTTTTGAAATATATGTGCGTATTTTAACCTTAAAACATAATTTTTTCAATTTTACCAGAGGAAAGTTCCGTGTTTTTCGTCAATCCGTGAAATATCCGTGAAATATCCGTGAGATTAACCATTATTTTTCCGTGACAAGTTCCGTGAGTCAGTGAAAGATATCCGTGATATGCCTAAAAAAATCCGTGACATGTCCATTAATCCGTTATATATCCGAAATGAAGAAAAAATAGTTGCCAGATGAATAATAATAATTGCATTTAACTAATAAAATATATACATGTATAGCATAAATTTACTTTTCATTTTGATCGACATTCCAGACATTTTTTACAGTTCTTGAATGCTTCAACTGTCGAGCATTCAATTTGATCTCTTGGCATTCTGGATGGTACCAACGTTAACATGTTGTACATTTGAACATAAAATCGATCTCTGGCATCCGGCAAGAGCAGTATAGTGGAGCTGTATGGGCCTTTATAAAAATATTTTTTATTGTTTCTGGCTTGCTTGGAAATTTTATGGAGGCATTTCAGAAGGTGTGACCTCATTATCGAGTTATCATAATGCAAATAAGCAGGCTTCTTGCAAAATGCCAGAGAGATAGCAAATGCTATGGCACAAACACCAGTCATTTGTGTTTGGTTGAATGTCATTGTTCATAAGTTTATTGCTGATTGAGTTCTGGTGAACGAAGCATATTACACACACTCATCTCTATATTGATGGAAACTCTCAGCATACAATCTGACAGCCCCAGAAACACAGTTCTCATATGTTGCGACAGTGACCCAACACCTACAAATACCATTTTAGAATTTATATTTCATCCTACTCCGGTGGACTAGAGGTGTGCCAGGGCTGCAGAAATTCTACACAACCAAAGACAAGATGCATTAATGGACATAGCGTTAGCATATACCACTGTTTTCCGTTTTATAAGAAGTATTACTTAAGGACATATGCTACTAAATACTTCCCACATTGAAATATTTTAAATACTTTGCATACAATTTGTTTTATGCATGGGCTATCCATTTATGAAATAAAAAGGATATGCCACCGTGCTTATTTTTTCAGAATCTCATATTGAAGTTTACAGCATTTGACCAATTTTCTAGAAATATAAAATAATAATACTAGTCCTAATTATCGAGCTAAAACGGTTGTAATCTTCACCCAGCTTCTTTCTTTTAACTTAAATTACTGCCCATGACCTCAAACTTTTAAGAAAATGTGCATGTTTACTTGTTACCCCATGCTGTGACAAGATATTGCATGATATATTTTGGCAATTCGTCGAAAAATGGAATTTGTTTTTAGAATAAATCATGTATTAAAAAATCTGACATTGAAAATCTTGAAAATTTATTTTTAATTCATGGACTATTATAATACCTTTCAGAAAAAAGAATAAAAATCTGGGGTCACCAAACTAATTCTCTTTCTAGAGGGCCAAATTTAACCCCACCCCCATAGGTTTCATGCGTAATTCAATATAAAAAGTTCGGGGATGACCATTTCGGTCGTTTTGATGATGCCATTTTACTAGTATATGAAGTAATTTAGCATTAAAATGTTAAAAAAGAAAGAAAAAACACACTGAAAATATGTGCGCATCTGGGAATCGATCCTGGTTCTCTGGCTTTGTAGCCAGGCGCGCTAACCACTAGGCCACGAGGTCAGGTCGTGCGCCGCTCTAAATATCCATACAAATAGTATAGACTCGGCCACTATCGTATTCGTAACCAGGGTTATTGTGTACGTCGTTTGATTTCGACTGAGCTACATTTATCTGTCTTTAGTGCTGAGACGATCAGTTCTGAAAAGATGTCAATAGATATTTCGAACACACTTTAATTAGTTATTTTGTGAAGAAAATGTCGGAACACCGATATCGGAAGCTGTATTGATCCGAATCCGTTAAGGGTCGAAAGACAGGACCCAGACAACTTTCCCCGTTTGCAGACGCGGAAAAGGTGCGCATTGGAAATAGCCGCATATGTCTTTAATACCGGTTATTAAACGCTGATACATTGCCATGTAACATTATGGGGATGAAACCGGTTCTGCGTGTGAATATTAGATTATGGTTAGGGTAGCTAGCTTGGCCTTACGGGGTTGAATACTATTGTGGGATTAACCCATAATTTTACTACGATCACGGACCATTAGGAGCTCCAGAATGTAGAAAAAGCCGAACTCCCGTAGAGCATAGATCAACACTGACGGACTTTAAAAACGCAACACTTGGATGACAGCTTTAATTTTTCATCTCGAAAAAGAAGGCAGAACAATAATTTTGATTGTATGTTATAGAGCATTCATTTGTAAGTAAGACATGGAAAACTTGTCCAACTAAGATGAACTTAATGCATTAAAATGTAAACTTTTTGAGATAGGGGTCAACTGTTTCATGTGACCAAATGTTATGAATGAAAGATTCCCTACTTCTTTAAATCAAGTAACACTAGAAGCATCAAATTTGCTTCATGGACTTTGCTAGTCATCGAGGAATCACTCTCATATTAATTGGCAGGTCTGCGATACAGCATGTTTGCGTATATGACGTTTATCTGGGTGTACCCTTTCATTCAACAGCTTAAAATCTCCTCTACTTAAGAAACGTTTAAATGACTAAATTCATACGAATTAACGTCGTCCAGTTAAGTTGTGCATTTAAAACTAAAGTGTTTGCTGAAGAAGCCAACTCATAATGATATTATCGACGCAAAGGAAGTTTACATTCAACAGTCTTTTGGGAGATATAAGGGGAAGTTAGTGTTGCGTAATTAAAGTCCGTCAGTATATATGTTCAGATTTAATATATGAATGATGTACAAGAAGCATCCTCTATAAAATCGCCAGAAATAACACAATCCGACATCACAGATCACCTCGCTAGCAACTTCTCGTCACAGAACGTGACCCAGGGTGAGTCTCTGTGTGTGTGTGTGGGGGGGGGGGGGGGGGGGGGGGTACTCTAACTTTTTCTTCATGCGTGGGATTGGGCCCAGCTTCTATCGTTTGCCGCACAAACATATCGGGAATATCAAGCACCCCAAGCTACGCAAAAATATTCTCATTCTGTACATTTAGCTTAAGGAAAGACCCTAAAATACATAGAAAAGACACCTAAAACTAGTCCAGTTTTGTCGTGGCTCCCCCCCCCCCCCCCCCCCCCCCAAAAAAAAAAAAATATCCACAAAATCTTCATACCCCCAATTTTTTTTTAATATTTCTGAAACCCCCCAAAAATTATGTAGATCTATTTCAAATATTTAAACAAAAACATGTCCCGAGCCTACACATGTGTTAAGCTATCAGAGTACCCCCCCCCCCCTTTTGTGGACCGTGGTCGCTTTGTGGCTGTAAATTAACACAGAAATGCCAACAAATTTACCATAATGTGAAAAATATTCAGTTCAACGCGTCCTGACGCATGGACTATCTTAAGGTTTGTTCCGTTTTCCAAAAGTGAGATACTGGAAATTATACCTACACTTGATTTGTCACCCCGTGTCGAACCGGCGCGAATTGGTCAATACCATGAAAGTGATTTTGGACTGCCCGGGGAGCTAGTTGATAAGGGCGCCTGACCACACTCTTTGTATACAAGTGCCGCCTGCTAATAACCTTAGTAAACAGTTTGGACCCAGATCAGGTAAAATCGGCAGATGACAAAAAGCATAGAAATATCCCAGCATGCAACGAGTTAAATCCACTGGCCATGGATTTGATTGGAAAATTGAACACGTCTGAATTTGTTAATGGGGGCATGCCACATTCTAAGGTGTCATTGCGTTGGTCAGTTAAAGACTTTCGATGCATCTAGTTGGACTAGAGGTCCAAATTATGTTTCGAGTCTTTATCTTCATCCATACGCTGTGTATATTAGTAACAAAGGCTAATGCGAGTGTGCACAGGCTTGCCTGGGTTTTCGTTGGTCGAAAATGCAACACGTACCCCCAAAACACATGTGCTGGCTCAAATATAGCATGTACAACCCGCGACATATGCGTACAGTTCTCTTTTATCTAATCCAGACGACTGCGTACAGGAGCACCTGATCATTGGGCCAGAACACCCGATATAGAGAACTGTACGTAGTATTAAATACTTGAATAACTTTCAAAATGCTCTACCCACAGATTTCAAACTTTTGCACATTAAAGCCATGGTATTTAGCGTTTTATCAAAAATAAGCATAAATTTTAGAATATAAACAAAAAAAATCTTTTATCCTTTTTTTGGAGAAAAATCACGTTCTTTGTATAAATAAGGCGCTGCATTGACTATCGCTTAACCCAGACACGTATTGTTACGCAGATACAAAGCTATATAATAATCAGCAAAATATACTCTCAGAAGTAAAATATTAAGAAATTTATTACCCTTTTCAACAGCAAGGTGCACATAAACACGCCATTTTTTCCACTCGTCGACTGTGACCACCACGCGATAACTGCGCTGTTCGAGTACAGAGGTTCTCTAGCGTGGTTAAATCCGCTGGAGTTAAATAATATTGCGCATGACGTTTTTGCTATTCAAAGCGACACAGCACAGGTGGCACGTGCCAAGATCAAGTGGTGTCCGTGCTGTCCATGTTTGTTTAAATGTGGGTCATTTCTCATTGTCCACTTCAAGCAAAAACGTGTCCATCAGAAAAGTTAAGTGTTGGTTGGTTTATTATAGTTTCAAAGATGCATAGTAATGAGGCTATTCTATTTTTCTTATAAACAGGTAAAGCATGACTTTTCACTGCTTCGCGCAAATGCAATAATCTGTGGTAGGTTCAATATAACTGTAAACTGAGACGACATGCACGCCCAAAATCAAGGTAAACTTGCCAATGTTTGTTTACATCGATTCTCATCTATCTTTGAAAGTACAATACGTCCCCGTCAACAGCTATGGTCATGTCGCCGATGTCATTGTCAGTTCACCTAACCACTCTTTTTTTTCTTCGGTACATATGTAACTTTCGCTTGTATTATAACATTCTTGAATCAGCGGAAGTGACATAGGCGTAGGAAGTTTTTCAATATTGGAGGGGCCAAAGCTAGCGAGGCCAACTTCAATAATTGGGGGAGGGGGGGGGGGTATTGCAAAATGTACACACACATACACACACACACACATGCACATACATGCACGCATATACATGCTGCTAAATGCATGCAATCATGCACATGCATATGCACGCATACATTTATACACATCCTGATATGAAAATCATTAAAATCAAATGCAAAAAACAAAACAAATATATACATGTAATTTTACTTCAAGTGAGTGAAGAGAACGAGGAAAGTTTTTGGTTATCAAATTTCCTAAAAGCTATTGGAATCTGCATACATTTATACCGATGCATTATTAAAATCAAAGTTATAAGAAACCAAATAAAAACTTTCATTTGAGTACGAGCGAGCGAAGTGAGCGAGGAATTTTTTTGTGCCCAACCTTGCGCAGAAAAGCGAGGGGACATAGTATTCGGCTTTCCGTCCTTCCGTCCCCCTTCTAGTAGTAGGTACCTTGTGCATGCAACTCCTGCTACAGTTTTACTCCGATTCCTGTGAGACTTTACTGGTGTTTAGGGCATGGTCTGAAGATGTGCATATTGTTTGGATATCATGCTCAGATTGTTTTTGTCACTTTTTTTCACAAAATGAACTTAGTCATTTTTCCGGCTGAAGTTAATAGATACTATGTACCTTGTGTATGCAACTCCTCCTACAGTTTACTCTGATTCCTTTGAAACTTTACATGCGTTTCGGTCATGATCTGAAGATGCGCATATATTAGGCCATGAGCTACTAAGGGTTTTGCTCCCCCAGGGGGAACTTTGTAGACTATGTTTTTCTTAAAGCATGACATCTAACGAGCCTTTTGCAACATGTTGGCCATCTGGCGGTTGGGGCGTTTGGGTGCTGCAGCGTGTTAAATACGTTACCTCTCATTTTTTTTTGAAAAACAAAAGTATAAAATAAAGGCTATAAAAGTGGTACTTGTACTATTCAAATTGGCTAAACAGGCATGTAATATGTAAGAACAGTTAATATCCTGCAGATACTGATGTTTGTAGGAGTCATTTAGGTCCATTATAGAGCATTTACGTTACATTTTCAACTACACCCAATAAAATCATTGATATTTTGTTATAAAATTTCTTTTTATAACTGCTACATGAATATTTTAGATTAAAATAACATGTCTCTAAAAGACAATTATATAACTGACCATTTCAAAACTGCAAACAGCTTGCTGTTATCACAATACTTCAGGAGTTATAAGCTGTTGAATATGACAACCCCTAAGAAAACGTTATGTACAGTAAGAACCTTCTCATTTAAAAACAAAGCATGCAATCCTATCTGTAAGCTTTTAAACACCATATATGAGCATTATATTGATAAACAAGAGTGAAGGGGGATATTAAACATTGTTTCTGGTGTAAAGTATCAGTTTATTGTAAATTTGGCAATATGTAACGTATGTTACAAAGTTTATGGCTTTCTAAATATTGCTTAATTCCCTAAATGATACATCAAAGGGTATTTTATTTCATTTTCAGACCTGTTTTTTGTGTTAAATAAACATAAAGATACTAGTTTGTCCACAATAGAATTTATCGGTTCTTATTAAGCTACTATGTCAAATTGTCAAAGCATATTTACTTTTGTGAAATAGTTTATTTTAGGACATTTTTTTTTAAAAAAAAATGTCGATTTGGCCAAAGCTCTAGGTTTTAAACCTCATTAACAAAGACAATTTTGCTCACAAGTACCAGCTGAATACGGATAAGTTCCCATATTCAGTCAAAATTGTTAAAGTAACATAAATTACCAGATAAAATATATCAGAAGGTACTATGCATGTCTAAAATGCTGTGAAAGGCTGAAATGTTTATGTATGGTGGATTTAGATTTTTGTATTACTTATCTGAAGAACACTAAGTTTGATCCAGTCACTTATTTAACAACAACCAAAATATTTTAGTGTACCCAGTTAACTGCTGCTCAAATTATACAAACATAGCTAGTAACACAATACACGCTGGTAGTCCTTGTATATTTTGGTTCATCTACAAAAACAAAAAATGTTGTATGGTAGGTTGCAGCATACAAAACATTTGTGCTATTACAACCCAGATAGAATCAAGTATTTGTAAGTTGGTAGAGCAAAAATGATGTATGTTACATAGATACTATGCATCATAAGTGTATATAATCCTATACTGTTTGTAGAGACTGTCTCCAAATCAAATTTTATACTGATATTGTTGTATTTGTGTATACATATGTTGACGCATTTCTTTATTTTTGGCTTTTAAATAGACTTTAGTTTATCTTCAGCATAGCCTTCATTGTTTAATGGATGAAACTGACATTTAAATCAACATAGTTCTTCTGATCATTTGCTTAAGCAATGCAAATTTTATTAGTAAATGGATAATTAGAACAAATATTTCTGTATAATGGGAAAAATTAGTGACAATGGTGGATTTTATTTGACAATAATCACAAGTGATATGATCATATCCAAGAAAACAAGTCAATTGTTAACCACGATACCAATTTAAATTTATAGGACTTTATTTGCCAGAATAAGGCCAGACTGATTTCGCAATCTTCTTTTAGAATGTTGGATGGAAGAGTAAAATATTTAAAGTAAAGGATTCAGTCATGAAATCTTACTTACATGTATTGGTAGTTTTAGCAATTAATGCTGAAATAACTGATGCTAATTTCCACTATACAGAATGTGACATGACCAAATTATAGCAAAGCGTTATATGGATATTAACAATAAGAATGAGTTGCAAACACACCAGGGTATGGATTCAAGACGTGCAAAAAGTCAACTGTTCTGACAAAAAAGTATTGGGAGAACACTCTATGTTATCGATGATATACTTACATGCAATGTTAACAAAGTATACATGTACATGATTTTGGTGGGAAGTATCTGTGCATTTCAAATTACCATGAGTCTTTTAATTTAATCATCTCCAGAACAAATCATATTTCTTTCACATTGAAAAGGATACCATAAAGTTCAGATATTGACAGCTGTGTGACTTTAAAGACTTTATTGTCATTTATATTACATGTATGTTTGATATAGTATACCAAATATTGAAACCTTTGTCAGATTTGTTTTTGACAGTATTGCCTTTAGATGAAAAAATTATTGTTTGTCTCATTTATTGTAATTTATAAAGCGCTCAAATGAATATTTGACCAGCACGTGAGCTTTTGGTACTTATCATATATTAGCAAATATCTCGGATCCATTGATTGCTCATGCTGATGCAGTCGAGTTAGCCAAATTAATTCTGGTCTGAGTCTGCATCTATATATCCATACTTTGTGGATGCAGACAGCAAAGGCTCTGGTGAGTCTGCAGATTTACAAGGCTTGCCTGAGCCCTCATTTCTTGACACTGCAATGAGTACTAGTACCAAATCAAATATGCCGGCTCATTTGATTTATTCTTTGTTACTAGTTATAATCTAGTTAGCTTGATTTGAAATATCCAAAGGATTAATAGGATGCAACTTTATAACAATGATCATGTTCCCATATGGCATGCTTAGTACCAAATTTAATATAAAACAAAAATACACTGTCAAACTAAGTCTTATTGACAGAAATAATTAAAATAAAAAATCCCAATGAACTGTTGAAGTCCTTTAATCTAGTCATGTCTATAACACAATACTAACAATGCAAGGGATCTTTTCTAAGCATTAATTTACCTCTTTTCAATATATGACTAAATTGAACATTTTGAACAAATGCTGCCTAGCTAGCTGTTTAAATGCTTCACAAAATTGCAAAAACAGGTAAAACAGATGATACATGTAATAATCTCCTTAAATATTCTTGTTATGCATGTTACCAAGATTATTTTTTTTTCTTTCTTCGCCAAACTAGACATGCTGATTACTACCATAGGTATTATAACCATAGGGATAGGCATTTAGGGTACCATATTTGGGATAGAAATTGTTATGATTAAAAACAAATTCAGGTTTCATTGAAAGGACCAGGGATAACACCTATATAAATTTTTCATTTCTCAATATTAACCATGCCTGAAATTACTTAAAATTTTACAAATTGCGAGCTAGCTTTCGTCCTTAGTTGTTTTCATTATAATAGTTGTTGTATTCAATAGCTGATAAGCTGTATATACATTTGGTTGGCTCCCACTTTTGGTAATAGATCTTACTAAGCTACTACATGTTTAAAATCCTGTTTCGTCTAAACTTAACTGTAGACAGTATGGAAAAATGTCTTGTATATATCATGTCATGCATTTAATTAAGTTAACACATACAAGTGCCGGAGATAAATGCTATTATTCAAGCATTTAAGAAACATGATTTGATTATTTAGATAAGTAGTTTCTATAAGCAATATTTACACATTTGATAAAAAACACTCTTAATTGAAATAGCATTTTATGTGCTTTAAGTTCAAGTGTCTTCCTTTACATCACCTGTGCTTTTGTCAGAGTTGAATTTCACTTATATTTAATAATAAAAAAAAGACACTTTTCATTATTACTCTCATTATTGAGCCCTACAATGGCAATAATTTACACCTTTTAACAGTATAAAAACTCATATTATGCTATTTATGTATTAAATTAATGTATTCAAAAGAAAGTAACGCATGTAACAGTAATAAAAGGTACCTAAATGAGTAAAATTATACTGCTAGTCATTTACTTTCAATTACAAGATACTATTGATTTGTAAGAATAAGGAATAATATTGATATTAACAATGAATGAGTTCCTATTATTTTAGGGTAACATAGAAAATCCGCAATAGCAGGGAAACATCACAACCCATAAAGAGCTAACATGCATTATTTTTTGGCTTATATAACGTGGTTTTAAAAAATCATAGTGGACAAAACTCTTCCTAGGAGGTATTTTGGCAGCACATGGTCTAGTGATTGCACAGGGCTAAAAAGTAGTTTATTTAAGATAAAGTAACGTATGCAATATAGTGTGCATATGTTGTTTTAGCGCATACCGGCTATTTGTTGCATTTAATTTAGTGCTTTTAAGTAAATCAGCATGTGAATAAATAAAAATTATGTAAAGCTTTGTATTTGAACAAAAGGATTCAGACATGTTTTAGGGCAACGTAGTTGACATGGCAGTTACACGGTAATGCCCCAACTGCCAGATGGTCAACATATGTATACGCAAATACAACGATGTCAGTATAAAATTTGATTAAAACAGTCTCTTCAAACAGTGTATGATTGCATACACTTATAATGCATAGCATCTTTGTAACATATATCGCTTTTTGCTCTACAAACTTACAAATACTTGATTCTATCTGGGTTGTAATAGCACAAATGTTTTGTATGCTACAACCTACCATACAACATTTAGTAAAAAAAAATTGTTATTGTAGATGAACCAAAATATACAAGGAATACCAGCGTGTATTGTGTTACTGACTATGTTTGTATAGTTTGAACAACAGTTAACTGGGTACACAAAAATATTTTGGCTGCAGTTAAATAAGTGACTAGATTAAACTTAGTGTTCTTCAAATAAGTAATACAAAAAATCTAAATCCACCATACAAAAACATTTCAAACTCAATTTAATACTGTCTTCCACAGCATTTTAGGCTTACATAGTACCTTATGATATGTTTTATATGGTAATATATGTTACTTTAACAATTTTAACAGAACATGGGATCTTATCCTTATTGAGAGCAAATTTGTCTTTGTTAATAAGGTTTAATACCTATAATATTGGCCAAATCGACATTTTTATTGTTTTAAAAAAAGTCTAAAATAAATCATTTCACAAAAGTAAATATGATTTGACATAGTCTCTTAATAAGAACTGATGAGTTCTATTGTGGACAAACTAGTATCTTTATGCCTATTTAACACAAAATTAGTTCTGAAAATGAAATAAAATACCCTTTGATGTATCATTTAGGGAATTAAGCAATATATAGAAAGCCATAAACTTTGTAACATACGTTACATATTGCCAAATTAACAAGAAACTGATACTTTAAACCAGAAACAATGTTTAATATCCCCTTTCACTCTTGTTTATCAACATGAAGCTTATATATGGTGTTTGAACGCTTACAGGTAGGAGTACATGCTTTGTTTTTAAATGAAAAGCTTCTTACAGTACATATCATTTTCTTAGGGGTTGTCCTATTCAGCAGTTTATAACTCCTGAAGTTTTTGTGACAGAAGCAAGTTGTTTGCAGTTTTGAAATGGTCAATTAATTGTCATTTAGAGACATGCTATTTTAATCTAAAATATGAATTGAGAAGATTATAAAAAGAAATTACATAACAAAATATCGATGATTTTATTGGGTGTAGTTGAAAATGTAACGTAAATGACAAAATAATGGGCCTAAATTACTCTAACAAACATCAGTATCTGTAGAAAATTAACTGTTCTTACATATTACATGACTGTTTAGCTAATTTTAATAGTTCACGTACCATTTTAATAGCCTTAATTTTATATTTTACTTTTTTTAAACAAATGAGGGGTAATGCTAGGTTAACACTATGTTCCCGGCAGCCACGGCAGTCACGGTAGCCAGAAACGTAGCTTGCCGTGATGTTTTTAGTCATTTTTGTCTTTGTGTTCAAGTTCTGTTAAGTCTCGCTACGTTTTCTCACGGTCTGACAAGGTCTGCTGTGGCAGAGGCTCGCCGGCGCGCTACGGTCTGTCACGGATGGTTCTACGTTTCATCCCGGCCTGCCACGTTCTGTTGGGACCTCTCACATTTTGTTACGTTGCGATCAAGTTCTGCTACGTCTATCAAGTTGTGTCAAGGAACGTGGGCGATGAATGGTGTTTGAACCCCAATAAGCCCACGGTATAAAGAGGTGGTCCACAAAACTGCTGCAAGCGTTATATTATGCACCCTTGATCAAAAACATCATTACATGTAATGACAATGAAGAAGCTGATTTCGTATTTATATAATTGCTAGGAGCTGCGGCAGAAAGTAGGCCACCAGCAGCTGTGTAGAAGAATGATCGTCTAGCAGGAAGATTAAAGACGGATGCAAAGTGTGGGCATGGTTTTCGGAAGAACGATTTCAACAATTGGGATAATTCTCACTTTTTATAGCATGAGAGCTTCGCATCGAGGATGTCAACGATTTTCAGGCCTCAAAAGCTCTTCGAAACTGTTCGATGAGAGTCTTGAAACAATAACACCAGCCATTGGTATCAGCATTAACCCTTTGTACTCTAGTTACTTATTTATGAGTGTTTTTTAAACACAAAAGATTCTAATGAAATGGCGCACAATGCAGCATTTTATCAATGTCTACACTGACTGATCTTCAGAGAAATAAATGCAATATTCTGCCACGGGAAATTATAACCGATGACCCCCTCGATAGTACAATGAAACTACCCAAGTCTTTATTGTATTAAACCAGAAGAAGAAGAAAAAAGGTACAAAGCACACACGCACACAAACACATTCGGTAATGATTATTTCTACCCTTGTCACTACTTTCCTCCTCAGATGCATCTATCTGAGATTCTTAGACTCCATGTTGAGGTTGGAGCTGTGGGGTCGGGTTAGGAAAACGTGGCAGACCGCAACAGAACTTGATAGACCTTGGCAGACCTTGGGTTGCCGTCTCGTAACAAGCCATCCCGCTACGGACATACTCCAAGTTGTGTTAAGGTCTGTAACGTTCTGTCACGTTTTGTTGCGTTCTCCCCGTTCTACTACGGCACATTTAAGAAGGTCAATAGCGCCGTGGCTGCCGTGGCAAATTTTTTGACTGTTTAAAAATCTGTCCCGGTGATCACGGCGACCACGGCGAGCTACGTTTGTCGACCCCGTTCCCCTACGTTGTGTTACGGTCACCCCGTTTCGTCCACGGTGGCCGAAATCGTGACTGCCGTGGCCGCCGAGGACATAGTGTAAACGTAGCATAACGTATTTAACACGCTGTAGCACCCAAACGCCCCAACCGCCAGATGGCCAACATGTTGCAAAAGCTTGTTAGATGTTATATAAGAAAATATAGCCTACAAAGATCACCCTGGGGGGCAAAACCCTTAGTAGCTCATGGCCAATTACTTTCATGATAGCTCATATTTAAAGATAAACATTAAGTGGCGGGGACATAAACTATCTGAATTTGCTTGTTGGTTAGGTATTTCACACACCGTTTACCCAGATACCTCTAACACGGGTATGTTTTACTAACCTGGGTATAAAAGCAAGAAAGACAGCAAGGATCAGGAATCGATACATTGCAGTATCAATACTTTTATCAAAGGCGGGAAAAATGTAAGTATCTGTTTTCTCTTATCTTGATGATATTTGCCAGAGTTGTTTTCAAACCATTATAGGAAAATATACTTAAGGAATAAAGAAACGCAACAGACAAAAATATAATTTTTTCGTGTTTGAATGACGGTTTGGTGAAATATCTTTCGAAAATTTCTTATCGAGTATTTATAGCATGTGATGAAATACCAAAACGTCATTTTAACACTACATTTTACGCTACAAGATGAAAACGTATGAAACCGTAAAATGTGACGTTAACGTCAGAATAAAGATCAAGAAACGCCGTCTTTTCCATGTTTTGTTATTTGGCGTCGACTTGACAATGTGCAAATTAAACAAACGTCCAATCATATTCGTAATGCAGTCAAATATTGCGTCAAAACACGCTACTTGAATGGCAAGATACCCAATGGCAGTTAATAAAAACGATAAACGTCACTTAGAACCGTCGGGTTTGGGTCGCTGGTGAATATACGGGATAACATAAACCTAGAGATGTCAATGCATGCTTTCTTTGGAAAAACTGACTTTTCAGATACCGTAGAAAAACGCTGGTAAGGTGTTTATATTGACGTTAGCCAAACAAAACACGGCATAATGCAACAGAAAACATCTGATTACATGCTGAGAGTGAACACCAAACGTGTTAACTGTAACCGAATCTTTGTCACTGGACCTTTTTATCATTAGAAAAACACATAAACATCATGGAAACCATTAAAACGTAGGATGTCGAACTTTGACGTCAGAATTGAGTTTTTTTTTGACGTCTGAAGATCTCAAGTCATAATTCTTGAACAAAATGTCCATGTGATGAAAAAATCCCAATAGGCCAGTACATTTAGCCGAAAATGACCCTTAACCCACAACTAACTCCTGAGAAATCTTATCAACAGTTTTAGTATCAGGAAGGTGTCCTGTTTTATAGAAAAAGTCCTCAAAAAAAATCCGAGGGGAAATGATATTTTTGGGGGGTAAAAAATACGAAAAATGAAGAAAAATCGCTGAAAACAGGCAATTAATATCATGTTACTGGTACCATAGGATCTAATTTGACCTACTTTGCTACTCCAAGACAAGTTGCCATGGGTGTTGAATTGCTCATTGGAACCCCAGTCATGCCCCAAAAGTTTTTACCCCCAAAAAATTTATTTAAGCTATGTCTAAATGCATGGTTTCCATAGCAACCAATAATGCTTTCTCTGGGGGGGGTATACCTACAAAAACAACCATATCTCAGCTGCTTCTCAGTCTAGACTTCTAGCCTTGGTTCCAAATTAAAGCCTAGACATAGACCTTTCATTACATGGCCAGATATGCAAATTTTCTAATTTGAATATTCATGAATATTAATGAGAACTTTAAAATACGGGAAAATTAGAAAAAAGGACTGTATATTAACTGATTTCTGCGCAAAAACATCACCGATGTACATTGTATGTTGTCATATCATAAGTGATACAATTTGACAAGGTCTTTCATCTGCTGGTTCTAGATGTAAACTATCCCATTTGCATATTCATGAATATTTATGAAAACTTGAAAAATGATAGGAAGACCCGAAGTAGTCATGGTTCCATGAAGCTTCCAAAAAGTGAATTTATTACTTATATTTACATTTTATATTATCAGTCAAGTATCAATTTTCAATCTCACCTAACTTGGCTGGTTTTCCGAATATTTTGAATTAAATCAGACATAACGGAGGGTTTGGAATAGCCAGAAAGCCAAATATCCGGGCTTAACGTCATGGCGACACGCGTTCAACGTCTTGCAAAAATAGTAAGTGAGTATGATCAGGAAATACCACAATCACAAACTGCAGACTACCCCGTGGCACCGCGAGGAAGAGCCGCTCAACCATCACGAGACACAAGGAAGACAAATTAAGCAAAGCAATCAGCTCTCTCTCCCCCATCAAGATGATTGCAATACTAGAATGGACACAAAGTAACGTACAACAAAACATAGAACAATTACAGACTCCCACAATGGGAGTAACAATAAACAAAAAGTCAACAACAACAGAACCACCGCCTTAGAATGGACAGCAGCCTAAGCCACCGGGGGGGGGGGGGGGGGGCTTAAATGCATTTTACCAAATCTTCGCCCTAGATTCTGCTGTTGTTGAAGTAAAAGAAATGTTCAGCTCGCATGGAGACCATCTTACTAATGCAATGTATCATCATGGAAAACACTCTAATCAAATTAACACTCCATGATGAAACAAAGAAAAGGGCTCATGACTCGCAGATAGTCAGAGCTAAAGAAAACCTCAAGTTGAGCCACGGTGGGTCCAGCTACAGATAAGCATCAGGCACCAACCCACCGATTAAAGCTTTATGTCAGAGCCGTCATAGAGTCTGAGGTCTGACCCACCGTCGTGCAATTAAAGAGGAAACCATAGCTATAAACCGTGATTGGGTTTAAAACTAGGCATGCAGACTGTCGCATGATATCCAAATTATATCCAACCCTTATATAACGTTTTACTATCTTTTTGAATTGATCACTAAAATTAGGTTTTCCAACAATTCGTTTGAATTTATAGACTAAATCATCATAAAATATAGGTTCTGATATGCCTTGTTGCAGAAGAGTTTTTAACCCAATGTTGTATTTAACAATTAACTCTGAGTGTCTGTAGTAGAATTTAGAAAATGCTTTTCGAATTTTATGATATCTATAACCTTGTTTTAATAATTTAGCAGTTAAAAATAAGTTTATGTTGTTGAAGTCATCAACATTAGAGCACACTCTAGCAAAACAAATAAGCTGAGAAATAAATACACCATAGGAAGGAGAGCGAGGAACATCTCCATCAAGAAATGGGAAATTTACTATTTCAAAATTAAAATCATCCCCTTTATCATAAATTTTAGAAGAAACTATGCCATTTGTTATTGACAAGTTCAAGTCCAAAAACGGAGCTTCAGTATCAGAAGAATTCGCCTTATTTAACTGAAGTTCAGTTGGATAGATCTGACCTACCATTTGTTCAAAATAAGGATTATCAATATTAAGTAAGTCATCTAAATATCTGGAGGTAGAGTTAAAAGCTTCAAACCTAAGTAAACAAGCAACTTTATTGGATGGCTTTGACGTTGGCCCGCTCAAAAAGCGTGTATGTGGGTGTGGCTTAAATCGATTTGTTCATGATGGTATGAACGACATCTCAAATGTAAAAGTTCATTTAAAGACTCGCATTGGAAATGTAAATAAGTTGATATAAATTTATGAAACATTGGAAATGATAGAAAAATCGCAGAAAAAAAATAGGAGAGTAAACATACAAAATTACTTAGGCCAAAAAAATGTGTTTACTATTGCGTGTAAAATTAAAATAAGGTAGGTAGGTCTGATTTGCTTTCTAAAATATATATATATGGGATGAATGGGGGAAAATGGCTAAAAAAGGGGAATTCCCATATAATATTGAACAAGAGGGCAATCATGGGTGGCTCTGGAACGCTCACCTGAATCGTAGCCCTGGGGGCACTTTGTTTAGCATAGTTGAATGATTTTGAGCAATATAAGGAACATACGTAGATAAATCTGAAACATTTTTTGTAATTACTTTGAATCTGGATCAATAGATCAGATGTTGTGTAAAGAGTTCTATTTTTAGCTCTGGTGATTGTAATGTTCAGACGAGCAGAACTGGTTGGGTAGCTTTAGCAGAAGGCCTTTCAAGGAATGGCATTACAAATTGTATGAAATTATTTCCAATTTGGACCAGTACAATGTAGTTCATTTGTTGTTAAAAAAATCTTATCTAGAGCTCTGGTGGCCATCTTGGCTAGCAGAGCGGAACCATTTGACTCTATTTTAAAATGCGGGTACATTGCTATAAAATTTTCTTTTTTTTTTCTCATTTCTAATATTTTTATTAATAATGTTGATTTTGCAATTCAAATACTTCCAATAAAGAACATATGATTTAGGCTCTATGTCTTAGCAATATGTTAATACCATGTTTGCTGCTCTGTTGCAATTAGCAGCCAAGATATTAGAAATTTTGTAAGTTTACCCCCTTAATTTTTCTGTGATTTTTCTGTGATTTCTTATGTTCTCTTTTATAATCATGAATATCAAATTTAGATTACTCTCAGGTTGAACCAATGGATAAAAGGAATGTGTATTAGCATCAATTCAGAACCAAGTTCGGTAACTCAGGGCAACTAGCAGTTGTGATAAGAGTAATTCTGTACTGATACCCCCTTAATTTTTCTGCGGGTTTTCTATAATACCTTATGTTTTTATCAATGGTCATAGATATCTAAGGCAAATTATTTGCATGTTGAACCACTGTGTAAAGGAATCGTATCTTGGTATCAGTTTGGTACCATGTTTAGTAATCTAGGGAAATTGGTAGCTAAGATATAATCAATTTTGTATGTATACCCCGTAGTTTTTCTTAGAATTTTCTCTCATTTCTAATGTTTTCATTGACATTGATGGATATGAAAATAAGTTAATTTGCAAATTAAACCACAGTGTAAAGGGACAATGTCTCAGCATCAATTTGTACCAATTTTTGACCTGTAGTTTAATTAGCAGTTGAGATACAGGGTATTTTGTAGGTATAACCCCTTAATTTCCTGCAATTTTCTCCAATTTCTCATATTCTCATAAATAATTATGTATATACAAATTAGATAATTTGCATATCGAACAGTCAGGAAGAAATAATTTGGTACTAAATTTAGTATTTTAGGATGAATTGCCGCTGAGATATCCATATTTTTGTTGGCACACCCCCATTATTTAGGATAGTGGGTTGCCATGGAAACGAATATGTTCTCTGCTGACCACTCAGCTTACACACTTATAATCCGAAAACCATCCACACCTGATTTATTCAGCATTTGCTTATAAGTTATGTGAAATTCATAAGCATATTTTGTCAAAAATCATTATTTCCATTTTTCAGGTACCCCACCCACTAATGATAAAATCTTAAATCTTAATTTTCTCGAATTTGGCATCGATATTTTTTGAGGACTTTTTTATGGTTATTTACACTACACAACCCAGTACTTTGGTGCTAAAATAATTTCTCAAGGAATTATCTTGACCTTAAAAGTTAAAGTTCCTGGCCTACAAGCAGAAAAGAAAGTTTACGCGTTTCACGCAGTATTCAGAGTTGACGTTAATGACGTTAAGCCGTTTCAGAATCCTACCAAAACGTCGCCATTTGATCATTTCTTTGATCCGCAATCCAAGCCAAGACTTTTTAAAACAATAAACTGATGGTTGATTCAAACTTTGCTTTTATTGACCCTGTTTCAGCAGTTTACTACGGGGGTCAGGCTGGTTACGCGCATACCAAAATGATTACGTAATCGATAATTGCGTTGAACCTGCTGTTAATTGACGGGCACATACTGTTCCTATGGATAAATATCATTTGCACTAGAAACTTGCATCACATTGTATGCTTACAGTCGCTCGAAGTTTTTGTTGCGTTTCTTTATTCCTTAAGTATATCTATTAAGATTAAATGAAAAATTGGCGTATTGCTTGTTGTTTTCTCAAAATTGGGAGCATATTTTGACGCATTGATTCAACGCACTGATGGTTGCACAGATGTGCCATGGTGCAGACTCAGCACAGCATTTGCTGTTCACATAAACAGTACACAAATCGCCATTGGAACCAACACATTATATTTTGTTACTGTGGCGAGGCTCAAGCGAGCCAGTGTAAATGTGCAGACTCGCCAGAGCCTACGCTGCCAGCACATGAGATTTTGATACTTATTGCATCGTCCAGTAACTACACCTGCACAAATGTGCAGACTCGCCAGTCTTCGCCCCGGGGTGAATAGAACAAAACTCGCCATCTGAGGCAGCATTCGAGATTTTGGTACAGTGACGAAGGCTAAGGTAAGTAAAGTAAGTAAGGGTGCAAAGATCAGGAATCGATACAATCAAGTACCACACCTGACCTAGGAAACCAATGGGAAAGTGACAAACTCACAGCAGACACCACAAACGAGAGCCAAAAGTTCAACCCTTTGCCAGCAGGTGACCACAGAGCACATATAAACAGACGCGCACAAAGACATAGCAAACACAAGACAGAACAAAAACATAAAAGATCCACGGAAGAAGTACCGCTTTGGAATGGTCTGTAAAATATTTTACTGGAGGGCTTAAACTGGTTTAACGGCGCCAACCTCACCCTTAATTCAGATGTGGATCAAGACACATAGATATTTGGTTTGCATAAAAGACCCCTAACTTATCAATGCATCATCTCCTAAAACATATAAATCAAGATAAAACAAGGAGATAAAGCAAAGATAAGGACTCAACAGTAAATAAAACTGAATACCGGAGCAGAAGAAATCCAACAGGTAAACCCCAGTGGGTCCGACAAACAGCCAAAGCATCAGGCCCCTACCATCTCATCAATAGATAAGTCTTTAAGTCGGAACCATCATAGAGTCTAAAGTCCGACCCACCGGCGTGCAATTAAAGAAGAAAGCAACGTTGCCAACCATGATTGGGTTGACCACCAAGCATGCAGTCTGTTGCAATACATTAATGTTATAGCCAACCTTTTTATAATGGGAAACTATTTTAATGAACTGCGCTAAAAAAATATTAGAACCAACAATGTTCTTCGACTTATACACCAAGTCACCATAGAAATCAGGTTCCGAAAGTCCTTGGCGCAAGAGAGATTTAAGTCCAACTTGGAATTTAGAAATCAAATCATAGTATCGTCTATAAAATTTTGAAAAAGTTTTGCGAAGTTTATGATACCGATAGCCTTGTTTAAGAAGTTTCTGAGTTAACAATTTATTGCCAGTGTTGAAGTCAGCAACATAGCTAGATGCTCTAGCAAAACGAATGAGTTGAGAGATATAGACTCCATAGGATGTAGAACGATCGAGGAACATGTGCAAATGTGTAGACTCGCCATTGTCCAGTCACTATGCCTGCGCAAATGTGCAGACTCATCAGTCTACCTGCTGGCGTGAATAACACACTAATTGTCATTTGAGGCAGCGCGTGAGATTTTGTACAGTGACGAAGGCTAAGGTAAGCCTGTGCAAATGTGTAGACTCGCCAGAGCCTTCTGCTTGCACAAAATAGCATTAAACCGTCATTTGCCAAGATAAAACATGATGCATCATAATTTTGAACTTTCGACCTATGCCGATGGCTCGCCAGTTTCTATGGTGACTTGGTGTATAAGTCGAAGAACATTGTTGGTTCTAATAATTTTTTAGCGCAGTTCATTAAAATAGTTTCCCATTATAAAAAGGTTGGCTATAACATTAATGTATTGCAACAGACTGCATGCTTGGTGGTCAACCCAATCATGGTTGGCAACGTTGCTTTCTTCTTTAATTGCACGCCGGTGGGTCGGACTTCAGACTCACTGTACCAAAATCTCGTGTGCTGCCTCAGATGGCGATTTTTGTTCTATTCACCCCGGGGCGAAGACTCTGGTGAGTCTGCACATTTGTGCAGGTGTAGTTACTGGACAATGCAATAAGTATCAAGATCTCAGCTGTCAGCGAAGACTCTGACGAGTCTGCAAATTTACACAGGCTCGCCTGAGCCTCGTCAAAGTACCGAAATATCATGTGCTGGCTCGAATGGCTCCGGGTCTGCGCTTGCAGCTGGGTCCATATTGTAAAGATAAAGATAAAGAAGCCTTATTTAACGTCGCTTATAATGTAACAGACAACATTAGCTCATGAGCTATTCTGCGACATAACAATTATATCTTTAACAGATACTTACCTGTCTTTATCTCCCTAGCACAACCCCTTTTATGCGAGCGTCAGCAAGGGAGCTGCTAGTACCATTTTTTACACCTTTGGTATGGTGCAGCCGCGGGATTCGAACCCACGACCTCCCGCTCCGAAAGATACAAGATACAAGATACAAGAAACTTTATTTTCCGTCGGTTATAGTACAACAAATAACATTAGCTACAAGAGCTATTTTCCGACATAACAGATGTAAAAATTAACATGTAAAAGCAGCTGTTAAAAGAGAGGCATTGGTCATCACATATATTAGTAGATTACATACATATTAAATTATTATAAGCTATGGCAAGGATTTTGATTTTAAATTGCATGCATAAAAACACATTAAAAGCTATAAGCACATATTTACAGGTTTGGTTATAAATACATCATGCATTGTTTGAGTTAACCCTTGAAGCACCGACCACAACAAAAAAGTTGTCTGCCTCTCTCGTCTGCAGAGTTGTTTCGAAGCCTCATTGACAAACAGCGTAGACCCAGATCAGACTGCTACTGTTGGAGCAGCCTGATCCGGGTCCTCGACGTTTGCCATCTGCGCTCAAAACACGTCACCAGCATCAGGAAATCATATGCAGCAGACGATTTAAGCAGACAACACTTTCGGCTGCATTTCTGTCGGCGGTTTAAGGGTTTAGATTTGAATTTTTTTACGATGCACTGCTAACTAGATATAAAGGTCTCCCTTTAATGTCAAAAGGTAAGACAAAAAACACTGCATCTAAAGTGATGGTATAATCTTAAAGATCATGGTATCTTTAAGATGGAGGGCGCTATCATGCTAAAGGCCTTACTTGCGAAAAGCGAAAGGCACAGGAAGCCCTGATCAGGTTCCCTGTTGCAAACGAAAAATAAGGCACCTAGCATGCTGCATGAAATAAAGCTATGGGCTTAAGTTACTGATTAAGACATGTCTGTAGGCTATTATAGGTAAAAAGCTGATCCTGCAGCAGAGAAAAAATAAAGCAAATAAACTAAAAAATTTAAAATAACATGCGATCCAACTAAAAATAGAAAATATATCAGCAAACCATTAAACATGTTGACTAACCTCCCGAACCGCGACAGATGGCACATCTGCAGCTCGGGCCTGTCCAGGTGCGAATTTGGCGCCGAAACTCGGCAAACTCTGAAACTTTCCTCATGTCATTTGGAAGGGAGTTCCACACCCGGGCAGACTCGAACCTGAAAGAGCATTGGCCATATGTGACGGTTCGGACTGTTGGAACCTTGATAGTATTTTCATACCTGAAAGCACAAGAAGAGGTTTTAAGTTGTACAAGGTCCCTTATGTATTCTGGTGTTAGATTGTTTATGCACTTGTATGTCTCTGCAGCAATACACCTGAATCTATTTAAATGAAGAGTTGAGAGCTCGGCTTTCTCCAGCAGAGAGGCATAGCTTGATGTAAAATCGCTGAAGACAATTCTTAATGCTCTATACTGTAACTTTTCAAGTTTTTCTGTATTTGTTTTGCTGCAGAAGTGCCATACAAGTGGACAGTAATTGAAATTTGATTGAATAAAAAATCTAAAAATTAAAAATCTTGATTTTTCATTTAAAAATTTACTTAGTCTCTGTAAAACATTCAGCTGTTTAGCTGCTTTTTTGCACATTTTGGTTATTTGGGTGTCAAAATTGAGTTTGTAGTCCAGTTTTACCCCAAGGAGCTTTACATTTTCTTCACATGTGATATTTACCTCTGCAATTTGTATGTTTTTCATTTCTGCATTGGTTTTCTTTCCAACTGAAATAGCCTGGAACTTATCAGGGTTTGCCTGCATCTGATTAGTTCCAAACCAGTCCAGTAGGATGATGCTCTCTTGTTGTAGAACTGATTTGAGAATGTTCAGGATTTTGTGGCAGTATGATAAAGTATTATCATCTGCATAATTGTACATGGAGCAGTACTTTAAAAAGTAAAAAATGTCATTCATGAAGATATTAAAAAGTAAAGGTCCAAGTATGGAGCCTTGAGGCACTCCCTTGATTATCTTTGACCAGGTACTGAAAAAATCTCCAATCTTGACTCTCTGGTGGCGCTGTCCCAAGTAACTCTCAAGAAGCTTACATGACCCTTGGGAGACTCCATATGCCTCTAGTTTTGCAACCAAGAGGTCATGGGGCAAGCAGTCGAAAGCCTTTGACAAGTCCATCAGGACAGCGCCAACATACATGTCTTTGTCTAGTGCTTCCTTCCAATCTTCCACAATACGGAGCAGTGTGGTTTGGCACCCATAGGCTGGTCGGAAAGCAGATAGGAAGTTGTGAAAGATTTTGTTGAAATGCTCAGATAGTTGGTCACTAATAAGTCTCTCATAGATCTTAGAAAGGGTGGGGAGTATGCTCACTGGGCGGTAATTTTTTGGGATAAAAGGGTCATCTTTTTTGAATATGGGGGTAACTTGCGCCATTTTCAGTCTGTTTGGGAAGGTCTCTTTGCATATAATTGCATTGGCAATGTTGCAAATGGGCTGACTCAAAGATGGCATTGCTGCCTTAACTACCTTTGGGGGTATAGCATCTACCCCTGTTGCTTTTTTAGTATCAAGTTTTTTAATGCATTTAGAAACTTGTTTCTCAGTGACAGGCCGAAAATTGAAACTTTCGACATCAATATTTTCTGATATTTTCTTGATACTTGGGTGTTCCTTATTTACTGGTTCAGCTTTTTCAATGCCTATGTTTTTGGCTATGTTTATGTAGAAGTCATTCATTTTTTCACAAACGACTGACTGATCCGAAATAAGGTTATCATCTTCTTTCAGGATGATATTGCTGTTGGTTTTGGTTGTACTCTTTTGTGATAAGAAAGGTTTGATGGTGGGCCAGAAATCTTTAGATTTTGGGCCACCTCCACACCTTTCTAGGAAGTACATGGAGATAGACTCCCTTTTAACTTTTGTTTTTAAATTACGTAAAATGGTAAAGTTTTTCCAATTTTCACGTGTTCTATTTTTATTGTAGAAATTTCTAGCTTGTCTAGTTTTATAGATAATTTTCCTATATCTAGAGTTCATATAAGGTGGTGAGTTTGGCTTTGGTACCTTTTCCTTCAGTGGGGCATGCTCATCGACGATCTGTCTCAGTAATGTCTCATGGGCCCAGTATATATCATCTACGTCGTCGAAGATGTGGGCCACATGAAATGGTACTTGAGAAAGCTCATCGTTCAGCTCTGCCTCACTAAAGTTTTTGTAGCTGCGAAAAGTTACTTTCTTTTTTTCTACAGGATTGCACGATTCTTTTAGTGATGTTGCAATCATATTGTGGCAGTCACTTAACCCACAATTAAAGTTTATGGTGTTGCATAGAAAGGTTTTCGAGTTTGTTATGATCACATCGATCAATGTAGGCACTTGATTTTTTGTAAAACAAGTTGGGCTTTTAATTATACAATCCATATCAAAGTTGTCGCATACGTTAATCAGTGGTTGGCATTTATCTTGTTTTAGCAGGTCATAATTGAGGTCTCCTAAACAGATAATGTTTTCTTAATGAATGAACATTTTGTCCAAACATTTTGTAATGTCTGTTTCAAATGTTTGATTTTTTCGGACGCTCTACCAACTGAGCTACCAACTGAGCTATCGTCGGGCTTCGTTTGACTCCAAATCGTTTGCAAAGGTAGACGTCACCAGCGGACAAAGAGCTCCATTTTCAACCATGAATCACGTGCGCTTCCAGTCTTGTTACCCCACACAAGACCTGTGCGTCATATTGTTGTTGTTGTTGTTGTATCAGGGATCCAGCCAACTCCCATATAAGTTCCGATGCTGGGAACCACTGTGAGAAATCACGTGATGACTCTGTATATAAACCGACGACAACTGACGGACACTTCCTGCTAAGATTTCTCTCTAGCAAAGCAAGTTATTTTCAAACCAAATAGAAAATATGGCGTCTTCATTAGCATATGGATCTAGTTTTACAGCATTCAAGTCCACGTCAGGTAAGCCATCGTTGTTGTTGTTGTATCGGTTACCAGCCTATGAAAGGCTCAACTCCCATATAACCTGGGAGAGGCCCACCACTACTGGCAACTGACACCCCGAGACCATTGTACGGTCAAAAAACTCCCAAAAAACTAGTGGGGTTTAATGTGAGTTTCCGAACCGTACACTGGACACGAAGAGGTCATGCCAGTGTAGCGGTCGGAGTCTGTTTTTAAAAATGTGGAAAGAAGCCGGAGTGCCCATCGTTTTACGCCTTATTCGTGAATAGAAATGTGAAATTGCAGTTGCTGATATAGTTTCCAAACTTTCCAGAGTATTGCAGATTTCTTGTTGGCGAGAGGAGAGAGTATCTTTTGGTTGCTTGCCCACGGGATTAGTAAGGTGTTCTAGGCTGACCCAGTAAAAATTCCAAAATTAAATTATATTGGCCCACCTTCACATTGACAGACTTTAGCCCCAGTTGGTCGCTGGCATTTTGCGCCCGACATTTTGGCTCAATTTCGGCCCATATTCAAATCGGCCTATACAATTTCGGCCCACAGGTATAATAATGTATAATCGGTATGTTTGTCTATTATTTTTATAATTATATCGACTTACCTGTAATTATCCAGTCCAAAATCAATAATTAATAAGAATGGTCCATTTTAATTGATTAGGAGTTTTTGTATGTAAGAGAAGGCTCAGGTGAGCCTGCACATTTGCGCACTCTAGCAAGAGCATTTCCTGCTCGCATATGAAACGCAAGCGATTCTTTCTTAATCCAATTATTCAGTTTAACTCACTGAACAAGTTGTATTTGCTAATGGAAAATATACAGGTGATTTATGATTATTTCTTCAATTAAAGATAGCAGTCTATGCGTTTTTCTAGTCTTTCTTAGTTTGTAAAGTCAATCTATTTTCAGTTGTTTTCTCTCAATATTCTTCTAATAAAAAAATTTAAATATTTTTAATAATATAAAATCTCTTTTACAGAAATCCAGGTTGACAAAATTTATGGGCCGAAATTGACATGGGCCGACTTTGTTATGGGCCTTAACACTGTAGTCATACCACTACGGCAATTTTGGTCTCGTCACCCACTCCGGTGTTATAGTAAAATTACCTTAAAATAAAGGCTGACAAAAATGAGAAGTTTTGAATATGTTTGCTTCGAGATTGCATCCTCTAGTTTACAACCTCTGTGTTGTCTTGCCAAAACGGAGATAAAAATCAGATTTTAAATGTGTTTTTTACAGTTATGTTCAAAAATTGTCAATTACGGTTTAGTCATTATTTTACGGTTTAGTCATTGATTTATTATCCACGATGACGAAACCGAAATTAGTTATTTCATGCCCAGGCATCAAACGTTAAAGTTTTCATATAATTTTAAAGCATAAAGATACAATGTGAATTTGATGAACAAAAATCAATCGGAACCCAAACATTTTGGGGCGTTTATCTGTGATTAAATGAAGAAATTGAACATGATGAGAAAGTTACCTTAACACCGAAATAAGTGACGAGACCCAAATTGCCGTAGTGGTATGACATTCAAGATTTTTTGCGCCGGTAGAGCCATAGCTACAGTTTATTCCCCGAAAGAGAATCCTCTCCAATAAAGAATCACTTGTGTAAACTTTCCCATATATTTCTTCCACTTGATGAAGCAAAGCCTAACCTTTTGTATTGTTACTCAGAGGGGCATCACACAACTCACAGTATTGCAGGCCCCAGACCTATAGTGATGTCCTGAAGAATTCTTTTTTCCCTGAGGACTATTCCCCATTGGAATAGTTTGGCCCCAACTGTGGTCGCAGCTGAGACCACAGAGGAGTTCTGGGCACTCACCAGAAGGTTTTTTTATTTCTAAATTCAAAATTCACTCACATCTGATAATGATCAGATTCTGATTGACAGAGTATTAGTAGAAAGACAGTTAGAAAGGGTTATCATTAGGGATGCAGAACATAATTAGTTTCTTCTGAATTCCTTAAAATTACCTCTTAAGTTGGCTAAAATGTGTTGTAGTGTATTGTCAGTAAAGCAATTTTAAACCTGGTTCTCAAAGCAAAATTTAAAAAAAAAAGAAGATAATTGTTCAGATGAAAGGAATCAAGGTGGATCCAAAACCATGTCATGGACATGCCCTATGATATTAGACTTACATATAAAAAAATTGACTTCCAGCTGCCAGGAAATTTAACAGATGACAGTGTTATCTTGGACACTGTACAGTTGCCAGTAAAGAATCACTTATTTTTGGATGTGTCTTATGATGACCTTTACTGACTTGGTGGTGAGAGAGAATGAAAGTATGCATCCTAACATAGAGTTTACTCATCAAATAAAAGTTTGCTACTAGCTGAAAGCAAATAAAGCAGATTGTATTGAACCTTGAACAAAAATATACTTCTGGTGTCAGAACTTATAGATATTTACGAATATTGTAGCTTATAATGAGCAATTATAAAATTGAACCAAAATTTTGTGTTAAAACTGTAGTAGAATGACCTAAACTACTTGAATATGTTCTTTAGGGGTGAAACTTTAGATCACTAAATTTTTAATGTGATGCTCAATCCATTTTTACCTTGGGGCTGGACTATTTTCAGGTGATTCTTTACTGGGGAATATGGTTCTTTACTGGAGACACTGTATAAGGGTTATAAGTTGCCACTACTCTGTTAATCAAAGCTTTTTAATATTAAACTTCCATGGGCTGTAAGAGGTATGATGGATGTATTATATGTGTATTGTAACAAATCAGTTGGCAGTTACAAACACAAATTGTCAAGAATAGAACCTTTAGTGTTTCTTTATTGGGGAATAAACTGTACAATTATCCCAATTTGTCAAATTGTGATACATCTCGTGAAGAATCGGTGGATTCTGGAACCTCCACGGCAGCGCTATGATGAGTTTAAAATTGTCATGTGAATGGTGTTGGATTGTGGGTGTGGTCTAAATCATAGCCAGGCCTCAAAATATCTGGAAATAGGCACTTGTCCTGCATGGCAAGTATGGGGAAAAATTAATTTTTACTAGAACTATCAAAATTCTCACTTGGCCTGCAGCCTGAGGCACTCGTAAATATGAGTGGACGAGTGATATTTTCAAGCCCTGATAGTTTCATCCCGATCAGGATGACTGCCCTATGATTATGTCATGACCCTGCCGTAGCAGCACAGTCACAAATCACAGCGGATTTGTAGAGACATCATAGGTACATCATTAGACATTGTAGTGATCTCTAATTCTAAAAATTCTGTTTTATCCATCCCCATTTTATAGAATAAATCACATCGGGACAAATAGTAGTGAATCATAGCCAGAATCGGGAATGTATTATTAAACTGTGCTTGAGTTCATGCTGTATTACCAGGGGCAATTCCAGGATTTCTTTGTTGAATGGATTAGACTCCAGACTCTCACGTGTTGGACCCTGATTCTTTGCAAAGGGGGTTTGATTTTTTAAATTTACCTGATTTTTAGCTCACCTGAGCCATTGGCTCATGGTGAGCTATTGTGATCATTGGATGTGTGTCGTGTGTCGTCAACAATTGCTTTAAAGGACATCTCATCCTAAACCACTGGCTGGATTTTGACCAAACTTGGCAGGAATTAACTTTATATGGCGCTCTTTGAAAATTGTTCAAATGGGTCCGGTCTGTTGCATATCTAGGTCACACAGGCTAAAACTAGATTATCAAGATGTAAACTTTATCTTCTTGTCTAAAACCACAAGGCCTAGAGCCTTGATATTTGGTATGTAGCATCATCTAGTGGTCCTCTACCAAGTTTGTTCAAATTATGCCTGGTCCCGCTCTGGGGGTCACATGTTTTACATAGGCTTATATAGTGAAAACATGAAAAATTATTCTTGTCTGAAACCATATGGCCTAGAGTCTTGATATTTGGTATGTAGCATCACTTTGTGGACCTATACCAAGTTTGTTAAAATTAGGCTCCTGGGGCCACAAATGGCCCTACCCCGGGGTCAATGGGTTACAAAGCTTTATGTATAGTGAAAACATGAAAAAATCTTCTTGTCTGAAACCATATGGCCCAGAGTCTTGATATTTGTATGTAGCATCACCTGGTGGACCTCAACTAAGTTTGTTCAAGTTATGCCCCTGGGGCCAAAAATGGCCCCGCCCCGTGGGTCACATGTTTTACAGAGGCTTATATAGGTCAAAAATGAAAAAATCTTATTGTCTGAAACCTCAAGGCTTAGAGCCTTGATATTTGGTTTGATGCATCACCTACTGGACCTCTACCAAGTTTGATCAAATTATACTCATGCAGCGAAAAATGGCGTGCCCCATTGGCCACATATTTTATAAAATTATATACATATACTCAACAAAAAAAAGTTATGGAAAATGTGTTTGAAGGGCTATAACAAAATATCTAAAACATTTAAAGACTTTTGAATTTCACAATAGTATAATGTAACCATTTTTCTTTATAATGGCGTTTTATCTGGGTCTGTAGCGCCCACAGCAGCTTAGTAAATCAATGTCAAAGTTGACTGGTCTTCACTCCATTTTTCGCAAAAATTCAATTTTTCAGAGCAAACATAGATTTTTGTGCATTAACGTTCGCAAGGTCCCTCAAGAGATGGAGATGTTTAAAACGTGGGATGACAGCTCTGATGGTTATACAGGGACATTTGATCAGTCAATTGTTAATGAATGAGATGCTGAGGTCTATTGCCCTGCCTTTTTTGTGCGAAAACCAGTGACAGTACCAGGCCTAGGATAACAATGCCAGAATACACCTCAACAAAAACAATGTTGTGCGTATTGACTGGTCAGACATGTCTACAATTTTAACATGTCTATGACATATTTGGACAGAAGGTCCAACGCATAATAATGGCAGCAAGAAACTCCTAGCCCCTCGATACAGTGTTGCAGGAGATATCGATGCTGATTCCTACGCACCAAATCAAAAGAATTATTCAGAGTATGCGAAACCGGTGCTAGTCCTAATTTGCCACTGGCTAGGGACACACTCATTACTGAAGGCATTCTCATCTTCGAAATGTGATGTTTAAGGCTATCAAGTTAATTTCATGAGACATTCAAAGGAAATTAATTTCAAGTTTTGAAAACTTACATGTTATTCATTTGTTTATGAGGGAATACTCTGTAGACATTTTTGCTAAAAATGACTTGGACCCCTGGGTTACTTGACACTGTGTCACAACAAAGGTATTGGTGCTAGCAACTTAAAGTAAACATGTTTTTCAACCGATGACATGTATCTAAACAAATAAAAAAAAATTGAATAATTGTTTGCTTTGGTGTTTTTATGTTGCATGGTTTTCTGGGATTTTCTTAACTTTTTTTGTTCAGTATATGATTAACTATCTCTGTAACTGGCACGATACCTGGAGTTCGTCATAACGCTTTTGCCAATAGTCTGAAAAATAGGCCAAGATTATTATTGCGTTAACATGAATTCATGACAAAAAAAATATTAGGAATTTCAAGCACCCAAAAAGGAATTTGAAATTTTAGCAAACCCCAAAATTATCCCCCATTCTGTAACTTTCACCTTAAGAAAAGACCCTAAAATGCATAGAAATGACCCCCAAAAATAGCAGATGTTGTCCGCAACGCATGCGCCCCCACATGTACCGATACACCATTTGGACTATTTTTGTTACCATAGCAACCACCCACAATCAATTTGATGTGACGGCAAAAATGACGTGCATAATCAGCACCAGTTCAAATAACAAGTTTCATCATGCTAGCCTTTATCTTGGAATTTTATTTTCACAATTTGACAATTTTTGCTACCATAGCAAATGCAATGTTTTTGTGATGGCGAAATAATTGACGTTCATAATTAGCATATATATTGCCACTTAACCACATACCACGTTTCATGAAGCAAGTTTGAAAATTTTTAAAGTTATCTCATGTTATAGATTTCAGCTGAGAGACAAACCAACGGACAGAGAGGGGGTAATTTAAACATATAGTTCCCTCCATAGTTAACAGCGGAAGGAGCCTATTATTGTTATTATTATTATTATTATTATTATTATTATTATTGTCCTGAATTTAAGTATGTCTGTCACAAACCAATGTTGCCCTTGCTCAAGTCCTGACTTGCTAAGAATAACATTTTTTGTAAGCTTTACATAGACCAAGCTGAATACATTGCAATTGATTTTTTTCTTAATGAGCAATTGCTGATATGTCATGCGCTGATACAGAAACGTTTATCTGGAGAGCGGGCTATTATGGGCCCTCCAGCGAAACGCCATTTAAATGGCGTTTTGCTGGCGGGCCAATTTTAGCTGATATATACTTCTAGAGGTGTGTTGCTGTAAAGTTCCGTTATACGACTGCATACAGTCATTGCAATTGAAATTTCTCTTAATGATCATTTGCTGAAATGTCATGTGCTGTTTGTCTAGAGATCAGGCTATTATTGACCCTCCAGGGAAACGCCATTGAAATGGCGTTTTGCTGGCTGATGTTTGTAGAGGTGTGTAGGTCTTAAGTTCCATATACGACTGTATAGTCATTGCGATTGAACTTTCTCTTAATGAGTATTTGCTGAAATGTCATGCGCGGATCGAGAAACGTTTGTCTGGAAAGGGGGCTATTATTGGCTCTCCAGCGAAACGCTGTTGAAATGACGTTTTGCTGGCAGGCTAAATTTACCTGATATTTGTAGAAGTGTATATGTCTAAAGTTCTGTTATACGACTGCATGCGTGGATCCAGAAACGTTTGTCTGTTGAATACAGGTATTGACCCCCACGACAAAAATTCAAAAAGCTGCCGATCAGCATTCAGTGCTGGGCTATCATCTTTAAATATTACAGTAAATGGATGCTCGCTTTTATTAGTCTGTGTGTTTAACAGAAAGGTGAATTGGTGAGAAATACTCCTCTCTACACAGGCACTCGAACTTCTGTGCTCACCCCGCCAATTCAAAAATGCTGAACGCCAACTTTAACTTTTCAAAATGGCTAATCTAGCCTAAATATATTTTCTTTCAAAATGTCCTTTATTAGTATTTAAACTTCAAGTGCCATCTTTTATCATACATCATTCTTCAAGAGTTTCTATTGATGTTTGCAATCCTATTCCTTTAACATAGATTGTGCTGTATATTTTCTTTATCTGATATTTGCCTTTTATATGTTTAAGTATTGACCTTTTATATGTTTAAGTATTGGCCTTTTATATGTTTAAGTATCATGCCTTCAGTTTATAGAGCGTAACCAATATATTTGTTCTGATTTCTCAACCAAAACATATGCTGTGGGTACTCAAAATAACCGTTTTATTGAGACGGTTCTTTTGAGCACCAAAACGCATGTTAAATTTGATGGATAAGAAATGTTTACAATTTACGCTCATATTTTATCCAAACCTGTGAGTTAGCTTCAGTGACCAGCTTTGTAGTCTCAGTGCTGTGTGAGTTTAAATAGATGGGAGAGATGGAATGGGGTGGAGTTATTATTGGTGAATGTTGCGCCCATTAGATACAAATCCGCATAAAGCATACAATTTTCTTCATTGTTGCTAGTGAAAACTGTCTGAAAAGGCAGATTTCAGTTAAAGTCATGGAATAAATCATGCATTTTAACCCCATTGCATAATAGATAATTTTTACATTTCGTCGACAGTCGAATCATTCACAGTACGATAGCCTCGACAGTCGTATCACTGATAGTCGACAACCGTATCATGGTATTTTTCTAGGGTCCATAAAATCTCCCATGGCGCAAAAAAAAATGCCATTCGCACTTGATTGAAGAAGCTCAAACGACAAATAACATATATAGGGCGTTTCTTTGTTTTGGCATCATTCTCAATAAGTTAGATTAATGATAATCTATGAAAACTGGATAGTTGAGAGAACCTGTAGTGTTTTTCTATGTCACAAACTCTAAATAACTAATCAGACAAATAGCACATGTCCTCTTGAAAAAACTCTATAGCCTATGTACACTTCTACCACGACCTCTAAGGCATGACCCTCGATTTATTCAATGCATTTACCGTTACAGTCACGCCTCAAAGCGTTTGGTGGAAGTATAGAGGATAAAACTTACGCTACGACCCCTCTAGAAGCGTTCAACTGGTGACCCCCCTATACCGACAGCCGTACTGACCGGTCGCAAGCCGTACTCCTCGGTCGATAGCAGCTTTATGCAGTACCGTCCCGGTCGCCAGCAAAAATTGCGAAATTGGTGTTACCCCTGTGATAGTTTTACAATAAGATTGTGATACACTTACACTTTAAGCTCACCTGAGCCATTTGGTCATGGTGAGCTATTGTGATCATTGGATGTCTGTCGTCCGTCGTCAACAATTGCTTCAAAGGACATCTCCTCCTAAACTACTGGTTGGATTTTAACCAAACTTAGTAGGAATGATCCTTATATGGCCCTCTTTAAAAAATGTTCAAATGGTTCTGGTTCATTGCATATCTAGGTCACACAGGCTAAAAATAAATTTTCAAGATGATAACTTAAAAAAATATTCTTCTCCGAAACCAAAAGGCCTAGAGCTTTGATATTTGGTATGTAGCATCATTTAGTGGACCTCTACCAAGTTTGTTCAAATTATACCCCGGGGCCAAAGATTGCTCTGCCCCAGGGTCACATGTTTTACATAGACATATATGGAAAATCATGCAAAAAAAATTATTGTCTGAAACCATAAGGCTTAGATTAGAGCCTTGTTTATTTTACTGCAGGTTTTAATTTGTTGGGTAATAGCACAAAACATGCAAATACATAATACTGCAACCGGCCATGGTAAAGGAAAGGATGCAGAAAAAATTAGCAAACAATATTGTCTCATTCTGGCGCTCTGACAAAGTAAATCGCTAATTGCTAGAATCCAACATGTTTCCGGTGTAATAGTTTGAATGTGTAGCCTAAATCACAAAATGTGTTCTGGTTTCAGAATATTTATTATCTCCACGCTTTTTGCGAAGGGGATATTGTTATCGCCTCAGTCCGTCCGTGTGGACATCCGTCCGTCCGTTATGCTATCTCCTCCTAAACCATTGGACGAAATTCAACCAAATTTGGGGTGTGAGTTACTCACATGAATGGGGCGCGCAACGTAAAAAATTTTTGGGGCCCGCCCCTTGGGGAGGGGTCATAAGGTCAAATATCATTTAATTTCATTTACAAAGTCAATTTCAAAGATTTTTATTCCAAACTTTGTGTGTGTTCTCACAAATAAAAGGTACAAAACATTTGTGCAAAACATTTTAGACAGGTTTTTTATTCTGTCGCCTGGGTCATGCCCTAGGGGTGGGACTTGGGGGTACTTAAGGGCCAAAATCAAATGATGTCCTGCTGTCTGTCCGTTATGCTATCTCCTCCTTAGTCATTGGACCGAATTCAACCCAAATTTGGTGTGTGAGTTACTCACATGAATGGAACCCAAAGTCAATTTTTTTTGGCCCCACCCCCTGGTGCCCTGGGGAGGGGTCAAAAGATCAAATATCATTTAATTTCAATTACAAAGTCAATTTCAAAGATTTTTATACCAAACTGTGTGTGTGTTCTCACAAATGAAAGATACAAAACATATCAGACGGGATTTTATTCTGTCGCCTGGGTCATGCCCCAGGGGTGGGACTTGGGGGCACTAGGGTGCCCAGGGGGTCAAAAATTTTTTTTTTCAAACATGATCATGTGGCATATCAAATTGACGGGGATGACGAGCAGAACAGAATGCAAGCAACATTTTCATCATAGGGTCAAACTGATGACCTTGGGGCAAGGTCAAAAGGTCAAATATCATTAACATGTTAATTTCAAAGATTTTTATACCAAACTCTTTATGTGTGTTCTCACAAATAAAAGATAGAAAACATATTGAACAGAATTTTCATTCTGTTGCCTGGGTCATGCCCCAGGGTGCGACTTGTGGGTGCTGGGGGAGTCATAAACTTTAGCGTGGGGATTTGCGATGGCGCCCCATCGACTGCGCGCTCTAGTTTGAATTTTTGTTGGGCATGGTCATTAAAAAAAAATTATGACTGTGGCTACTATTTAAACATTCATTTATTGGATGACAAGGTTGAGGCAAGTATTATGCTGCGAATTTCGCATACAAAATACTTAAATATTTATGATTATCATTTTGAGGGTTTGTAATGCTTTCTTTCATAGAATAACCCTGGTCCTGCTGAACCCGCAATTATCCATATTTGAAAACAGTGTAGACCCAGAACAGCTGGCTTGTGATGAAGCCATATGATCGGGATCTGTGATGTTTTCCACTCTAATTGAATAACGTGCTTACAAATGAATTGATGCATGTTAACAGGATCCAAATAAAGGGGAATATATAAAAAATATTCAGCACAAGAAGGGCTAACCAATATGCCCATTTTAGGAAGTATATAATTGGTGTCAATTAATAAGTTTTCTTAAATAATTAATTTGGCTCTCATAAGCCAGTGAGAGCATTCTTATTTTCTTGTTGTGGTCATTGTCTGCTTATCAAACCTGCTAAAACTTTTTATCTTCTTAATTTCTCAAAAAATAGGATGTAAGCAGTTTGGAAATTAATAGCTTTGGTCAATTAGCCCTTAAGACTGACAATCAGACTCTTAACGAATGTAGAACAAAACATCCCGGGACAAAACATCCCATGCCATTTTTTGCCACCCCGGACAAAACATCCCGCATCAATTTGCCGTCCCGGACAAAACATCCCATGCAGTTTTTGTCACCCCGGACAAAACATCCCATGCCATTTTTGCCGCCCCGGACAAAACATCCCATGCTACTTCTGCCACCCCGGACAAAACATCCCACACTCTTTTTAAAGCCTATGAAAGTGCATAAAACATCCCATTTAGTTAATTGTCACTATTATTATTGATATTCTTAATGTACCATACCTATTGAAATGATTGGAGATCAAAGGTAGATAGATAAATAGACTAATTAGACATATGTTTCTCAATTATAATAGTTTGTTTGACCCAAACTGTAAATGATTTCTTTTAAGATGTAATTGGCTTCTTAACACACAAATTTAGTTGTTTGTCACAAGAAGATATAATTATCTTTAATTAAATTCTATTTACATTGTGAAACTGCCTTTCAATCAATTTAAGATCTAGTTTATAGCATTTGGACAGTCATACTAGGGCATTCACTGCTAGTACATGTCAGAGTAGATGAAGGTCACAAATGAGACTTACCCTGAAGAAGCAGTCTGAGTATGGGATGTTTTGTCCGGGGTGGCAAAAATGGCATGGGATGTTATGTCCGGGGTGACAAAAATGGCATGGGATGTTATATCCGGGGTGACAAAAACAGCGTGGGATGTTTTGTCCGGGGTGGCAAATCTTTGTGGGATGTTTTGTCCGAGGTGTAAAAAAATGGCATGGGATGTTTTGTCCCGGGATGTTTTGTCCGGCTCCCGACTCTTAACAGGTTTCTTGTCCAAACACATTTAACAGATATTGTTATGCTTGATGACCCCAGCCAAGAAATGAGATGTTTTCAAAACAAATCAATTAACTTGTTTTTACTTCAAAGATGAAAGGTGATAAATGCCTACTCACAAGTTTTGATTTGATATGCCATATTGGACAGACCCCCAAAAAATAGATTATTAAGAAAAAGCACACTGTACGAGCAGGACAGGACTTTCCACCTCTCGCAGTTTTTAGTTTTGGAATACCAACGCAATACTGGCAGTAAAAAATTAGTTTTGGAATACCGAATTTAAAGCGGACATTTTATAAATTTTAAGAAAATTATCAGGAACGGACTTCCTTCCTTGTGAAGCTGGATAACCAGCTGAACTGACTTTGATTACAAAGTTACTTATTATTGTTTTGGATTGAAATTTGTCACATATGATGTATTGAACTTATTGAAAAGAAGAAAAAAGAAACTACAAATTAAATATTGTTATAATTAGCTGGCGTTCCTTGTGCATTTTAGTTAAGACTCATAAGACCTTTATGCCAACAAACTTCTGAGCATAATACAAGCCTCAAGTCAACATCTATTGTTACATTCCATTTTGTATACTGTTGCTAGGTTAGCAATAAATCACAACCGTGAACAATATAGTGGCAACTATGTGTACAAGGAATCATGTTTCTGAGGTAATTTTAAAGCTTTAGTCATATAGACATTATATTTTTTTTAATAGGAGCTTTTAGGAACTGTCAACCTTATGTTTCAAAGCTTGTTTATTTCTCTGTAATGTATCCAAAATATACTCCTCAAAATAGTTTAAAGACCAGTTCTATCAATTATAATACCATTGCATTTTGTGTAGAAATATCTATTTTATGATCAAGTCTAAATTTTTTTGACATCGTTTGGGGCAAATTGAGCCCTACTGCCAAGTGAAACAGCTCAAAGAAATTGATAGAAAATGTTACGAACATGAATTTTGTGTCATTTTAAAACATGACCTAACTGTAATTGAATGTCATTTGTTTGTGTCTGATCCATGGGTCACAGAACTGCATTAAATGAATGAATGATATTGATATCTCTATTTTTGCATGATTTATGGTCTTTAAATCCTGTCGATACAACCAACCTCTTTCTGTGAGAGAATGAATGATATTGATATCTCTATTTTCCCATGATTTATGGTCTTTAAATCCCGTCTATACAACCATCCTCTTTCTGTGAGAGAATGAATGATATTGATATCTCTATTTTCGCATGATTTATGGTCTTTAAATCCTGTCGATACAACCAACCACTTTCTGTGAGAGAATGAATGATATTGATATCTCTATTTTCCCATGATTTATGGTCTTTAAATCCCGTCGATACAACCAACCTCTTTCTGTGAGAGAATGAATGATATTGATATCTCTATTTTCGCATGATTTTTGGTCTTTAAATCCTGTCGATACAACCAACCTCTTTCTGTGAGAGAATGAATGATATTCATATCTCTATTTTCGCATGATTTATGGTCTTTAAATCCTGTCGATACAACCAACCTCTTTCTGTGAGAGAATGAATGATATTGATATCTCTATTTTCCCATGATTTATGGTCTTTAAATCCTGTCGATACAACCAACCTCTTTCTGTGAGAGAATGAATGATATTGATATCTCTATTTTCGCATGATTTTTGGTCTTTAAATCCTGTCGATACAACCAATTTCTTTCTGTGAGAGAAAATTGTCTGTTTGGGCTGACCTATGGGATCAGACAGCTTGTTTTGGCGTTTATCTGTGACAATCTACTGTATGTAAAATATGGCGAGACATCTTTCTAACGGAAGCGCAGTGGCTCAGTGGTAGAGTGCTTGACTGGAGACCGAGGGGCCGGGGGTGCAAGCCTCACCAGCGTCACTGCATTGTGTCCTTGAGCAAGACACCTTAAGCCTAGCTTAGTACTGGTTCAACCCAGGAAGATCTGTCCCTATATAACTGAATTATTGTTGATGGGACGTAAAGAATCAAATCACACAAACAAACATCTTTCTAACACTCCAAAGCATAGAAAGACGGTAGAAAATCTATATCTTGATGGCCCACTGCAAACAATTGTTTCCAGAAAACAAAACAATATCAAACTGCTTTGTCAGTGATAAAAATGTTTGCGCCCCAGAATAATAAAACTGATTGAAGAAATCGTTTGCATTCGATGTGAATTGTTTAAAACAAAGTTGAATTTGATGTCACTTTTATTCTGCTTGAATGACCAGAGAAGAATTTCTGTATCCCACTGCCTTTTGAAAGTGTGTGTTTTGAGGGTATGTGCATTTGAGACAGTTATGACAGAATTAGGCATGGAAATTGGCCATATTGATTCTTGAGTCATGGGGGTAAAAACAGTAGAAAGATTTGGGCCATCTTTTGCACAATTTAAATATTTGAGCTAATTATACCCTCATTGGGAAGTCTTGGTCCTTCAATAATTTTTTTTGAGTAGTAAATATCTTTCCATTAAATAATGATTCTGAAAAACAAACCATTTATTCATTATAAAGGCAAAGTATAGTGACATTGAAGTTCAGAAGTACTGAGCAGATATCTATCATTTTCCCTTGGATAAAAATTTAACATGTTAAAGTTTTGGTTTGTTTATGCTATTTTGTGATTAACAGAGCCTTCCAGATTTCTGGCACAATCTCTCTCTCATCTGTAGCTAAACTCATCTCTGAACCCGTGAATATTGTCTCCAAGTCATTGACAGTCCGGCATGTAGCTAAAATATGCTTAACAGATGACTTATGTACAAATCGTCAGATAGAAATAACTCTAATCCCATGTTCAATGTTTGGTTTTCACGGATGACGTAGTTCTAACAGATCTGTTTTCTACACATCGTCTCTTGATTAGAGATAGAGAACATGCCCTATGAACACTAGGCTGACAGTCACACCAGGGTTCATACGCGTCAGGGAAATGTCAGGGAAATTTAAATTTTTTCAAGGTCAGGGAATTGTCAGGGAATTTTATGTTGTGTCAGTGAAAAATGAATATTTGCTAAAATGTCAGGGAATTTTGTAATTTCCAATTTGTATCAAATGATGAGAAACAGAAAATTGCTAGGGCAGTTTTCGTAACATTTTTGACACAAGGTAAATCATTTTGATAGCTTCTAAATTGCTTTCAAAAGTATATCTCTAATGTCAGTTAGCCAAATGTGATGAGATTTCATGTAAAGATTCATCAGGTAGGGTGAAACCTAAAGCTCCCATTGACTTATAATTTGTGAAAAACTTTAAAAATCTTCTTCTGAAACAATAAGGCCCACAGCTTATATATTTAATATGTAGCAATGTCTATTAAAACCCCTTCATAAATCTTGCCAGTCATGCCCCTGGGGTCAAAATTTGGGATCAATATAACTACATTTACTATGGGAAAAAATCTTCTGAATCCATATATATTTAGTATGTGGCAAGGTCTAGTTTTCTGCCACTTAAATCCTGCCAATCAAGCCCCTTGGGTGCACTGGTGATCAATAGCTCAATGGAAAAAAACTTTAAAAATATTTTCTATGAGACCCATGGTTTATATATTTAGTATATAGCAGTGTCTTGAATCATGCCAACCGTGCCCTAAGGGTCCATCTTGGCCATACCCTGAGGGGCTGTCATTAGCTTCCTTATAATGGGGAAAACTTTAAAAAATCTTCTGAAACCATGAAGCCGATAGCTTTTATATTTGGTATGTAGCAATGCATAGTGTTTCACCAGCTGACCTTTTGCAGTCTATAACCCTGGGGTTAAAATTGGCACCCACTTGAGGGTTATTTGCTCTCATAGACTCATAAAAAAATAATAAAAAAAATCTTCTGAAACCATGAAGTCGTCATCTTATGTAAGCAGTTTAGGCTCATTAAGCCTCTGATTAGCTCACCTAAGCACTTTGTGCTCAGTCACTCAATGTTTGTCCTGAGTCATCCGCTGTCAACAGTTTGCTATATTCAGGGTTTCAGTATAATTTTATCATGACAAAAACCTTTTCTGATCTAGCTTTTACAATGAAATATTCCACAACATCAGATTGCAAATGCTTTTCTTTCCTTATATCTGTATATACTGGTTGCATTATGGGTGGCTGTAGAGAGGTTTAGAGGTCCACATCCAAATTTTTTGAAAGAAGACAGCAGTTTTAACATAGTAATTTGAAAATCTTGTAAATTTCTATTTTGAAAACATAGCTGTTTAATTACTAATCTATAAACAGGGTTCTCACAAGATCTGAAAATCATGGAAAACCTGGAAAATCCCTAAAAAAGTTCCATGCATGGAAAAATCATGGAATTTGAAAAAATCTGAATAATCATGAAAAAATCATGGAATATTTTGAAATAATTTGACGAAACCACCAGTAGCCAGAAAACTAGCTGTCTGACACTTGTGTGTCCGACAGCTTGTTTTCTGGCTACTGGTGGTTTCAAGTTCAATTATCTCAAATTGCATGTATGGTCTACTGAAGCATGCTGTTGCTGCTGCATTCCGCATATATACTTAGTGTGGTGAAGATGCTGCTAAAAGGGGAGGTTTGAGGCTGTGCATTAAATTGTCATGGAAATTACATTGTTGATCATGGAAAATCATGGAATTGTGTTTTTGAATTTCTGTAGGAACCCTGATAGATATGCTGTAAATGTTTAATAAATCTTTCCAACATTAAAATTTACCACTCTAAATTGAAAACAGAGCTGTTCACTGAATCTATATATACACACAAAGATTTGAATAAATTCAAGTTTCTCCGACAAGTACATCAGTTATGTCAGGGAAATTTGGATTGGCGTCAGGGAAAAGTCAGGGAAATGTCAGGGAATTTTGTTACCGGTATGTCCAGTCTGTATGAACCCTGCACACATAGGAGCAGTCCTGGTTGTGTTATCACACGTGATTTGTGTGACGGACGCCTGCTTGATACATTTGAAAATGAAGGTTATGCACGAGTCATTTGTATCCGCTTCTCCCCTACCTACATGGATGGGTGGGGATAATGAATATTTGCTTGTCAGAGACCTGGAATAAGCCCCGCCCTGTGGGAGCAATCAAAAAGTTGTTGCGTGTCTGACTGCTAATCCAGGGGTTTTGAGTTTGATCCCGGCCCAGTCCCATACTTTCGTCAGGGTTGGCACGATATTACTCGCCCGGGTAAACCCCGGTGTACGACAAAACATAGAAAGACAAAAGAGAGAAACGACATTAAATAGATGCGTCAAAACATAGAAGCGACATTAAATAGAGCAATGAATAATAGAACGACCAATAATAGAACAATATGTGTGAAAAATTATAATTAGTTGACCGCTTGGCATTTGCTACGCGTCGTTTAACATTCGCTCACTCGACCAAGCTATCCGCCATCTATTTGGTCTGTTAGGAAGACTGGCACGGACGAATAAGCTCAATTCTGAGTCAGGCTTACTCAAATATTAGGATTTTTTTTAAAATTTCTAAAGGGAGAGCAATCCAACACGGAGTCGAGGAAACAAACTCTGCGAAAAGAGTTGTGTCCGCGTTTGAGTTAAGAACAAATATGCTTGGCTTGGCCCACAACGTTACGTGATAACTTATTGCAAAACGAAACTAGTAGTTAGAGAATCTATTGCATTTAAATGGTTTATTGGTCGCTAAATTAATCAATGTTCGCTAGGCCTACTTCAAATATCCAAAAATGTATTGTGTTCGTAAAATTGTTGGAAATAAATTTTCAATGTTTCTGAACGTTTTCGATGTTATTTCGAAATATTTTCGATCTTTTATCGATGTTTTTTTTCTATGTTCTGTCTTTCTATATTATGTCTTTTCTATATTTTTGCTTTTCTATAATTTGTCGTTCTATGTTTTTACATAGACCCGGTAAACCCACCCCATAAAATCTGGGTTGGGCAATAAGGTCATATTACCCACTTTGGGCATTATGCGGGTTTTGTGAATTTTTGATCTTAAAAATTCTCGGTTTTCAGTCTGATGATAAATATAAAAGTGTAGAAATGATTCTATATAGCCATATTTTAATCAGTTTAAATGGTAATAGTGAGATAGTCATTAAAATATGAGTATCAACATTGACATTTAAATATATATTACATGTACATGTTTTGACAAGATACAGACAAGTCAGTTTTCAACTATGTCTGACTATTATTATCTAGTCTATTATCATGATTATGCCAGTCTACCAACCTTTCCCCTGAAAAATATCTTGGGCTTCAATAATATAAACAAATCTACTCTGGGTCTTATTGCTTGATCATATTGGCAGTAAATGAAAATTTTAAAGCTAACTTTGATTGGTGAGCTGTGTATGTATATATAATTCTATTCCAGAGTGTGAATAAGTTCCCATTTCCCAATACAACTGCATTAATATATATTCACACTTTTGTTACTAGGACCAGCATAACTGCATTTGACCATAATTTCAAAAGCCAAGGATAATTGCTCAATTTCTGCCCTAAAGGTGTGAATCACAGTCAAAACAATACTACTGTTATTTTTCTAAATTTTGGGATACATGACTGTATCCCAACAGTTTTTTGTAATCATCCTAAAATTTACCACAAAGTAATACCATCAAAAGATGCAGACAGAAAAGCAGACAGCTTTAATCCTGAACAGACTGTTTCTCTTTAGACCAGCACTGATAGCACAGAAAAACTGTAAGGTAGCAGCTGGTTGTGGGAGTCATGGTAACCTTTCAGATTTATAAAACCCACATAAAACCCATAAAACCCAAAAAACCCACCCTCATAAAACCTGTAAAACCCGCCGGGTTTGGCTTAATGATAAAACCGGGGTTTTATGCCAACCCTGACTTTTGTGGAGATTGATCATGAAATAATTTCTGTGGCCATTCTCTTCTCATCTGCTGAATCCTTCACGAAAGGTTTTGTCAGTTACAAGTGAAAGAATGTGCACCAAGTGCTGGTTAACCGCTTGTTCAAGCTTGTCAAGGAAAAAGAGTGGTTAGGTTAACAAACCATCCTTTGTGGATTGGGACGTATTTAAGCAACAAATAAACAAACAAGAACAAAAAAGTTATTCCAGGCTATTCCATGGCTATCCTCATAAGTGGTGAGGGGAGTAGATATTATTTTACTTTTCACTTACTGTAAAGGCGGCGCCTTATGAATGCGTAATTAGGACTGATCAACCTTAGACATAGGTAAAAACTAAAAATGAGGCGGGGTTTTATTCAAAGGTACCTGTATCATCTTGCGTCATTACCTCAGTATGGAAGCAAAACACATTATTTAGTCCTTAAAACGCCAGCAAAATAACTGCTTCTGAAAATGTCTATTTTAACATCAGCATAGAGACAAACATTGTGGATCCAGATCAGACTGCTCCTACAGGAGCAGTCTGAACTGGGTCCATCTGTTTGTATATGAGGCTTCAAATATTTTAGTAGACGACAAAAAACATACATTTTATGATTATGCGCTTTAAGGGTTAATAAATGTGAGTTCAGTGTGTATACGGTTAGGAATTTCATGAAATGCACGCACGTTTGCGTGGCCCAAAAAGCTTGTTAACTCTTTACCACATTATAAATAAAACCTGATTTCCCTTCCTTAGCAGATGAAATAGCCGAACCACGCCCAGATATTAATATTAAAGTTGCCTTCTTTACAGTTAGCGAAAAGTCTAGTAATACAAATGACTGTGCATTATGTGTTTTGTCATGAGAAAACCTGTGTAGCTACATGCAAACACTAAAGGCACATCTGCACAGTCCGATCAGCTCCTTTTGTTGTATCCAGAATAGAAGGGTTATAATGTTAAACATGCTTCAAAATAGATGATTGTGCTCCCATTAAAACAAATCTCTGAAACCATGAAGTCAAGAGATCAGGTGAACAGTATTAACCATTACATATTTAGGTTTCATGCACTGTGCTTCATGAATAAAATGAATTTCTTGTAAAAACTGTTCACAAGCATGCAGTTATATAATAGAATAATCATCCACCCTGGAGCCATTATGAGAACTTTTCTGGGTTGGCAGGTGGTCACAAGCAACTTGCATTATTGTATTGGCCATTCATTCATTGATTATAGGGAACAATAAAGATTATTACATCCCAACTACCAATTTAGGTACAGATTCCCTATGAACTGTTTGCAATTTCGCATCTTCTTCTGATATTCTTTGTAAACTGTGGACCCAAAGTGTAACCAGAGGCTGCTGAGATCCAAACTGTATGACACTCTCGATAGTGTTCAGGAAGAATTTTTTTAAAATGTTAATTTTTTTAAAATCAACAGATAAGAAAATTACCCAGCATGAAAAGACTGCCGAGATCCAAACTGTATGACACTCTCGATAGTGTTCAGGAAAGAATTTTTTTTTAAAATGTTAATTTTTTTAAAATCAACAGATAAAAAAATTACCCAGCTAAAAAGAGTTAAAACGCTTGCAAAATATGAATGTAAAAATGCTGCCTGCTGAAGTTGTCTGCTGCATATGTGGGACATTCTCTGGGAATTTAGGTGTTATTGAGGTACATGGTCGATTTTAAAATTTTTGCATTTTCTAAGACCATGGCACCTGCCAAATCGTTTGGTGTAATATGAGAACTGTATGAACCCTTATTATAGACATATAGCTCTTTGAATAACACAGCTGATAAGCCAAATCTAGGCCGACGCCGTTACTTTGATTGATGTCATGACACTCATGAGAAAATTCTCTTGCATACCCGGTACGATTTTGCTGTGGAATCCAGGTGTGATGTTCATTGCATCATTTGTTCCAAACATTAAATAGATACATGTACTACAGATCAACCCGTTTAAGCAGTATACGTTGCATGAATCATTGTATACATTGTTATTCGTTTGCCAATATTTATAGACTAGGACTCTCATGCGGTTCTTTAAAAAGCCGGTCTGGTCAGTAAGAGAGTCCATTTGAAATTTTGATTAGAAGCTTTGTCTTCCTTTCTGGAGATAATTTCTCTTGGTGTGCAAATACAATAAGAATCATATTGCCGGAGGCGAATCTTTTGAGTACATAAATGTATGCACACAAAGCATTCCTGAGGTTGAAGTGCAAATGTTTAAGTAATAGCCCCATTTAAGGTCTAAGATAACAAGACCTCCTAACAAGGTTAGAAAGCCAAAAATTATATCAGCGGATACATCAATCTTCTGAGAAGACGTTTCAAATTTTAGTTTGCAGATGATACTAATTAAGTCATTTTTGCGATGTCACGAACAAGGCATGTTTTTGGCGTTTTTAACGTTATTGACTGGACCATTAAAACTTCGTATTTTCGCAATCTATTCTGATAAGATAACACTTGGCTGTAATCTAAAATTTGGATGGGCTTTTCTGCTTCTTTTTCGAGTATTTTTTCATCAAAGGCAAAAATGAACGTATTTTGAATATGTTCGGAGTCACAATTTCTTGTGATGTAAAGTTGCCCGTGTGTAAAAATTATATGAACTTTGCAGATACGGTTGGCATTTATAAATATCAACATTTTGGTGCAAAAACTTTAGAAATCAGCCCATACCTTCTAGATTTATTGCTAAAATAGGAAGTTTTAATGGGCCCGTCAATAGCGTAAAACAACGCCAAAAACATGCCTTGTTCGTGACGTCGCAAAAATGACGTAATTAGTATCATCTCTGAACTAAAATTGGAAATGTCTTCTCAGAAGATTGAGGTATCTGCTGATATAATTTTTGGATCTCTAACCTTGCCAAGAGGTTTTGTTATCTTAGACCTTAATGCAATTGAATTGGCATTATCTGGGAACTATCTTATTCATGGAATAACCCAAACAAACATGTCTTTCCAGGGACATAATTATTCGCTACTTTATGACATCGCAGTTTTTAACAGTGCATTTCCATTTATTTTTTTTGCAAAATTTACAATGAGAGTTTATGGGTGCAATTTTACAAAAGCTTAGATGGATAAAAAGCAAATAGAAAATAGAAATATACAATAAAATATTAAGATAATTACACTATAATTTTTTCCAATAAGAGCGCGTTTAAAGTGGACGTAAATTTTAAAATTATCTCGATTCCAATGGACGTTAACATTAACATCATCAGAAAAGGGTATTTGTGTTTAAATGACTACCATACAAAAACAATAGACAAAAGGAAGCTACACTGAAAGTGTCTTTTGCGTAAGTCAATTTGCTTTCATTTGGTATTTTTTCATGATTGTAGCTTCTATTGTTGAGCCCCTCTCCCGGGGGTCTGTGCTCCCTTGCTCCCTTGCATTGATCTTCCTAAATCCCTGAAAAAAAATCCTCAGCTCCCTGATAGTATTTTGTCTTGTTCCACAAATCCCTAAAGTTAATTCGGCTTCTCCCCAAACCCACAAAAATATTAGCCAATTCTCCCTAAAATGTTCTTTTCTCTCCATAGGATTACATTCAAATACTTAAAATCTATGAAGCTAGACAAGCACATGACTTAATGTTCACTTAATATTTTGTGTCATACATGTAAAGACAGTGCTTAACCATAGAATACATGACATATAAATATTTTAATGAAATACATGATATATATAGCTCAAAGTATGAGGCCATCCTTAAAATGCTATTGCTGTACCTGGTAGATTTTATTCTTTTTTAAAATTAGGGACAGACCATATGTTTTTCTGGTAGGGGGAGGGGCTGTTTTTTTTCCCAACAGCTTAAACTAGAATTGTTTTAAAAGTACACTATTATCAACCGAAAAATCATCAATTTTAAGGATTATAAATCAACAACAACAAATATTATTCACCATAATTTTCTCTTCAATATGTAAATAAACCAGTACATTTTATAAGGGGGGTTTGGGATAGAGCACAAGGGGCAGTATCAAAGAAAGGGAGAATGCCAATTACTTGTATATGTACCACAAATACATATAATGGCAAAAAGAGTAAATCTTATTTCAAATTTATCTAATTTACACAGAGAACGACACCTTGAAGCCCTATATTCAAATGGTACATGTTTCAAATTTATTTCCGTTGCTGATAAAAGCTATCAACTTTTCGCATAAATCTCAAACCATGTATATCAAGACACGCTAATTTCAATGATATTTTGAGGGCCTTACTGGGATGGCGAAATTAGCTCCTCAATTGATCTATCCGGGGATATACTGCATTGTATGCGGTTTTTCCAAAAGAGGGCATTCATAGACAGTGTAGACCCACAGACAAACACTCCAACCCCTTCATCAGCAACAGAAAAAGTTTGGAAATGCCTTCCAATTTCGCTAAAAGGAATATCAATACGTCTCATTTTAACCTTTAAAAGTAATAATTTGGACATGATCGCACTCAATTAAGAATTGTCAAATAAAGCAAAATATTATTTGTAGTGAAGCAATTTTGTATGCTATATTTACTTTTTTAGAAGTGGTAATGGAGTGAAACCTCAACAGCTTGAACCCTGATAGCTTGAAGTATCCGCTTATGTCACATAAAATACATGACACATTCGATTCAGAGTATAGGGTGTATTTCTGAATGTGCCATATTTCGCTGATACAAAAGAAAATCCTAGTGAGACGGTTGTTTTATAGAATATGTATTAATATGCATATTTGATAAGATTGGAGGAGAGTTATGGATTAAATAGTATTTGCAACCAAACTGCTTTTAGCTCAAATTGCTAATTACCCTTAGTATATATAGTGATTGTGATGGGTTCTCTCACTTGATATGGGAGCGTTCATTGTACATAATAAAGGGGTAACTGGTTATAATTTCCAACTTAAATTTAACTTCTTCTTCTCAATATAGCTTTAGACCTAGAAAACAGTGCAGACCCTGGTGAAATGCCGCATTATGTGGTATTTCAACTTGATCTTCCCAGTTTGCAAAGTGTGGATCTTTAAATAGATCTTTTAAGATAGTTTGTATAAATTTACTCAGGGCCTCCATTAACTTTCAAATCCAGGAAGTGCAGACTTCCTACCTTTGAAATTTGGAAGTCCCATTGATTTTTTTTTGGAAGTCCCATTTTTTTCTGCGATAAGATCGCAGTGTGGCGGATTGTCAAACTTGCTTTGAAAATTAAACATATATATTTCAGAGATAATTCTTCTTTGTTCCTACAATGCATTTTTACCTTTAATTGCTTATAATGCTACAGAGGGGATGTCTGATGTCTCCTGATTTGTCATTGATCAGCCTAGATGGGAAAGAGGGAGCTGGTTGCTTTGCATTGTTTGTCTTCCTGGTGTCTTGTGATTGCTGTGTGGCTCTTCCACACAATGAGATAGATAGATAGATAGATAGATAGATAGATAGATAGATAGATAGATAGATAGATAGATAGATAGATAGATAGATAGATAGATAGATAAGAATTTGTTTGGGAGTGTGTTTGTGTAGCAATTATTATTTTAAAAGCTTGTATTTGTTTGTGTAACAATTATTTTTTAAAAGCTTGTACTTGTTTGTGTAACTTTTTTTTAAAGCTTGTACTTGTACAGCGTAAAAATTGCAACAAAATACACATGCCATTCGATTTAAATAAACTGTATGTTCATTGGTGTTGTGCCTATGTAGAAGGAGTGTTCAAGTACTAAATTATCGCAAGGCTCAAGAAAATAATTAAGTCGCAGACATGTAGAGTTTGTAAAGCATGCAAAGTGTCATGTCGGCACTTTCCTAATTTCAAAGATTCCTCAACTGTCAAACAAAACCGATACTGATTGGCCGTTTCGCTTTATTGCTCGGGGATTGGATGTCCGCCGCGCGATCTGAAGCAGCAGGGATTGGTTTCTAAGGCCGTTGTCAAGATGTGTCCATGTTTTCACACCTGTTGGGTGACACGCTTTAATAATTACGCTTTCGACTGAAGCCTACACGTGACACTGGCTGTCAATAAAACTCGAAATCAGTCAAGTGGGACGTCCTAGCGTGGTCAATAAACAAAATAAATGAGTTTCCAATATGAAGGCGGGACATAAATCACGTAATCTGGTAAATGTGGGCGGGTTTTTTCTGCAGACAGGACGTCTCGATATCCATTTTTGGTCGTACTAAGAAATTTTCTGAAGTCCGCAGTACGTCTTTGATGTGTAATTTCGACATATGCAGCCGATTTTGGAGCATAATATACGGTGTACGCCCGCCTAACGTAAGCCCCCATTTACTTGAAAAATTCACGGGTAGAATTTCTATAGTTGTCTTACTCCATTGCAGTATTTGGTATCCCTTTTGAAAAAGAAACAGAAATATGCATTAACCCTCAAAGCGCCACCTATAATTTGCAGCAGTCGGCACTTTCAAATCTTGCTGCTTTTTCAAAAATAACAAATAAGGCATGATATTTCATGAGAATCATCTGCTGGCAGACGATCCTCATGAAATATCATACCTCATTTTTTTTCGAAAATTGGGAAAGATTTTGCAAAATTTTTCTTCTGCTGCAGTTGTGATTGGCGTCTTAAGGGTTTATTTTCTATTTTTGCAACTGAATATCAATAGATAAGTAAACCAAATTTAATCACAACTGAGTTTTGTTTATTTATGAATTCCAATTTTTCAACAATTACGGCCCCACATATTGGATTCCTTTTTTGAAGGAAGCCAACTTGTTTGTTTATTTTTAGGACCTCATTATCCTCAAGTCGTTGAATGTTTTGTTCATTAATCATTATAACACTGGACCATTAATTATTCACTATAATATTATTAAACCCATCCAGACCTACAAAAATGCTTAAAAGGTTCTACTCTGAAGAAAAGGGCTGCCAATGCTAAAAACAAAATTCTTTGAGCAACATCTCTTTTAATCACTGACCACTTTCAAATATTTCACACATGTCACCAACCAAATTTACTCAAATAACTCACTTCTGCTAAGCAAAATGGTGTACAGAGCTTAAAATAGAAAACAATTTTTCTCTGCATGCTTGCTAATTCTGCATGCTTTTGTTATCGTCTGACCTTTTTTCTCCAAAATTAATGTTTTCAAAAAGGTTTTGGGAAACACTAAGGGTGTACATCAAACATTTATGGATCCAGTTCAGGACCAATTTTCTGTTGGTCCTGATCTTGGTCTGAACTGTTTGCAAGTTATATCAGCAGACATAAAAAGTTACCTTTAGCATGGAAAGAGTTAAAGAACCTCTTTGAAGCTTAAACCCCAAATAAAAATGATTTCAAACAGGTCAGGTACCCCCAGGGCAAAGTTCCATTTGGCTTTAAAAAAATTGCTTCCAGGGCTAAAAATATTCACTTGAGCCATCCAAGGCCTTAATAGTCCTGTTGCTTGAAAATTGCACAGCCTTGATGGTGTGTTGAAATATACAACATTTTTCTTAATTATTTCAGATATGGACTTGTCTCAAGAAGATTTGGACCTGTCGTGGTAAGTCAGTCTAAATGATCATGATTAATGGTAGTGAACCTGTAGCCTAATCCCATACTATTGAAGAGATTGATCATGGTTCCATTTCTACGGCCATTCTCCTGATTCAAAAACGGTTGATGTCAGTTACAAACTACTGGTTAACCTCTTGGCCAAGCTTGCCCAGAAAAAAGTGTGCTTGGGTGAACTGACCGCCTGGACATGACCATAGTTTTTGACCGAGGCATCAAGAATCAGAACAAACAAAACTAACACCTGTATTGAAATGACGACAGTGAACTAGTTTATTAAAGGTACATCTATATTTAAATGATGGTGTTGAACCTGTAGTTTATAGGTTCATCTGTATCTAGGATATGGTGTTGAACCTGTAATTTATAGGGCAATTGTCAATATTTTTGCTGAAATTTTGCATGCAGGCAGAGCAGCAATAGATATGAAACATATCAAACGTGATTTCAGTTTGGATGCATGGGTCTGAGCCCCTGGGGTGGTCTTCGGGGATGGGGCAGAGGCCTGAATTAAACTTTTTAAGAATATGGTCATGTTGCATATCAAATTAAAGCTGACGACTTTTGCAACAACATGGTAGCAAATATTTTGCCCACAGACACAACTCAACCCAGGGGGTGGGGTCAAAAGGTCAAACTATATATTTTTGTGAAAGAAATCATGTTGCATACCAAATTAAAGGGAATTGAGCACAGAGCACCATGAAAGCAAATATGCTGTATTTACACACACCTTGATCCCTGGGGTGGGGTTAAAAGGTCATATTATTTTTTCTTTTCTAAAAGTGGTCATGTCACATATCAAATTAAAGTGGAAGAAGTGTAGACCTACATGCAAGGTAACACTTTGAATTTACACACACCCTTGACCTCTGGGTTTGGGTTGAAAGGTCAGATATTGAAATTGTGTAGATGTAAGTATATTTTTTTGAATTAAACTATAAGCACTAAAACATACTTGACAGGCGTTTGTTATGATCTGAATATGGGATTGATGTTTTGTGATTTACATGTTTCTCTGAAATAACCCTTTGTCGGGGGATATAAATTGGTCGAATTTGTCTTGTTGGAACTAATTTTCAAATTGGATATAGGAATGAATTGTTATTTTTGTGGATTTTATCGATGTGTAAACTCCGGTGAATCACTCACAAACTGAGTTTATGTAAAGTTTGTAAGTGATTTGCCTGAGTTTACACATCAATAAAATCCACAAAAATAACAATTCATTCCTTATAATTCCAACTTTGAAACAAAACAGCATATTAGTAAAGGGTTGATGACAATATTTCAAATTTTAAAGCCCGCTGAAGGAAAGTAGTTTGTAACTGCTGTCCACGAAAGATGGGACAGCCATCTTGAAAATTTTGTCAGTTCAAAACTTTTTTTTGCTAAATAATGATTACAATGTCATTCTTTTGGGAGTGAATATGTGAGTATGAGCTCAAAACAACTCCATTTAGTTTGGAATTGTTTTCTTTTGTCAAACCTCTTGCTGGGCTCATTGAAGAACATTTAGATTTAGGCGCTACCACCACAGATCCACAGGTTTTAAAACACTTACCTTCATAAGTCCCTGCCTAATATCCCAGCATTAGTAGGACCTAAGTGTCCATTTATAACAGTAAAAAAAAAGCAAACATCAGGAATCGATACAATCAAGCCCCACAGTAGACAGTTTGCTGTCAAACTGCGTTGAAACATTTCCTTGATTACTTTTTTTGTTTGATTTGATTCTTTACGTCCCATCAACAATCTTTCAGTTATATAGGGACGTATCATCCTGGGTTTAACCAGTACTAAGCTAGGATAAATGTGTCTTGCGTAAGGATCACAACGCAGTGAGGCCGGTGAGTCAAGACCGGTGGTCGGTCTCCGTTCAAGCACTCTACCACTGAGCCACTGCGCTCCCTAGTTTTGATTACGATTCTCTTCAATGATAATGACCTCACATAACCTCGTCATCCAGTTCATGTCTTAAGAGTTTGCTTTGAAGATGTACCACCATATGGGGTAAAGGTTTTAAAATGAGCTTTCAGCATGCTTAACTATATTAAAACTTGTGAATATTTATTTCTGACATTTGATGTACAGTTCATTATTATTAACACTAAAAGAACTGTGAAATCAAGGCAGATATCAAATATTCATACACATGGGTTTTTAGAGAAGTGTAAAACCTATTTAATTTTGTCAACGAACCTATCAAAATCGCTTGAAAAACATTAAAAACAATAATTGGAATTACACAAACATAAAAAGATCTAATTTTTTATGCAAAACTGGCAGAATTCATATTAAACCTTAAAAATATACTGGTCCTTGTGTGGAATTCCTTGTCCCAGAACAAAACATATAAAGGATACAGTCATGTCTTATTTCTCAACCAAAACATATGTTGTGATGCCAGTACTCAAAAGAACTGTCTCAGTGAGACGGTTCTTTTGAGCACCCAAAACATATGTAAAAACTGACAGGTAAAAAAAATATTCAAAATTTTACACTCAAAGTCTAAACCTGTGTGAAATAATATATATTTTTGTATGTGGCCGGCCAATTATACATCTCAGTTTGAAATTTTCAATTGAAAAAGATATTTTTTTATGGAATCATTGTCACAGCTATTATCTTGCTTATTAAGTATAAAATTCATCATTTAATATTTTTTAAACAACTCATTGTTATAAGTTTTGCTACTCTCCCTACTTGTTTAAGCTGATATTTCCCACTTTTTAACTATATTTTGCAATTTTTATCCCTACTTTTTCCCTACTTTGTGGAGATTACTTTAAACATGTAATGATGAACAAGTATTATTTCAGGGATTACGGTGATCTCTCTATGCAAATAGAGCTGGATGTGGTATGTTGTGTGTGTGAAACCGATGTGGGTCTCTTTGATGAAGTATTGATCTGCCAGTGTTGTTTGAACAAAGCCCACCAGACATGTACCAGTAAGTACCTTTTTCTAAATTTACCATAATTCTATCTGCCCTTAATTACAGTCAAACTACAGATATTCGAAGTGCCATAGACCACAGGAATCCTTTCGAATAATCGGTAGTTTGGATTATCAAAATCAGTAGTTTGGGATTGATACTTTCAGTAAAAACTCGGAGGCTTTCATAGAACGTCATTTTTTTGCCAGAACTTGCATTTTCAACTGGGTTTTTCCGTGAAGTATTGCAAATATCTGTCTGTCAAAGCATTGACAAAAATGAGCTGCTTGGAGGTTGTGGTCATATCGTCTCTAAAGACTTATGGTTTGCAGGTCTAAGAACGCAGAAAAGAAAAGAAAAGAAAATCAAGAGCTCATCCACTATATACATGTACCTACATTGATAACAACAATGACTAGAATGTGCAGTCAATGGGGCGCCATGGCAAATCCCAACGCTAAAGTTTTGACCCGCCAGCACCCACAAGTCCCACCCCTGGGGCATGACCCTAGCAACAGATTCAATATGTTTTCTATATTTTATTTGTGAGAACACACGCAAAGTTTGGTAAAAAAATCTTTGAAATTGACATGGTAACGGAAATGCAAGTAAAATTTTCATCCTAGGGTCAAACTGGTGACCTTGGGTTGAGGTCAAAAGGTCAAATATCATTAAATTTTGGCTATCATCAGGGACCAAGCTGACTCAGAATTTTAGGGAGAATTGACTTCTCCCTGCAGGAAAATTAGGGAGAAGTGATAGTCAGATAGGGAGAAGTTATAGCGCAAAATTACGGCATTTTCTGTCAATTTAGAAGCAAATTAGCCATTACACATACTGTTGCCATTTAATGGAAGGAGAAACACGATGCAGTGGTAGTAGATTGTTTAATAATGTCACCACAGCTTGCATTTGTGTGGTGACAGAATGAAAATGAGTCTCCCTTAAAAAAAAATAAATATTTTTTAGGGAGACTCCCACTTCTCCCTGGGTCCCAATTAGGGCGAAATTTCGGCCCCTAGGGCGACTATTTTGCCCTAATCGCCCCCTAGCTTGATCCCTGACCATGTCATATTCTATGATTTTTATACCAAACTTTGTGTGTGTTCTTACAAATAGAAAACAAATTGAACAGAATTTTCATTCTGTTGCTGGGGTCATGCCCAAGGGGTGAGACTTGGGGGTGCTGGGTGAGTCAAATACTTTAGTGTGGGGATTTGCGATGGCACCCCATCAACTGCATGCTCAAATTATTTTTGTTATCCCCCGACGAAGTCGGAGGGATATAGTTTTGGCGTCGTCCGTGCGTCCGTCCGTCCATTCCGTCTGTCCGTCCTTCCGTCCGTCCGCACTTTTTGTCTGTCCGGAACCATATCTCAGTACCTATTGGTCAGATTTTATTCATTTTTGGTACAAATGATAAGTACCATGGACTCTTGATATCCTATAAGTTTGGTCAAATTCGACCCCTTAACACTTGAGTTATTGCCCTTGTTTAAGTAAAGGCAATTATAAGGCAAAACCTAAATTAGCTTTTTTGTGTGATGATCTTCACATTTCATCAAAGCTATTATATTTAACTACTTCTCGCTATAGACCATGATTGCCAAGTGCCTGTAGATAAGAATGGCAGTGTCAAAGTTTTACCCCACCCCCTTTGACCCCACCTAAGGTGTCAAAGGTCAAATATTTAAATTTCGCAATAACTAAGGCAATTATTAATATTTTTTGCTGAAATTTTGCATGCAGGCAGAGCAGCAATAGATATGAAACATATCAATCGGGATTTCAGTTTGAAGGCCTGATTCCGAGCCGCTATGGTGGACTTAGGGGGTGGGGCCGAGGCCAAAATTAAACTTTTTCAGAATATGGCCATGTTGCATATCAAATTAAAGCTGACGACGCTGGCAGCAACATGGTAGCAAATATTTTGCCCACAGACACACCCTCAACTCAGGGGGTGGGGTCAAAAGGTCAAACTATATATTTTTCTGAAAGTAGTCATGTTGCATATCAAATTAAAGCTGATGACGCTGGCAGCAACATGGTAGCAAATATTTTGCCCACAGACACACCCTTGACCCAAGGGGTGGGGTCAAAAGGTCAAACTATATCTTTTACTGAAAGTAGTCATGTTGCATATCAAATTAAAGGGAATTGAGCACAGAGCACCAGGAAAGCAAGTGTGCTGTCATTTCACACACCAACGACCCCTGGGGTGGGGTCAAAGGGTCATTTTTGTTCTTTTCTAAAAGTAGTCATGTTGCATATCAAAGTAAAGTTGAAGAAGTGTAGACCTACATGCAAGGTAACACTTTGAATTTACACACAATCTTGACCTCTGGGGTTGGGTTTAAAGGTCAGATATTGAAATTGTGCAGATGTGAGTATATTTTTTATTGAACTAAGCACTAAAACATACTTGACAGGCGTTTGTTATGATCTGAATGATACTGTAGGTGAACAAAGGGTTAGATAAATGGGATTTACGTTTGTGATTTACATTTTTCTCTCAAATAACCCTTCGTCGGGGGATATAAATTCGTCGAATTTGCCTTGTTGTAATCCGTTTCATAACCATTATCTTCCTATAGGTGGGTGTGCTTAATATAAATGCGTGACATTATTATTGGCAATTAGGAATTTGAAATTGAAGGGTAATTTAACAGCAATTTCCATAATCGGCACCAACGAATCTCTTTGAAAAATTGATTTTTTTTCAGAAAATCGAAATAAGAAAAAACAGTAGTTTTATTGCAAGGTATTTTTACCCACAGCAGTTTTAACTTAGCCATTTTTTGATCATTGCAGTGCATACCTTGTTTGAATTGTTTTCCATTTCAGCTTAGAGGGCAGGCCTATTGTTTTGATTGTAATAATTCCTTGTCATTGCTTAGTTTTAACTTGGTCTTTTTAGCTCACCTGAGCCATTGACTCATGGCAAGCTATTGTGATGGTTAGATGTCTGTCATGGTACGTCCATCGTTAACAATGGCTTCAAATGACATCTCCTCCTAAACTACTGGCTGGATTTTGATAGAACTTGGTAGGAATGATCCTTATATGGCCGCCTTCAAAAATTGTTCAAATGGTTCTGGTCCAATGCATATCTAGGTCACACAGGCTAAAAATAGATTTTCAAGATGAAAACTTTAAAAATTTTCATTTCTGAAACCACTAAGCCTAGAGCTTTGATATTTGGTATGTAGCATCACCTAGTGGACCTCTACCAAGTTTGTTCAAATTATACCCATAGGGTCAAAAATGGCCCTGTCCTAGGGATCATATGTTTTACATAGGCTTATATAGGGAAAAAGTTGGAAAAATCTTCTTGTCTGAAACCATAAGGCCTAGAGCCTTGATATTTGGTATGTAGCATCACCTAGTGAACCATTACCAAGTTTGTTCAAGATATATCCCTGGGGCCAAAAATGGCCCTGCCTCGGGGCCACATGTTTTCTAAGGCCTATATTAGGAAAAAGATGAAAAAAAAATCTTTTCTGAAACCATATGGCCTAGAGCTTTGGTATTGAGTATGTAGCATCACCTAGTGGACCTCTACCAAATTTGTTATACCCCTCGCAAACTTTGTTTTGTTTCCCTAATATCTTGAAGAGTCATTGCTGGATTTTCATTAAACCTTGCAAACATGTTCATATATACAAGACAACTACTTTAAACAAAAAAGTAAGGGCTAGGGGCCAATTCTATTAGAGTTATTTCCCTTTGTAGTTCTAAATGGCTTTTTATATAGGGTTTTATGTTTATTCTATTATAGTCCATACACTGGCTGATCAACTCCTACCACAGCTTTTGATGGAACAATTTGATACTTTTCCTATACAATGTAGACACATTGAACATATGCATGAAGGAGTTTGGTTCAGAAAAAATAATTTTTGACAAAATGACAGCTGTGAGAACTAAGACAATTTTTCCATGAGAGGTCTTTTGTATATGCATTGGTGGTGCCTTCATGGGCCGATCAACTTCTACCACAGCTTTTGATGGAAAAATTTGATACTTTGCCTATACAATGTAGACACATTGAACATATGCATGAAGGAGTTTGGTTTAGAAAAAATAATTTTTGACAAAATGACAGCATATACTTGTTGTGCAGTATATTTTTGTTCACTACAACTCTCCCCCAATGTTTATCTAGTTCACCCACAGAATTCCAGTTATATGCATGTATTTTCAGACTGGAAACTGGAAGAAGCCAGTTGATCTGGATCTACAGTGTTTTCATAAATGGATAAATCTGCGTTCAACAGGACAAGGGTTAATATTGCCACTCTATAATGAAAATATTGTGCTAATCGTTGTCTGTTGCATTATTGTCTATTTAAATGTACTGTTATAATATTTCAGTGTCTGGTGAGGCTGCAGCCAGCTGGTCATGTTCTTCCTGTGGTGAGTATCTTTTCATAGTATCTGGTTAAAAAAAATAAAAAAAACGTGTACATCACGGGTAGGAAGCTACATAGACAGAACTGTAAGTATGTCACGGGTAGGAAACTACATAGACAGAACCGTAAGTTCTGATAACGAAATCTTATGATGCTTTTTCTGGTTCTGTATATGGAGACTGAAAATAATGCCTAAAAGATTTCCATTATTATATTGTAAATTAGTAAAAAGAGAATGTAGTGCTCTGATCTGGTTGTTTTACTTTTAATTCAAGCTGATACGAGTTGAAAATTGTGTATGGTTTTATCTGAATTGTTTTTGTTGTGAGGTAAACGAAGGCTAATGCATAGAATGACAACTATCATTTTGTTTATATGTCTCTTCAAAGCTATAAACTTAGTACATGTAAGTGTTTGGAGAGTTGAAATGTGATATTTGATTGTCTGATCCAGCCCCATTTATGAAAAACGAGAATTTAAAAAAATGAATTTTGAGAAGAAATAAATATAGACTGACCTTCATTTTCCTCACGACAAAATATTTACATTCTCAGTGTGTGTGCCTTACATGAATCCAACATTTCTAGCTGCTTGCATTTCTCCATGCAAAACATTGAAATGTCATTTGATCCAGACCGCGCCTCTAAGCAAAGTTATGTCAATGTCAGCCAATAACTTGCTTTGTTTATCGACATTTGCGTGACATAATTCATGTATCGTAACAACGTTATGTACACGAGTTTCGCTCCCTGGCTGTTCCAACACCTCCATTACAAATACAATATTCCATTTTAAAAAGGATTACTAGCAGTGTTGGGTGGAAGATAATTAAGTAAATTTGTTTGATGGTATAGAATGTAAATATATTGATTGAAATTCATATTTTAAGCTTGCACTGGATGATGAAAACATTAGCTATTAGAAGCCCTTCAAAGACATTGAAATAGCTATTTTTTTGAATCATCCAGTGCAAGCTTAAAATATGAATTTCAATCCTTAAAAGGATACAAAACTGTACACAATTTGCAGCTCGCTTCAGCTTAGATAAGTAGTTAAAAGACCAAAGTGGAGAACTACTTTCACCACTTTTCGCTATTTTACACTATAAAAACACTTAACAGAAAACTTAACAATTATTAGGCATTTTTTTAGACTACATATACAGAATCAGAAAGAGTCTCATATACAAATTAATGGTTCTGTCTATGTTGTTTCCTGCCTGTGTACATAGGAAAATCGATTAATTGAAATAGTGAAATTTTTTAGATAATCTCCTATCCATCAGTTTAAATAATCAAATGTGTTGGGTGCTCAAAAGTACTGTATTTCATTAAGATGGTTCTTTTGAGTACCCACACCATAAGTTTTGATTCAGCATTAAGAAAAGTAGTTTTTAGTTACACACTCTTATGGCCTGCAAATTATGATTTTTATTCTTTTCTGGAGTACTAGGGGATCTTTTCAAATGAAACTTTATCTGTCCATGCATAACCACATCTCTGTACTCCTTGGTTACATTTATCAATGATAATACAAAGGAGGCTTGACTACCAACAAATTATGTAGGAATTGAATGTGTTAACACTTGAGTTACTTCCCTTGATTTAACCAGAATATGCAACAATAGCATTATATACTCCCTCCAGATGTTGGGCGGTTCTTAGCTAAGTTCAACCCCTGGACAAATACATTTGGAAATCGGTTAGTCAGGTCGCAATGTTTGCATATTCATCCATCTGTGAAACTCTCCACACCAATATTATATACCTGTAATTTTATAGTTGCCGTATGGTGAAAAATAGCATTACGAGAATTATTGCAGGTGAATATGATCAGTCCAGATACCTATATGCTAAGGCAGTGACGTATAAAAGATCATTGCTAAGGCAGTGACGTATAAAAGATCATATTAGTCATTGGCTGTACTTCATGCATCTTAAACTATACAAGCAAAAAATCAATTTTCGACAAACACAAGTTTTATTGTTTCATAAAAGGTATGTGAACCCTTTCCTTGTGGTCCAGATATTGAACCTTTATCATGCCGAACTTTAATTAGTGTTATGTGTGTGTAGGTTTGATATAGTTGTTTTTTTGTAATGCTATTTTTTCGAAGTCAGAGCTAAAACCCAAATCATTTTCATGCAAAACAAACAGAATTTTGAAGAATGTTTTCATACACAAATATTTTCCAAGTAGCCTACTTAGAAGTTTTGTGATTATTTTGCCCAATGCAGGAGCCATTATTGAAATCGTTTTGGTTAATTCTTATATATTTTCTCTTTGTTTCAGACTGGATGTCAGAAGACTCAGACCAGTTTGAAGAAGCCCTAACAAGCAATCCAGGGGAGATCAATCTTAATAGTTCACTGACAGGTATAAAGAAATTACTTCAAGCATTTCAAGGTTTGGGTAGGTATATGATAGTAGTAGTCTACAGCCGAGGTGGATGTATAAAAAATTAGGCTGGTGAAAGTCTTCAAAATGGCTGACATTAAAGATGGCCTCCAAAATTATGAACTTTATAGAACTGAGTGAAAAACATACCTATCTCGGGTTTACTTGCATCTAAGTTTCTCAAATGTTGATATTTTCATATATTTTGTTTATGCGTCAAAAATGAAAGCTTTTTAAAACAATATTTTGATGTTCTCAGGTGTTACATATGTTACACATCTGAATTAAGGGTGAGGTTGGCGCCGTTAAACCGGTTTAAGCCCTCCAGTAAAATATTTTACTGACCGTTCCAAGGCGGTACTTCTTTTGTGGATCTTTTATGTTTTTGTTCTGACTTGTGTTTGCTATGTCTCTGCGCGTCTGTTTATATGTGCTTTGTGGTCACCTGCTGGGAAAGGGCTGACCTCTTGGCTCTCGTTTGTGGTGTCTTCTGTGAGTTTGTCACTTTCCCATTGGTATCCTGGGTCAGGTGTGGTACTTGATTGTATCGATTCCTGATCTTTGCACCTTTACTTACTTTAATTAACATTACTCCCTAAGAATCATAATATTGACTGATGTTGTTTGCTGTCAATGTTCCCCTTCATAGCTTTTGAAGTCTTTATTAATTTGATTTCATAAAAGGCTTAAAGCGATTTCAAATAAAAACAATTTGAGCATTCTATCCTTAGAAGTTCTTCAGCAATAGCTCTTTGAATACATAAGCCCCAGTTTACTGAAAGCCAATTTTTAAGTTTTAAATTTTTTTTTTTCGCATTCATCAATATCACAAAGATGAAGCTATATATACTTGTCTGATTTCACTCAGTTTGTCAAACATCTGATTTAACCAATAAAACAACCAATAAAGTTAAAATAATCTACACTTATGATAACTGTTATATATGTTACTTTAATATATATTTGTATTGCTCACTTGACCACATGCTGCCTAAAGACCTGTGGAGAGGCTGTTTATGTTTAGTGCATTAAATTTTTGTCAACCACATTATATATGACAAATCTAATCTATAGTGGCTCCTTAGAAATATATGTATTACCATGCAGCAGTCAAGTCAAAAACGTTACCATTAAATAACAGTGGAACTCATATTATTATAGTGCTATTAGTGTTTGTTTCATTTTTTACATACCGTCTTGATCTTTGAATTGAATAAGCTTACTAGCAGATTGATAATGATTAGCTTAGGCACCTGGTATTTCTGTAATATACGTTACTTTTTTAAAATATTATTTTTACAATGTTATAACTATATGAGTTGAAACACTTAGTGCATGAAAATAAAATTGACTACCATCTAAGTACTCAAAAATACATTTATTGTGAGTATTTTCTTTTTAAACATATCATATGAATGATTTTCAGCTTCAACAAAAGCATAGTTGCTTTAAAGGGAAAAACTTACTTTTAAAGCACAAAAAATGTTGTACTTTTTTTTCTGAATAGTTTCAATTGGATTTTAATACCTATTTATTTTTCATAAACAAATTATGTCTAAAGAAAGATTAAATGATTCTTTTATCTCTGCCACTACCTAGTTTTTGGTTCTTTAAATTATGCATTAAATGCCATCTACAAGACATTTCCCTTCACTGTCACAGCTCAATTAAGCTGAAATAAATAAAAGCAAGAAGCAATATAGTAATAGGTTCCATAAACAATTTTATAAAAAGTAAGAAAGGTGACTAAGATCCGGAATCGATACAATCAATTACCACATCTGACCCAGGATACCAAGCATTCTTTTTTTTGCATTGATAATCATCTATTGACTACAACAGCTATGTTCTTAACAAGTCACAAAAGCTAACTTACATTTCTAAGAACTGTTAGTCATTCTAAGTATAAGTCCAAATCAAGAAGTGAAACATTAAATAATGAATTCCTCCATGTAAAATAAAAAACTGAAGTTTGTGGAAATTGTAATGGTTCTGTCTCACAATAAGCACCCACCATACATATCCTTGTGGTCATAGTATTTTAGTATCTACAGAGTAACCAGTTTGGTAAAAGAAATGAAATTTATGTTGGTAATGTATATAACAAAACACGAATGAACCCTTGTTGGGTACTTTAGATTTCCTAAATTTCTGGGATTTGTTGGGTACTTACGCTTTCTTGGTTACTTTTTCTAACACCGTAAGTACCCAACAAGTATCTAAATGTAAGAGCGTTGGTCTGTCCGTAATGCTATCTCCTCCTAAACCATTTGACGAAATTCAACCAAATTTGGTGATTGAGTTACTCACATGTATGGGGCATGCAACGGCAAATTTTTTTTGGCCCAACCACCTTGGGCCCGGGGGAGGGGTCAAAATGTCAAATATCATTTAATTTCAATTACAAAGTCAATTTCAAAGATTTTCATACCAAACTTTGTGTGTGTTCTCACAAATGAAAGATACAAAATACATCAGACGAGATTTTCATTCTGTCACCTGGGTCATGCCTCAGGTGTGGGACTTGGGGCACTGGGGTGCCCAGGGGGTCAAAAAATTATTGGAGGTACCATGGGGGGTTGAGGGTCAAAAAGATTTTTTTCAGAAATTCAACCAGATTTGGTGTGTGAGTTACTTACATGAATGACACATGCACCAGCACAATTTTTTTGGTCCCCACCCCCTGGGGCCTTGGGGAGGGGTCAAAAATTTAATTTTCTGAACATGGTCATGTAGCATATCAAATTAAAGGGGAAGAGACTAGGATACACTGAAAAATTTTAACCTACGATCAAACTGGTGACCTTTGGGTGGGGTCAAAGGGTCAATTACCACTAGATTTCTTTGAGAGCGTGGGGATTTGCGATGGCACGCCATCGAATGTGTTCTAGTTACTCTTACATCCACCAACACTCTAAAATACTTGTATAAAATCTGTTTAAAGGAATTTGAATGCCACCTTGTCAAATATGACCTAAACTTATTCTGTCTGTTAAAGTTTTTATAGGCTATATGCAATGTCTCACCCACTGAAAAAGGAGGTGCTGAAAATGCAAAAATGAAAATTCTTAGCAAACCCAAATAAATTTAGTACCAAAATATTTGTCATGTTCTAACTAAGAAAATGCATACCCACACTTGATGTTTTTGTTCACAAATAAGAAAGTTATTGGCGTTTGAAGTTCTGAATTGAAATGCATTAAGTGAATGGAAAAAAGTCAAAGGTAATCGGGAAACACTACAGTGAAAATATAACATTTCACTAGTAAATGATATCACTTTTATTTGTTTTTGATATGCATTGATTTCACTGCTAAGTATAAAATAAATACTACTATTAAGTCGGGTGCCATCAGGTGCATAAAAGCGAATAGAAAGAATTGCCTGCTTAAACCTGAAAGTTAAGGGTTCTAAACTTATATAACGTTTTATCAGAGGTCTTCTAATTGAACATTTTATATACAACAAAGTATTTGTGATAGAACATAACTGTTTGCAGTTTTGAAATGGCCAGTAAATGGTCCTTTGAACACATGTTATCATAAACTAAAATACCTGTTAATAATTTTTGTCAACTGCAACTATTTAATAAAATATAGTGGATTTTAAGGGTATAGTTGAAATGAAACATAAATGACACCTAAAAATACAAACATAAATATGCATAGACAATAACATGTTCTTACAGATTGCGTAACTGTTTTGTTTATTTTAACATTTCAACTGCCACCTTGACAGACAAATTTACATATTTATGTTTTTATGAAAATAAGGGGTAACATAATTAACAACCATTTTGGAGACTTTCGCCGGCCTAATTTTCTATACACCCACCTGGATTGTATACTACTGGCATACACCTACCCAAAACAAGCATCAAAACTTCTGGCCAAGATCATGTAGGGTAAATAAAAATTTGGATCTTGGATTCCGGACTAATGGGGAATGATGAATGTCCAGGCTTCCCTGTGCAACTGCGCAGTCACACAAGGGCCTTTTTAGGTAGCAAAATACAAGTGTGATGTCCATGAATGTTGCGGGGAAGTCTTTGACTTTTGGATCTAGAACTATAATTATTAGTTGTGGATCCTCATTTGAGCATTCCTGTATGAGGACAGTTCTAGGTATCAGATTATGTGAGCCTTTGTATGGCAATACCGACAATTTGAATTTATGTGCAGAGAATACTCAGCTTAGCCTTAAGACCTGCCTTTTCTGATCAAAGTTTTGCTGTGTGCTTAAAAATTGTTACATGTAAGGACCAATGCTTTCAATATCAAGCCAGCATACTATTATGGGCAACAATCAGCCCGCTAGCAAAACACTGTTTAAATAATATTTCGTTGGCGCGCCCAGTCTTATCCATTTGTATATGCTCACTTGGACCCCGCCCCTGCGGAGGAGCTCTTTTGTACTCAACCGTATCCGAACTGCTCACAATTATTTCTAGTTGCAAGAGTCAAATTATTGCTTTTGTCACACACGTGCATATATGTTTCACATTGGTATGAAAGTTACTTGTCATATGAAGGAGTAGCGGAGTATTGGACACACCTTTGCAACTGCTGTCTTGTCCGAGTTTCCACTGCCCACAAGGATTCTGTATTAAAGTAAATGATGATACAGAAATGAAATTAGTCACTCAGCTCCACTGGCTACCTGCACATGCATGTATAAAAAAAATATGGTAATCAAGGATTTACTATGAAAATATTCATGAGCTGGTATCCATCAAAAGATACAAGTTGGCATGTGCTCTAGTTGAAGACTCAGATCAGCCTGCACATCTGCTCAATGCCAAGAATCAAATGTTACTTTGGATGGAAAACTAAGATTCTGATCAGATTCTGAGGATGCTCATACTGATTTGAATCTTTTCTGCATGCACATGTCAACTTGTACCTCATGCTAGATACCTGACTGTATACCCTTACAAACACCAGATTCTGCTTATCTGACAAGATTTTCAACATAATGACCCTAAAGAACATGGTCACATATTGATTACACTGTATACCCTTACAAACACCAGATTCTGCTTATCTGACAAGAATTTCAACATAATAACCCTAAAGAACATGGTCACATATTGATTACACTGTATACCCTTACAAATACCAAATTCTGCTTATCTGACAAGAGTTTCAGCGTAATAACCCTAGAGAACATTGTCACATATTGATTACACTGGATATTGACTGTATACCCTTACAAACACCAGATTCTGCTTATCTGACAAGAATTTTAACATAATGACCCTAAAGAACATGGTTTCATGTTGATTACACTGGATACTGACTGTATACCTTTACTAACACCAAATCGGCTTATCTGACAAGAGTTTCAGCATACGGTAAATGTTCTAAAATTACGAACACTAAAAAATAATTATTTTTTCTGCTGTTCGTAATTTTAGAAATTACGTTTATGAAAAAATGCTAGCGTTCAAAATTTTAGAATGTGGGCTTTATCATGAGAAAAAAACGGTATATATTGATGTCATAATGTGATAGAAACGTGTTGAAAACACAGCGATATGATTCTGTGCTATCTCCTCTTTTTTTTCTTTTCATTAATCTTATTAAAACAGCCACTAAATTCATGCGGACTGAGTCAGTAAAATGTCCAGCGCGTGTGGTATTCGCCAAGTCGAGAGCCAGGCACGTGCACATTATGTCACTCAATTTACTTACAAGTCATAAAAGTCCACTGATTTAAACTATTCGATAAGCCGGGTCTCCTATGTTCACTCGTCTCGGACTACCGATGAATCACTACACTATTTCGTTCTTCCTTCAGAAAACCAAAACTTTTTCGCTCGCTCTGCCGACTTCGAATTCCAGTTAATATTGTACCTTGAACCCAGTAATTTTGGGTCCGAGATTGTACTCAAGAATTGAAACTGCTAGACATCTCGTACGATCAAAATTTTTTGCAAAGATCGACACAAATCTTTGAAATACGTAGACAAGTTCCCAGAGTAAAAAAAAACAAACTGACGAAATTCAAAAATAACACACACACACATCTCTCTCTCTCTCCCTCTACTTGTCGATCCGCCGATGGAATGTTTACTTTGAGGTGCCTGCACCAGTCTCTCTCCCTCTCTCTCTCTCTCTCTCTCTCTCTCTCTCTCTCTCTCTCTCTCTTTACATTTGCAAACATGGTTTAGATCCACTTCAGACCTGAATGGTATTCAGGATAGAATGTTTTGTCAATTTAAAAATGTGTGCATGCTATAGAAAGTACACAAAGCGTTAATACTGTGGAATGTCCGACTTTGCCGTACAAAAGCCGATGCGCACAATAAGTTTGGGTTTTGGGTCCTCATCAGAAGCAGTTGTAACAAGATTGATTGACTGACCCAAACATTGTGTTTCGATATTGTAAGAAACCAAGCCAAAACAAAAGATTTGTGTGCAAACACTGTGCCGTCTCTCTCTCTCTCACGCTCTCTCTCTTTACTTTTATGACCTGCTATCAAAGTTTGCAAACAGTTTTGATCCAGAAGATCGTCCGATGTGCCTGATCAGGGGCAAACAAGCATACCAAGAGTTATAATCTAGTCCGACTTTGCGTCAGATGATCACGGAACGTTTCAGACAAGTACCTTCTTTCAAATGCATGCCATGTGCGGATCAAGAGGGGGGGGGGACAGGGGGTCTGGACCCCCCCCCCCCCCTGAAAAATCACAAAAATATAGGGTTTCCTAGCAATATTGATCCGAGTCCCCTAAAAATCACAAAGCTACCAGGCCAGCATTCAATGGTGGGCCATTGACAAGCCAGCAAAACGCCATTTCAAAGGCGTTTCGCTGATGGACCGATGGTGGTCCATTTTTAGTGGCATTTCGGTCCTCTCTCACTACCCCCTCGGACAAAATGTTCTGGATCCCCTTATGCATGCAGTGCAGGTGAACCGGCTCGATTGAAATTAAACTGTCGACGGACATAATTTTATGATATTTTGGTACTTACAATGTGCAACAAAGACTCAGACGAGCCTGCGCAAGTCTGCATTCTCAATTCAGCATTGATGGCTCTGGTATGTCAAGCATCACCGCTTTTATGTTGAATGGATTAGTTTTGTGTTTCACGACTCAAACCACAACTGTTACTTGCAAATGTTCAATTTTGACGACCAGGCAGCGTATGGCCTAAGTCCTCCATGGTGAACATAGGCTTAGATGGGCATTTTCTCGCGGTAAATGTAACTCCTAATCCTTGCCCGAGGCATGTCTGTTTAATGTCTGTGACCATGTTACTGACCATTGCTGAAGAATTCCGATGGACAGAATGCTTCTTATAGGTAAACATTTCGCCAATGAAGGGTTTTAAAAATATTTGAGCCTGCACTGTTTTCCGTGGATAGATGCATAGACAGCCTAAACCAATAACATACATGAACTTTGTCACCTTCATGTAGAAAAGTCCGTGCTTTTAATGCGCTCTTGCCTTTGATCTTATCTGAAAGCATGTATCGCACAATTAGCTGAAAAAAAAGTATAGTCTTGCGTTCGGCATGCGAAAAAGAACGTCACGTGTCAGATTACCCATTTAAGAAGAATGGAACCTTCCAAATGTCACTGTACGGTATAAGTAAACCGAACATAAACGGACAACGATTTTCCGCCGAAAATAACTTGTGTTCGTAATTTTAGAAATTCACTTTTCCAAAAAAGGTCAGTGTTCGTTTTTTAGGATGTTTTGAAAATTATTTTCTGCGATAATTTTAGGTGTTCGTAATTTTAGAGTGTTCGAAATCTTAGAACAGTTACGGTAATGACCCTAAAGAACATGGTCACATATTGATTACACTGTATACCCTTACAAACACCAGATTCTGCTTATCTGACAAGGATATCAGCGTAATGACCCAAAAGAACATTTTCACATATTAATTACACTGTATACCCTTACAAACACCAGAGTCTGCTTATCTGACAAGAATTTTAGTGTAATGACCGTAAAGAACATGGTCACATATTGATTAACTCTTTCCTTGCTAGCTGTGACTTTTGTTGTTTGCTGATAACATTTGCAAACAGATTGGGCCAGATCAGGACCAACAGAACATCATTCCTGATCTTTATTCATACAGTTTGACACTCTGTTATTATTTTTTTTTATTGAGGCTGCAGGTTCTGCCTCACCAGCGTCACTGCGTTGTGGTCCTTGAGCAAGATATATTTATCCTTGTTTAGTACTGGTTCAACCCAGGAAGACCCGTCCCTGTTTAAGTGAAAGATTGTTGATGGGACATAAAGAATCAAATCAAACAAACAAACAAACACTCTGTTATTTTATGGAGGAAAAATTTAATCTTGAAAAACAATAGGCAACAATAAAAAATATGTAAAAATCTAAGAATCATTTTTTTAATTCTTTACAGACCTCCCAGCAGCTGCCCAAGAACAAACCAGTAGCGTGATCAGCACACAACAGACCCACAAGGAAAATCCACAGTTGAAATCCCATTGTGACATAAGCGGACTTCCCGACCTGGACGAGATCAAGGGAGAACTGGAAAATATTGATGGTGATGTGTTCCAATCAAGATCATCGTCAGTAGGAGGACCACAGCTAGAAATAAACTGTAGTGTTGATCATAAACGTGATAAACCGTACATTGTTCTGGATAAATTGTACAGTGCCATGGATAAACCCTACAATACTAGTACTATTGATGATTTTAAACGCTACAGTATTGTGCATAAACCATCTTACAATGTTGACAAACAATTGTATAGTAGAGACAACAGACCGTACAGTGTTAGCAATAAGTTGTACAGTGTTGAAAACGAGCCATACAGTATTCAGAATGCAGCATGTAGACCAAATTCATCTAGGCCCTTTTCTCCTCAGACTTTCAGTTCTGCTCAGGGTAACGAAACTCCCCAGGACAACAAAACTCCCCAGATCAAAGAGACTCAGAAACGGAGCATATATAATCCAATGTGGAGTGGTGTGACTAAAGTACTTACCAAAGATATTTCTAAGTTCTTGGGGTGTTTAGAAGGCTGTACAGAATATGAAGGTTAGTATCAAAAGGTTGGTCCTCAGACCTGGAGATAAAATAAAAATCATTTTCTTCTTTCCATCCAAAACATGCTGTGGGTGCTCAAAAGAACCACCTCAATGAGACGGGTCTTTTGAGCACCCAAAACAAATGTTCGAACAAATGGATATGAAAATGTTCACAATTTTAGGCCAATTTTATTCTTTATCTGGACATATGGCTCGGTCATCATGAGAGAACCTGTCTTAGGGGTTTGTCACCCGGTCATGCTCAAACCTCCCTGCTCAGCTACAGAGACTAGATAATGTCCTGAAACTTTGCAATCCATGTGGCTAGTTTTGCTATCATACCTTGCAAAAAACGAACAACAAATGTGCTCATGAGACTGTGCAGGCTGGTCTGCACCTTAGTTGTTAGCAAACAAGGAATAAGGCTTTCTCTTGACAACCTGGAAACCACTCTCATAGGTTCAGATAAGGAATTTTTATTTGCGTGAAAATCTAATTATTTTCTTACCCATTAATTTAAACATGTGTTTTGGGTGCTCAAAAGAACTGTCTGATTGAGACGGTTCTTTTGAGTACCCACAACATATGTTTTGGATGAGAAATAAAGAAAATATTTTTCAATACGCACTCTTATCTGGAGGCCTGTAGTCTATTTTAAGTCTTCAATCTTTGTACAAAAAGGATTTTCAAAGCCACCTGCCTCCTTCCTGTGGACAGGGAAGAATGATCAGACTGGATGTATGACCAGGCTGTCCAAGTCTTCCCTGCACACAAATTTAATTTCGCTGGTTTTCTGGTGCAATCAGTTAAACAATAGACATTTCATTATTTGGGACCAGTCACACTAAAGTTGGGTCTGCCCAGCTTCATAGACTGGTTAGAGTCTTAACCCTTAATGAACCAATCCCAACAAAAGTCATCTGCTTTTCTCATCTGCTGAAATGTTTAAGAAGCCTCTATGGCAAACAGTGTGGACCCAGATCAGACTGCTCCATTAGGAGCAGTCTGTTCTGGGTCCACACTGGTTGCTTCTATACTTAATTCATCAGTATTGTTAGGCAATTATTTGGAGCAGACGACTTCAGCAGACAACATTTTCAGGTGCATTTTTTTCTTGGTGCTTTAAGGGTTAAATTATGATAACACGAGAATAGCTATTATTCTGTGCATGAAGATATTGTCAGTAATTGCCGAAATGCTCTGTGTCACTTGATACACATCATCTTCTGGGAGTACTCTGAACACACAGAACAGTAGGAATCCAGTATGACCCTAATCAGGGAGTAACAAAGGTACTGACCGGACTGCGCATTTGCACAGACTGACATGCTGCTATGTTTTTCTTATACAACGTCACTCAAATATATTATGCTGTCGATTTAAAGGTGCATAATAAAAGGACTATACCATTACTAATAGAAAAAGTTGAATTATGGTAAATACATATCATTACAGTTAGACCCAGTGCATGATATACCTGTATGAAATACTCATTACCCATTATCAAGATCAATTGGGCTTGATCTGGGTCCAAACTGTTTGCAAAAGTGGCAGTTATTGATACACATTACATCAGATCAATGTTGGATAGTTCAATTGTACCAAACTATAAAACCTATAATAATCTAAATTTCTCTAGATAAGACATCTATTTCAACAAAAATATTACATTATTGTTGTGTGGCCTGCGAAGCATGGATGAAACATAGGGATCATGTCTCTGTCGTCGTCTTCGACGGCTTCTGCGTCCGCCTTGTCACACTTTTGGTTTCCTATCGATAACTCTTGAAGGGATCCATTAATTTCACTCAAACTTCACAGAAGGGTCCAGCATCATAAAATACAGGTCAAGTTTGAAAAGGGGGTAATCCACAAAATGTTTGAACTGAGTTATGGCCCTTTTTCAACTTATAATTTGGCTTAATTGTGGTTTCCGATCAATAACTTTTGAAAGGATCCAATAATTTCATTCAAATTTTACAGAAGGTATGATAAAATACAGGTCAAGTTTGAATTTGGGGTTCGTTTGCAAACTTTTGACTGAGTTATGGCCCTTTTTTACTTAGGTTTAGGCTAATGCAGAAGCTTTATGAGCCGCGACATGTGATTTCCAACGATGTGACATTTTGATAAGTGTAGACTCAGATGAGCCTGTGCAGCCTCCTTTGAAACTTAGAAACTTCAAATGATGTTCGGTCAGTAGCTTAACAGTCATAGAATTTTCAAGTGACTAGCAAAGGCTTTGATCAGACTATGCATATGCGCAGGCTGATCTGAGGTTTTGCTTGTCCCATATACCACATTGTTGGAAATCTTATGTCGTGGCTCATATTGGCTTTTTCGTGGATAAACTTTTTATTTCTCTAAAACTATAAAATCTGAAAACTTCTCACTATAGGCCATGATTACCCAGTGCCTGTAGATAAGCATGACATTGATTAAAATTTTACCCCACCACCCTGACCCCTTAGGTGGGGTCAGTGGGATCAAAGGTCAAATATTTATTTTTCGCAATAACTCTGTCAGTTGTCAATATTTTTACTAAAATTTAGAGGTACAATAAATATGAAATATGCCAAACGTGATTTTTTATCGAAGGTCTGGGTCCGACCCCCTGGGTGGACTTGGTATGTGGGGTCAAAAGGCCAAATTGCAACTTTTTCAGAACATTGTTATGTTGCATATCAAATTAATGGGAATCAGGTATGCAGCAACATGGTAGCAAATATTTTGCCTGCAGACCCCCCCCCCCCCCCCCCCCCTCTCACTCACACACCTACCCCAGAACATGGTCATGTTGCATATCAAATTAAAGGTAATCAGGAATGCAGCAAAATGTTAACAAATGTTTTGCCGGCAAACACCTACCCTAGGATCCCACCCCCAGGTGGGGCTGGGGTCAAAAGTTCAAAATTCAATTTTTTCAAACACTTTGACCTTACACACACCCCTAGCATCTGGGTCTGGTTGAAGTCAGATATTGAAATTGTACAGAATCTGATAGTTGTTTTTTTTAATTACCACTGAAAACTATTTTATAGTCATCTAATTTTGATCTGTATGATACCCAAGGAGACCTTAGGGGTTGGAGAAATGGGATTTATAGTTTGTGATCTAGAAGTTTCTCTGAAATAACCCTTTGCCGGGGATATAAATTTGACAAATTTGCTTTGTTTGACTTCTGTTTTGGCAAGGGACACATCCGATTTTGGAATTCTAGTTATTTTTCTCACCAAAAGAAATATGATGTTGCACATGGAAAGTGTCTGAGTGAATGAGACTCTTGCAGTAGTTACCCATTTATAGTGAACTATTTTGAACTTTATCCAACTATATACAGTAAAACCTGTCTTAAGCGGCCACTCAAAAAGAAGACCAAAATGGTTTTCAAGACTGATTATCACTTTATGCAGGTCAAAAGTATTGCAGAATGCTCAAAGGGGAGCATTCTGCAATACTTTTGACTTTCATTAAGCTACCATTTGTCATTAAGATCTTTGTTTTGTCTGTTTTTGAGTGGCCGCTTAAGACAGGTTTTACTGATACATAATATTCCAGATTTTCACGTTTCTTATGAATGCAGCAGGACTAAACTCCAGCTGTAATGTTTTTAGAACTGTTTTCTCATGATAACTTTTACTGCATCATTTACTGAAAAAAATTCTCCAGATGAAAAGTATTCAGGAACACCTCCACCAACTTCTCCAAACAGTTTCACCACCCAAGATGCTGGCAATTCCTCTATGCTTAGATGCACTCTTTGTACATTTTAAGCAAAGCGCAAACCAAGTCCAAGATGCCAGTCAAAAAAGTTAAATTGCGCCACCCAAATTCAATTACTAAAGCGATGGATGGCTTGTTCAAATATGATGGAAATCGGGCCTAATATTCCCTCGTGCGTTAAGCTAGTGGGTTGTCTAAAAAACGTTCATTCATAGCATGGGCATAAGAGCATACAATTGCACGTCCCTTTGTTCCTACAAATGAGCGTGCTTAAAGTTGATTCTGCATATGCATGGTAAATTCTGAGCATGTTAACGGCAGTTTAACGATGTGCACAACCTTTGAATAAACAGGATATGCACAGCTTACAAATATTTTTTGATACTACCCCTCTCTGTCACGCCTATAAAAATTTTTACCTGTCAATAAAAGACTTAGAAATTATGTCTCCCCCCTTTAGGGTCGGGAGACATATTGTTTTTGCCCTGGTGTCCGTCTGTCCGTCTGTCTGTCTGTCACAAATAGTGTCCGCTCTATAACTTGAAAACCGCTTAAGCTATATTCACGAAACTTTATACAAATATCAATCAGCATGAGATGACGTGCAGAGTGCAAGAATGGTACCTCTGCCGTTTATACTTTTTGAGTCATTGCCCTTTGAACTTTGTGCATCACAAAAATCGTGTCCGCTCTATAACTTGAAAACCACTTAAGCTATACTCACGAAACTTTATACAATTATCAATCAGCATGAGATGACGTGCAGAGTGCAAGAATGGTAACTCAGTCGTTTATACTTTTTGAGTTTTTTCCCTTTGAACTGTGTGCAACACAAAAATCGTGTCTGCTCTATAACTTGAAAACCACTTAATCTATATTCAGAAAACTTTATACAAATATCAATCAGCATGAGATAACGTGCAGAGTGCAAGAATGGTAACTCTGCCTTTTATACTTTTTGAGTCATTTCCCTTGGACTTTTGTGCATAAAAAAAATCATGTTTGCTCTATTACTTGAAAACCGCTTAAGTTATATTCACAAAACTTTATACAAATATCAATCAGCATGAGATGACGTGCAGAGTGCAAGAATGGTAACTCTGCCGTTTACACTTTTTGAGTTATTTCCCTTGAAAATTGTCCAACACAAAAACAATTATCTATGACTATATTATACCAGGTTATGATTGTGCAATACTTAACTACATTGACAGATATCTTTACTAGTTATGAGCTGAATGTCTGCATGAAATAACTAGAATTTCCGTTAGAAATTGTATTTAATGTTTCTGTTTGAAATTGTATTTAATGACTCATGCTTTTGACATCAAAAGGGGGGAGACATCTGTTTTTTTGTAGAAAAACAATTCTAGTTTAGGATGAATTCAATTTATTTCAAAATTTTCATCTATGTACACAAAAATCCGTTTGAGCCACAAGCACCAGACCATTTGGAGAAGGTGGCGGAAAGTCTCCTATACAACTTTCATCACGAACACATTTTGCTAAAATTTAAGATAAAAAAGTTATAGCAAAAATTTAGTTCTAAAAATTTTACAGCCAGAGTTTAATACACCGTAATATCACTGGGACTGATAATCCACCAAAATTTCACTGAATTTTTCAAAATATCAGTCAAAAGCTAAATATATCACTGAAACACCGATATTACAGAGTAATTACACTGATATATCAGTTTCATTTTCACCTGGGGAGTTCCCATTACAAACAAATGGCAAACTACATGTTTCCATTTTTATTTTGCATGAGTCTTTAAGAACTGATATCAAGGCACGTACTATAGTTTGTCAATCAATAATAGTCCAGAGTTGTCGATTTGTTGGTCAATGTTTTCAAAGATGTTTATCGCTAAAAAAAGTTGGCCAGTTTAACCCTTCCTATACTATAAACCCCTAAATGACTCCTTTTACAAACAGTGAAGACCCAGGGTAAAGTAAAATAAAAGCTGCAGACAAAAATACACTATTGTTTTATATTGTTTCTATAACCTGAAACCATTGGATATGAGCAATGGACTATCCCAAGTTTATTGCATCAATCCATTATTATACAAAGGTTTCATAAATTAGTACAGGTATATCATTCACAGACTGGCTTCGAAATTTGGCACTTGTATTGTGGAAAAATTCTATACTGATTGGCAAATGATTTAGGCTAAAACCTGAAAAAGTCAGTTTTGTTTGATTTGATTCTTTGCACCCCAGTCAACATTTTTCAGTTATTTTGGGATGAGTCTTCCTGGGTTGAACCAGTACTAATCAATAATTAATTTTTCTTGCTCAAGGACACAACAAAATTTTGAAGGCATACTGCAAGTTTTAACATTTGAATTTCAAAAGTTCAGGATTTTGGAAATTTTGAACTTTCACCCATGTCAATATGAAATAGTTACTTTCCTTCAATCATCCATATTCACGTAATACCGAAAGGTATCCGCTTTACCGGTCTATGTCACTCTTCTCTTATCATGTGCAGTCTCAAGATTGCAATATTACTATAAAGTATAGAAATTTTGAATTGTAATACAAAAAATGGAAACTAAATTCTAAAACTATTTACAGATGTGCAGTGGATAGACTACCTGTGGTGTGCTGATTCTTATTTCCTAATTCATGGGATGAATTGGAAGATATATTCAGCATTAAAATATTGTGAAATGTTGAGGTTTCTCTTTTGCTACCATTTCTTTATATACAAATGTATACTTATTACAAAAATACAAAAATCGTCATTATTATGAACTTTTGTTATTCTATGTATCATTTTACTGTATTTTTTTTTTTTTTGTTGATTGATCTATTTATTTTTGTAAAAAATTGTATATTATTGTAACATATATTTGTATCATATGTGAGGGCCTCATGGAAGATTAGCACCATTGTTTACTAAATGTTGTTACCCTCTTTAAATAAAGACTTTACTTACTTACTTACTTACTTACAACCCCTCAGTCTTGAGTCCAGCATTCTACCACTTAGCCACTGGCTCAAATATTTAAAAGTCATTAAATCATGGTGTATTTATTTACTTTGTGTCTTCTGTGAGGTCAAAGTTTGGTTATGGAAAACCTCTGTACATTAATTTTATTGTCTTTTCAGATCCAGCTAACGTGGAACAGCCCCTTGGAAAAGAACCATTCAGGGAACCTGTATCGTCTATTGCAGTTGGGTGTCAACTAGATCCTGCAGATCCATTTCTTTCAGTAGTTTTGCTTTCACCTGTTGTACTCATAATGGAATTATCATATTTGACTGTTGGTCATTTTGAGTGCAACAGGTTTCCGTTTGGTCACGGCTTGTCTGATCCCCTTTTACCTATTGCTCTCAGAATGGACTTATCTCATTGGAGTGTTGGTCATTTTGAGTGCAACAGGCTTCATTGTCATCACTTGTCTGATCCCCTTTTACCTATTGCTCTCAGAATGGACTTATCTCATTGGAGTGTTGGTCATTTTGAGTGCAATAGGCTTCCTCATTGTCATCACTTGTCTGATCCCCTTTTACCTATTGCTCTCAAAATGGAACTATCTCATTGGAGTGTTGGTCATTTAGAGTGCAATAGGCTTCCTTATTGTCATCACTTGTCTGATCCCCTTTTATCTTTAATACAGCAGGCTTGGATTTTCCAAACAGATAGAATTCTTTCAACTCACTGGGCCCTAGACATATGCAGGTTGTCTAGTGTCTCTACAGCAGAGCTGCTTGTATCTTTAATACAGCAGGCTTGGATTTTCCAGACAGATAGAATTCCTTCAACTCACTGGGCCCTAGACATATGCAGGTTGTCTAGTGCCTTTATAGCAGAGCTGCTTGTATCTTTAATACAGCAGGCTTGGATTTTCCAGACAGATAGAATTCCTTCAACTCACTGGGCCCTAGACATATGCAGGTTGTCTAGTGCCTTTATAGCAGAGCTGCTTGTATCTTTAATACAGCAGGCTTGGATTTTCCAGACAGATAGAATTCCTTCAACTCACTGGGCCCTAGACATATGCAGGTTGTCTAGTGCCTTTGTAGCAGAGCTGCTTGTAACTTTAATACAGCAGGCTTGGATTTTCCAGACAGATAGAATTCCTTCAACTCACTTGGCCCTAGACATATGCAGGTTGTCTAGAGCCTTTGTAGCAGAGCTGCTTGTATCTTTAATACAGCAGGCTTGGATTTTCCAGACAGATAGAATTCCTTCAACTCACTGGGCCCTAGACATATGCAGGTTGTCTAGTGCCTTTGTAGCAGAGCTGCTTGTAACTTTAATACAGCAGGCTTGGATTTTCCAGACAGATAGAATTCCTTCAACTCACTTGGCCCTAGACATATGCAGGTTGTCTAGAGCCTTTGTAGCAGAGCTGCTTGTATCTTTAATACAGCAGGCTTGGATTTTCCAGACAGATAGAATTCCTTCAACTCACTGGGACCTAGACATATACAGGTTGTCTAGTGCCTTTGTAGTAGAGCTGCTTGTATCTTTATGCCCCCGGTACGAAGTATATAGGGGGTGTATAGTTTTTGCCTTTTCTGTAATTATGTTTGTTTGTCTGTCTGTTTGTTGGTTTGTCTGTCTGTCTGTATACTTTTTTTTCTGTCAAAGATTTCTAAGCAACTACTTGACTTAGGATTCTGAAATTTGGTACAAAGCTTGATAGTGATGAGTTGTATTGTGTAACAAAAAACAGCCACATATTGCTTATCAGTCCCTTTATTTGTTCATTTTTCTTTCTCTCCAATGGAAATTTCTGTCACAGATTTCTAAGCTCCTATTGGAGCCAGTGTTTTTAAATTTTGTGTACACCTTCATGAAGGCAAAGTGTACTGTGTAAATGGAAATTAAGATGCTAATTCTCATTTTGCCTTTTTTTTTCATTTTTTCTTTTTTTCCTTCTTTCAATCTTATATAATATATATATAGACATTTTTTTCTGTCAAAGATTTCTCAGCAACTACTTGAGTTAGGATTCTGAAATTTGGTACAAAGCTTGATAGTGATGAGTTGTATTGTGTAGCAAAAGAACAGCCACATATTGCTTATCAGTCCTTTTATTTGTTCATTTTTCTTTCTCTCCAATGGGAATTTCTGTCACAGTTTTCTCAGCTCCTATTGGAGCCAGTGTTTTCAAATTTTGTGTACACCTTCAGGAAGGCAAAGTGTACTTTGTAAATGGAAATTAAGATGCTAATCCTCATTTTGCCTTCTTTTTTTCATTTTTTCTTTTTTTTCCTTCTTTCACTCTTACATAATATTTATTTACTTTTTTTTCTGTCAATTTCTCAGCAGCTACTTGAGTTAGGATTCTGAAATTGGGTACAAAGCTTGATAGTGATGAGTTGTATTGTGTAACAAAAGAACAGCCACATATTGCTTATCAGTCCTTTTATTTGTTCATTTTTTCTTTCTCTCCAATGGAAATTTCTGTCACAGATTTCTCAGCTACTATTGGAGCCAGTGTTTTCAAATTTTGAAAGCAAAGTGTACTGTGTAAATGGAAATTAAGATGCTAATCCTCATTTGGCCTCTTTTTTCATTTTTTCCTTCTTTCACTCTTATATAATATATATAGACATTTTTTTCTTTCAAGGATTTCTCAGCAACTCTTTGAGTTAGGATTCTGAAATTTGGTACAAAGCTTGAAAGCGATGAGTTGTATTGTGTAACAAAAGAACAGCCACATATTGCTTATCAGTCCCTTTATTTGTTCATTTTTCTTTCTCTCCAATGGAAATTTCTGTCACAGATTTCTCAGCTCCTATTGGAGCCAGTGTTTTCAAATTTTGTGTACACCTTCAGGAAGGCAAAGTGTACTGTGTAAATGGAAATTAAGATGCTAATCCTCATTTTGCCTTCTTTTTTCATATTTTCTTTTTTTTTCTTCTTTCACTCTTATATAATATATATAGACTTTTTTTCTGTCAATTTCTCAGCAGCTACTTGAGTTAGGATTCTGAAATTTGGTACAAAGCTTGATAGTGATGAGTTGTATTGTGTAACAAAAGAACAGCCACATATTTCTTATCAGTCCTTTTATTTGTTCATTTTTCTTTCTCTCCAATGGAAATTTCTGTCACAGATTTCTCAGCTCCTATTGGAGCCAGTGTTTTCAAATTTAGTGTACACCTTCAGTTTCCTTTCAACTCACTGGGCCCTAGACAAATGCAGGTTGTCTAGTGCCTTTATAGCAGAGCTGCTTGTATCTTTAATACAGCAGGCTTGGATTTTCCAGTCAGACAGAATTCCTTCAAATTCAGAGGCAGCAGTTAAAGAGCTATAGCCTGAAGCAACTTAGTTATTAACTGAGAACATGACTGGGCAGTTTTGACATATTGGATATTTTTCACATTAATTATACTGTGGTATTTTATAACTCCACAATAAAATGTTATAGTGTGATCTCATGTGATAATATCCATGAGCAAAAAGGTTCAACCATGTATATGTTTGACTGACTGAGTGTGGTAAGGTTACTTATCTTAGCTGTTTTCACCTTCATATTTGGGGAGCGCAGTGGCTTTGATTTGACTGGGGAACATAGGATTTCTAGTCTGTCTCACTGTTGGAGGTGTCACTGTGTTGTGTCTTTGAGCAACATTATCCACTGCCAAGTACTGGTTCAACCAACGAAGACTAGTCCAACATGACTGAAAAAATGTTGACTGTGATGTAAAAAATCAAGACAAACAAAAGCTTCATATTTGCTTTTCTGCTCCTACTCTTTAATTAAATCTTAAGTTTTCTTTTATTTTCTTAAGGTTTGCTCAACCCACTTGGGCCATAGAATATGCTGGTTGTCTAGTGTCTCTACAACAGAGCTGCTTGTATCTTTAATACAGCAGGCTTGGATTTTCCAGACAGATAGAATTCCTTCTACTCAGTGGGCCCTAGACATATGCAGGTTGTCTAGTGCCTTTGTAGCAGAGCTGCTTGTAACTTTAATACAGCAGGCTTGGATTTTCCAGACAGATAGAATTCCTTCAACTCACTGGGCCCTAGACATATGCAGGTTGTCTAGTGCCTTTGTAGCAGAGCTGCTTGTATCTTTAATACAGCAGGCGTGGATTTTCCAGACAGATAGAATTCCTTCAACTCACTGGGACCTAGACATATACAGGTTGTCTAGTGCCTTTGTAGCAGAGCTGCTTGTATCTTTATGCCCCCGGTACGAAGTATATAGGGGGTGTATAGTTTTTGCCTTTTCTGTAATTATGTTTGTTTGTCTGTCTGTTTGTTGGTTTGTCTGTCTGTCTGTATACTTTTTTTTCTGTCAAAGATTTCTAAGCAACTACTTGACTTAGGATTCTGAAATTTGGTACAAAGCTTGATAGTGATGAGTTGTATTGTGTAACAAAAAACAGCCACATATTGCTTATCAGTCCCTTTATTTGTTCATTTTTCTTTCTCTCCAATGGAAATTTCTGTCACAGATTTCTCAGCTCCTATTGGAGCCAGTGTTTTCAAATTTTGTGTACACCTTCATGAAGGCAAAGTGTACTGTGTAAATGGAAATTAAGATGCTAATTCTCATTTTGCCTTCCTTTTTCATTTTTTCTTTTTTTCCTTCTTTCAATCTTATATAATATATATATAGACATTTTTTTCTGTCAAAGATTTCTCAGCAACTACTTGAGTTAGGATTCTGAAATTTGGTACAAAGCTTGATAGTGATGAGTTGTATTGTGTAGCAAAAGAACAGCCACATATTGCTTATCAGTCCCTTTATTTGTTCATTTTTCTTTCTCTCCAATGTAAATTTCTGTCACAGATTTCTCAGCTCCTATTGGAGCCAGTGTTTTCAAATTTTGTGTACACCTTCAGGAAGGCAAAGTGTACTTTGTAAATGGAAATTAAGATGCTAATCCTCATTTTGCCTTCTTTTTTTCATTTTTTCTTTTTTTTCCTTCTTTCACTCTTATATAATATTTATTTACTTTTTTTTCTGTCAATTTCTCAGCAGCTACTTGAGTTAGGATTCTGAAATTGGGTACAAAGCTTGATAGTGATGAGTTGTATTGTGTAACAAAAGAACAGCCACATATTGCTTATCAGTCCTTTTATTTGTTCATTTTTTCTTTCTCTCCAATGGAAATTTCTGTCACAGATTTCTCAGCTCCTATTGGAGCCAGTGTTTTCAAATTTTGAAAGCAAAGTGTACTGTGTAAATGGAAATTAAGATGCTAATCCTCATTTGGCCTCTTTTTTCATTTTTTCCTTCTTTCACTCTTATATAATATATATAGACATTTTTTTCTTTCAAGGATTTCTCAGCAACTCTTTGAGTTAGGATTCTGAAATTTGGTACAAAGCTTGAAAGTTATGAGTTGTATTGTGTAACAAAAGAACAGCCACATATTGCTTATCAGTCCCTTTATTTGTTCATTTTTCTTTCTCTCCAATGGAAATTTCTGTCACAGATTTCTCAGCTCCTATTGGAGCCAGTGTTTTCAAATTTTGCGTACACCTTCAGGAAGGCAAAGTGTACTGTGTAAATGGAAATTAAGATGCTAATCCTCATTTTGCCGTCTTTTTTCATATTTTCTTTTTTTTCTTCTTTCACTCTTATATAATATATATAGACTTTTTTTCTGTCAATTTCTCAGCAGCTACTTGAGTTAGGATTCTGAAATTTGGTACAAAGCTTGATAGTGATGAGTTGTATTGTGTAACAAAAGAACAGCCACATATTGCTTATCAGTCCTTTTATTTGTTCATTTTTCTTTCTCTCCAATGGAAATTTCTGTCACAGATTTCTCAGCTCCTATTGGAGCCAGTGTTTTCAAATTTAGTGTACACCTTCAGTTTCCTTTCAACTCACTGGGCCCTAGACAAATGCAGGTTGTCTAGTGCCTTTATAGCAGAGCTGCTTGTATCTTTAATACAGCAGGCTTGGATTTTCCAGTCAGACAGAATTCCTTCAAATTCAGAGGCAGCAGTTAAAGAGCTATAGCCTGAAGCAACTTAGTTATTAACTGAGAACATGACTGGGCAGTTTTGACATATTGGATATTTTTCACATTAATTATACTGTGGTATTTTATAACTCCACAATAAAATGTTATAGTGTGATCTCATGTGATAATATCCATGAGCAAAAAGGTTCAACCATGTATATGTTTGACTGACTGAGTGTGGTAAGGTTACTTATCTTAGCTGTTTTCACCTTCATATTTGGGGAGCGCAGTGGCTTTGATTTGACTGGGGAACATAGGATTTCTAGTCTGTCTCACTGTTGGAGGTGTCACTGTGTTGTGTCTTTGAGCAACATTATCCACTGCCAAGTACTGGTTCAACTAACGAAGACTAGTCCAACATGACTGAAAAAATGTTGACTGTGATGTAAAAAATCAAGACAAACAAAAGCTTCATATTTGCTTTTCTGCTCCTACTCTTTAATTAAATCTTAAGTTTTCTTTTATTTTCTTAAGGTTTGCTCAACCCACTTGGGCCATAGACATATGCTGGTTGTCTAGTGTCTCTACAACAGAGCTGCTTGTATCTTTAATACAGCAGGCTTGGATTTTCCAGACAGATAGAATTCCTTCTACTCAGTGGGCCCTAGACATATGCAGGTTGTCTAGTGCCTTTGTAGCAGAGCTGCTTGTAACTTTAATACAGCAGGCTTGGATTTTCCAGACAGATAGAATTCCTTCAACTCACTGGGCCCTAGACATATGCAGGTTGTCTAGTGCCTTTGTAGCAGAGCTGCTTGTATCTTTAATACAGCAGGCTTGGATTTTCCAGACAGATAGAATTCCTTCAACTCACTGGGACCTAGACATATACAGGTTGTCTAGTGCCTTTGTAGCAGAGCTGCTTGTATCTTTATGCCCCCGGTACGAAGTATATAGGGGGTGTATAGTTTTTGCCTTTTCTGTAATTATGTTTGTTTGTCTGTCTGTTTGTTGGTTTGTCTGTCTGTCTGTATACTTTTTTTTCTGTCAAAGATTTCTAAGCAACTACTTGACTTAGGATTCTGAAATTTGGTACAAAGCTTGATAGTGATGAGTTGTATTGTGTAACAAAAAACAGCCACATATTGCTTATCAGTCCCTTTATTTGTTCATTTTTCTTTCTCTCCAATGGAAATTTCTGTCACAGATTTCTCAGCTCCTATTGGAGCCAGTGTTTTCAAATTTTGTGTACACCTTCATGAAGGCAAAGTGTACTGTGTAAATGGAAATTAAGATGCTAATTCTCATTTTGCCTTCCTTTTTCATTTTTTCTTTTTTTCCTTCTTTCAATCTTATATAATATATATATAGACATTTTTTTCTGTCAAAGATTTCTCAGCAACTACTTGAGTTAGGATTCTGAAATTTGGTACAAAGCTTGATAGTGATGAGTTGTATTGTGTAGCAAAAGAACAGCCACATATTGCTTATCAGTCCTTTTATTTGTTCATTTTTCTTTCTCTCCAATGTAAATTTCTGTCACAGATTTCTCAGCTCCTATTGGAGCCAGTGTTTTCAAATTTTGTGTACACCTTCAGGAAGGCAAAGTGTACTTTGTAAATGGAAATTAAGATGCTAATCCTCATTTTGCCTTCTTTTTTTCATTTTTTCTTTTTTTTCCTTCTTTTACTCTTATATAATATTTATTTACTTTTTTTTCTGTCAATTTCTCAGCAGCTACTTGAGTTAGGATTCTGAAATTGGGTACAAAGCTTGATAGTGATGAGTTGTATTGTGTAACAAAAGAACAGCCACATATTGCTTATCAGTCCTTTTATTTGTTCATTTTTTCTTTCTCTCCAATGGAAATTTCTGTCACAGATTTCTCAGCTCCTATTGGAGCCAGTGTTTTCAAATTTTGAAAGCAAAGTGTACTGTGTAAATGGAAATTAAGATGCTAATCCTCATTTGGCCTCTTTTTCATTTTTTCCTTCTTTCACTCTTATATAATATATATAGACATTTTTTTCTTTCAAGGATTTCTCAGCAACTCTTTGAGTTAGGATTCTGAAATTTGGTACAAAGCTTGAAAGTTATGAGTTGTATTGTGTGACAAAAGAACAGCCACATATTGCTTATCAGTCCCTTTATTTGTTCATTTTTCTTTCTCTCCAATGGAAATTTCTGTCACAGATTTCTCAGCTCCTATTGGAGCCAGTGTTTTCAAATTTTGCGTACACCTTCAGGAAGGCAAAGTGTACTGTGTAAATGGAAATTAAGATGCTAATCCTCATTTTGCCTTCTTTTTTCATATTTTCTTTTTTTTCTTCTTTCACTCTTATATAATATATATAGACTTTTTTTCTGTCAATTTCTCAGCAGCTACTTGAGTTAGGATTCTGAAATTTGGTACAAAGCTTGATAGTGATGAGTTGTATTGTGTAACAAAAGAACAGCCACATATTGCTTATCAGTCCTTTTATTTGTTCATTTTTCTTTCTCTCCAATGGAAATTTCTGTCACAGATTTCTCAGCTCCTATTGGAGCCAGTGTTTTCAAATTTAGTGTACACCTTCAGTTTCCTTTCAACTCACTGGGCCCTAGACAAATGCAGGTTGTCTAGTGCCTTTATAGCAGAGCTGCTTGTATCTTTAATACAGCAGGCTTGGATTTTCCAGTCAGACAGAATTCCTTCAAATTCAGAGGCAGCAGTTAAAGAGCTATAGCCTGAAGCAACTTAGTTATTAACTGAGAACATGACTGGGCAGTTTTGACATATTGGATATTTTTCACATTAATTATACTGTGGTATTTTATAACTCCACAATAAAATGTTATAGTGAGATCTCATGTGATAATATCCATGAGCAAAAAGGTTCAACCATGTATATGTTTGACTGACTGAGTGTGGTAAGGTTACTTATCTTAGCTGTTTTCACCTTCATATTTGGGGAGCGCAGTGGCTTTGATTTGACTGGGGAACATAGGATTTCTAGTCTGTCTCACTGTTGGAGGTGTCACTGTGTTGTGTCTTTGAGCAACATTATCCACTGCCAAGTACTGGTTCAACCAACGAAGACTAGTCCAACATGACTGAAAAAATGTTGACTGTGATGTAAAAAATCAAGACAAACAAAAGCTTCATATTTGCTTTTCTGCTCCTACTCTTTAATTAAATCTTAAGTTTTCTTTTATTTTCTTAAGGTTTGCTCAACCCACTTGGGCCATAGACATATGCTGGTTGTCTAGTGTCTCTACAACAGAGCTGCTTGTATCTTTAATACAGCAGGCTTGGATTTTCCAGACAGATAGAATTCCTTCTACTCAGTGGGCCCTAGACATATGCAGGTTGTCTAGTGCCTTTGTAGCAGAGCTGCTTGTAACTTTAATACAGCAGGCTTGGATTTTCCAGACAGATAGAATTCCTTCAACTCACTGGGCCCTAGACATATGCAGGTTGTCTAGTGCCTTTGTAGCAGAGCTGCTTGTATCTTTAATACAGCAGGCTTGGATTTTCCAGACAGATAGAATTCCTTCAACTCACTGGGACCTAGACATATACAGGTTGTCTAGTGCCTTTGTAGCAGAGCTGCTTGTATCTTTATGCCCCCGGTACGAAGTATATAGGGGGTGTATAGTTTTTGCCTTTTCTGTAATTATGTTTGTTTGTCTGTCTGTTTGTTGGTTTGTCTGTCTGTCTGTATACTTTTTTTTCTGTCAAAGATTTCTAAGCAACTACTTGACTTAGGATTCTGAAATTTGGTACGAAGCTTGATAGTGATGAGTTGTATTGTGTAACAAAAAACAGCCACATATTGCTTATCAGTCCCTTTATTTGTTCATTTTTCTTTCTCTCCAATGGAAATTTCTGTCACAGATTTCTCAGCTCCTATTGGAGCCAGTGTTTTCAAATTTTGTGTACACCTTCATGAAGGCAAAGTGTACTGTGTAAATGGAAATTAAGATGCTAATTCTCATTTTGCCTTCTTTTTTCATTTTTTCTTTTTTTCCTTCTTTCAATCTTATATAGTATATATATAGACATTTTTTTCTGTCAAAGATTTCTCAGCAACTACTTGAGTTAGGATTCTGAAATTTGGTACAAAGCTTGATAGTGATGAGTTGTATTGTGTAGCAAAAGAACAGCCACATATTGCTTATCAGTCCTTTTATTTGTTCATTTTTCTTTCTCTCCAATGTAAATTTCTGTCACAGATTTCTCAGCTCCTATTGGAGCCAGTGTTTTCAAATTTTGTGTACACCTTCAGGAAGGCAAAGTGTACTTTGTAAATGGAAATTAAGATGCTAATCCTCATTTTGCCTTCTTTTTTTCATTTTTTCTTTTTTTTCCTTCTTTCACTCTTATATAATATTTATTTACTTTTTTTTCTGTCAATTTCTCAGCAGCTACTTGAGTTAGGATTCTGAAATTGGGTACAAAGCTTGATAGTGATGAGTTGTATTGTGTAACAAAAGAACAGCCACATATTGCTTATCAGTCCTTTTATTTGTTCATTTTTTCTTTCTCTCCAATGGAAATTTCTGTCACAGATTTCTCAGCTCCTATTGGAGCCAGTGTTTTCAAATTTTGAAAGCAAAGTGTACTGTGTAAATGGAAATTAAGATGCTAATCCTCATTTGGCCTCTTTTTTCATTTTTTCCTTCTTTCACTCTTATATAATATATATAGACATTTTTTTCTTTCAAGGATTTCTCAGCAACTCTTTGAGTTAGGATTCTGAAATTTGGTACAAAGCTTGAAAGTGATGAGTTGTATTGTGTATCAAAAGAACAGCCACATATTGCTTATCAGTCCCTTTATTTGTTCATTTTTCTTTCTCTCCAATGGAAATTTCTGTCACAGATTTCTCAGCTCCTATTGGAGCCAGTGTTTTCAAATTTTGCGTACACCTTCAGGAAGGCAAAGTGTACTGTGTAAATGGAAATTAAGATGCTAATCCTCATTTTGCCTTCTTTTTTCATATTTTCTTTTTTTTCTTCTTTCACTCTTATATAATATATATAGACTTTTTTTCTGTCAATTTCTCAGCAGCTACTTGAGTTAGGATTCTGAAATTTGGTACAAAGCTTGATAGTGATGAGTTGTATTGTGTAACAAAAGAACAGCCACATATTGCTTATCAGTCCTTTTATTTGTTCATTTTTCTTTCTCTGCAATGGAAATTTCTGTCACAGATTTCTCAGCTCCTATTGGAGCCAGTGTTTTCAAATTTAGTGTACACCTTCAGTTTCCTTTCAACTCACTGGGCCCTAGACAAATGCAGGTTGTCTAGTGCCTTTATAGCAGAGCTGCTTGTATCTTTAATACAGCAGGCTTGGATTTTCCAGTCAGACAGAATTCCTTCAAATTCAGAGGCAGCAGTTAAAGAGCTATAGCCTGAAGCAACTTAGTTATTAACTGAGAACATGACTGGGCAGTTTTGACATATTGGATATTTTTCACATTAATTATACTGTGGTATTTTATAACTCCACAATAAAATGTTATAGTGTGATCTCATGTGATAATATCCATGAGCAAAAAGGTTCAACCATGTATATGTTTGACTGACTGAGTGTGGTAAGGTTACTTATCTTAGCTGTTTTCACCTTCATATTTGGGGAGCGCAGTGGCTTTGATTTGACTGGGGAACATAGGATTTCTAGTCTGTCTCACTGTTGGAGGTGTCACTGTGTTGTGTCTTTGAGCAACATTATCCACTGCCAAGTACTGGTTCAACCAACGAAGACTAGTCCAACATGACTGAAAAAATGTTGACTGTGATGTAAAAAATCAAGACAAACAAAAGCTTCATATTTGCTTTTCTGCTCCTACTCTTTAATTAAATCTTAAGTTTTCTTTTATTTTCTTAAGGTTTGCTCAACCCACTTGGGCCATAGACATATGCTGGTTGTCTAGTGTCTCTACAACAGAGCTGCTTGTATCTTTAATACAGCAGGCTTGGATTTTCCAGACAGATAGAATTCCTTCTACTCAGTGGGCCCTAGACATATGCAGGTTGTCTAGTGCCTTTGTAGCAGAGCTGCTTGTAACTTTAATACAGCAGGCTTGGATTTTCCAGACAGATAGAATTCCTTCAACTCACTGGGCCCTAGACATATGCAGGTTGTCTAGTGCCTTTGTAGCAGAGCTGCTTGTATCTTTAATACAGCAGGCTTGTATTTTCCAGACAGATAGAATTCCTTCAACTCACTGGGACCTAGACATATACAGGTTGTCTAGTGCCTTTGTAGCAGAGCTGCTTGTATCTTTATGCCCCCGGTACGAAGTATATAGGGGGTGTATAGTTTTTGCCTTTTCTGTAATTATGTTTGTTTGTCTGTCTGTTTGTTGGTTTGTCTGTCTGTCTGTATACTTTTTTTTCTGTCAAAGATTTCTAAGCAACTACTTGACTTAGGATTCTGAAATTTGGTACAAAGCTTGATAGTGATGAGCTGTATTGTGTAACAAAAAACAGCCACATATTGCTTATCAGTCCCTTTATTTGTTCATTTTTCTTTCTCTCCAATGGAAATTTCTGTCACAGATTTCTCAGCTCCTATTGGAGCCAGTGTTTTCAAATTTTGTGTACACCTTCATGAAGGCAAAGTGTACTGTGTAAATGGAAATTAAGATGCTAATTCTCATTTTGCCTTCTTTTTTCATTTTTTCTTTTTTTCCTTCTTTCAATCTTATATAATATATATATAGACATTTTTTTCTGTCAAAGATTTCTCAGCAACTACTTGAGTTAGGATTCTGAAATTTGGTACAAAGCTTGATAGTGATGAGTTGTATTGTGTAGCAAAAGAACAGCCACATATTGCTTATCAGTCCTTTTATTTGTTCATTTTTCTTTCTCTCCAATGTAAATTTCTGTCACAGATTTCTCAGCTCCTATTGGAGCCAGTGTTTTCAAATTTTGTGTACACCTTCAGGAAGGCAAAGTGTACTTTGTAAATGGAAATTAAGATGCTAATCCTCATTTTGCCTTCTTTTTTTCATTTTTTCTTTTTTTTCCTTCTTTCACTCTTGTATAATATTTATTTACTTTTTTTTCTGTCAATTTCTCAGCAGCTACTTGAGTTAGGATTCTGAAATTGGGTACAAAGCTTGATAGTGATGAGTTGTATTGTGTAACAAAAGAACAGCCACATATTGCTTATCAGTCCTTTTATTTGTTCATTTTTTCTTTCTCTCCAATGGAAATTTCTGTCACAGATTTCTCAGCTCCTATTGGAGCTAGTGTTTTCAAATTTTGAAAGCAAAGTGTACTGTGTAAATGGAAATTAAGATGCTAATCCTCATTTGGCCTCTTTTTTCATTTTTTCCTTCTTTCACTCTTATATAATATATATAGACATTTTTTTCTTTCAAGGATTTCTCAGCAACTCTTTGAGTTAGGATTCTGAAATTTGGTACAAAGCTTGAAAGTGATGAGTTGTATTGTGTAACAAAAGAACAGCCACATATTGCTTATCAGTCCCTTTATTTGTTCATTTTTCTTTCTCTCCAATGGAAATTTCTGTCACAGATTTCTCAGCTCCTATTGGAGCCAGTGTTTTCAAATTTTGCGTACACCTTCAGGAAGGCAAAGTGTACTGTGTAAATGGAAATTAAGATGCTAATCCTCATTTTGCCTTCTTTTTTCATATTTTCTTTTTTTTCTTCTTTCACTCTTATATAATATATATAGACTTTTTTCTGTCAATTTCTCAGCAACTACTTGAGTTAGGATTCTGAAATTTGGTACAAAGCTTGATAGTGATGAGTTGTATTGTGTAACAAAAGAACAGCCACATATTGCTTATCAGTCCTTTTATTTGTTCATTTTTCTTTCTCTCCAATGGAAATTTCTGTCACAGATTTCTCAGCTCCTATTGGAGCCAGTGTTTTCAAATTTAGTGTACACCTTCAGCTTCCTTTCAACTCACTGGGCCCTAGACAAATGCAGGTTGTCTAGTGCCTTTATAGCAGAGCTGCTTGTATCTTTAATACAGCAGGCTTGGATTTTCCAGTCAGACAGAATTCCTTCAAATTCAGAGGCAGCAGTTAAAGAGCTATAGCCTGAAGCAACTTAGTTATTAACTGAGAACATGACTGGGCAGTTTTGACATATTGGATATTTTTCACATTAATTATACTGTGGTATTTTATAACTCCACAATAAAATGTTATAGTGTGATCTCATGTGATAATATCCATGAGCAAAAAGGTTCAACCATGTATATGTTTGACTGACTGAGTGTGGTAAGGTTACTTATCTTAGCTGTTTTCACCTTCATATTTGGGGAGCGCAGTGGCTTTGATTTGACTGGGGAACATAGGATTTCTAGTCTGTCTCACTGTTGGAGGTGTCACTGTGTTGTGTCTTTGAGCAACATTATCCACTGCCAAGTACTGGTTCAACCAACGAAGACTAGTCCAACATGACTGAAAAAATGTTGACTGTGATGTAAAAAATCAAGACAAACAAAAGCTTCATATTTGCTTTTCTGCTCCTACTCTTTAATTAAATCTTAAGTTTTCTTTTATTTTCTTAAGGTTTGCTCAACCCACTTGGGCCATAGACATATGCTGGTTGTCTAGTGTCTCTACAACAGAGCTGCTTGTATCTTTAATACAGCAGGCTTGGATTTTCCAGACAGATAGAATTCCTTCTACTCAGTGGGCCCTAGACATATGCAGGTTGTCTAGTGCCTTTGTAGCAGAGCTGCTTGTAACTTTAATACAGCAGGCTTGGATTTTCCAGACAGATAGAATTCCTTCAACTCACTGGGCCCTAGACATATGCAGGTTGTCTAGTGCCTTTGTAGCAGAGCTGCTTGTATCTTTAATACAGCAGGCTTGGATTTTCCAGACAGATAGAATTCCTTCAACTCACTGGGACCTAGACATATACAGGTTGTCTAGTGCCTTTGTAGCAGAGCTGCTTGTATCTTTATGCCCCCGGTACGAAGTATATAGGGGGTGTATAGTTTTTGCCTTTTCTGTAATTATGTTTGTTTGTCTGTCTGTTTGTTGGTTTGTCTGTCTGTCTGTATACTTTTTTTTCTGTCAAAGATTTCTAAGCAACTGCTTGACTTAGGATTCTGAAATTTGGTACAAAGCTTGATAGTGATGAGTTGTATTGTGTAACAAAAAACAGCCACATATTGCTTATCAGTCCCTTTATTTGTTCATTTTTCTTTCTCTCCAATGGAAATTTCTGTCACAGATTTCTCAGCTCCTATTGGAGCCAGTGTTTTCAAATTTTGTGTACACCTTCATGAAGGCAAAGTGTACTGTGTAAATGGAAATTAAGATGCTAATTCTCATTTTGCCTTCTTTTTTCATTTTTTCTTTTTTTCCTTCTTTCAATCTTGTATAATATACATAAAGACATTTTTTTCTGTCAAAGATTTCTCAGCAACTACTTGAGTTAGGATTCTGAAATTTGGTACAAAGCTTGATAGTGATGAGTTGTATTGTGTAACAAAAGAACAGCCACATATTGCTTATCAGTCCTTTTATTTGTTCATTTTTCTTTCTCTCCAATGGAAATTTCTGTCACAGATTTCTCAGCTCCTATTGGAGCCAGTGTTTTCAATTTTTGTGTACACCTTCAGGAAGGCAAAGTGTACTTTGTAAATGGAAATTAAGATGCTAATCCTCATTTTGCCTTCTTTTTTCATTTTTTCTTTTTTTTCCTTCTTTCACTCTTATATAATATTTATTTACTTTTTTCTGTCAATTTCTCAGCAGCTACTTGAGTTAGGATTCTGAAATTGGGTACAAAGCTTGATAGTGATGAGTTGTATTGTGTAACAAAAGAACAACCACATATTGCTTATCAGTCCTTTTATTTGTTCATTTTTTCTTTCTCTCCAATGGAAATTTCTGTCACAGATTTCTCAGCTCCTATTGGAGCCAGTGTTTTCAAATTTTGAAAGCAAAGTGTACTGTGTAAATGGAAATTAAGATGCTAATCCTCATTTGGCCTCTTTCTTCATTTTTTCCTTCTTTCACTCTTATATAATATATATAGACATTTTTTTCTGTCAATGATTTCTCAGCAACTCTTTGAGTTAGGATTCTGAAATTTGGTACAAAGCTTGAAAGTGATGAGTTGTATTGTGTAACAAAAGAACAGCCACATATTGCTTATCAGTCCCTTTATTTGTTCATTTTTCTTTCTCTCCAATGGAAATTTCTGTCACAGATTTCTCAGCTCCTATTGGAGCCAGTGTTTTCAAATTTTGTGTACACCTTCATGAAGGCAAAGTGTACTGTGTAAATGGAAATTAAGATGCTAATTCTCATTTTGCCTTCTTTTTTCATTTTTTCTTTTTTTCCTTCTTTCAATCTTATATAATATACATATAGACATTTTTTCTGTCAAAGATTTCTCAGCAACTACTTGAGTTAGGATTCTGAAATTTGGTACAAAGCTTGATAGTGATGAGTTGTATTGTGTAACAAAAGAACAGCCACATATTGCTTATCAGTCCTTTTATTTGTTCATTTTTCTTTCTCTCCAATGGAAATTTCTGTCACAGATTTCTCAGCTCCTATTGGAGCCAGTGTTTTCAAATTTTGTGTACACCTTCAGGAAGGCAAAGTGTACTTTGTAAATGGAAATTAAGATGCTAATCCTCATTTTGCCTTCTTTTTTCATTTTTTCTTTTTTTTTCCTTCTTTCACTCTTATATAATATTTATTTACTTTTTTCTGTCAATTTCTCAGCAGCTACTTGAGTTAGGATTCTGAATATGGGTACAAAGCTTGATAGTGATGAGTTGTATTGTGTAACAAAAGAACAACCACATATTGCTTATCAGTCCTTTTATTTGTTCATTTTTTCTTTCTCTCCAATGGAAATTTCTGTCACAGATTTCTCAGCTCCTATTGGAGCCAGTGTTTTCAAATTTTGAAAGCAAAGTGTACTGTGTAAATGGAAATTAAGATGCTAATCCTCATTTGGCCTCTTTTTTCATTTTTTCCTTCTTTCACTCTTATATAATATATATAGACATTTTTTTCTGTCAATGATTTCTCAGCAACTCTTTGAGTTAGGATTCTGAAATTTGGTACAAAGCTTGAAAGTGATGAGTTGTATTGTGTAACAAAAGAACAGCCACATATTGCTTATCAGTCCCTTTATTTGTTCATTTTTCTTTCTCTCCAATGGAAATTTCTGTCACAGATTTCTCAGCTCCTATTGGAGACAGTGTTTTCAATTTTTGTGTACACCTTTAGGAAGGCAAAGTGTACTGTGTAAATGGAAATTAAGATGCTAATCCTCATTTTGCCTTCTTTTTTCATATTTTCTTTTTTTTCTTCTTTCACTCTTATATAATATATATAGACTTTTTTCTGTCAATTTCTCAGCAACTACTTGAGTTAGGATTCTGAAATTCGGTACATAGCTTGATAGTGATGAGTTGTATTGTGTAACAAAAGAACAGCCACATATTGCTTATCAGTCCTTTTATTTGTTCATTTTTCTTTCTCTCCAATGGAAATTTCTGTCACAGATTTCTCAGCTCCTATTGGAGCCAGTGTTTTCAAATTTAGTGTACACCTTCAGCGTCCTTTCAACTCACTGGGCCCTAGACAAATGCAGGTTGTCTAGTGCCTTTATAGCAGAGCTGCTTGTATCTTTAATACAGCAGGCTTGGATTTTCCAGTCAGACAGAATTCCTTCAAATTCAGAGGCAGCAGTTAAAGAGCTATAGCCTGAAGCAACTTAGTTATTAACTGAGAACATGACTGGGCAGTTTTGACATATTGGATATTTTTCACATTAATTGTACTGTGGTATTTTATAACTCCACAATGAAATGTTATAGTGTGATCTCATGTGATAATATCCATGAGCAAAAAGGTTCAACCATGTATATGTTTGACTGACTGAGTGTGGTAAGGTTACTTTTCTTAGCTGTTTTCACCTTCATATTTGGGGAGCGCAGTGGCTCTGATTTGACTGGGGGACATAGGATTTCTAGTCTGTCTCACTGTTGGAGGTGTCACTGTGTTGTGTCTTTGAGCAACATTATCCACTGCCAAGTACTGGTTCAACCAACGAAGACTCGTCCAACATGACTGAAAAAATGTTGACTGTGATGTAAAGAATCAAGACAAACAAAAGCTTCATATTTGCTTTTCTGCTCCTACTCTTTAATTAAATCTTAAGTTTTCTTTTATTTTCTTAAGGTTTGCTCAACTCACTTGGGCCATAGACATATGCTGGTTGTCTAGTGTCTCTACAACAGAGCTGCTTGTATCTTTAATACAGCAGGCTTGGATTTTCCAGACAGATAGAATTCCTTCAACTCACTGGGCCCTAGACATATGCAGGTTGTCTAGTGCCTTTGTAGCAGAGCTGCTTGTATCTTTAATACAGCAGGCTTGGATTTTCCAGACAGATAGAATTCCTTCAACTCACTGGGACCTAGACATATGCTGGTTGTCTAGTGCCTTTGTAGCAGAGCTGCTTGTATCTTTAATACAGCAGGCTTGTATTTTCCAGACAGATAGAATTCCTTCAACTCACTGGGCCTTAGACATATGCAGGTTTTCTAGTGCCTTTGTAGCAGAGCTGCTTGTATCTTTAATACAGCAGGCTTGGATTTACCAGATAGATAGAATTCCTTCAACTCACTGGGCCCTAGACATATGCAGGTTGTCTAATGCCTTTGAAGCAGAGCTGCTTGTATCTTTAATACAGCAGGCTTGGATTTTCCTGACAGATTTGAATTCCTTTCAACTCACTGGGCCCTAGACAAATGCAAGTTGTTTAGTGCCTTTATAGCAGAGCTGCTTGTATCTTTAATACAGCAGGCTTGGATTTTCCAGTCAGACAGAATTCCTTCAAATTCAGAGGCAGCAGTTAAAGATCTATGGCCTGAAGCAACTTAGTTGCTAACTGAGAACATGACTGGGCAGTTTTGACATATTGGATATTTTTCACATTAATTGTACTGTGGTATTTTATATCTTCACAATAAAATGTTATAGTGTGATCTCATGTGATAATATCCATGAGCAAAAAGGTTCAACCATGTATATGTTTGACTGACTGAGTGTGGTAAGGTTACTTATCTTAGCTGTTTTCACCTTCATATTTGGGGAGCGCAGTGGCTCTGATTTGACTGGGGAACATAGGATTTCTAGTCTGTCTCACTGTGGGAGGTGTCACTGTGTTGTGTCTTTGAGCAACATTATCCACTGCGAAGTACTGGTTCAAAGAACGAAGACTTGTCCAACATGACTGAAAAAATGTTGACTGTGATGTTAAGAATCAAGACAAACAAAAGCTTCATATATGCTTTTCTGCTTCTACTCTTTAATTAAATCTTAAGTTTTCTTTTATTTTCTTAAGGTTTGCTCAACTCACTTGGGCCAAAGACATATGCAGGTTGTCTAGTGTTTCTACAGCAGAGCTGCTTGTATCTTTAATACAGCAGGCTTGGATTTTCCAGACAGATAGAATTCCTTCAACTCACTGGGCCCTAGACATATGCAGGTTGTCTAGTGCCTTTGTAGCAGAGCTGCTTGTATCTTTAATACAGCAGGCTTGGATTTTCCAGACAGATAGAATTCCTTCAACTCACTGGGCCCTAGACATATGCAGGTTGTCTATTGCCTTTGTAGCAGAGCTGCTTGTATCTTTAATACAGCAGGCTTGGATTTTCCAGACAGATAGAATTCCTTCAACTCACTGGGACCTAGACATATGCAGGTTGTCTAGTGCCTTTGTAGCAGAGCTGCTTGTATCTTTAATACAGCAGGCTTGGATTTTCCAGAAAGATAGAATTCCTTCAACTCACTGGGCCCTAGACATATACAGGTTGTCTAGTGCCTTTGTAGCAGAGCTGCTTGTATCTTTAATACAGCAGGCTTGGATTTTCCAGACAGATAGAATCCCTACAACTCACTGGGCCCAAGACTCTAGTGCCTTTGTAGCAGAGCTGCTTGTATCTTTAATACAGCAGGCTGGGATTTTCCAGACAGATAGAATTCTTTTCAACTCACTGGGCCCTAGACAAATGCAGGTTGTCTAGTGCTTTATAGCAGAGCTGCTTGTAACTTTAATACAGCAGGCTTGGATTTTCCAGTCAGACAGAATTCCTTCAAATTCAGAGGCAGCAGTTAAAGACCTATAACCTGAAGCAACTTAGTTGTTAACTGAGAACATGACTGGGCAGTTTTACATATTGGATATTTTTCACATTAATTGTACTGTGGTATTTTATAACTCCACAATAAAATGTTATAGTGTGATCTCATGTGATAATATCCATGAGCAAAAAAGGTTCAACCATGTATATGTTTGACTGACTGAGTGTGGTAAGGTTACTTATCTTAGCTGTTTTCACCTTCATATTTGGGGAGCGCAGTGGCTCTGATTTGACTGGGGAACATAGGATTTCTAGTCTGTCTCACTGTGGGAGGTGTCACTGTGTTGTGTCTTTGAGCAACATTATCCACTGCCAAGTACTGGTTCAACCAACGGAGACTCGTCCAACATGACTGAAAAAATGTTGACTGTGATGTAAAGAATCAAGACAAACAAAAGCTTCATATTTGCTTTTCTGCTCCTACTCTTTAGTTTTCTTTTATTTTCTTAAGGTTTGCTCAACTCACTTGGGCCATAGACATATGCAGGTTGTCTAGTGTTTCTACAGCAGAGCTGCTTGTATCTTTAATACAGCAGGCTTGGATTTTCCAGACAGATAGAATTCCTTCAACTCACTGGGCCCTAGACATATGCAGGTTGTCTAGTGCCTTTATAGCAGAGCTGCTTGTATCTTTAATACAGCAGGCTTGGATTTCCAGTCAGAATTCCTTCAACTCATTGGGATCATAGAAATCTGTAGGTTGTCTAGTGCCTCTTTGGCATAGTTACTTATATCTTTCATCCAGCAGGCTTGGATTTTCTAGCTGGGTTGAATTCCTTAAAATTCAGAGGAAATAGTTGAAGAGCTATAGCCTGAAGCAAGTTACTAATACTGTAATAATATATATGTCTCCACAATATATTGTTTCAGTGTTTATGTCCATGAGCAGTAATAAGCAGCCATGTATTTGTGTAACAGATTAAAAGTGTGGTAAGGTTAATGTTCTTTAATGTTACATCTTCAGGAAAACTTTTTCAAATTTGCTTTTCTCTTCTTACTCATGTATTTAATTAGATATTTCATAATGTTTCTTTAATTTGCTTCTGCTTTGACCAAACTCACAGGGGCTATAGAACTAATTGAGCTGCTTAGTGCTTCTTTAGCAGATCCTCTTGTATCATTTATATAGCAGAGCTTCAGGCCTAATGTCTGATAGAAGTCCTCTGCATCCAGAGGTAACAGTTACAGAGCTAAAGCCTGTAGCAAGTTAACTGAGTACATGTCAGTGCAGTTGTTTCAAATCGGGCAATGGTTTGACTGCTTTGGAATGCTCATACCTGTTCAATCATCAGGAAAACCTCTATATTTGTTGATCATTTAATTTTAAACCATTCAGTCAATTTTCAAACTCGCTTATCTTTGCACCCACAGTTAGATTAGGTTGTTGTATTTCTGAATCAGGATAATGGATCTGTAGGGTTCAGTTGAGAATCTGATGCAGTAGGATGTATTGTAACCTGTTTTGGAACTTTGTAGAGCAGAACAACTACAAACCATGAACTAAACCACAGTGAGGAGAACAAAAATAATGAGTTTGGAACTGATTGTTGCAAGTTCACAAAAAAGAACGACTGTGAACCATGAGCTAAATGCTACAGAGAGAACAGGTCTAGAACCGATTGCTGCAAACTCACAAAACAGATCAACTGTGAACCATGAACTAAATACAGAGAGATCAAGTCTAGAACTGATTGTTGAAAGTTCACAAATTGAACAGAATCACTGTGGACCATGAACTAAACACTACAGAGTGAAAAAGTCAATAACTGTTTGCTTTAAACTCACAAACTGAACAACTGTGAACAATGAACTAAAAACAATAAGTCTAAAATAGATTGCTGTTAAGTTCGCAATTAGAACTGTGAGCCATGAACTAAATACTACAGAGAGGAGAAATAAGTCTCGACCTTATTCTGTAAATAGAACAACTGTGAACAATGAACTAAATACTATAGAGAGGAGAAATAAGTCTAGGCCTTAAGCTGTAAATAGAACAACTGTGACAATGAACTAAATACTACATAGAGAAGAATTAAGTCTAGACCTTATGCTGTAAGTAGAACAACTGTGAACAATGAACTAAATACTACAGAGAGAAGAATTAAGTCTAGAGTGGATTGCTGTAAATAGAACAACTGTGAACAATGAACTAAATACTACAGAGAGGAAATAAGTCTAGACTTTATGCTGTAAATAGAACAACTGTGAACAATGAACTAAATACTACAGAGAGGTGATAAGTCTAGAGTGGATTGTTGTGAATAGAACAACTGTTCACCATGAACTAAATACTAGTGCGATCAAGCCCAAGACTGATTGCTGCAAGTTAACAAAGCAGAACAACTGAACCATGAATTAAATGCCACAGAGAAGGGAAACAGTCTAGAACTGATAACTGTAAGTTTACAAAAGTTTATATTTTTATTTTGTCAAATCCCAATGAGAATGAACTGTTTGAAGACCAGAAGTCCCTAAATGAGTATGTTCCATTTGGGCCGCGATGTGAGAAAACCTGTCTTTGGTGGTTTGCGAACAACAAAGGCGCAGACCAGTATCTGATCAGCGCCTTTGTTATTCGCTTAATTGAAAGCATCATATACAAACTTGATACTAGCAAAATTCAATTTTTTAGGTAGTCTCTGTAGCTGAGCAGGTTGGTTTGGGTATGACCATTTCGGAAACCTTGAAGACAGGTTTTCTCGCGTTGAGGCCCATTTCATCCAGATCTTCACTGTTTGTAAGATAAAATTTATCTTACAGAAATACTATATTTGAGCTGTTACATGTGATTTCCAACAATGTGGCATTTTGACAAATGTAGACTCAGACAAGCCTGTGCAGCCTCCTTTTAAGCTTAGGAACTCAATGATGTTCGGTCAGTAGCTTATTAGTCAAAGAATATTGAAGCAACTAGCAAAGGCTCTGATCTGTCTGCGTATATGAGCAGGCTGGTCTGAGCCTTTGCTTGTCGCATATACCACATTGTTGTAAATCTCATGTCACTGCTCATTTTACAAAACAAACTTGAGGCAGATCCAGAATCTGCCTTAATGAGAATTTTACTGATTCATCCCCCTCAAATTAATATTTTAGACTTGTGCTTGGCTTAAAAAGTAAGGGAGGATGATCAGGATATACCACAATCACACACCGCAGACCAACCCATGGCACTGGGAGGGAATGACACAGAACATTACAGTAACATCTGTAGGACAGACAATAAGAGCAAACCAACCAGCTTTCTCTTCCTTTTCAAGATGATTGCAAAACTTGAATGGACACAAAATAATGCATACCAAAACAAAGACACAGAACCCCACAAACAATGGGAATTGAGAAGTACATTAACAAAAACGCAACATCAGAACCACCACCTTAGAACGGACAGCAACCTAAGCCACCGTATGACTTAAACGCTTTTGAAGTTTGAAGCACTCTCAAAGTGAGTACATGTTTATAAATAAGTCACATATTTTACTCGCTGATCAATTTTATCATTTGGGGAGGCGTAACATCAATGTGAGATCCACTGTGGACAGTGGTGCATTAGTAAATTATATTCAAAACTAACTAAAAATATGAAAAGTTATTATTTGTCTACATTGACCCAAGACAAATGAATTTCAATTACCTTTCACCCAATCTTTGGGAATCTTCATAAAAAGTGTGCTTAGATTGCGGTACAATTACTTTTCTGAATGAAAAAAAAAACACACACACACACATAATTCCTAGATAGCCTAATGGATAAATGGCTGACCATAGCACTCAAAAGATGTGGGTTTGAGTCCAGTAGCTTAATCAACCATAAGATGAGTTACATTTTAAGCCTATGATATCTTTGTAAACTGATTCTCTGTTGAATTGAAACACCAACTAACATTAGAAATTAATCAAATGATTACTACTTTATAACGTCATTCAGATGGCAGCTGATTTTTTGCATGAAATCACTATCAAATCTGTCACTAAACCAAAAGTTTTATAGGCGTATGATGCATGAGGAAGATGTAAATGAGACCACCGATCAAAATATCAACTGCTTATCATTTTAACATTACTTACAACGGATGTGAATTTTGCTTACTGACCCCTCCTGCAATTCTTGATCTCCCCAAATGCATATTAAAAGGATGGCGTCTGTAAATTTGTGGTTTCATTTGCTAAGATCCTGTTCTCGACATTTTACAGTTTTCATGTTGTCCGTCCGTGTGTGCATCCGTGGGTCAGTCAGTCCATAACGTCTTGTTTCCTTAATATCTTGAAGAGTCATTGCTGGTATTTTGTCAAACTTTGCAAACATATTTATATATACAAGACAAATACTTTAAACAAAAAAGTAAGGCTAGGGGCCAATTTTATTAGAGTTATTTCCCTTTGTAATTCTAAATGGCTTTTTATATAGGGGTTTATGCTTTTGCTATTATAGTCCATACATGGGTCAATCAACTCCTACCACACCTTTTGATGGAGCAATTTGATACTTTACTTATACAATGTAGACACATTGAACATATGCATGAAGGAGTTTGGTTAAAAAAAAAATTTTTTGACAAAGTAACAGCTATGAGAACATAGACAATTTTTCCCTAATATTGCTTTTGTATATGCATAGATAAGTGCCTTCATGGGCCGATCAACTCCTACTACAGCTTTTGGTGGAGCAATTTGATTCTTTGCCTATGTAATGTAGACACATTGAACATATGCATGAAGGAGTTTGGTAAAAAAAAAAAATTGACAAAATGACAGCTATGAGGACAATTTTTCCCTAATGGGGCTTTTGTATATGCATAGATAGTGCCTTCATGGGCTGATCAAAGTAAGTAAGGGTGCAAAGATCAGGAATCAATACAATCAAGTACCACACCTGACCCAGGATACCAATGGGAAAGTGACAAACTCACAGCTAGACACCACAAACGAGAGCCAAGAGGTCAGCCCTTTCTCAACTCCTACCACAGCTTATGATGGAGCAATTTGATACTTTGCCTATACAATGATGATGCATTGAACATATGCATGAAGGAGTTTGGTTAAAAAAAAAATTCCTACAAGGTCCAATCAATTCCTACCATAGCTTTTGATGGAGCAATTTGATGCTTTGCCTATAGAATGTAGATGCATTGAACATATGCATGAAGGAGTTTGGTTAAAAAAAAAATTGACAAAATTACAGCTACGAGAACTTAGACATTTTTTCTCTATTAGGGCTAGCTACTGTGCCTTTATGGCCGATCAACTCTTACCACAGCTTTTGATGCAGCAATTTGATACTTTGCCTCTACAATGTAGATGCATTGAACATATGCATGAAGAAATTTGGTTAAAAAAAAAATTGACAAAATTACAGCTACTAGAACTTAGACAATTTTTCCCTAATATCGCTTTTGTATATGCATAGATAGTGCCTTCATGGGCCCATCAACTCATACCACAGCTTTTGATTCAGTAATTTAATACTACAAAATGTATGTCTTCACAATGTAAACACATTGAACATAGGCATGAAGGAGTTTGCTTAAAGAATTGAATTTTGACAAAATGACAGCTATGAGAACTTAGACAATTTTTCCCTAATATGGCTTTTGTATATGCTAAGATAGTTCCATCATTGGCCGATCAACTCAGGAGTACCACAGCTTTTGATAGAACAATTTGATACTTGCCTTCACAATATAGACACATTGAACATATGCATGAAAGAGTTTGGTTAAAAAAAGTTTTTTGACAAAATGACAGCTATGAAAACTTAGAAAATTTTCTGATATAAGCTAATTTTCTGATATAAGCTTTGATATATTGAACTTTCAGGTGTGAACATTTTTGTGTATTCGATCTTAACAAAGGTTCCAGATTGCAAGCTTTAAAGATCATTTGCACAGATTCTACTGAAATCTTCTTTGCAAAACTAAGGTCTGCTGGTTTGAACTATCACTTGCCAAAACTAAGTATTTTCACTGACCCTTACTGTGCGGTGGGTATCTAATAAGCATTGCTTATTGACTTTTTTCATTGCAATTGAAATTGTTCGATATTTCACAATGATGAGCACAAAAAGATGCAAAACATAAGAAATTGCTAAACTTATTGTGCATAGTATATATCTGGGCTCTACAGCCCCAGGTTTATCAGCATGAAATAATTCCATGCTTTTATTTTTATTGCAGCATACCTGAGGAAACCCAAGTGGCCAAGTAACCCAGCGAAGGACCCAACGGTGGGGGAAAACTGGGTCGGAAACTGTCTTCAGGATTTGAGGAACTTGGTGAAGGACAGACCAGCAAGTGAAAACCTTGCTATAGTATCAGATGAAGTGTAGACTCTACTAGGCTTACATAGGATGTGAAGAGTAGACAAAGAATTAATGATTTCTATCCATCAACCTTGATAGGGTAAAGGTTATGTGATATGAGATTGTTTTATGTTCTTACCAGAGGGCATATTCTCCTTATAAGCTGAGTGCACTAAGACAGAAAACACTTATAACTTTTGGATCAAATAGATTTACAGATCAGTGGATTTACCCGTATGCACTAAGACAGACCAAACTTCATTGTTTTCTAATATATAAATAACTTTTGGATCAAATGGATTTATAGATCAGTGGATTAACTCATATGCACTAAGACAGACCAAACTTCAATGTTTATTAATATGATTCTTACTATAGAATCAATTGAATTTATAGTTCAGTGGATTAACACTTATGCACTAAGACAGACCGATTTCAAATGGATTTCTAGACCAGTGGATTAACACTTATGCACTTAGACAGACAGATTTCAATGTGTTCTAATATGATCCTTACTATAGAATCAAATGAATTTATAGAACAGTGGATTAACTCTTATGCACTAAGACAGATCAACTTTCAATGTGTTCTAATATGATCCTTACTAGAGAATCAAATGGATTTATAGACCAGTGGATTAACTCTTATGCACTAAGACAGATCAACTTTCAATGTGTTCTAATATGATCCTTACTATAGAATCAAATGGATTTATAGACCAGTGGATTAACTCTTATGCACAAAGACAGATCAAACTTCAATTGGGCCTTGACACATGTAAACCTGACTGTTGTACAGTAAAACCTGTGTAAAACAGCCACTCAAAAATAGACAAAGATCTTAATGACAAATGGTAGCTTAATGAAGGTCGAAAGTATTGCAGAATGCTCCCCTGCATTAAGCAATACTTGGTCTTCAAACTAATTTATGGCCATTTTGTAAGTGGCCGTTTTACACAGGTTTTACTGTATGTGAACAATAAAGACTCAGACCAGCCTATGCTTTAGAGCAGTCTGTTCAGTGCCTTTGTTATTCACTATAATATCTAAACTGGCTTCATGCAAAATTTAAATACCCTATCTGGCCTCTGAATCTGAGCAGAGTTGTTTTAGTCTGACATGATTGAAAATTATGAAGATAGGTTTTCTCACGACAAGGCCTAATTAAAGTTGAATCATTTCTGAATATAAAATGAAAATTTCGTGTCTCAAAGTATATAATGGATCAGGCCTTCAGAGAAGAGTAAACCAGGATTGGCACAGGCTTGAAAAGTGCTTGAAATTTATATTGAAAAGTCCTGAAAATTTTGCCTGGAAAAGTACTTGTAAATCACCCTGAGACCTTGAAAGAATACTTGAATTATACTATTTTCAGTAGGACTTAACACTGTGGATAGAGAAATAAATCAGTATAAAATTGTTGTGCCATAATTTGTGTGGCATGTGCTACACCAATGAAAGGCACAACAATTTTATACTATTTTTGGTCTGATACTAATGTCTTCGTTATATCCGAAGTAGAATTTTAACATGTAAATCAGTATTTTATCATAAACTTGTAGTGCTTAAAAAACTTTATATTATATAGGATTGTCTTTCTGAAGTCCTTGAATTTTACACAATATGCCTGTATGAACCCTGGTGGACTCAAAAATTATTTTTCTAGATATATTGAACAAAGCAAAATGTTGTGTGTACTCAGAAGAACCTTCTCAGACAAAGCATATGTTGTGTGTACTCAAACACGGCCAGAACTTCTGGTTTCCAGGAAAGTTTTTTTTCAATCAGTAGACAAACTAGGAACATGCAGGCAGGGGGTCAATATTTTTTGTATTATTTAATAGATTAACTCTTTGCCTACAGGGTAATCTTTTTGGTCATCTGCTGATTTTTTTCAAAATCATTTTTTTTTAAATTCTTTAAGGGCAGCCATATTAAATAGTGTGAAACAGTTTGAATCCAGATCAGGTCTGACAAAATGTTGGCCCTGATTTGGTTCCAAACTATTTGTAAAGGTTACCAGTAGATGACACAGTAAAGAGTAAATGCTTTATATTCTCTAGATATTAGGACAGATAGACCTGGGCAAAAACACATAAAACCAGATTTTGAAGTAGCAGCCTGATCCAGATTTATACTATTTTACCTTTTTAACTTTCTTCAAATTTTATTACAAAGTCTGAATAGTTAGAGGAAATAAGATAGTGCTTTATTGTAGAAAGTTGTTGTAATTTACAAGCTTTTAGTTAAGACCAGGTTTAAAAAAAAAATATCTTATTTCTTGACCAAAACCAATGTTTTTGGTACTCAAAAGAACTGTCTCAATGAGACAGTTCCTTTGAGCACCCAAAACATAAAGTAAAACTGATGGGTAACAAAATATTTACAATTTCATGCTCAAAAATTTTGTTTATCCAAACCTATGGATTTATATTTATAATTATGAAGAAATATTGCAGGGCTTGAGATAATTTGATTAATATTTTGTGAATATATGCAGGACTTTAGTTAAGAATGTGTATTGAAAAAAAATCTTATTTCTCAACTGAAACACATGTTGTGAGTACTCAAAAGAACCATCTCAATCTTGAGCACCCAAAACATGTTAAAACTGTGGGGTAAGAAAATATTAACAATATTTCACTAAAAAAATTTGTTTATCCAACCGAAATATTGCAGGACTGGAGATAATTTTATTATTTTGTGAATTTATGCAGGACTTTAGTGAAGAATGTGTATTGAAAAAAAAACTTATTTCTCAACTGAAACACATGTTGTGAGTACTCAAAAGAATCATCTCAATGAGATAGTTCTTTTGAGCACCCAAAACATGTAAAAACTGAGGGGTAAGCAAATATTAACAATTTTACATTAATTTTTTTTTTATCTAAACCAGTGTATATGTATTTAATATTGCTATGCTTTATTATTTGAAAAAAAAAACTTGATTTTTTATAAGTTGTGAGTTTGTAAAATAATTTTTGTCAGATTCTTTATTCATTCATTATTGTCATTAAGATTTCTTTATTGATTAAATCTGGCCCAGAAGTTATACAATTTTTTCATGCTCATCTTAACTTAGCATATAATTAATCATGCCTATAAGTGTTACAATGCCAATAATTGTTAGTATTTTAACATTTATGAGCAAGATAAATACACCTAAGAGTTTGAAAGCAAGAATATCTTGCTTTTTATTAGCAGTTAAAAGTTCTTCTCAGTTGAGTTGAGCATGAAAAAGTTTATAGCGGAGTTCTGATCATGCTGAATAATGCATGCTTTACACCTTTCCCTAATTTGTGTCATTTTAAAATGCTGGATTCAATTTATTGGCATGTTTTTTTCACAAACAAGGAAAGTGGAAAAGGTGTGGATCTGGATCAGCTAGGTCTCTAACACCATCTGAACTTGATCTACACTGTTTTTAAGATATGATTTATTGGGAGTTAGTGTTAATAACAGTTCATGTGAATTTTATACTTGATATCATATTTTTCAAAAATCATTGCCTAGTAATGTGGTTGCCAATAGGTTGTACCCAAATCAGGACAGATAAAATGTTAGTCAAGATCTGGATCCAAACTGTTTGACACTTTTAAGGTTTGTTGTAAAATCTGATATTGGAAAAATTTACAGAAATTCACCCAGTAGGTAAAGAGTCATTCTTTAAACTTGCATTTGTAATGACCCAGTGTGTCTAGAGATGTAAGGTTTTGTCTGACATTGATACTTTCTGTGTGTGAGCAGTGACAGTATTTATGAGACTGTACATTTGTGCAGGCCTGTCTGAATCTCCATTGCAGTAACCTAGTGGATTGTAAGATATAAGGTTTTGTCTGACATTGCTACTTTCTGTGTGTGAGCAGTGAAGGTATTGATGAGACTGTACATATGTGCAGGCTTGTCTGAATCTCCATTGCAGCAACCTAGTGGATTGTAAGATATAAGGTTTTGTCTGACATTGCTACTTTCTGTGTGTGAGCAGTGACAGTATTGATGAGACTGTACATATGTGCAGGCTTGTCTGAATCTCCATTGCAGCAACCTAGTGGATTGTAAGATATAAGGTTTTGTCTGACATTGCTACTTTCTGTATGTGACCAGTGAAGGTATTGATGAGACTGTACCTTTGTGCAGGCCTGTCTGAATCTCCATTGCAGCAACCCAGTGGGTCAAGAGATGTACATTTTACCTGACATTGCTACTTTCTGTGTGTGAGCAGTGACAGTATTTATGAGACTGTACATATGTGCAGGCTTGTCAGAATCTCCATTGCAGCAACCTAGTGGATTGTAAGATATATGCTTTTGTCTGACGTTGCTACTTTCTGTGTGTGAACAGTGAAGGTATTGATGAGACTGTACATTTGTGCAGGCTTGTCTGAATCTCCATTGCAGCAACCCAGTGGGTCAAGAGATGTGCATTTTATCTAACATTGCTACTTTCTGTGTGTGAGTGACCAGTAAAAGTATTGATGAGACTGTACATAAGTGCAGGTCTGAGCCTCCATTGCTTGACTATCATGTGATAATATCCCAAAGTTTCTGTTCTTGCTCACTTTTGTTTGTTAATTGATTTGAGCTGTGGCATGAGATTTCCAACAATGTGGTATGTGCAACCAGCAAAGGCTCAGACCAGCCTGCGCATACCCGCAGACTGATCAGAGCCTTTACTTGTCGCTCGAATATCCTATAAGTGTTAAGCTACTGACTAAACACTGTTTGAGGTTTCTAAGCCTAAAAGGAGGCTGCACAGGCTCGTCTGAGTCTACACTTGTCAAAATGCCACATTGTTGGAAATCACATGTCGTGGCTCAATTATTGATTTACACCATGGAATTTTATATACATTGAATCAAAAAAACATTTAAACCTCAAATTTGAACTCTGATTGCTTGAAATACTCACTCATTTGAGCCGCAACATGTGATTTCCAACAATGTGGCATTTGGACAAGTCTAGACTCAGTCTAGCCTCTGCAGCTTCCTTTTGAGCTCAGAAACTCCAAATTGTGTTCAGTCTGTAGCTTAACAATCATAGAATACTCAAGTGACTAGCAAAGGCTCTGATCAGACTGTGCGTATGCACAGGCTGATCTGAGGCTTTGCTGGTGGCACATGCCACATTGTTGGAAATCTCATGCACTGGCTCGTTTTTGACACAATAGATTCAATTAAAGAACAAGACCTACATATGAACTATTTTTTATTGATGCATCTACAATGTATAAAAATGTTATATGCCAAACATATGTTTGATAGGAAAAATACCTGATAATAAACATTTTGGGGATTATATACTTGAGCCGCGACATGAGATTTCCAACAATGTGGTATGTGCGACCAGCAACGGCCCAGACCAGCCTGCGCAAACGCGCAGTCTGATCAGAGCCTTTGCTAGTCGTTTAAATATTCTATGAATGTTAAGCTACTGACTGAACACCATTTGTTTTGTTTGATTTGATTCTTTAGGTCCCATCAACAATCTTTCAATTAAACAGGGACAGGTCTTCCTGGGTTGAACCAGTTCTAAGCTAGGATAAATGTGTCTTGCTCAAGGACCACAACGCAGTGACGCCGGTGACGCCCCAACCCGCGGCCTCTCAGTCTCGAGTCAAGCACTCTACCACTGAGCCACTGCGCTCCCTTGAACACCATTTGGAGTTTCTAAGCTTACAAGGGGGCTACACAGGCTCTTCTGAGTCTACACTGTCTTGTCAAAATGCCACATTGTTGGAAATCACATGTCACAGCTCACTTCTATGTTTACCTCCTTATAATATAAACTACTGATACTTATAATTCAAAATAAAATCTCAATTCCTGATGACTTCAAATTAATGAGCTTCTACTGTAAATAAATAAGAGTATCATATTTTCTCGTTATTTCCAACTGATAGATCTGAACAAACAGTATAAACCTAGATCAGCGGGATTCTGAAGGAGCAGACTAATCAGGGTTTGTACTATTTACCATTCTCACTTTTTACAGACTTTGTCACACACACAAAAATGATAAGAAGATTGATGCCTAAATATTTGGAGGAAATATTCTAGCTTTATGTGCAATAACTGTAATTTACATTTGAGCCACAACATGAGATTTCCAACAATAGGGTATGTGTGACCAGCAAAGGCTCCGATCAGCCTGCACATATGCACAGTCAGATCAGAGTCTTTCCTAGTTGCTTGAATATTCTATAATTCATAGGCTACAGAACAAACATCATTTGGAGTTTCTAAGTTTAGGCCAGAATTTTTTTATTAGTTGATTTACAAACCCTCCTTCTGTAATTTTCTGGAAAGTAGAAAAAAAAAATTATTTCAAAAATTATTTTTTTATTTTATCGGCCGACTCTAAATATTATTCGTTTAGTTGAAAAAAAAACATTTTTGAGGCTCTATCTGTGTATTATTGAGAGTGACACTCTTTAAAGTGGTTGTCCTGTCCAGATTTTTAGGAAGATGATGAAATATATAAAGATTAAATACAGACTGTTGGATTACCTTACTAGTTTTACTGTTTTTTCTGGAGATATTAAAAAAAAAAAGCTCTGAGAAAAAAAAAAATATATATATTTATTTTTTTTCCTTCCTTTGACCCTAAATCTGAAAAAAAATTCCCGTAAATCAACAAATAAAAAAAATCTGGCCTTAAAAGGAGGCTTCACAACCTTGTCCGAAATGTCAAAATGTCACATTGTTGGAAATCTATGTCGTGGCTTAGTTGTCATTTTCTATGCATTATAAATACAAACAAGATCATGCATCTTCTCGCCTTCTATTTTATTCCTCAATAAACACTGGATATATGACCAAAAATGCCACAATCACACACAAAGCTCCAGATAAGGAAATTTTATGATTGTAATTATTTTCATACCCATCAATTTAAACATGTGTTTGGGTGCTCAAAAGAACCGTCTCATTGAGACCGTTCATTTGAGTACCCACAAGATATGTTTTGGATGAGAACAAGAGAAAATAGTCTTCCAATACACACTCTTATCTGGAAGCATGTATGGATGATCACAGGTTCTGTAAGGACCAAGAACTAGACCTAGAAACTTGGAAGCATGTATGGATGACACATGGAAAAACAGCTGTACAACAACTCTTCCTATTAGACATTTCCCAGTCACACCCAGTATGTCACTCAAAAGTCACCTGATAGTGTATAACTGACCAATGGAATAAAGGCTGAGCATGTGACAGCCCCTCAAAATAAATTGCATGTGTTCAATCCCCCACTGATAATTTGAGGTTTACCTTAAACTCTTTGCATGTTGCCTAAATTTTCATCTTTTAATGTCTGCTGTTTTTAGCTCATCTGAGCTAAAGGCTCATAGTGATCAAACTATTGGAATTGTTGGATATCTGTCATGTGTTGTCCCTCATGTCGCCAATAATTTCTTCAAAGGACATCTCCCTAAACTTACGTCTACATTTTGACCAAACTTGACAGAAATGATCCATATAGACCTTGGGATGGCTATAGACCCTGCTCCCCCAGGGGTAATTTTGGTGACTATGATTTCTTGATACTGTTATATTATGCCACAGAATGAGACATGTTAGCCCTCTGAGAAGTGTCACGTGACCATGTAACATCAAAATTACATATGTTACCCCAAAAATGTTAAATACATGTAATATGTAATAAATGTAATATTTAGGTGCCAATGCTAAAGTACTCTTAGTCATAGTAACATACTGATTTTAAGCTTGTATGTGCTCATTGAATTGTGGGATGACTGTTAAAATTGTTTTATTCAAGCAGAAATGTGTAACTTATATCACTTCATGTTACATAAATTTACATTTCCACTGCGAGTCTTTAAATGAACCTCTACATTTGAAAAATGGTTTATACCTTCATGAACAAATCGATTTAAGCCACACTCACATATGCGCCATTTGAGCGGGCTAAGGTCAAATCCATCCAATATCGTTGCTAAATGTTTACTGACGTTTGTGTGACGTTGAACACGTATCCCCATGATTTTAAGCGTGGAAATTTGGCGTTTTGGCTATTCCAAACCCTACGTTATGTCTGATTTACGTCTATCACAGAAAGTGTAAGAGTTATAAGCTTCGGAGTTTGATGACCCCTGATAAAATGTATTAGTGGGTAACGACCTTTTCATTGAAAATTGAACAGGTAATCCTATCACACCATAATATGAACATCTTATTGATAATGAATAGTGTAAGGTGAAACATTTTCTGGAGTAAATTATTCTGTGGCTTGTAGGCTCACTTGAGCCATTGGCTCATGGTGAGCTATTTTGATTGTCGGTTGTCCGTCATCTGTGGTGTGTCGTCAACAATTACTTCAAAGGACATCTCCTTCTAAACTACTGGCTGATCTTTGACCAAACTTGGCAGGAATTATCCTTATATAGCCCTCTTAAAAAATTGTTCAAATGGATCCAGTCCATTGCATATCTAGGTCACACAGGCTAAAAATAGATTTTCAAGATGAAAACTTAAAAATATTTCTTGTCTGAAACCACAAGGCCTATAGCCATAATAAGCCATAATATGAATTGAATATGATAACGAATGATAAAAGTCTTGGAATTATAACAGACAATAATCTAACATGGTCTCAACATGTTGATAAGGTATTTAAAAAAAGATTACAACAAATCTATGGCTTCTATCTAGCATCAAAGAGTACTCTTAACAATTCCTCAAGAGTTCAGTTTTTAATAAAAACATATATTCAGCATCACAAAGAATATTGTAATACTGTATGGAGTGGAACATCTCAAGTTGATTTAAACAGAATATTTCGTCTCCAAAAGCGAGCTTGTAAAATAATTTTGGACTATAATGTTGAAAATGTAATAGTAAATAATGGATGAACTAAAAATATTAAATGTTTATGACAGACTATATCTCGGCAAAGCTAAGTCAATGCAAAAGGTCTCTCAAGGCAAATGTCCAACATATATCAGTGAACTATTTCAAGAGCGTGTGCTAAATGGAAATATTCTAACACTTACAGGTCATCAACATAGCATTCATTTATCACTCCAAGACCCAGGGGTAACAACCTACGTCATAGCATGGATGTTGTAAACACGTAGTATGACGCCATCTTTGATTTACTAGGTAAGTTTATTCTCGGACCCAATAAACACGGACTGGTCACTTACATACAGGTAAATGCATATATTGGAAATACGTTGTCGTGGCTCAACAGTGGCTGAGCTTTCAAAACTGACGTATATTGAAGATTAAATAATCACATCTCCGTTGTTTCTCTGCATATCTATTAATTTTCTTCAAAAAGCAATGGTTCAATATACTATCTTTAAGACTGTATTGTTATATTTGTTGAAAGTGTATCCATCTTTATGAACATCAACAAGAACCTTATGTACCCTTTTAAGCTATTATCGGCACTTTTAGCCGAAAATTGCAATATTCAACATTGAAAGATGAGAAAACTTCAATTATTTTTATTGTAAATTGTAATATTTCAGCTTCCCACACCGGGAGTAACCTCTTATAATCTCGTGTATGTTTAGAATCAATTTTATTGGCTGTAGTACTTTGAAATAGCGCTAAAATAAATCCTCGACAACATAATTTTGTATTTCCGTCAGTGACCAGTCCGTTTATACTGGGTCCGAGGTTTATCCCTTCGTAAATTTATACAAATTAGTGTCTGTCAAAACTAAGCAGTGCAGGCGCCATACTACGTGTTTGCAACATCCATGCTATGACGTTGGTTGTTACCCCTGATACCATACAAAGAAATATTTAAGCAAATAATAACATACTCTGGACCCATTATTTGGAATAGCCTACCTTCAGGTTTGAAATCCCTAGACAACACAGATAAGTTTCATTCAAGTTTCATCAAATGGACGAAAAGCTCTTGATTGTACAAAGTGTAAATAGGCTGTTTTATGTGTTTTTCTCATTCTTTCTTATTTTGTTAAGGGACATACTTTTGATGAAGCATCTTTATAATTTGTTTGGTACAAAACATGTATTTTCAGTTGATTGAAGGATATATGAGATTACCCCAAATAGCCACATCTATTTTAACCTTTAGAAGGTCAGTCAAGACTTGTCATCTGCTCATGTTCTCTGGTGGTCTATATTACAAACAATATGAACTCAGATCAGAATGCTCCCAAGGTAGTACTCTGATCAGGGTTTGTATTGTTTGCTTCCATGAAAAGATCTGGTCTGGGGAGTGCTTTCAGTGTATGCAGCAGACATAGAGTTTGGAGTGAAAATAGTGGTGGGATAAGGGTTGATAGGTAGCTAACAAAAGGCTGGAATCTCCATTAATTCTCACATAGCTTTGACCCTGCAATGCAAAACTCATTTAAATATCTGTTGTGTGGTTGAGCAAAATATCTATTGTTTGGTTAAGCAAAGTAAATCCTCAGAAAGTATGTACATCTCAGTTCATGTTGATTGTAATATCATATGAATTTTAGAATAGTTTTTTGCTTTACCACCTCCAGACACTATGTAGTAAAGATATGTTCTGTATATATACTGAGGGAAATAAGTTTAGCAATATACTCTGGAGAATCACAGTTTAAAATTATTATTATTAAAAGAAATAGGATTTTAAATTCATAATATCAAAAATATATAATTTAACCTTTGTTTACGAGTACGATGGCATTAACCGGTCGACATTTCACATGATGTAAAGTCCGATTTTAAGTCCCCTTGCTAAAACAGCTTATTTTGCAATAGCATGATTAATTTTTTCCTAAAAGTTTGATTTTGTCGTCATATGTAGACGGAAGGCTGAGAATGGGTTTGCCCCCCCCCCTAGGGAATTTGGCAGACATATCCTATCTTGTAGAGAATTGAAAACTGAGTCTTTTAAGAAATGTTTGCACTCTGTGCATTTGGGAGTTAGTGTGTAAGAGCCTGTAAAATACGTATAATCCACATGTGAAATCGGTGATGAATTCCACTTCCTATTAAGATGTAATCAAGTTAGCAGAACAGAGAAAGACATTTCTAAGAGCACGTAACTTGCAAAAGCCAAACGTTTTGAAATATGACAATCTGATGAACAGTAAAAATACAAAAGTATAAATAGCAGTGGCAAAATTTATCAAAATCATCTACACCTCTGTTGAGGATCAATTACTCGATCTGTAAACGAATTGAAACTTTAATTGCAAGCAACAAAGATGCAGGACAGGCTGCATATTAATACAGCCTGACCGGCGTCTTTGTTGCATCGACCTGTGATGGCTTGTTTTCGATATTTACTGTCCCAGTATCGCCATTAGTTCCTAGTATACTGTAGGCCCCTGAATGAAGGCATTAGTAAATAGTGTAATACTGTTCCTTCGCGTTGTGTTCTTTTTTTTCAAGTCAATAAAATAAAAACCTCAATTTTGTCAATTTATTTTACAAGTCCTAAACTGGAGCGATAATTTATTTAATTTAATAATAATTTTTAAAACCCGATGCCGAAACCCTTTGCCAAATTCACTCTCCAAGTCAAGCCGAAAACTGCCCCAGAGAAGCGAGATCTTCAGTTTTAAAGTTCTCGCCTTCCCAGCATGCAATATTGCTGATAAGTAATTTCAACCAATCCATTTGGTTCGGGTTGTGAAATCAGGCAAAAGGAATCATTCCATTGGTCCAAGTGATGTCTGTTCCTTCCGGTCACTCAGACAACGGAGGCATGAACATCTCCCAAACATATTTCAACCATTGCCATGCCGAATAACCTCAACTAATTTCAATTCTACCCAATTGTTGTTCTTTTAAAACCAAAAAACAGTATAAGCTTCGAATTGAAATATAAACAGTGCAGACCTGATCAGACGACCTCACTAGAAGCCAGCTGATCTGAATCCACAGTGTCTAGAAATATTGTTTGGCCTTGCAAGGTTTATTAAGACCACCACCCCAGGTCATTATATTAATTAAACCTCCAGGTTTCCATATTAAGTGCTGGTATCAGGACATTATAAGGTCAATGGATGTAATTAATCCATATAAGTCCAAGTATCGTGATGTTTGGAGTGGTTCTTCCTGATATACAAACTTTAATTAAAAGTGTCACTTAAATGTTTCATAACTGTTAAAATTGGTCCACATATACTTTCATAAGGTACCGTACTGCACCCAATGAAAGTGCTACATTCCTCCCGATGATGCCAGACAATCGCCATGAGGCATAAGATTTAAGCCTCATGTGATTGTCTATGAATGCATAACATAGGAAGGCATGTAACATAAAAAAGTCTTGATCATACACATCTTTCAATATAAGTTTATATTAGGAGTTCCTCTAGTCCTTATCTTCGTCACACTGCTGGTCATCCATAGATAAAGAGTTCGCTGATATAGGGTTCGTCTCTGTGTCTGTCCGTGTCTTCCATAAACAAAGAGAGGAGATTAAATTAAGTTCCCTCTCATCTTGAAGCATTGTTTGTTCCGTGAATTCTGCAATAAGGTGAACACCAAGGATGCACTTCCGATGTGGTAACAAATCGATGTCATAGAGCTTGTACATTTCCTCCAGGAGTTCTTTCACCCGTGAAGGATCAGTGGGTACACTTGAGCAGGCTATCCCCTTAGACATGGCTTCTGAAAGAAATATAGTCATTGTTCAGCATCATAGGTTGTCCATAGAATTGAGATGCTTAATGGTTCCCATAAATAGCTTGGAATGCCATAGACCACCTAACACGAGTCTCAATATATTTCGGGTCTATATAGGAAAGGTATCTGTATTGCACATCTGAATACAATTGTATTCCTAAATGATAGCATATCAACATGTAGACATGCCCTGGGTAGGTTCTTTGAGTCTTCAAGAAAGGTGTACATCGTATAACTAAATCTCTGGCCTCAAAACACATTTTGAGAAGGGTTTCTATGTTACAGTTTTCACTTTCTTTATTGTGTCCTGACGTAATCTTGTCCATGGCTATATCTACAACCACCTGTTCTGTGACACTCATTAGGGGTTGATAATGATTATCTACAAAATTTGGAATGTTCATCCTCAGCCAACATTCATGCTCTGACTCTTCATCTTCTAGTTCCAACAGGTTATAAAAACTGTCCTTGCAGAGGACATATCCATTGTCACTCTCCATTATCTGAAATGAAGTGGAGGTCTATTCAATAATTATAAAATGTTGTTGTCTATTTTTTGTCCAGCACCACAAACTTTTCCTTATGGATTGGTTGGATGTAGTAGGTCGTTCTCTGTCTGTCAGTAGCAAGGTGGCAACTTCTACCATGTTGTCATCACCTTCGTCACGCTTGATTTCGTCTCATGACATTCCCTTATTTTGGGCTTTCTCATGACAAGGCAGGGCATGTTTTTTAGAATTTTGAACTTACATTTCAGTACGCATGTGACCAAAACACAAAGAATAATGATAACAGACATAACAATTATTAAGTAACCCCATAGTAGGAAATGTTCTGTTGCCATAGGCTCAATCTGCCATTTACTTCGCAAGTCTTCAACCAAATTACCTAATGGAAAATCTTCTAAGCTAGCCAATTTAGGTGGAATTTTAATAGTACCACTGCTAAAAGGAACAATTCGATTTATGTCATCCCAAACCCTTAAGTCCGAAATGTTATAGTCCTTCAACATATTACTTGCAAAGCTTTCGATATTCTCTGTTGAATGACCCTCAAAATACCCTAACAATGAAAAATGATTTGAAGTAGCCTGACACGACTTATGTAATGTTAAAAAACCAAATGGTGGATCAACTTGCTGTCTTCCACTTTCTTCCTTCTTACATGACAAGTGAAATACTGTTGGCTTATCCAAAATAACCAAATAAACATCATTAGACAAATAAAACACAGTTGGTAAAGTGGTTTGATGTATCCATACATTGCAAAATTTCTTGACATGAACCTTATCCTGATTGAAGTTACTTAAAAGACAATTATGCCCAACATTAGCATTTCTTATAGGACTTTTTACATTACAGATTTGCAAGCCTGATTGAACACAATCTTTAACTTGAGTTTCAGTTAATAAAATATATTGTGATCTATCTGAGTTGATTGCCAAATTATTAGATTCTAGTTTATAGTATGCTAAAAGTTTTTTATCATCCTTATCGACCCTTGTCCTGCCTAACAATGGCACAGGTAAGAAATAAGCACGGAAAATATCAAATTGTTGTGGATATTCCACCAAGGGAACCCTTATTGAAATAATAATGTGTTTACCATCAAAAATAGGTATACACGATAAAAGTTTATAGTAATCAAATAAATGTGCGCGTGGATCACATGGCAAACCTACTGTCTGCGGCAACTTGTCCTTAATTTCGAGTAACATATTGCGTAATCGCTCTGCAGGAATTGTCGTTGGTGACAGTTTCTGCATAGCTACTGCTTGTATTTGTATTTGGAAATGTACATAGAAGTACATTGATCTTGATAAGGCAAGTTTTAGTTCCCCTATTAACGTATTAAGCCTTGAAAACAATACCACGATTGTCCTGGCTTCTCTTATTTCTTGCTCTAAATGATTAGACATATTAATAACCTTATCCTCAACTGACCCAATTAGCATTAACAAGTCATTAATTCTTTGCCTGTTTTCCTTTATTTCCATTCTGGATACATTAAGTATAGATAGCGACTCTTCCACGACATGCATCAAAGTGTCCTTGCTTTATCTCCTTGTTATATCTTGATTTATATGTTTTAGGAGATGATGCATTGATAAGTTAGGGGTCTTTCATGCAAACCTAATATTTATGTGTCTTGATCCACATCTGAATTAAGGGTGAGGTTGGCGCCGTTAAACCGGTTTAAGCCCTCCAGTAAAATATTTTACTGACCGTTCCAAGGCGGTACTTCTTTTGTGGATCTTTTATGTTTTTGTTCTGTCTTGTATTTGCTATGTTTTGTGCGCGTCTGTTTATATGTGCTTTGTGGTCACCTGCTGGGAAAGGGCTGACCTCTTGGCTCTCGTTTGTGGTGTCTTCTGTGAGTTTGTCACTTTCCCATTGATATCCTGGGTCAGGTGTGGTACTTGATTGTATCGATTCCTGATCTTTGCAACCTTATTACTTTGATTAGCGGCCAATTTATACACATTCCTTTGACTGCTAGAAATTTCAGCATTCGTAGCAATATCAAACACGTCACTCATTAGGTCAACCAGCCAGCCAAACACCTTACGCTTGTGTCTGCCCTGTCCGTCCGTCTCTTTTAATAGTCTATAGTCATTGAAACTTTCTACAATGTCAGCGTGAACTCCCTTAATGACAGAAATCTCTCCCCGCATACCCTCAAGGACAGCCTTATATTCATTTCTCAGCCTTGAATGCTCAGGTGTATCCGCAGCATTCAACACCTTATCAGTCATAATGGCTACCTTATTTATGTCACCTGTTAAACGCTCCAGGAAACGCTCATATGTACTAAGGTCTATTACAAAGGAAATAAGCCATTTTGATCTTGACATTTAGAAACCCCCAATCTTATGAAAGAATACATTTTCGTGCATTAATGCGCCTGCACTTGTCAATAAGAAGAACATCAAAATGTTAGTCCTTAACATCCTGCTCAACCTGCAATACAATATATAATATAACTCATTAGGACCCAAATGGGCGGTCGTTAACATCAACCTTTACTTTTATGCAAAACCAATGTCCTTACGCGAGACCTTACAGTAAGTAGACGTCAACTACCGTCTAACACAAAATACGTCATTATGCTTGTTCTTTAACAACTTACAAGTCTCTTTCTCAATAATCCTATTGACCTATTCAAGTAGCTTGACCATAAAAAAATTGCCAAAATGCTAAAACATTAGCACCGGAAAATATCCGACTACTAAGTCAATAAATACACCTGTTGCACCAACGCACTACTGAGTGCTAACATATAAACTGCTTCCACAAAAGCTATATAAATTTAAACTTCTATATACACACAAACAACTACACGCTTCTAACACACCATTCATACTCCTTTCAACATGTGATAAAATAACAAGGACTCCAAGGGTTGTCGACTAATTTCGACTTCTCATGTATGAACAAACCCTAATCCTTACTCAGAGACTCCAGTAAGAAAGCGTCAACTACCGCTTTACACGAAATATGGCATCATGCTTGCTATATAGCAACTTACAATCTCAAAATAAACATTGACCTTCAAAATGGCTGATCATACTTGATCAATACAAAACAGTTGTACCAGATATAATATCTGACCACTTAAGTCAAAACGCAAGCTTGCACAAAATCAGCATCACAGATTCACAAGGTTAACAAGGTATACAACACCTTCAAATTACTTTTGACAAAAAGTAACAACCATTCTACCTCTCTCAGAATATCGATTACATACTACTATCTACAAATTTCTTAAAAAGAGCCAAATAATTCTTTTAATGTCTACCTGATCATGATCTATCCAGTTTTATGTCCTAAAACAACTTGACCAACATTCGAAAACCCAAACTGACTGAAGCCTTTCATAAATTTACATGCTATTATTCTTTGAAATAAATTTCCAACTAATTGTGTCAAAAAACATCTACATTAGGTAATTAATTCCTCACTTTATAATTAAAATCAACCCTATCAATTTTATTTACTTATTTATAGGCCCTCAAAACAGCTTCAGTATATTAAATATTTTATAATTAGCCCTAGTGTCTGTCTGTATGTCTGCCTCTGTCGTTCGGTCTATATTTGTCACTAAAATCTTTGCCCTTTTTCTCATCACTGGCTATTACTACATTATTACTTGAAAATGCTATTCTTTCAATGTCCTTAACCAAATCTTTATCCAAATAACCATCGAAGACCTTAATATGTTTACACTCTTCTGGTTTATCTTTATTTCCTATCCATGTTAAAATAACAGTTAGAAAAATTAAGCATTGGGATTTTTCATTATTAGCTTCCCCTACTTCCCGAAATTCTGCCATTTTCTCCTTAATTCAAAGATAACCTAATTATTAATTATTATTTTTTAAACGAACAAAATAATCTATTTCTTAACACTTTGTAAAAAAAGGAAAAAAATCAAATGGATATAAGGTACTATTTTTCAAGTAGCAGATTAAACCTATATATGACAACTGATATGATAACTCAAATATTTTAATTCTGTTCAATATTTAAGAAAGCCCAGATAAGTAAAGTCAAAAAGACTTACCAATGCAACTTCTAGCCACATCTGTATGGTTCCAAAGTTTGATCCTTTGCACGGACACCAAAACAACAAGTGTAATACTGTTCCTTTGCGTTGTGTTCTTTTTTTTCAAGTCAATAAAATAAAAACCTCAATTTTGTCAATTTATTTTACAAATCATAACTGGAGCGATAATTTATTTAATTTAATGATAATTTTTAAAACCCGATGCCGAAACCCTTTGCCAAAGTCACTCTCTAAGTCAAGCCGAAAACTGCCCCAGAGAAGCGAGATCTTCAGTTTTAAAGTTCTCGCCTTCCCAGCATGCAATATTGCTGATTAGTAATTTCAACCAATCCATTTGGTTTGGGTTGTGAAATCAGGCAAATGGAATCATTCCATTGGTCCAAGTGATGTCTGTTCCTTCCGGTCACTCAGACAACGGAGGCATGAACATCTCCCAAACATATTTCAACCATTGCCATGCCGAATAACCTCAACTAATTTCAAATTCTACCCAATTGTTGTTCTTTTAAAACCAAAAAACAGTATAAGCTTCGAATTGAAATATAAACAGTGCAGACCTGATCAGATGACCTCACTAGAAGCCAGCTGATCTGAATCCGCAGTGTCTAGAAATATTGTTCGGCCTTGCAAGGTTTATTAAGACCACCACCCCAGGTCATTATATTAATTAAATCTCCAGGTTTCCATATTAAGTGCTGGTATCAGGACATTATAAGGTCAATGAGAGGATATTAAATTAAGTTCCCTCTCATCTTGAAGCATTGTTTGTTCCGTGAATTCTGCAATAAGGTGAAAATTTTATAAGACGCCATTATATGTATGAGTATTACTATATGCATGCAATAACGTTTGTATTCATGTTATTTCATTATGCTTCATATATTGTTCCCCTTATTGTTTATTGTACCTCATGTTGCCAATGTACTTGGACTGAGAGAAAATAAAGAATGATATGATTTGATTTGATTTGAGGTACATTAAACAATGAATCAACAACAATGTAAGATTCTGTATGATTTTGGCAGCCATCTTAAAAACATGCAAATACGCTCAATAAGACGACATTTCTCAGCTTGCAAGCATTGGTTTTTGTATTAAGCATACAAAATTACCTTAAAGAAATGTGTCAGACAATTTGTCTTCAGAAAAATGTCCATACTTGATACATTTAAACTTCATGATTCTATTTTCTGCGAGTATAAAGTTATCTCCCCTTTTTTCAATATGACGCTACCCATTTCTGAGCGTGCGCCCCAATGAAAAATTAAGTATAAACATTTATCTTTAATTGAAGACTAGTTTCATCCTTTAGGACGATGAGGTAAATTTTCTCAAAAGCACCTAGAAACTGCGCCTAATAGTATATCAAGTGTATGTGTGAAATACACGAAAACAGAGTATTTTTTCACACGGGGATAGCAACTTTGCAACCTGGGGGGGGGGGGGATACTCTACTCTCATTTTTCCATCATACGTAGGCTCAGGCCCAGCATCTACCGTTCACCCCCAAAATTATCAGGAATTTCAAGCACCCCAAAAAATATTTGAAATTTTAGTGACCCCAAAAAATACCCCCATTCTGTACCTTTACCTTAAAACAAGACCCTAAAATGCATAGAAATGACCCCTAAATATAGTCCAATTTTGTGATGACCCCCAAAAAATATCCATAAAATCTTCACACCCCCAAAAAATATTCATTTTTCTGAAAACCCAAAAAAATATTGAAATTCAAAATTTTGAATCCCCAAAAAATGACCCGAGCCTACGTATGTATGCAAATATCAGAGTACCCCCCCCCTCCCCCCCCCCGCCCCTTGGGCTTTGCAAGTGATTTTCTGAGCCGTCAAGAATGTCAGAATGCTGTTAATCATGTTTTTGAAAAGCAAATTTATATTTTTCTTCGAATTACTCAAGTTTTATTAGAAACGATATCGAGGAAAATGTTCTATTATAGGGTAGTACGAGTTATCCCTCATTAGTTATATCTGCAAATGAAGAAAATGAGCCAAATTTTATTTAAAAATAAATAAAAGTTAAATTGATTTTAGAAAATGAAATAATTTACGAAAAAATAATGTTAATGGTTTTAAACTGCAAAAAATCGTTTCGAAATTCGTACTTCACAATTCCCTTTTCTACAAGGAGGAGTTATCATCCCTTTTTTGAATATGACGCTACCAATTTTCGAACGTACGACCCAATCAAAATTAAAGTAGAGGCATTTAGTTTTATTTTGATACCGGTTTCATCCTTCATGACGATAAGGTAAGTTTTCTCAAAAAGTAAGCCTTATATGAAATTCAGCAACGCGCCTATATTATATTAAGAATAATTATGTCATCCATGGCTCCATGTCTTCATTAAAATTTCTCTGTGTTGTTCAATATCAAATTTTGACAACTGAAGCAAATGTATACTTACCCTCAAAATTAGCCATTTTCACAGTTAATGGGAAGGCAGAAATTGTGAAAATATACTTTCTTCATAGCGGCACCACACTTTTGTATTTGTTTGTGTATAAAAATGATGTTACCCACTCTAAATCTTCATGTGGTGATTTAGATTTTTAACAGAAAAATGATTTTTGGGTTAAAATACTTTTTTACTCATTTTTTGTATTTTTGCCAAATAAATGTCCCTTGTGTTTCCACGACACCGAGCAATAATCAAAATGCTGGTTTGAGGAATATTAATCTTTGAAGTTTAACTTACATTAGTTTGAATGATTCTTATCAAAATTTGAGTAGTACACTTGGCTTAAAATTTTCTGAACTCATTTGTTCTGTTTGCTACAGACGAAATATTTCAATGCTGCTTTTTGTAAAACTGATAAAAGAGATTCTGCATGTGACCTTGTGGTCACCTGCTTGGAAAGGGCTGACTGATCTCTTGGCTGTTTTGTTTGTTGTGTTTTGTCACTTTCCCAAATATGTCCTGGTCCACATCAAAATTAAGGGCGACGTTGGCGCCGTGAAACTGGTCTAAGCCCTCCAGTAAAAAGTTTTACTGACCGTTTCAAGGCGGTGCTTCTTTTGTGGATCATTTATGTTATTTCTGTCTTGTTTTTGCTATGCTTTCGTGCGCGGCTGTTTATTGATGCCTTGTGGTCACCTGCTGGGAAAGGGCTGACCTCTTGGCTCTCGCTTGTGATGTCTAATTGTGAAGTTGTCACTTTCCCATTGGTATCCTGGGTCAGGTGTGGTACTTGAATGTATCGATTCCTGATCTTTGCCCTCTTACTTTCTATAAACCCAATATAAACATGTGTTTTGAAAATGAATGTAACATACAGCAATATGCAGACAGTATCTATTGCTACTGCTTTGATGTTGGCTGTTCCTAGCAGTAGCATCGAACGTTTTTAAAAGTTGTCTGAGATCTGTATAACTGTAACTGCATTTGTAACCTGATACATAGCTAATTTCAAATTCATAAAGACAACCATGTTTTTATTATAATATTGTTTACTTTAGGTTAACAACTACGTAGAGTGAAAACTTTACGCCAATTGTTGAATAGACCGTCAAATTACAATTCAATTGTACAATTGGCAGTCTAAGTTGACAATGCAGTGTCACATATCCAGATGTCTCCCTGCTACTGGCAGTCTAAGTTGACAGATCCGTGTCACATATCCAACTTTTTTACTGTCACATGCAGTAACAATGGGATGTACAGAAAACAATGAATCATCAACAACAAAACCATCTCCTTAAAGATGGCACAACTATGCTTTATTCCACTTGTTGGTTTTCCATGTGATACCATAGTGATTCAGCTTTAATAAGAGACTTCTGTGGTACACAGTGTCGAAGTTCAGGATCAGTCGGTCAGAGTCTTCCACTTGTCAAAGCTGTGAGATCTATGCCCTCTATTGTGTTGAGTGTCTATGGTTCACAGGACGAATTGGGTCTGTCATGCATCCGTGTTCACCAGAGAAACAAATGATGACATCGCAGAGATTGGTGACAACCCGTTATCTCCAATACGAGACATATTTTCACTGTTTCGGCCATAGATCTAGAGAAACTGCTAAATGATCTGAGCCATTCAAAGACATCTCGACCTGACACGAGATAGTTCCAACAAGAATGGTATCAAAAGAAATAGCTCCTGCACTACATGTATGTGCTATATACCAACAATCTTACAACACTGGACAAGTACCGCTAGATTTGCAACAAGCTAAAGTTACCGCTGTATTTAAGAAGGGAGATAAATCCAATCCAGCCAACTACCCATCAGGCACCCCGGACCAGGCACAGACATGGAAACGACGTCATATAGACCTAAATGTTACGAGGGTCAGTCAAAAATAACTGAGAGTTGGTTCATATCTTTTTACTGGGTCGACAGTTTTGGCTGAAACTTTATACACATATAGAATGAACCTTCTGGCTTCATTACATATAGAACTTAACGTCTGATCGTCTTCAATGCGCTGTTGCTAGGCAACCGAAGACCGTATCTCAGCGATGTGAGTACGCGCTGACGACACTTCTGACTAAGCAGTGTTGAATTTAAAATCATTTCAAATCTTAAACAGTATAATAATGGACCTTTTATCTCTCCAATTGTATCAAACAATGTGTTGTCAATGTTTTGAAGAAGTGTAATAGATAGTAAATACAATACATGCAAAGTTCGTTGCCTAGCAACCAAAATCGATGGGAATTCCAATTTTAACTAAAAGACCAGCTTTTGTTTCTATGGCAACCGTTTATTCCTGGGAATATTCAAGATATGCATTCAGATGTCAAAACCAATTACTAAATACAATGAAATGGTCATAAGATATGATTCTTAGTTGATAATATTGCTCTAAAATGAACCGTATCTGGTGGGTGGGGTAAATTTTGGGGTAATTTTTTCAGAAAACTTAGTTAATTTTCCTCTTATTTATGTAATAAAATTCCAACGCCTCAATCTCAGTTTTTGCATTTCACAAAATACATTCACATACTTTATTTGCAACAAATGCACAAGTTGATGTAACTTAAATTTTGTATAGTGTTTCCATGGCAACGCTATATTCCAGCGTGAACGCATGACGTTATTTCACATTCTTCGGTTGCTAGGCAACAACAATCTATACTTTGCATGGTCTTGTATATTACATATTCTGACGAAGGATAGTTCATTGCATGCATGTGCCAAATTTCACTAGTGTACGTTAGCCTACGCAAGAGATATGAATCAACTCTCAGTTATTTTTGACTGACCCTCGTACATCATGACGTCTAACCGACGTCGATACAACGTTGTTTTAAGGTTGTGTGTCTGCTGGCTACAGCCCAGTATTCCTGACTTATCTATTGATGAGATAGTAGGGGCCTGATGCTTTGGCTGTTGTCAGGCCCACCGGGGTTTACCTGTTGGATTTCTTTTGCTCCGGTATTTAGTTTTATTTGCTGTTGAATCCTTATCTTTGCTTTATCTCCTTTTTGTATCTTAATTTATATGTTCAATGAGATGATGCATTAGACATAGGAGATTTTAGACATAGAAGATTTATTTTACGTCGAATATACATATAACAAGTAGCATAAGCCCTGTAGGGCTTTTACTTCGACAAACAAATTTAAAGGGAACAAACATAGAATATATCACAGAGCATGCAAAGTAGTACTATAAACATAATACATTGTAAGACTGAAAATAAACTTGGGTTATAAAACAAAAGTATTTAAAAGTTATATCTCTATAAAAAGGTTAAATAGGGGATTAAGAGACTAGTATACTAGAGTTATGCATTGATAAGTTAGGGGTCTTTCATTCAAACCAAACACATATGTGTCTTGATCCACATCTGAACTAAGGGTGAGGTTGGTGCACCGTTAAACCGGTTTAAGCCCTCCAGTAAAACATTTTAATGACCGTTCCAAGGCGGTGCTTCTTTTGTGGATCATTTATTTATTTCTGTCTTGTTTTGTTATGCTTTCATGTACGTCTGTTTGTTGATGCCTTGTGGTCACCTGCTGGGAAAGGGCTGACCTCTTGGCTCTCGTTTGGGATGGCTAATTGTGACGTTGCCACTTTCACATTGGTATCCTGGGTCAGGTGTGGTACTTAATTGTATCTATACCTGCTCTTTGCCCTCTTTCTTACTCTTATATCCTATGTAAAACTACAGTATATGGAAGCTAAGTCGGTTAATAGCTATTTGTAGCTAATGCTAAACTGTTTGTATTTCAGACTGTATAAATAAGCAATGATTATGAAGTGTATTGTATTGTAGTGTATTGTATAGAACAAGCTATCTTCAATCAGACAATGAGCCACCTAGTCAAATATGACACGCGTCTCTTTCTGTACTGGCCTCGCTCATACTTGAGCATTACACCAGGGATAGGTAATTTTGAAAGTTTGGTAGAAAAAAACAACAAAAAACCCAAAAAACAACAACAACAACAACAATAAAAACATTTTTTGCTCCGGCATTTAGTTTTATTTACAGTTGAGTCCTCATCTTTGCTTTATCTCCTTTTTATATCTTGTTTTATATGTTTTAGGAGATAAAGCATTGATAAGTTAGTGATCTTTTATGCAAACCAAATATCTATGTGTCTTGATTCACATCTGAACTTAGGGTAAGGTTGGCAAAACCGGTTTAAGCCCTCCAGTAAAATTATTTTTACTGACCGTACTTCTTTTGTAGATCATTTATATGCCATTTCTGTCTTGTTTTTGTTATGCTTGTGTGCGCATCTGTTCTTTGATACCTTGTGGTCACATGCTGGGAAAGGGCTGACCTCTTGGCTCTCGTTTGTGATGTCTAATTGTGAAGTTGTCACTTTCCATTTGGTGTCCAGGGTCAGGTGTGGTGAGGTCCTTGATTGTACTGATTCCTGATCTTTGCCCTCTTTTTTTACTCTGTTAATAAATTGTGGGGCTAGATATTTAAGAATTTTCAGTATACACTGCTCTTTCTGAGAAATGTACATTCACAAATGATGTGCTGTCTTGTTTCTGGGTATACCGCGCACTGTCTGCAACCACCTCCATTGGGGAGTTTGTCTTCAATATCCCTACCGGGGAGTATAACTGAAGTTCGGTTCGGTATACCATTTTACCGATTTTTTCCCCATGACAACCGTCAAACAGCAGCAAAATAAACAGCAATTTTTTAATTTGTTTTTGACTAAATTTATTTAAAAGTAGGGTTCGTTGATGTATGTTGTCTATCTAATCAATTTCGACCTAAGCTGACCACGGGCACCTGTATTCACGGTGGCAACTCTATGCAAATTCATCACAACACACCCAATTTACAACAGTCACCTATTTTCGACAAGCCATAGAAATGTACTGAAACACAGCATATTTTTTTTTCTTGGCCTTGGCACTTTGCTTGTGAAGTGCAATCTTAATATTTTAATCAATCAGAAGCATGGTAGCTCAGTGGTTAAGTGCACTTATCTCTGGTGCTAGAGGTTCGATCCCCACTCGGCGAGAGGATAAGTTTCAGGGTTCAAGCACAATTTCCACAGGGGTCGGTTTTATCACCGCTGTTATTTTTATTATTCATAGTAGATTTTTTCAAGAATGTTAGTGGAAAGAAAGTGAAGTTTGCTGATGATGGGACTATATGGAAGAGTGGAGAAGATTGGAGATATTTGCTGGAGGAATTGAAGAAGGACTTTAGTCATGTATGTGAAAATGCAGGAAGATGGAGGGTAAAGATAAGTATGATGAAGACCGAGTTCTGTGTGTTTTCCTTGGATAACCACGTCCTTGAAGAGGCAAAAGACTACAATTTTAGCATAAATGAACATACTATCAAACATAATCCAACTCCGAAACTACTTGGAGTAACTCTGGACGAAAAATTAAAGTTTGAACTACATACAGAGAAACTGGAACATAAAGCATTGAAAACAGTATCGTTACTAAGAAAAGTTAAAGAAACAGAAGGAATAAATACCAAATGTATGCTGCAGCTGTATAAGGCCTTAGTTACCCCACAATTAGAGTATGCAGCTGCAGTATGGCAGATAGGCAATTGTGCTTCGTTGGAAAAAATCCAGAGAAAAGGTTTAGCGGTGTGTCTAGGTGTTCCAGGGACTGCAAGCTTGGAAGCGTTAGAGGTGGAAGCGGGAATCAAGCCTCTAGATATTCGAAGGGAGGAACTTTCTGTGAGACAAGCAGTCCGAATAATGATGAAGGCGGATGAGGACCATATAAAAGTCAGCTGGGATGACTTTCAGGAAAGGGATGGGACTGAACATAGGATATCCCCTTTTGGAAAAATGAATGTGCAAGTGGCTGATATGATGTCAAACACAGGTATTACCCTTAACAGCTTAGAGAAGGACTGTAACTACTTAGAGTCATTGCAACCAAGTAAACAGAAACCTGAATACTGGAACATCCTAGGGTCCTCTAAGTCCAGGACAGGAGAGCAAGAGCAGATGTCTAGAGAGATAATAGGTGGTATGCTTGACAGTTGTGAGGATAGAACAGCAGTAGTTTTTACAGATGGCTCCTGTCTTGGAAATCCTGGACCCTGTGGTGCTGGAGCTTGCATCTTTCATCCGGGCACAAGTGAACCTGTATTGTTAAAGCAGCCAGTAAGCAGTAGAGGATCAATTCTCCTTGGAGAGATAGTAGCTATTAAAATGGCCTTGCAATACCTTTCCCGGTGTAAAGTTCAGAGAAACTCAGACTTCCAGAGAATTCATATTTTCTCAGACAGCCAGAGTGCAGTTGGGCAGCTCACATTGGGTTGGGAGGCAAAGTCACATAAGAATACTACGAAGGAGGTCAAGTCAGAGATAAGTAAGTTGCATGATTGTAATGTAGAGGTAGAACTGTCTTGGTCACCTGGGCATGCCAATATAAAAGGAAATGAGTATGCAGATCAGCTTGCGAAGGAGGCAGCTCAGGAGGCGAAGGATGCAGAAGACTTACAGGCAGTAACTTCATTTGGCGACGTGAAATTGGCAGCAAAAGAGTCTGGAATTATGAAATGGCAGGAGAGATGGGAGGCATCAGAAAGAGGTAGGAACCTGTACACATTCAGGCCTAAGGTGGGACATAAAATTCAACACTCATTTGTTTCACCAGTAGGGGAGAGCATTGTATCCCAATTAAGAACCGGCTACGTAGGGCTAAATGAATATCTGCACAAATGCAATATTAAAGAAACTGATCTGTGCAAATGTGGAGCTAAAGAAACTCTCAGTCATTTCCTACTAGAGTGCCAAGAATTTGATACGACCAGAGAACTTATGAGAAAACGAATCTTTGAAACGTGTGGCATCACACATCTGGACCTGAGTTTGTTGTTGGATGCAAAAGAGGACGACGAATTTAAAGATTGGAGAAGTTTCATGTTATCAGAACTTGAGAACTTTGTGGTTGGAACCAGGCGTTTCGCCACACGACAGTAAAACTAATAGTCCGATCACGCATCACCGCATACCGAGAGTAAATATACCAGTGTAGAAAATACCGTGATAAGAAGACCGTACCTGTGGGAATATATGGCCTGATGGCCTAAATACAGAAATACAGAAATTCCTTACTGTCATATTCGCATGGATGTCACTGATAAAAATCGGGATATTAACTGGATGTCCCCTGTACAGGGAGAGTCAGGGGAACAAGACAACTCGATGACAGAACAATTCAGGACGATTCGGTTGGTTGGTTGGTTGTAGCTAAGCCCCAATTGGCTGTAGTTATCTCTCGGTATTGATTCTCGCTGTATCTTCTCTTAGTAGAATTAACACACAAGTAATCGATTCAGGGAAAGATTTTGAGACAACTAGGCGACACTTTTTGAGACAACTCGGTGACACTTTTTTTTCGTAACTGATAATTATTATAATTGATTATATAGGTTCAAGGGCAGTTTTAAGACAATTCACCGACATAAGTGATTTATATCTTTAAAAATGAATACACTAGCAGGACTTTATCTGCAATACCTGCGAGAATTCGGCCCCATTCCCATAGAAAAAAGCTACCTTTTTCCCAATTGAGTGTCTATTTTTCCCAATTTTAGACCATTACAACTTATGTGAATCAATGACCAATATCAGAATGTTACTTTAACACTTGTGCTTGGCATAAAACAATCTAAAATAACTTGATTTTCAGGATAAATTTTGCTCCCATAATTATATTTTATGTCAATAATTTTTCCCAATTTAGACATTAAATAGAGAATCTTACATGAGTGCTCATGTTTTATTGAATTTATTGAACAAGTTGGGAAAAAGAGATAAAATGCGAGGCTTGCCGAGCATTTTATCTCTTTTTGCAACCAGTTTAATAAATTCAATAATACAAGAGCACAAATGTTAGATTCTATTTATCATATGACATTAAGATTACTTTAAAGTAAAAACGTTATAATTGTGTCATTATGTACGCAACGTTGTTATGGACGTCATAACGTGTTCTGTAAATCCATAAACCACTAGTTGTTTATTAATTTTATTTCATAGCGTTATTTCACTCCCAGACGCGATGTCATATGATAAGACGATATTTTTGGTGCACTCTCTGCTACAGCATTCTGCAGAGATTATTATAATTATTATTTATATATTATTATCATTTTATATAGGTTGTTTTCTTTCTTAGACCTAGCGTTCATTGCTTAAGTTAAAAGATTTTTTATTTTTTTTACTAATTTCTGTCTAGTCAGGGCTTTATCCAGCAATCCTGGCAAAAATTGGGGAAAAATATCGTCTGTAATTATTATATAATCTATAAATAAAAATCTTCTGATTAGCTCAGATGCCTATCCACTGCTGCTGATGTAACTACGTCACAGGGTTTGCTGAACATGACATTGCAAAGCACAAGGTAATATTGCATGGCTTACGGGAAGTGACGTCAGAACGTTAAGTATTTCGCATGATCAATCCGTAACGACAATGGTTTTAATGGTCCAAACTGGCAGGAAATACATAAAATACATATAGTATATAATAAAAAATTGTTGACATGCTCCGTGTTGGTCAATATGACGTTATTACTGTTCAATAACACTCCATGTCCATCTCAACATAAGTCAATAATTGTATAATATTTTCTTATCTATCAGTTTAAACATTTGTTTTGAGTGTTCAAAGGAACTGTCTCATTGAGATGGTTATTTTGATTACCCAAAACATGATTTTGTTTTGGTAGAGAATTAAGGAAATTGAAATTCTAGGCTTGAAAAGAACTTGAATTAGAGGGCTTTCTTGAAAAGTCCTTGAAAATTAAATATGCCTTGAAAAGTACTTGAAAATCACTCAAATGTTTTGAAAAGTCCTTGGATTCTTCTATTTTCTGTAGGACTTAACACTGTTGACAGAGATCTAAATCCGTATAAAATTGCTGCACCAAATAAAGGCACAACAATTTTATATTACTTTTCTAGTACTTATTTCTCCATTATCTCAGTCTAGCATTTTTGAAGTAGAATTTTAACACTGAAATCGGCATTTTTCCTAAAATATTAGTCCTTGAAAACTGTAGTATAGTCTTGAGAAGTCTTTGAAAGGTCCTTGAATTTTACTCAAACTTGCCTATATGAACCCTGTAATTACCATGTCCATTATGCTGATGCACCAGCACTACATAAGGTAATAAAAATTTAAATCCCTATCAATAATGAAATATAAATTTGGATGTCATTAAGACATGTTTATTTTTGAGTGCCCACAACATGTGTTTTGATTGAAAACTAAACAATTGATATTTTATTACACTGAGCTATATACTGATGCACTACAGAAGGTATATACATAAGTATTTGAAAAAACAAAAATGTGAATATGATTTTCTCATCCATCAGTTTAAACATTCGTTTTGGGTGCTCAAAAGAGTTAAATTACTCTTATCCAAAGACTTGAATATACCCTCTTTGAGATATCTAATGTTTTGGTTGAGAAATAAAATAAATTTTTGATTACCAGGTGATCCATTTGTTAATGCACCTCAGAAGGTAATAAGCATAAGTCCAGTTAAACAAAAAATTTGATCGTAAAATGTGAATATTTTCTTAATTCATCAGTTGTAGCATTTGCTTTGGGTGCTCAAAAGATTTTAATTACACACTCTAAATACTTGACTGTACCAGATTCAATCAAATAAATGCAAGTGTGAAAATTATTTTTTCAAAATTTGGTATAATGCTCTTTTGAAAACAGTGTATAATGTATATAATGAAATCAACTGACTTCTGATGAAGCCAGATGATCAGAATCTATGGTAAATGCTCTTAAATTTCAAACATCAGATGTCTGCCAAAAAAAACCTAGACAAACAGTGTAGACTCAGATCATACTGTTTCTGAAGAGCACTGAAGAAGCAGTCTGATCAGGTTTTCCCTGTTTGCTATTCTGATAGGCATTTTGTGAATTCCAACCAACATTTTATTTGAAAAACAGAAAGAGAAAAGCGTTCAAAATATTAGAACATTTTACAGTACACAGTTTTCAGCCACACTATCATGTATGAATCCATTATTATATATATGCCTGTGCATATGCGCAGCTGGGCCGCGTAGCGCAGTCGGTAACGTGTCTGGCTACAGATGCGTGTCTGACTGCAGATCCAGGGGTCGCGAGTTCGATCCTGGCCCGTTCCCATACTTTCGTGGAGATTGATCATGAAATTATTTCTACGGTTATTCTCCTCCCTTCCGCTGATTCATTCAAGAAAGGTTGTTGTCAGTTACAAGCCAAAGTATGTGCATGAATTACTGGTTAACCGCTTGTTCAAGCCTGCCCAGGAAAAAGTGTGGTTAGGTGAACTGATCGTCCCGCAATGACCTTAGCTGTTGACTTGGGACGTAAAGCAAACAAACAAACAAAACAAAGCATATGCGCAGTCTGATCAGAGCCTTTGCTAGTTGCTTAAATACTCTATAACTGTTAAGCTACTGACCAAACATCATTTGGAGATTCTAAGCTTAATAAAAGGAGACTGCACAGACTCGTCTTAGTCTAAACTGGTCAAAGTGCCACATTGTTGGAAATCACATGTCACCGCTCATATCAGGGAACAAAAATATTTAAATATTGCACATGTCCTGCAGGACGAGTGATTTACAACTTTCTCTCGTCCTGCAAACGCATGCACATGTCCTTTAAAAGCGTATGCAATAAAGAACATAAGTGAGTAGTATGTAATACGTTTTCCTCAAGTAATTCTTCCTAAAGCACTCGTCCTACAGGACGAGTGCTTTGGGAAGAATTGCATGTCCTTTCCAGATTTCACTCGTAATTACAAGCGGACGAGTGGAATTTTTGTCCCCTGCGTATAATGACATTCTTTTCTTCAGGTATTTGATGAGAAACAGCGAAAAATGGAGGAAGCAGCCATGTTGGGAAGACATATCATGTAAGCTCAAGCAAGAGCCATGTCTGCTGATGAGAGAGAACTAAACCGAGCCAATCAGAGTTGTGATAATTATGGTGACCTTGGACTTCCTCCAGGTATGTCATCTTGTGAGAGTTGTGATAATTATGTTGGAAAGACATATCATGCAAGCTCAAGCAAGGGCCATGTCTGCCTATGTGCGAGAACTGAACCAATCCAGTCAGAGTTGCGATAATTATGGTGAACTTGGACTTCCTCCGGTATGCCATCTTGTGCTATAAGGGTATGGATGGAGCATCCAAATCACTAATTGTTAAAATATTTGCCCCATGATCACTAATCAATGAAGGCAGTTTCACAAAGATCAGTTTTATTTTCGATATTTTGGGCTTAATCCTTTAATTTTAAGTCACAAAAATTGCTTATATAAGAATAAGGTAATTAATCACTAATCACTAGTATAAAATGAGCATCAACATGACAAAACCTGTCTTTGGGTTTCCAACAAAGCGAGACTCAAACCAATCTCCTCAGCTACAGAGACTAGCTAGTGAACGCAACAAGTTTAGATTATATACTTACCAAAAAGTGAATAACATAGGGGCTCATGAGATTGTGCTGATGCACATGCTGGTTTACCCCCTTTGTTGTTCATACAACGGTGAACCCCAAAGACAGATTTTCTCGCGCCGATGCCCAAATAAGGCTTGTTATCACTTAACCCTTAGTATTCTGGAAACCCCTTAATGAGTACTTTTGCAAACAGTAAAGACCCAGATAAAAAGCAGCATGATGCTGCATACACTGTTTTTAAAGGTAAAAAAGATCTTCAGACAAAAGAATACAATATATTTTGAAAATTATAACCCGACACCCCTAGATATGTACAATCCCAAGCTTATTGTATCGAACCAGAAGGAAGAATCCATCAGGTTACAAAGGGTTAGTTATATGCCCCATCTATGAGCATACAATATTATACAGTCAGCTATTCTAAAATTTAAAAGATTATACAAGTGGAAAATGCTCCATCTGACCAAGGAATTCTTGTTGATCATCTCCTGATCAGTTGTTTTAGCTCACCTGTCAGATTTGAACAATATTCAGTCCATCAACGGATACTTTCACCTAATTTTGAGTGTAAAATTATGAATAATTTTTCTCTATTAGTTTTAACATTTGTTTTGGTGCTCAAAAGAACCCTGTCATTGAGATTGTCTTACATATGTTTTTGTTGAAAAATAAGGAAAAAGCTAGTTTCATAAATGAATCGTTATGAATTATCCTTTTTTTTTATATGAATTAAATGTTCTGTTTAATCATTTTAGGCAGGTCCAACTTCCGCTCATGCATTGACACAGAACTTCTCAAGAAGCACAGACTGCTGACACCTAGTGACTATTCCACTGAGGAGCCAGCCCAAGTTCCACCACCTCTCGGTAAGCTATTCTCTTCTTCTCAATAATTATTGATACACCTCCATTTTTTGTATGGGAATTATCTATACAGTCGACTCTCTTTAACTCAACTATGCATAACTCAATACTATCGCTTATCTCGACTCGATGGCCCAGTCCCGGTATTTTTTCCTATATATTATGGCCATTCCACAACGTTTATCTCGACAACGGCTAAGTCAATAAAACTGATAACTCGTTACGAAAAACTGGTCCCGCTGATCAATTTTAGTGTTTTTTACAACGCCTAACTCGATTCCATTTCAAAAGAAAAAGACAGTCATTAACTTACCTTTTTACCTGAATGTGTCTCCAATTAATCCACCATTTTGAACGTTAATTATCCCCATCTTATTTAAAAACCATCAATTGATTGATCTCTTGGTCCACGTGTGTGACACATGCAGTTGTAAATTTACATAATTGACCGCGGTCGGTGAATTCTATTGATCTATTGTGTACAACTTCAAAGTGGGTCTGTAAGTGACGGTTTGAGCTAATGTGTCATATTTGAGCAATCTACTGAGTATTAAGTCTGTCTGATGACTGCTCATTTTAAATAAGGCTAAAGTATAATTTAATTGTTTCTCGGGCCAGTTTTGATTTTGAAAACAGATGCAGCGTTTTATTTCAGGCACTGGACAGTTGTGCGTGTAAGGCTATTTTGGACATTGGTCATGTCATGACAAAAGCTGACGAAAATTAAAACGTGCATGTACAACGTAGTGTCTGTTGGGGTTTAAACATATGACAACATACGAAATGGTAAAACCTGCGACCGCGGGACCAGTCGCGGATACTTACTTTGAACTGAAAATGCTTTGTTTATTTTATTTTGCCCTAGAAGGTGAAAAATGGCCATAATGTCGGGACTGCAGTGGCACTTGAAAAACGATGTATTTTTTCCCCTTTTTATTCTTTTTTTTCTTTTTTATTTCAACTCCCAATGTCAATTGATTCTTGGATCAATTCATCCTGCAGTTCATTAATGTAATAGCTACCAATAACGATCTATTAATGGACGAGTTGAACATGAGTTATTTTGCCCCAAAATTGTGGCTATACTTCATGATATGGTTACCTCAAACTACTGATAACTCGACAGTCCCTTGAAATTCGAGGTATCGAGAGTAGACTGTATATAAATTTGTTTGTCTTTTTTAACCCTTCGACTATGATAAAAATGTAAAAATGTTGTCTGCTGAAGTTGTTTGCTGCATGTAAATGCTTATTGAAAATTAAGGACAAACAGCTTAGATGTCTCAATATTTAGAGTACAGGGGTGTGGAAATAACATGCCCTACTTGTCCAACCTGGCCCCATTTCAATTAGAACAAATTAGAAAATTAAGGACAAGTATAAAGGAAGTCAATCCAATTTGGTATTTCATTTTTTTATAACTCAAATGTTGTACAGAAAACAGTGTGGAACCTGGATCTACACTGTTTACTAGGGAGTTTATATCTGGTTTCATACTGTTTTTTGCAAGAGTTTATATATTGTTGCATCTGCTGCAAAACCCTAGAGCATATATTAGTCAGTAACATCAACAAGCACTTAGCCTTAGATAGCATACTTGCTGACTGTCAGCATGGTTTCCGAAGTCAGAGGTCCTGCGAGACCCAGTTGGTCCAGTTTGTGCACGATATCATCAGCAACCTGGATGGCGCTGTGAATCGTGGACACAAGCAGACAGATTTGATCATAATGGATTTCGCAAAGGCCTTTGATAAGGTACCACACAGGAGGCTATTACACAAATTGGACTATTATGGGATAAGAGGGTCCACCCACAAGTGGATCAACTCATGGCTCTCTGGGCGCACTCAAAAAGTAGTATTAGATGGTCAAGCCTCAGATCCAGTCCCAGTGTTATCCGGTGTACCCCAAGGATCAGTTTTAGGGCCGATCCTGTTCCTTATTTTTATAAACGACCTGCCGGATAACATCAGGTCTTCTGTTCGCCTGTTCGCGGACGACTGTGTCCTGTATAGAAACATTCATTCGATTCAAGACTGTTTTATACTGCAGGAAGACCTCACTAGCTTAGGACAATGGGAAGCCGATTGGCAAATGAAGTTCAATGTAGCCAAATGTCACTCTATGAGAGTGACTCGGCATCAGCACCACAAACAGATTCTCTTTGATTACTCCCTTCACAACCAAACTTTGGAAAACGTTCAGTCAGCAAAATACCTTGGCATAACCATCTCTGATAATATGGATTGGGGTCAACACATTTCAGAAATTTCTTCCAAAGCAACTAAGACACTTGGTTTCCTTCGCAGGAATTTGGCTTTTGCACCTCGGAGTACAAAGGAAGTTGCATACAAAACTTTGGTTCGGCCTAAACTAGAGTATGCAGCACCCATTTGGAGCCCTTACTCAAAACTTCAGATTAATCAGATAGAGAAAGTTCAGAGGACAGCAGCACGTTGGACCTGCAGGAGATGGCGTAACACAAGTAGTGTCGGCGAGATGCTTGATGAGCTTGAGTGGCCATCTCTTGAGGCCCGTAGGGATCAGTCCTCCCTGCTTCTCTTTCATAAGTTACATTCTGGTGCTGTGTCTATAGAAAAAGACAAGTACCTGACCCCTGCTCGCAGTTTGAAATCTACCAGGTCATCACACAGTGCCCAATATTGTAGATACCAGACATACAGTGATGCCCTGAAGAACTCTTTTTTCCCCCGGACTATACCACAGTGGAATAGTCTTTCTCCTTCGGCGGTCAATTCCCAGACTGCTGAGGAGTTTAGGGCACTCCTCATTTAGTTAAAAACACAGCCGAAAGATTTTTTTGTTTTTTTGTTTTGTTTTTGTTTTTTTTGTTTTGTTTTTGTTTTTTCTTCAAAATTCCAAAATTGCACTCCCTGGCGTAATGATCAAAATTTGATCGTGCCAGTATTAATAGAAAGAAAGAAAGAAAGCATAGTAAGTTATAAGCTTATCTTTTGTTTCTGACAAGTAAAACTTTCTTTGGACAAGTACATTATGGCCATTTACTTGTTCCTGGACAAGCCATTTTTTTTTACTGTTTCCACACCCCTGTGTACATACATGATCAAGGCCTATTCACCTAAGCGATGTATTTTTATATACCCAGGACCAAAGATTCCAAGCTATGCCAGAGAAACCATGACATCTCGTCAGCATACATGTGAAGATTTGTTTTCATCCAGAGAAATTCCAAAGCCAGATGCCTTAGATTTGAAGCGAAGTAGATCTGATCTCGGCGGAAGTTTGATATCAGAGGAGCCTCTTATTGATCAGGAGAGACAAAAAGATGAAGAATACTTGGTAATTATTGCTTTTATTTTTGTTTACCTCACAAAAACAACAACATAATTGAAGGGAAGTAGATCTGATCTCGGCGGAAGTTTGATATCAGAGGAACCTCTAATAGATCAGGAGAGACAAAAAGATGAAGAATATTTGGTAATTGTTGCTTTTCTATTTGTTAACAAGGACCTCGGACAGTTTCCTATTCAATCTGCCCAAATTCTGACAGCCTGTGGCTAGGATATTGCATAACTGACAACTATATTTTTGTGCTTTAATCAAACCCTTACATTTAGTGCACCTAGCAAAATAAAAATATTTTGAATATTGCATAATTATGCCAGGACTTTAGGGTTTCGAGGGTAGGGGTAATGGCTGTAACCAAATTTTATTTCACAGAAAGTCAAAGTTTCGTCGAGTATTTACCTAAATACATGTAAATATTATGTTTGTGGCATAAAACTTGAGAAGAAATTTGTGTCTTTGCTTAAAATTCGGATGGAAAATATTTCATTGTTTCATCTAAAGGAGTGTGATGTCAATGACTTTTGACTATTACTTGTAATGTTCCAAGTCAACCAGTTTGACTTAAGCACTAAGGTGTATCAATTCTTCATACTGTATAAATTATATTTTCTAGATAAACAGGGTTTTGAGCGTAATATTGTTAATATTTTCTTACACACCAGATTTAACCTATAATTTGGTGCTTAAGAGAACCGTCTCATTGCGAGGGTTCTTTTGAGTACACACAACATATGTTTGGTTGAGAAATGAGACAATTAATTACTTGGTACGCGTGCATAACTAAAGCCCTGATACATGCCATTGTAAATTGATATTTACCTACAGGTTTGTACAAAATACGTTTCTAATAAGTTTTTATCGTAAAGTGTTTTTGGGGGGGAAAGCACTTCAGTAAAACTTTTTCTATTTTCTATATGTTGAATAGCAAAAACAGAGTTTTCTACCCATATTTTTCAATTGATACTTCACGCTAGAGAACCTCTGTACTCGAACAGCGCAGTCATCGCGTGGTGTTCGCAGTCGACGGGTGCACAAAATATACTTTTTTGGTTTACTGTGATCGATTCTATGAGCCAGTACTTTACAGCTTTTAATTTTCACGATGTTTTTTCAGTTGGAATTATTGCTTAGGTATTGTAGCCCATTCTGGCCCAATAAGAGCCTTTAAACTTTAAAGCCAGCATAGTACCAGTCAGTTTCTGGTTAGTCAATTGGATTGTATGTGCCTGAAATGTGTTCAATGACTAATAAGTGTGCTATTTAAGTCATCAATTATCATGTCATGTCATCAAATAATGAAGAATACGTATAAGTGGAGGACTAGAAGGTTTGAAATGTTTCTGTTTATTATTTGCAAAGTTGCAAGCCATTTTTCTTCTGTACGCAAATTTTGAGTAGTCAAGTGGACTGTCCCATATGTCGAGTGACTAAATATTTAATTTGTACGCATTCTTCAAGCTGTAACTGGACGCAGTCGATGGGAGCACGAGCGGTTTTAACAAAGCCAGAGCAATTGAACTGCTGTTTATTTGTCTCCAGCTATGCCAAACCGTCTCGGCAACAATTTCAAAGCAATGCCAATACATAAAACAAGCTGTGCCACACTCTCTTATAACCATTGCATTGTTTGCTACTTAATTTATCACTGCTGGGTAAGACATTTATTTAAGTGCATAAAATAACCAGGGTCACTGGCGAGTGACACGTAGATCAAGGTTAAAATTTTACGGATTTCATAAAAAAAAAGGATTTGCGCTTTACAGAATCATAAAAATCAATAAAACTTATGGCATAGTGCGTGGTTGGGGAGTATGCCCAGGACAACTATGACACTTTATATATCTCTGCTGCATACTCTACTGCAAATGTGGTGTTGTCACAAATTACAGTGTATGTTTGAAGAGTATGCAAAGGACAATTGATATGCATGTTTTGACGTTCACGGCTGTCAGTGCTCCAGAGACACAATTTAATATGACGTGTTGACAGACAGATGAACAGACAAACAAACTGGTGGATGGCTTGAAAATTGGAATGCTTATGAGACCCTCCTATGGGCAGAACCGTTTCCTTGTTCCCCTGAAATAAATAGGCTTGTTTCCCTGTTCCCCAAGAATCGAAAATTGTTTTCTTATGTTCCATGTTCCCCAATATTGCCTTTGTTCCCTGTTCTCCTGGAATAAATGTTATTTCCTTTGTTTCCCAAAACTCCTGGGAGGGATTCCATTATGTGGATGTCATATTTAGCCAAATGCTTACCACGTAGAAAAAAATGGCCGATCTGCGAAAAAGCGGATGGTCGGACCAAAGCTTGAAATGTCAACCCGATCAGCTGGATCAAACTATTTGACACTAGTGGGGAAGAGTCGATTTTGGTATCAGATTGCTCCGGCGGCTTTAATATCAGGCTTTATGTCAATTCTAGTTTTGCAATCATCTTGATGGGGAAGAGAGCTGGTTGCTTTGCTTATGCTACGTTTACACTATGTCCCCGGCGGCCACGTCAGTCACGATTTCGGCCACCGTGGACGAAATGGGCTGACCGTAACACAACGTAGGGGAACGGGGTCGACAAACGTAGCTCGCCGTGGTCGCCTTGATCACCGGGACAGATTTTTAAACAGTCAAAAAATTTGCCACGGCAGCCACGGCGCGATTGACCTACTTAAATGCGCCGTAGTAGAACGGGGAGAACGCAACAAAACGTGACAGAACGTAACAGACCTTAACACAACTTGGAGTATGTCCGTAGCGGGACGGCTTGTTATGAGACGGCAACCCAAGGTCTGCCAAGGTCTATCAAGTTCTGTTGCGGTCTGCCACGTTTTCCTAACCCGACCCCACAGCTCCAACCTCAACATGGAGTCTAAGAATCTCAGATAGATGCATCTGAGGAGGAAAGTAGTGACAAGGGTAGAAATAATCATTACCGAATGTGTTTGTGTGTGTGCGTGCTTTGTACCTTTTTTCTTCTTCTTCTGGTTTAATACAATAAAGACTTGGGTAGTTTCATTGTACTATCGAGGGGGTCATAGGTTATAATTTCCCGTGGCAGAATATTGCATTTATTTCTCTGAAGATCAGTCAGTGTAGACATTGATAAAATGCTGCATTGTGCACCATTTCATAAGAATCTTTTGTGTTTAAAAAACACTCATAAATAAGTAACTAGAGTACAAAGGGTTAATGCTGATACCAATGGCTGGTGTTATTGTTTCAAGACTCTCATCGAACAGTTTTGAAGAGCTTTTGAGGCCTGAAAATCGTTGACATCTTCGATGCGAAGCTCTCTTGCTATAAAAAGTGAGAAATATCCCAATTGTTGCAATTGTTCTTCCGAAAACCATGCCCGCACTTTGCATCCGTCTTTAACCTTCCTGCTAGACGGTCATTCTTCTACATAGCTGCTGGTGGCCTACTTTCTGCCCCAACTCCTAGCAATTATATAAATACGAAATCGGCTTCTTCATTGCCATTACATGTAATGATGTTTTTGATATAGGGTGCATAATATAATGCTTGCAGCAGCTTTGTGGGCCACCTCTTTATACCGTGGGCATATTGGGGTTCAAACACCATTCATCGCCCACGTTCCTTGACACAACTTGATAGACTTAGCAGAACTTGATCGCAACGTAACAAAACGTGAGCGGTCCCAACAGAACGTGGCAGGCCGGGATGGAATGTAGAACCATCCGTGACAGACCGTAGCGCGCCGGCGGGCCTCTGCCACGGCAGACCTTTACAGACCGTGAGAAAACATAGCGAGACTTAACAGAACTTGAACACAAAGACAAAAATGACTAAAAACATCACGGCGAGCTACGTTTCTGGCTTCAGCGACTGCCGTGGCTGCCGGGAACATAGTGTAAACCTAGCATTAGTTTGTCTTCCTGGTGTCTCGTGATGGTTGTGTGACTCTTCCTTGCGGTGCCATGGGTGAGGGTCTGGATGGGGGGGTCTGGTATTCACTATTCATTAAAAATTTAGCCCATTATTCATCTCATTAAAATTTTGGGCTATTCATTAAAATAAGACCAATTATTCATTAACAGTAAAAAAGGTGGTAAAGAAATCTGATTATTCACTATTCCTTAAAAAAATTTCAATTCATTAAAAAAATAGGATTATTCATTATTTTTTAGGCCCGTAATATTCACTATTCATTATTTTTTTGGCTCATTATTCACTATTCATTATAAAAAGGGGCCATTATTCACTAATCATTATACCCCATCCAGACACTCATGGGTTTGTCTTCGGTTTATGATTGTGGTATTTTCTGATCATACTCACATACTTTTTTTGGCAAAACTTGGAGTCTGATCTGGATCCAAACTGTTCGAGCCTGTACCCAGTAAGCACCTATTATATTAGAAAGCAGGCAACTGGCGTTTCGCCGGCGGGCAGATAGTGGCCCGTGATGGGATGTTGGCTCGGTATAGCTGTATATAATTGCTTAAATCTGGTTATGATGACAAATTAGTATACAGGAAAAAAGAATCAGCATGCAAAATGTTAATAGTGTGTTTCTGGAAGCACTTTAAAATGAAAATGTCTGAGATTTATCATACAAACAGTTTAGACCCAGATCAGGCTCAGCAAAACATCGGGCAGGACCTGAAGGAGAAAGGTCCGTAAGATTTATGAAATCTTTAGGACAAAAAAAAAACGTTACTCAGCATGAACACCGCTGAAAACAATAACATTGCTATAGATACGTGTTGGGTATATGACGTTACTTACGACCAAGCAAGCTACATAGAAAACAACCCTTTGTACTTTCTCCTAAAAGAGGCGCTTTGACAAACAGTGAAGGCCGCGATGAATTGCCGAGAGCATAATACGACTTTTCATCAGGGTCTGCGCACTTTTCAGAGAAAAGCATTACATTTTGGAAATAAACACAATCTCTAAGGCCGAAAAAACGCTAATCACAATAAAACTTGTCTGTTTTGTCTTCTGCTGGAACATTTTGGAAGTATACAGTGTAGGCTCAGTCTGATCTGGGCCAATACTGTCTGCTGCTCTACTGACAGCAAAACTATAGCAGATGATATGCCCGGCCAGTATCCAATCTCGGGCGACGATCGGCCCGCCAGCGAAGCGCCATTCGGATGGCGTTTTGTTTGCGGGCCGATAGTTGCCCAATTTTACGTGCTTACTTGGTATTCGCAGGCTTATTACAAATTCTTCTAGCACTAATAGGACAGCACAGGAGATTTTGGACGAACAGCCGAGGCTCATGCGAGCCTGTGTATCCGAGCATTCGCTGCTCGCATACATGTACTCAAAGCAGGTAGATGCAATTTTTATCCCAAATACAGGCCTATTCTCATTAGAGAGCTATACATGCATGCATTAAGATCTCGTCTGCCAACCCATTTATACTGAAAAAGGAAAATATGTAATGCGTTTTAAAGTTCATTGTTAAATATTCTTGTTTACTATCCTCTGAAAATATTGGGGAGATATTTAACGTTGGCCATCCGCTGATACATTGCCATGTAACATTATGGGGATGAAACCGGTTCTGCGTGTGAATATTAGATTATGGTGTGGGTAGCATGGCCTTACGGGATTGAATACTATTGTGGGATTTACCCATAATTTTACTGCGATCACAGACCATTGGGAGGTCCAGAATGTAGAATAAGCCGAAAATAGATCAACATAATATGTTAAGATTTAATACATGTATGATTAACAAGTAGCATCCTCTATAAAAATCGCCAGAAGAACTAAATCCGCCATCACAGATCACCTAGCTAGCAACATCTCATCATAGACTGTGTCCCAACCGGGTGAGTGTGTGTGTGTGTGTGGGGGGGGGGGGGGGGGGGGGGTACTCTCACTTTTTCTTCAGGCGTAGGATTGGGCCCAGCATCTACCGTCTGCCGCCAAAAAATATCGGGAACATTAAGCACCCCAAAATATACTTGAAATTTTTGCCACGCAAAAATATTCTCATTCTGCACATTTACCTTAAAAAAAGACCCAAAAATACATAGAAAAGACACCTAAAACTAGTCCAACTTTGTCGTGACCCCCCCCCCCCCCAAACAATTTCCACACAATCTTCATATGCCCCTCGCTTAACACACACACGTATTATTACGCAAATACAAAGCTGGATATATTACTGACAATAATCAGCAAAAAATACTCTCAGAAGTAAAGTATTAAGAAATTTATTATCTTTTTCAACAGCAAGGTGCACATAAACACGCCATTTTTTACACTCGTCGACTGTGACCAACACGCGATGACTGCGCTGTTCGAGTACAGAGGTTCTCTAGCGTGATACTTGTCCAATGAGAAAACGGCTTTTGCGGATAATTTGAGGGTTAAACCTACTATCTCTTTCATTGAAAAAATATCATTTTCTTTGAAAGTTTTCTGTGGTCATTTTTATGGGTAATCCTTCATTAAGACTGTCCGAGGTCCTTAGGTTATATTGCCAATTATATGTCAACTAATGGAATCCTATCAATTAATTGGATGATATTTTTGGGGAAGAGTGTAGTACATGAAAATATCCTGTTAGTCCTATGATGTCCTATGAACAGCAAAGTCTCAGACGAAAAGGTAGACCTCTAGCCCTGCAAGATATGTCAGCATAGACGGTTAAAGGAAGTCTGCGCATATGCAATGAGTTTTAAAATCTCATGATCTCCATATGTCATGGATACTCATTGAAAGTATCTCGTTGAGCACCCCAATAATAATAATTATTGTGGAAAAATAAGTAATAAATAGTCTGTTTTGATAGAAAAACATGTCTTAATAAAGTTGAATCTCCTAAGTTAGAAGTCCTAGGGACTAGAGATTTTATTTAGAACTATCGAAAGTTCAAATTAAAGGGAGATAGACATAAAAATATACAACTCCCCAAAAGGATTATTATCAGGTTTTTTCTCTATCAACCGTATGTTTTTGCGTAAAAGAAACGTCTCAGGGAGAAGTTTCCTTACGCGCACAAAGCATGACAGCATTTGAAATATTTCATAAATATGCCATTTTCTCTGAATCCATCGTTTCCAAAATTTATTTCGAATGAACCAGTATTTCCACTTTTCGAGGTTTTACTGTAATTCTCTATTCATTGTGTAGGCCAAGTTGCCCGGCAGTGATGCTTGGAAGCAACAGATGCAAGAAGATCAGCGAGAGCAGGAAAGAACTAGTCTCAACAATTTACAGGCTATGACTAACTATTCTAGAAATCCAAGATTTATCCCCCCTTCAGCTCCAGGGGCTGGCAGCAGGTCTCTCATTAAAGCTGAAAAATCCAAGCCAAAACAAATTGGAATACAAGAAAAACAACTGGAAGAAAAGAAGTAAGTGTTTGATACTTTTCTAATTTTGGATGTAAACTTTTGAGATGGTGCTCATTGGAAGCATCTCTATGAGACAGTTCAAATGAGTACATACAATACAACTGGACCTTGCCTATGAGGTCATGGTACTTGTAGCTTATATACAAACAGGTTTAGATAAACAAAATTTTTAAGCATAAAATTGACTGTAAATATTTTGTTACCAATCAGTTTAAACATATGTTTTGAGAACCCACAACATGTGTTTTGGTTGAGAAATAAGAACTTTAAATTTTTTGGTACACACTTTTAATTAAAGGGTTGATACAAAATCATACTTTAAATGTTCAACCTATCCAGTTGGGCTAGATAGCTGCATTTTGGTTTGAACCTCCACGAACTTCCATTTTGAACGTGTGAAGGTTTGCAAAACTGCAAATTTGCACAGGCTCATCTGAGCCTTAGCTGGTGGTAAATGTAATATAAATAGAGTAAAACCTGTTTGAAATGGCCGCTCAAAAATAGACAAAACAAAGGTCTTAATGACAACTGGTAGCTTAATGAAGGTTGAAAGTATTTAGAGCATTCTGAAATACTTTTGACCTGCATTAAGTGATACTCGGTCTTGAAAAACAATTTTTATACCCCCCGCAAACTTTGTTTGTGTGTGCGTGCGTGTGTGTGTGCGTGCGTGCGTGTGTGCATCCGTGCCTGTGTCCGTGCATGCGTCCGTCCGTCCGTAACGTTTTGTTTTTTTAATATCTTGAAGAGTCATTGCTGGATTTTCATCAAACCTTGCAAACATGTTCATATATGCAAGACAAATACTTTAAACAAAAAAGTAAGGGCTAGGGACCAATTCTATTAGAGTTATTTCCCTTTGTAGTTCTAAATGGCTTTTAATATAGGGTTTTATGCTTATGCTATTATAGGCCATACACGGGTCAATCAACTCCTACCACAGCTTTTGATGGAACACTTTGATACTTTGCCTATACAATGTAGACACATTGAACATGGGCATGAAGGAGTTTACTTCAGAAAAATATTTTTTGACAAAATGACAGCTGTGAGAACTTAGACAATTTTTCCCTAATAAGGCTTTTCACAATTTTTCCCTAATAAGGCTTTTGTATATGCATAGACGGTGCCTTCATGGGCCGATCAACTCCTACCACAGCTTTTGATGGAGCAATTTGATACTTTGCCTATACAATGTAGACACATTGAACATATGCATGAAGGAGTTTGGCTCAGAAAAAATAATTTTTGACAATATGACAGCTGTGAGAACTTAGACAATTTTTCCCTAATAAGGCTTTTGTATATGCATAGATGGTGCCTTCATGGGCCGATCAAATCCTACCACAGCTTTTAATGTAGCAATTTGATACTTTTCCTATACAATATAGACACATTGAACATATGCATGAAGGAGTCTGGTTGAAAAAAAAAAAAAAATTTGACACAATGACAGCTATTAGAACTTATTATTACCTTATATGACTTTTGTATATGCATAGATAGTGCCTTTATGGGTCGCTCAACTCCTACCACAGCTTTTGATGGAGCAATTTGATACTTTGCGGATACAATGTAGACACATTGAACATATGCATGAAGGAGTTTATAATTTTTGTTTGCACAGATTCTGCTGAAATCTTCTTTTCAAAACTTAGGTCTGCTGGTTTGAACTATAACTTGCCAAGTTTTTTCACTGAATCTTACTGTGCGGGGGGTATCTAATAAGCATTGCTTATTGACTTTTTTCATTTGTCTTTTTGAGAGTGGCTGTTTTACACAGGTTTTACTGTAAGTACCAAAATCTCATGTGCTGGCCCATCTATTTTCTTGGAAAGTCCGAAAAGTTATATTTAGGATAACACTTTTATCTAAGGCTATTTTTATGCCCCCACCATTTTCAATGGGAGGAAGGGGGCATATAGCATCACCATTGTCCCTATGTTCCATCCCATGCAAAAAATGGTTTATTTCAGGAAGACATTCTTTCATACAATGACTGGACACATTTCTAGTCTAATGAATGCTTCAGAAACTAGGAAAATTTTTCATGAAAACCTTAATTGTGGTGCTCTCAGGATGCTGCTTCATGAGGACCCACAACAATTTGTCAGCTCTTTTTCAGACCAAAGCCAAGACATCTGTCCCATCTGGGTAGCTGGATATGCTAGTTAGAAAAATTACATATACAGTAATTAGTATTGATTATGTTCAAAAGTGTTTGCTCTTTGTCGAAATCCCAGTGATTGCAAAAACCCTGATTGCATTGCAACAAGAATTTCATAGACCAGCCTGTGCATGCATGCAGGCAGATGAACTTTTTTCTTAATTTGCAAATTACAAATATTTCAATGTCACTAGCTTTGGCGGTACTGTTAACCCTTGTCCTAAAAAACTTGGATTTAATCCTTTTTGAAAACTGTAGATCCAGACCAGCTGGCTTTCAGAGAATTCATCTTATCTGGATCCCCATTATTTTCCAATCTGGCATAAAAATGTTAAAGACTGGAATGCTAAATTAGGAAGGAGTGAACAGTAAACCTGTCTTAAGCGACCACTAAAAAGAGGACCAAAATTGGTTTTCAAGACTGATTAACACCAAATGCAGTTCAAAAGTATTGCAGAATGCATTCTGATAGAGAATGCATTCTCTATCTGCATTAAGATATACTTCCACAAAACGCTTTGAGGTGTGACTGACTGACTGTAACAGTAAATGTATTGAATGAATCGAGGGTCATTACTTAGAGGCCGTCATAGAAGTATACCATCTGTCTTTAAGACCTTTGTTTTGTCTATTTTTTTGACTGGCAGCTTTTAAGACAGATTTTACTGTAAGTACAACCTGTGTAAAATGGCCACTCCAAAATAGACAAAACAAATATCTAATTGACAAATGGTAGCTTAATGAAGGTCAAAAGTATTGCAGAATGCTCCCCTTCACTGTTTGCAAAAGTACTCGTTTAGCGGTTTACCACATACAAATTAACGGTTAAATTGTTAATATTTTTTTTACTATCAATTTTAACATTTTTTTGGGGTCCTCAAAAGAACCTTCTGATTGAGACGGTTCTTTTGAGTACCTAAAACATATGTTTTAGTTGAGAAATAAAGAAATCTATTATTAAGGGCTCCAACCTAAAGCTCATGTTCTGCTACTTTCAGGTCTGAGGAGCATTCCCAGGTATTCCTTGTGTCCCCGCCAGAAGTGGTTTTCTCAGAATACAAAGTTGGACAAGTTTACGAGGTAAGACCCTAAGAGTCTATAATCATGGATGTGAGGGGTGGGGTAGAAGTAACATTCTGAAAATGCTCTGCAGAAAGCTCTAATATCATATCTATAAATGAGTTGCACTCTCGACTGTGCGTCAAGGGATCTTAGAGCCAGAAAATGGTTCAACATATTCCTAGAGCCCATTACCAGGCTACAGTCTAATAACTGTCTTTAATATCAAGGCAGCAGCTAAATTCACTTATTCAGAATGGGTGGCAGAGAGATGAAGATTGTCGTCAATTAAAACCTCTTTTTGAAATTATTTATCCAGTCCTTCAGACCTGTGTGTATTTAGTTGGCTGTGGATGCACTTAGTGATGTTCAATCGTGATACATGTATGTACATGTCGCCAGGGATGATGAGCTGTACACCTGCATGTTCTTGTGTGGACAGTGTTTGCCCAATCTCATATAATGAACAGTGAAATAATGTTTAAGGGACTGTTTACTTATGATATGAGGCTTCTGTTTGATTAAACTAACGAGATGAGCTTTGCACTCAGTGAAAATTCAGATCAGTCTGGGCTTCTGCTTAGTCTATTAAACATCCTCTCCTTGCACTTAGTGATTGTCCAAGGGTCCTATAAGCTTTCATCTTGTCTTTAGTAAAGTTTCTGACTTCCGTCCTTTCCTTAACAGCCAGTTGCAAATCAGCAGACAGGCCAAGCATTAGTACAGATTCACATTAAAATTAGCTCTGGCCTGGTGTTTTTTAAGCTCAAAAAACAATTATTGCATGAAAAATAACAATTTAGTCACTTTTTGCACTCCATGATCTTTGACCTCAGTCTTGACCTAAATAATCAATTGTGAATCTGCAGACAGGCCTGGCTCTGTTACTCAGACATTGGGCAAGCAGAATAACATTGTCTGCATTCATTAACAAGCCGGCCTCCCATGTCTGAAAAAATGAGATTGGACCACCAGATTATAAATTAATTTCCAAATTATCAAGGAAAACATATGTTTAAGGTGGTTCTTTTGAGTGCTCATAACAAATATACTGACGGACTTTAATTACGCAACACTAACTTCCCCTTATATTTTCCTAAGGACTGTTGAATGTAAGCTTCCTTTGCTTCGATAATATCATCATGAGTTGGCTTCCTCAGCAAACACTTTTGTTTTAACTCTACAACTAAACTGGACGGTGTCATTTGCTCCGTATGAATTTAGCCATTTTAACATTTCTTAAGTAGAGGAGATTTTTAAGCTATTGAATGAAAGGGTACACCCAGATAAACGTCATATACGCAAATAAGCTGTATTGCAGACCTGCCAATCAATATGAGAGTGGTTCCTCGATGACTAACGGAGTCCGTGATACAAATTTGATGCTTCTACTGTTTCTTGATTTAAAGAAGTAGGAAATCTTTCATTCATAACATTTGGTCACATGAAACAGTTGACCCCTATCTAAAAAAGGTTACATTTTAATGCATTAAGTTCGTCTTAGTTGGACAAATGTTCCATGTTTTACTAACAAATGAATGCTCTTTAACATACAATCAAAATTATTGCTCTGCCTTCTTTTTCGAGTCATAAATTAAAGCTGTTATCCAAGTGTTGCGTTTTTAAAGTCCGTCAGTATAGTTAGACTGGTAAATAAAAGATAGTGACATTTGTATACCTGAATTTTTCTCCATTGATTTGATTAATAATGGTCCTCACAGCTCACATTTTGTACTATTACAGCTGACCTTGACCTTGAAAAATGTGTCATCCTGTATCCGGCAGTGCAGGGCTCTACCAGTCCCCACCCCTTACTTCTCTCTTGGTGTTCTTCACAACTCACATCTTGTACTATTACAGCTGACCTTGACTTTGAAAAATGTGTCATCCTGTATCCGGCAGTGCCGGGCTCTACCAGTCTCAACCCCATACTTCTCTCTTGGTGTTCTTCACAACTCACATCTTGTACTATTACAGCTGACCTTGACTTTGAAAAATGTGTCATCCTGTATCTGGCAGTGCCGGGCTCTACCAGTCTCAACCCCATACTTCTCTCTTGGTGTTCTTCACAACTCACATCTTGTACTATTACAGATGACCTTGACTTTGAAAAATGTGTCATCCTGTATCCGGCAGTGCAGGGCTCTACCAGTCTCCACCCCTTACTTCTCTCTTGGTGTTCTTCACAACTCACATCTTGTACTATTACAGCTGACCTTGACTTTGAAAAATGTGTCATCCTGTATCCGGCAGTGCAGGGCTCTACCAGTCTCAACCCCATACTTCTCTCTTGGTGTTCTTCACAACTCACATTTTATATTGTATTATTACAGCTGACCTTGACTTTGAAAAATGTGTCATCCTGTATTCGACAGTGCAGGGCTCTACCAGTCTCGACCCCTTACTTCTCACTTGGTGTACTTCACAGCTCACATTTTGTACTATTACAGCTGACCTTGACTTTGAAAAATGTGTCATCCTGTATCCGGCAGTGCAGGGCTCTACCAGTCTCAACCCCATACTTCTCTCTTGGTGTTCTTCACAACTCACATTTTATATTGTATTATTACAGCTGACCTTGACTTTGAAAAATGTGTCATCCTGTATTCGGCAGTGCAGGGCTCTACCAGTCTCGACCCCTTACTTCTCACTTGGTGTACTTCACAGCTCACATTTTGTACTATTACAGCTGACCTTGACTTTGAAAAATGTGTCATCCTGTATTCGGCAGTGCAGGGCTCTACCAGTCTCAACCCCTTACTTCTCACTTGGTGTACTTCACAGCTCACATTTTGTACTATTACAGCTGACCTTGACTTTGAAAAATGTGTCATCCTGTATCCGGCAGTGCAGGGCTCTACCAGTCTCGACCCCTTACTTCTCACTTGGTCTTGGTAAGTAGATTAAATGGACCTTGAGCCCACAAAACATGTCTTTAGGGCTTTCAACAAAACAAGACTTAAACAAGTCTCCTCAGCTACAGAGACTAGCTTGAAAATTTACTTGTAGCAAGTTTGGATAAGGTACTTTCCAATAAATGAATAACAAAGGTTCTGATCAGATTGCATGGATGTCAAGGCTGGTCTGCGCCTTTGTTGTTCACAAACACTGAAGACAGGTGTTCTTGCATTTGAAGCCCAAATGATTTACATAAGGCTAGTTCTGTTGCATTTTGAGTCAAATATGAAGCTTTATAAAATGTTGCTATTCCCCTCTGCATGAGGGTCTGAATGGGGAGTTAGGAGATGCAGGTCACCAGGGGAATGGAAGTATCATGAAACCTTCTTTCTTTCCTTGCTAAAGACAACTTTTGTCATCTTCTGATATTTACCTTTGCAAACAGTTTGGACCCAGATCAGGACCTAAACAGTTTAACACTCTGATAGTGTTCCTGAAAGGGTTTTTTTTTATAAAAAAAATGTCAGCAGACGACAACAAAAGCATGAACAAAAATTACCCAGCATGCAAAGAGGTAATCATTTTAAAGTTGAGGAAATAACATGGGCAAAGGTGGGAGAAATATCATCATAAGAGTGTTAACATTTGATAACCAGGTTTTGGGGATTTAATCTTTGCTGCAGCACTCATTGTAACATTGGCCTGGGCCACAAAAAATGTTAAGTTTCTGTAAACCCTATTCTCACGTGAGATTGCATCTTGGAATGATATAATTCCATGTATTAAAGTTGTTAAACCACTAGTAGTTGTTAACATATTTAGAAACATTATCTAATGATGAGTATAACAATTTCACATATATCTGACAAAAATCTTAAGCAATTGCAAAGTACTTTTATCTAACATTCATGCTCATGTATTATTCCAATCGAACTCATTTTGAAAAAGTGATATGTCACTGAGTGACAATTTTGTCCAATAAATTAATAAAATAAAATTATAAAAATCAATAAAAATAATAATAAACGTGAAAATGTGAAAATGCAACAAATAATTGCGAATATGTAAATGTCACATAATTTCAGGTACATTCATTATTCATAATGTTTTTATACTCTATCAAAAATGCAAAGATTATCCTATTCCATAAATAATTTGAACGTCTTCTAATATTTTGCTTAAAAAGTCATCTTTCTAAATGTCTTTCATTGCACTGTATTTGCTAACAGGCACATTGATTTGCATCAGTTGATCAAAGGAAGTAACATTTGACATCTTGAGATCTAATCCTACACTCCAGTGCTTATGGTCATCTTGATTATCATTATTCAAAGATTGATTTGATAGAAAGTGAAACTTGGCACATTTACTTCCTGATGTTCATCTTATCTCTAAAACCCTATTCTTCTCAAAAGGAAATTGGCATTTACAACTTCCTCAAGGTAGTTGACACCTTTGGACTCGAACTTGTATTTAAGCTGAGGTAAAATTTTGTTTCTTCAGTCTAGTCTAGAACTTCATAGTGCAAACAGTAGGTCTACGACTCAGTCATCCGTTTCAACACGTTTGCATGTTGGGATGACTTTATGAACATTTTGGAACTAGTGTTTTCATGTTGGATTATACGAGGATCATTTGGAAAGTTCTTAGCATGGCATCATAACTCCACAATGCCTTTATAAAATGCTATCAAATAATACTTTTTTGGAAACTAGAATTCAATGGCTACCTGATGGTTAAATTTTTATCGAAAAAGGACTGTGCGTGCAGGTGCAGCGCATGCTCAAAATTAGTAGGGGTTTATATACTGGCGTAAATTTTAAGCAAAGTACTTTGAAAAAGTGAAGGAAAATTGGGGACCTTATTTGCGATCTTTATTTGACAAATTAACGATTTGTTGCCAACTTTTTTTTTATTAAATTATATTATGCCATCACTGCTTGCACGACTACCACCTTTACATTCGGAAAATGTTGACTAATAGAGAAATGGTAAACTTTCAAAAATTGGACTTTTTTAGATTTTTCTTTATACTTTTACTATAAATTGTGTCACTACAGGAGCACGAAACATGCCTATTGGGTATATGTTTTGCTTTATTTGTAGCAAACAATGCATAAAAATCATTTTGTTGCGCAAAATTTGTGGCTTGTTTAGTTCTGTATTCAAGAAAATTATTCCTAATAACACTACCCCTACTTTTCTAGAAGTGGGTGGGGTAACTTAACCCCTCCCATTTTGTCGATGGCATAAGAACTTCTCATGGTATCGCATTTACCATCACAAAATGGATTGATTTCTACTCTCAAGGTATTTTTACGTTTTTGTTTGCCACTGTTTTTAGTTAAAATAAATCAGAACGTCAGCTTATAGCTAAACTTACTCTGCCCCATGGCAAGATTATAAGAGTTATCTTCCCTTTGTTCTGTTTTACAAAATTTATTTTGGTTTCAATACAAAGAGCATAAAGTGTGCTTGACAAAAATACCAACGCAAGACATTTTTAAACTACTGGCGGTTATATATTTTCAAAATATGTGCATTGTGACATGCGATTTTTAGTCAAAAAAATTAGCACATTGCTTTGCTTTCTAGACGGTTTTGGTATTGCTGTTCTGGTATTTAGATATTAGAAACATCCAACTTGGTCATCAATTGTATGATAACTGTACCAGATTGTGGCCTACCAAATGGCCTACCAAATGGTACAAAAGTATCTAATTTCATGAACTATTGTTAATGTTCTGCACACTTTTCAAAAGGTAATTTGTTATATTTTCCACTGAAATTTTGCGTTTTCCAGTATATAAACAGTACATGTTTTCACAATATATTTTTTGTGTCCGCATTATAATATACTCATTATATTTGTGCCATAACATAGAGAAAAGATAGTTCTTCAAAATGATACCACACATCATAGGGTTTGTAAATCAAGAAACATTTCATTAAATTTGGAAATACTAGAAGTCTTTAGACCTTTTAGTTTGAACTATGCCTAATTAGCTGAACACAAACAGCTAATTAGTCAAGACCCTTTATGCGCTTTGATGGGGTAAAGACTGGGGTCAAGGGTCAAAGCTAATTCAATATTTATGGTATAGAACTGGAATAGATGCTAACCACCAAAGACCCAATCAACTGACCCCAGGTGACGCAGCAAACCCCCTTGGTGGCCGAGACAAGGTAGGGGCCTGATGCTTTGGCTGTTTGTCGGGCCCACCGGGTTTACCTGTTGGATTTCCTTTGCTCTGGTATTCAGTTTAATTTACTGTTGAGTCCTTATTTTTGCTTTATCTCCTTTTTATATCTTGATTTATATGTTCTAGGAGATGATGCATTGATAAGTTAGGGGTCTTTCATGCAAAACAAAGATCTATGTGTCTTGATCCACATCTGATCTAAGGGTGAGGTTGGTGCACCGTTAAACCGGTTTAAGCTCTCCAGTAAAATATTTTACTGACCCTTCAAAGGGGGTACTTCTTTTGTGGATCTTTTATGTTTTTTCTGTCTTGTGTTTGCTATGCCTTTGTACACATCTATTTATATGTGCCTTGTGGCCACCTGCAGGGAAAGGACTGACCTCTTGGCTCTCGTTTGTGGTGTCTAACTGTGAGTTTGTTAATTTCCCATTGGTATCCTGGGTCAGGTGTGGTACTTGATTGTATTGATTCCTGATCTTTGCATCCTTACTTACTTAGCAAGCCTTGCATTTGATCTTTCCCACTAACTTTTCAAGATCCTCTATATTAATTCATAATTTGTTTGCTTTGTTTTAGGTCAGTTTCCTGGAGAACATGGTCTTGTAGCACCAGGAATGAGTTGTCACTACGCAGTAAGGTTTGCTCCTGACTCACTGAGAGATTTTCATGATGAAATAAAAATACAGACCCAGTCTACTGTACCCATCACAGTTCCACTGTTGGGAGAAGACCACCACCCAAACTTACATGTAAGAAAATGTACAATAAATTAGGCACATGTGGTTTAGAATCATTGGCAGGTGGCTTAATTTTCTTATTTCTCAACCAAAACAAATTTGCAAAATATGCCCTTAGCATAAGCATTTTTTCTAATGAACTGCATTTTAGAACAGTTCAGATAGTTTCACTTATGGTAGCGAATGAACCTACTTAGACAAAGTGTTCTGAGTGTAAAATTTCTCTAGGCAGAGCACATCTAACATGCGAATAAAGTTTCCCAGAGGAACGCACATGTATATGCAGAATTATAATGCACTTGCAAATGTAACGCGACTTCTGATTGGATAGCGTCATAAATTTGATGCAGTATATCTTCTTGCAGGCAATTGATTTTATGCTGGCTGTAGGCGCGACTAATGTCTCATTCATTGTATTTTAGAAGGAAAAATGTTATCTGCGCATTGGAATGGGGATAACCATAAGCAAACTTTGCATTTGGGAAGGTAAATAGTTGGATAAACGTTCAGATCCGCTTACGCGGTTGCAGTAAAACTAAATTTTCCGACCGTATATTTGACGATATACACGTACCTCCCCCAAAAACTGAATACAGTATGCCATAAATATGTCCTTAGTTTCAAGGAAGTAAATTTTATACTGACGGGCAAAATTCCTGAAAAGCCGTATGCCCAGTCAGACTTGGACCTTTATCCTCGCATGTGCCAGTTTAAAAAGTGTGATATTGATTTGGGAGCGGGGGAGGGGGTCGACAGAGAAAGCCAAGACCAAACTTTCTGTAAGCACCAAATCTGTGTAGTCAATGACGAAGATGAAATCGGGAAGGCGGAGGAAATATATTGAAGAATAGAATCTTAAGTAATACTTGACAATATGCTATTTATTCCCACCTTGTAAGTGCCAGGTTCCTTAAAGTCCTGGTTAAATGATATAAAACATGCTTCTATGAGGTACATTGTGATGATTTTTTTCAAGGCGTGACGATGCATGTGACAGTTGGCTTTTGGCACAAGAGGTTATCACTTCGTGACGTAATGTTATAAGATTTTTAACGTCATGTTAGACGTATCATGCAGCTGCTTGCATGAAAGAGTCATCGTTAATTTTCATGCTTTTGTTGATCGAACAAATCCCCCAGGAGGATCACGCAGGCGATTGCTTGAAAGAGCTATCATTAACTTTCAAGCTCTTACTGATAGAGCAAATTGCTGGGGAAATTGGCTGAAAGATATCTGATTCCTAATGTATGAGCCTGTGTCCGATTGGACGGCATGCGCTTTGCACATACTGTCCAGCACACATGTATAATAATGGTAAAAAGTATAAAAATCCTTTAAAAAGTATAGAAATAGACTTAAATATTCCATAAGACATAAAAAAATGAGAAGGCCCCAAATGTTAGGGTCTGAAACAAGATTTTTTTGGCCCTACTTAAACAGTTAAACTTTGGATATTTTCTATTGTATACTTTAAACTTTGGGTATTTGTATCTAGGCCAAAAGAAAAAGAAATCTTGTTTCCAGTTACGTCTGCAATATTTATAGGGTTTGTAGGTAGGTAAACTTTTTATATATATAAATAAATTATGGTAAAATTGTAAAAACCTTTAAAAAGTTTAGATATTGACTTTAATATTCCATAAGACTTCAAAATGACTAAATATGATAATGGAAAAATGCATACAAATCCTTTGAAAAGTATAGAAATACAGTGATTTTGTTACCTGCGCATCCTGCATCTTTTGCGCATAAGTTTTTATTTCAGCAAGTCCCAGGGAGTCCCGGGATGCAATAATATTGCAGACTTGTCATTAAAAATAGCGTTTTGGACTCATAAGTTTGCAGTTGGACTTATTGATATCGGAAACAGCGAGTCCCAGGACCCATAAGCACAAAATTGTAAATGAATTACTCGAAATAGACTTTAATATTCCATAAGACTTCAAAATGACTAAAAAATATGGTAAAAAGTATAAAATCCTTTGAAAAGTATAGAATTAGACTTAAATATTCCATAAGACTTCAAAATCTTTGAGTAGGCCCCAAAATATTAGTTTCAGAAACAAGGTTATTTTTTTTTGCCCTATTTAAACAGTTAAACTTTGGATATTTCTTGTTTGTTGCAACATACTTGCATGAAATGCACACAATATGAGACATGTGCAATTGCTCTTATTAAATTATTTCAGTACCAAGTGTTGTTGATGTTGGCTATTGTCTAGTTGGAGGTTGTCATGTGACGCAGCTGCTAGTGAAGAATGAAGGTGGTCCAGGAAGATTCTGTATTATGCCAAGTTCTGCATGGCCTACAACAAACTTTAAGGTAAGTGTGCTATTGTCTAGTTGGAGGTTGTCATGTGACACAGCTGGTAGTAAAGAATGAAGGTGGTCCAGGAAGATTCTGTATTATGCCAAGTGCTGTATGGCCTACAACAAACTTTAAGGTAATTAGGCAACATCCTGAAATACTGATGCTTCAACCCTTTTCAGACCAATGAAAATTTCTGTAAAGTTTGATACAGTTATACCATTTGAGCCATGACATGAGATTTCCAACAATTTGGTATGTGCGACCAGCAAAGGCTCAGACCAGCCTGCACATACATGCAGACTGATTAGAGCCTTTTCTGGTTGCTTAAATATTCTATGACTGTCACAGCAGCCTAGATAAGCAGTGTATTTGCGTAAATACACAATTAAAATCATCAAAAAAGCAATTAAAATTAAATGTGTGCCTAACGAAAAGCAATTCCGTCGATAGGTATGCAATTACATGTGATGACATTGCGTACCATTTGGTCCATTTCGTTTCCATTTGTGTGATATACAAATAACATTCAGGAATTGATTTTTTTTTACTAGCGAGCGCACAGTATAATTCCAATTTTATGAATAAAATATCGGCGCCAGTCAAGTATTTTAGCGGAAAAGTGATGGCGAGCAACTAATGTCAACAAGGCGATGAGATTTGCTTCAAGTACAATAAAAATCCACTAGTTTGATACTCAGAAAGGCAGACGATGAGAGTAAATATGTAGGCACATTCGGGATGGCTTCATTCAATAAGAAAATGTATGTAATCACTACCAAAAACATGGCATAAAAATATATAAAAAATATGCAATTGTTTTTGCAAGTACGCAATTGAGGATAACCAGGTTGTGTAAATACCCAATTGACCAAAAAGCTCATCTGGGGCGCTGCTGTTAAACTAGTGACCGAACCTCATTTGAGGCTTCTTAGTTTAAAAGGAGGCTGCACATGCTCGTCTGAATCTACGCTTATCAAAATACCACATTGTTGGAAACCACGTGTCACAGCCTATTTTCTATTTTGAGGGTCATGTGTAACATTTTCAGGCTCACTTTAAGTTATAACACATGAATGGACCCCAAACAGCATTATAAATGGACTGTCTGTACATGCTAACGACTATCAGGATAAAAATTTAAAAATCGGGGAGGAGTGCAGTACATAAAAGTGTTCAGTTAAAGCTGCATAGTCTGTAATTTTTTATCTTTTAATTTTAGAAATTTTGTTTCTGTTTTTCAAGAACACAGTAAAAAAACTACAATTCAGGTATACATTTTACTATTTTCCTAAATCTTAGCAAATTATCAGTATCCAAACAACAGAAATTATGTTTAAATTAGCTGTCTATAATAATTGGAGGGATGCAAATAATTACCAACAAGGGAAAAAAAACACCTGTTTTGTAAGATAATTCACTTTTCCATGCAGTTTTCAGCTAAAGTGAACAGATTTATTGTGAAAACATTACTTAATTCTACTTTTACAAAGATTTAAAAAGAAAAAAGGAAATGTTTCGAAAATGTTCATAGTTGCAGACATAGTCTCTTTAAAGTAATATTTGCAGAGCTATAATTATTTTTATTTTCTCTTCAGTCTGTAGTCCACAATGGGAATGTGCCTATTCCTCCATTTGATATAAGACCGGCCATGTTAGAAATTGCCAAAGATGATACAGTTGTCATGGATATAGTATTCCAGCCTCCACAGGTGAAGAGTTACTCTGTGGACATATGTGTGGTGTGTGATAATTGTAATGTGAAACATTTCTCCATTGAAGGTAAGTATTATTGTGAGCCATGATGATACTGTTGTCATGGATATAGTATTCCAGCCTCCACAAGTGAAGAGTTACTCTGTCGACATGTGTATGGTGTGTGATAATTGTAATGTGAAACATTTCTCCATTAAAGGTAAGTATTATTGTGAGCTATGATGATACAGTTGTCATGGATATAGTATTCCAGCCTCCACAAGTGAAGAGTTACTCTGTGGACATGTGTATGGTGTGTGATAATTGTAATGTGAAACATTTCTCCACTAAAGGTGAGTATAATTATGAGCCATGATGATAGAATTGTCATGGATATAGTATTCCAGCCTCCACAAGTGAAGAGTTACTCTGTCGACATGTGTATGGTGTGTGATAATTGTAATGTGAAACATTTCTCCACTAAAGGTGAGTATAATTATGAGCCATGATGATAGAGTTGTCATGGATATAGTATTCCAGCCTCCACAAGTGAAGAGTTACTCTTAGGAGATGTGCATGGTGTGTGATAATTGTAAAGTGGAACATTTCTCCATTAAAGGTAAGTATTATTGTGAGCCATGCCTGGGAAATTCTGTATTTGGGCAAGCTCCTGAGATTTTAATGCTAGAAGCATATGTGTCAAGTCCAGTGGTGAGAATTTACAGTGGATCCACTGATTTCAGTAGTTTTCTTTATTTGTACTCAAGTGTAATTTCTTTAAAATCAGCATTCACTTCAACATTTTTTTTTCAATTTTTAGCAAAGTTTGTCAAATGTTTTTCTCAACCGTGTATTTGTTTTGTTTGATTGTTTACTTGTCTAAGACTTCAGATATTTTCTGAATTTCTCATGCATGTGAACAGATGCTAACTCTGACTTCTTTTAAATGCAATAAACACCAGAATCTGAGGCATTAGCATGGGTGAAAGTTTTCAGGATTATTCCTGAATTCAGTATTTTGAGGATGACTTTCCATACAAAGTCAGCCTTAAAATGCTGAATTAGGGAGATTATAATAGGTTTTCCTATTTATATACAGTCTGTCTGACCATTAAAATTGAAATTGTGAATATTTAGTGGACATTTTGCAAGTTTTAAGACTGGAGTTTCAAAATTTCAGGTTTTTGGAAATTTTGAACTGTCACCCATGCATTGAGCTTTAAAATGCGAACATTTTCTTATCCATCAGTTTAAACATTGGTTTTGCATTCTAAAAGAATCATCTGATTGAGATTGTTCTTTTGAGTTTACACAGCATATGTTTTGGTTACAAGTTACAAATCCTCATTTTAATCTTTATTTTGCTGAACCCTGATGTTTCCTTTTTTGAAAACACTGTAGATTCAGATCAGCTGATCGAGAAGATAGCTGAGGTCAATATTGGTATTCAATGGTGGATATCAATTTAAAATTCAATTTCAATAGTCTATAACTGTTTGATTATACATTGTGTTTTTCTAATAAGTACATGTATAGCAAAGTCACAAAATATTTAATGGACTGGAAAGACTTCTGAGCCAAAGAAAATCTATCTTTATATAGGTCATATGGTAATGTTTGATATTCCAAACTGCTTTGATTGACTTATTCCCTTCTTTTAAAGGTGAAGCAGAGAAGGCTGGAGTGGATTTAGTTTCTGTGGAGCGAGGCACAACGCAGCCACTGCCAGGAGAATTGACAGATGCTACTGCTCAACATCTGATAAGATTTGATAACCTCAATCCCTTCACATACACAGACAGGTCTTGTGTTGATAAGAATGTGACGTAAGTAATAACCAGGGGCTACTGCTCAACATCTCATAAGATTTGAAAACCTCAATCCCTTCACTTACACCGACAGATCTTGTGTTGTTAAGAATGTAACGTAATTCTATTACGTCATTATATTTCCGGAATCAAATGAGATGTGCAGTGACCGTGTAAGAATTAGTCAGTGCGCTGTTGTAGCTCATCGAGTGAACACCTATATTGGGGTTTACTTGCTACAACTCGACTGTGACGAATATTTTTATATTCGTTTTATATGAGATTCCTCCAATAATATAGAGCTTCTTCGGAATATTGAATCTCTTACAAATAGCTATCTAGGTAGCTACAATATTTTATTTGTTTAGGCAAATAAATCTTGTAATTTGTTTCGGCGAAATATAATTTCTAAATTTATATATTTGTGTGGGCGAATCGTTGTCGTAAAAGTAGTTTTACGACATTGCCCATTTGTGGTATCGCTTTGCGATATTCTTTCACACGTGAAATGGCTGAAAAAGAAGTACAAATATCGAAATCAGTCGCGGTTTCGACCGCTTCCTCGGGAAAGAAGACGACTTTGGCGTCCACAAAATCCCTGGTGGTCAAACCAAGTACCTCTGGCTTATCTAACCAACCTAGCCTGGCCAGCACTACGGGGAAATCTACTATTTCAAGCCAAAAGGAGTCCGGTGTATCAGGTACCCCACCACTGAGAGAGTTGGTAGATATTTTACGGGTTATGAACACAAATGTAAATGCGCAAAGCGAACATTTAGATAAACAATCCCAGCGCATAGATGAAATTATGAATCAGTGGAATGAGTGTGAAAATGACCCTCAGTTTGATTATGAATATGAGGAGGACACTGAAAGTATTCCCTGTCAATTTGAACCTGAAGGTGATTCTATCCAGGAGAGCCAAGAATCTACTTCCACAGCATCTATATTTAAGAAACTGTCTAATAAATTCCAACAATCTGAACAGGTAGATGTTGATGTACACCCTGATCTGGCTAATTTAGTGAACAACTCATTCAGAAATGGCTTATCAGATGATAATTTGGATGAAATCAGTAAACAAATACTTCGTCCTGAGAATTGTGATTCACTGGTTAAAACCCGTGTAAATCAGGGTATTTGGCGTTTGTTAAAGAGTTTTACCCAATCAGAAGATTCACGTTTAACTGCAATACAAGGGGTATTACTCAAAGCATCTGTGAATTTGGTAAAGCTAGTTGAGAAATTTGGATTATCTAACTCGGAACATGTAGAGTTGGGAACAACAGCTATCGCATTGCTGGGTCATGCCAACAAGATGATTAATACTAAACGTAAAGACTTACATAAGGCTGATCTTGATTACAAATACCATTATTTGGCTTCGGCCTCCTTGCCATACACTGATTTGCTTTATGGTAATGACACAGATGTTAACAATAATGTTCGAGAAATCAACAACATGAATCGGATTGGAAGGTCCACTGGTCTGGGTCACAAAAACTCTGGGTATATTGATGATTCATTATTAATGGGAGATACATACTTAGAATGTGAGGTAAATGTACATGACACAGTTTATCTGATTTCAAATCTTGGTTTTCTGATTCATGAAAAGAAATCTGTACTAATCCCAACAAAAAAGATCATTTTTCTTGGAAACTGGATTGATTCAGAAAAAATGATAGTAACATTGCCAGTTGATTAAGTGGAAAAAATAACCCAGGCATGCAAAGAGTTGTGTAATCAGGATAATGCCAAAATTCGAGATGTTGCTCGTGTTTTGGGGCTCCTGGTATCATCTTTTTCGGCAGTAGAATTTGGCCCATTATTTTACAGAACTACAGAGTGGGCAAAAATCCAGACACTGCAGCATCAGGCTGGAGATTATGATGCTTTTATGATAATCACACCTGCAATGAAACAAGAACTTTCATGGTGGATAAAAAATTTGCATAATCAACAGAGAAATATCTGTCATGGAAATCCAGATGTGATTATCACAACAGATGCTAGTGCTTTCTGATGGGGTGCCATCTGTGGTAATGTGAAAATAGGGGGCCACTGGGATGATCAGGAGATTCAAAACCACATCAATTTCTTGGAATTGCTTGCTGCTTACTATGCACTTAAGTCATTTTGTAAAACAAAAACAAGCATACATGTTCAAATATTGTCTGATAATTCCTGCACAGTTGCTCATATTCGAAATATGGGCGGGAAAACAGAAGCTTAATGCTCTAGCCAAGGAAACATGGTTATGGTGCAAAGATAGAGCAATCTGGCTCTCAGCAGCACACATTCCGGGAATTTTGAACGAGGCCGATTTCTGCAGTAGGAATTTTATTAATGAAAGGGTTGAGTGGAAATTGAATGAAGGTATCTTTACTGAAATAGTGAGCATTTTTGGCATGCCTGAAGTAGATATGTTTGCTTCCAGGTTGAATAAACAAATTGAATGTTTTGTTTCTTGGAAACCAGACCCGGAGGCAGTGGCTGTTGATGCTTCTTCTGTTAGTTGGAGGGGAAAATATATATATGCTTTTCCTCCTTTCAGTTTGATGGGTCGGCTTTTGCAGAAAGCACGACAAGATCAGGCAGATGTCTTACTGGTGGCTCCTTTTTGGGTGACACAGAACTTCTACACAACAATATTGGAGATGCTAACTCACAATCCATTGATAATCAAAGTAGGTCAGAACACTCTGACTCAGAAGATACACCCACTAGTGAACAAACTTCATCTCATGCTCTGTCGTATCTCAGGAAATCCTTTGAAAGTAGAAAATTACCAGAAAAATCTGTCAATATCATCATGGAATCCTGGAGAAATACAACAAAGAAGCAATATGCCACGTTTATTAACAGATGGATTTCGTTCTGTAGTAAAAGGAAAATTGATACATTTCAAGCCCCTATCGAGTACATTATAGAGTTTCTTACTGGGTTATATGAATCAGGATTAAGTTATGAAACATTAAACAGTGCTAGGAGTTCTTTGTCTAATCTTTGTAATAGGCAAGACGGTTATACTATAGGTACTCATCCATTAGATGTTCGTTTTTTGACAGGCGTTTATAATTTACGTCCTGCAAAGCCAAAATATCAGGAAACCTGGGATGTGAAAAAAGTTCTTTGTTACCTTAAGACGTTTTCACCAGTAGAACATTTAACATTAAAGTTATTATCTTATAAGTTAGTTATGCTGATTGCTCTGACTCAAGCAAGTCGTTCGCAATCTATATCTTTGTTATCCATTGATGGAATGAAGAAAGACGATAAGTCATTTACATTGTATTATAGTGGGTTACTTAAACAGTGTAGAAAAGGAAAAGTGAATCCTGTTGTACAGTTTCATATGTATTCGCTGGATAGCGATATTTGTGTATATAGGACCTTAAATGAATATATAATATGTACAAGTCCTTTGAGGGGCTCTGAAAGAAACTTATTAATTAGCTATATAAAGCCATATAAGCATGTAGTATCTACATCTGTAAGCAGGTGGATAAAATGTGTTATGAAAAATTCAGGAATAGATGTTGATAAATATTCTTCTCACAGTACACGATCAGCCATTTCATCTAAAGTGAAACAAAGTGGTCTTCCTTTGAATGAGATTATGAAAGTAGCTGGATGGTCAAACGCGGACACTTTTTCAAGGTTTTATGACAAGCCATTAGAGACGATGAATGCAGATAGTTTTCAACAGGCTGCTTTACAGTAAGGATGTCCAAGTAGGTTTTTTTTATATTTCCTACAATATAGGTTTTGGTTATATGAGCTACTTTGTTTCAGCAAGAGTTATTTGTTCTTGCTTTGAAGTCTCATTTGATTCCGGAAATATAATGACGTAATAGAATTCAACAAACAAACAAGACTTACCTGGAAGTTGATGTTTGGTTGAGATTCTATATAGTCATTTTTATATTGAAGGGATCAAATCCCCACCCTCCTCGGCCATTTGTGTTTTGGCACATGGAGAGTGATTTAATATTGAGCTATTAGAACAAATTCACCTTGCTGAATAGCTTTTAACACTGACTAATTCTTACACGGTCACTGCACATCTCATTTGATGTGTTCATTTTCAGATTAAGGATTGGCACATAGGTTCCCTTTAAGGTGTCTATCCTAAAGCAAATATTATAGGCTCTGATCAGTAGCAACATGATGCAGCATTTGATCTAGTTCTACATCTCGCTATCTTGCCACTAGCAAGGCTGTAAGAAAAAATATTCCTAATCCATTGCTTGAAATTTGCTAGTTTTCATTTTTAGTATAATGATTTTATGAAATGTTTTTCAGAAATGTCAGCCTTCCATTCCAATGGATGATCTACAAGCCCCAGTTTGATAGTCCGGGTTCCAACTCAGCCAGTAAGAATTATGACCGGGTACCAGATGTAGACTCTGTCTTCAGTATTCATCCACCAACAGGAGTCCTACCACCAGCAGAACAAATGTAATTTAAGATAACATATGCCCCGCCTTTTGTAAGTTATTTGCTAGTTTCTTACATCCAGATACGCAGACATTTAGCACTAAATTGTGACTATTTCCTTATACCCATCTGTGTAAACCTGTTTTATGTGCATACTTGAAAAATATTTTCTCATTTCTCAACTAAAGCATATGTTGTGGGTACCCAAAAGAATTGAGTACCCACAACATATGCTTTGGTTGAGAATGAGAAAATAATTTTTCAAGTATGCACTCTTATCTGGAGGGTAGATAATGATTTGCATAAATTGAGTTAATGCGGTCTAATCTAATTATGCAGTCTGTTCTGGAGACTTGAACTTGTTAAAGAATATGTTTCAAATAGTAACATAATATTGATTTACCTAATTGGAATAATCATGGAAGAGAAAGGCCCATCTTATAGGTGAAAGTAAAACAAAATATTGAATCATATAATTTGAATGTTAACAGGGAAAATCCATCTTTTTACTGAAATTTAAATGAAACTGCATAGGTCTAGACAGGGAACTTTATTTGTGTGAAATTGTGAATATTTTCTCATCCATTAGTTTAAATATGTGTTTTTGGTGCTCAAAAGAACCTCCTTATTGATACTTTTGAGGACCCACAATATACATTTTGGTTGAGAAATGAGAAAGTAATTTTTCAAGTATTCACTTTTATCTAGAGGGTTGATAATGATTTGCATAATTTGAGTAAAATAATGTGGAAGCAACAATCTCATCTCATTATTGAAATTAAAAGTTAATGACTAGCATAATTTGAGTAATCATAGAGAGAGAGCCTCAGCCAATATTTTATTACATATTGAGAATTTTTAGCTCACCAGAGCCGAAGGTTCAGGGTGAGCTTATAGTATGGGACTCGAGCCGGCGTCTGTCCGTCTGTCCGTGCGTCCGCACTTTCAAACATGAATATCTCTGAAACCAGCCGGCCAATCATAATCAAATTTCATCAGGAGCATCATTGGGGTGGGGGATTGACTGCATTAGGTTTTGGGTAAGATCGGATCAGAACTCTGGTTTCCATGGCAACAGATAGCTCCCATAGGGTTAAAATGGGGAAAATCTTGTGACCACTCTAGCTCAATTTTGATTTGTTCTTCTTTATTGTTGCAGGTAACAAGGACAACCATAACATCTCGGATGGGTTCGAAATTCGGCAGGATCCGACCAGGGACTTATGAGTTAGCTGCCTTGAGCGTCTGGGAAAATCCCCATAGACTTATAATGGGAGAAATGTTGTGACCACTCTAGTACCTTCATTTTTGGATGGATCTTCTTCATTCTTGCAGATAACAAGACCAACCATAAAAGCTTGGATGGGTTTGAATTTCTGCAAGATTCCATCACTGACTTTGGAGTTAGCTGCCCTTGAGCGTCAGAAAAATTAATGAATAATGTTATGACCCCTCTTGCTCCTTCATTTTTGATTGGATCTTCTGCATTCTTGCAGGCAACAAGTAAACCCATAATATCTCGGATGGGTTCAAAATTCAGCAGGATCCGACCAGGGACTTATGAGTTAGCTGCCCTTGAGCGTTTGGAAAAATCCCCATAGACTTATAATGGGAGAAATGTTGTGGCCACTCTAGTGCTTTCAATTTTGAATGGATCTTCCTTATTCTTGCATACAATCAAGACAACCATCAAATCTTGGATGGGTTTGAATTTCGGCAAGATTCCATCACTAACTTCGGAGTTAGCTGCCCTTGAGCATCAGAAAAATTAATGAATAATGTTGTGACCACTCTAGCTCCTTCATTTTTGATTGGATCTTTTTCATTCTTGCAGGCAACAAGTAAACGTATAATATCACGGATGTGTTCCAAATTCAGCAGGATCCAACAAGGGACTTATGAGTTAGCTGCCCTTGAGCGTTTGGAAAAATCCCCATAGACTTATAATGGGAGAAATGTTGTGACCACTCTAGTGCTTTCAATTTTGAATGGATCTTCCTCATTCTTGCATACAATAAGAACAACTAATAAAGCTTGGATGAGTTTGAATTTCGTCAAGATCCCATCACACATTTTGGAGTTAGCTCCCCTTGAGCATCTTAAAAATTAATGAATAATGTTGTGACCACTCTAGCTCCTTCATTTTTGATTGGATCTTCTTCATTCTTGCAGGCAACAAGTAAACCCATAATATCTCGGATGGGTTCGAAATTCAGCAGGATCTGACCAGGGGCTTATGAGTTAGCTGCCCTTGAGCGTTTGGAAAAATCCCTATAGACTCATAATGGGAGAAATGTTGTGACCACTCTAGTGGTTTCATTTTTGAATGGATCTTCCTCATTTGTAGGTAACAAGGACTTCCATAAAAGTTTGAATTAGTTTGATTTTCCGCCAGACCCATCCACCAGCTACAGAGTTAGCTGCCCTTGAGCATCTAAAATATAACTATATAATGTTGTGACCACTTTAGCACCTTCATTTTTCATTTGATTTTCTTCATTCCTGTAGGTTACCAGGACATACATAAAAGTATGGATGAGTTTGAATTCCGGTCAGATCCCATAACTGACTACAGAGTTTGCTGCCCTTGAGTATCTGAAAACTACACTTTCACCAGGTTTACAATGCAATTTTTATTCAGATCTTTTTAATACTTGCAGATATCTAGAACCGGCATAATATCTTATGTTTTTGAATTGATCCTGGTCACAGTTTCAAGTTCAGAGTTATCTGCCTTTGAGCATCTTAAATTATGGTGTCTCCAAACATTATGCTGGCTCCATGGTGAGCGACCGTTGCCCATTGGGCTACTTGTTTTAGAAAGTCCCATCTTATTGCTAGAATCAATAGGAGCACAGTGGCTCGATGGTAGAGAGTGAGACTTGGGGTCAAAGGGTCCCTGGTTCAAGATTCACCAGATGCACTGTTTTGTGTCCTTGAGCAAGACACTTTCTCCTCGTTTAACCCAGGAAGACAGGAAAGCATCTGGACATGACTAAAAAATTGTTGACTAGGATGTAAAGCATCAACACAAACAAACAAAAGAAAGATATTTCTTAAGATTGGGCTTTCAAAAATTGAATTTTACTTCTCAACATTTTCTCCAGATATGCTAATCATGTATTGAGAAGACCTATTGTTAGGATTTGCTTTAAAGGTTAATTGTTCCTTAAAAAGCAAGTGAGTCTGACATACAAGCCCTTATTATACCATCTGCAACAAACTTGGTCAAAATCGGATATAAAATAAGAAAGATAGAGCAATTCAAAAATCAAAACTGACTTATATTAAGCCAATGGAGGCCACCATTTTGAATATCTAATTAACTTCCTGTAAATTTTGAAAAACCACTATAATCCCCATTTTCAATGCAAACTGAACAGATTTTTTTCAAAATTAATTATTTTTGACAAACTGATGAATAAAAATGCAAACAAAGTACAAATAAATGGCAGAAAACTAGTATTTCGGTTTGTGCATATTAACTTAGGGCTGCCCTCAATTGCTTTCAATTATCTACTATATGCAAACATCTGAAACTTTCTTATTTTTTCATTCAATTTTAATCAGGTTTGTGACAAATTGCATGATTTAATAAGGGCTTGCATTTGCAATGCACTTGTTTTGAATGTTAATGTTCCTTTTAAGGTAACACTCAAGGTCTCTGCTAAACAACAAGAGACTAGTCATAATTTTGTAAATGTGGATATATTATGACTGTATGCCTTTTATCTTATCTTAGAAATCAGTAACAAGGCAACTGCTTTTTTCATCTGCTGAAATATTTAAGAAGCCTCTGAGTCAAACAGTGTGGACCCAGATCAGACTAGAAACAGTCAACACTGTTTGCCTCTTTACTTATATTAGTCCCCAATGTTAGTAAATATATGTGTTACCCTCTGCTTAGTACTTGCTGGTTCAACCTAGGAAGACCTGTCCCAACATGACTGAAAAATTGTTGACTGGGATGTAAAGAATCAAACAAACAAAAAATATATGTGTCAGATGCCTTTAAGGGTTAGGGAGCGCAGTGGCTCAGTGGTAGAGTGCTTGACTCGAGACTGAGAGGCCGCGGGTTAGAGCCTCACCGGCGTCACTGCGTTGTGGTCCTTGAGCAAGACACATTTATCCTAGCTTAGTACTGGTTCAACCCAGGAAGACCCGTCCCTGTTTAACTGAAATATTGTTGATGGGACGTTAAGAATCAAATCAAACAAAGCTTTAAGGGTTAATAATTTTATATGGAAAGTTTATTTTTTCTTCTTCCAATATTCTGTAGCAATATTGTTATAAAAATGAAGATTTAAAGTTTTACATATCTATTTTCTGAATTAACCCTATATAGATTGGTGAAGAGGAAGTACGCTAATTGTTGTTGTTTGATGATTTATTCCTGCTTTATCATGATTGGCTTATAACTGTGAGCAGTTGAAGAATAAGCTTATGGTGGCTGGATACCGCTTCATCATCCTTCCAATACATTTCTCTCATTAGCAGGCTGTCATCTAGTACTACTGGTACTTTCTGCTTCTTCATGCCATGCTGCCTTCAGCAGAATTCAAAGTGTTGTTAATGTATTCATTGTCCTGTCTCAAGTTTTCCTTTGCTTAAAGCCTACAGTTTAATGTATGTTCAACAGTTTGACATTCATATTGGAATTATTTGTTTTTAACTGTATAAACCCTAAATATTTTGATACTAAAACTCAAGTACATTTAACTAATCGATTAGGTGTGTAAAGTACAGTTATCACATGGCGTCATGTCAGGGAGTGATATTATGCCATGCAATAAAATTGATAGACCACTGGTGTTTTACAGATTTAGTAATATTACATAATGACTACAATTTTTAGGTTGCGTAAAACATAGCAAAATCTTGATGTTTTCACACCAAAATTGGGATTTAAAGTAATTTTTATGCCATGTGCTAATTAGAAAATAATATTCATGCTCCTGTAAAAACTTGGGAAAGACATAAAATGCTCTGCAAGCGTCACATTTTATCTCTTTTCCTCAACTCTTATTAAAAAGTTCAGTAAATCATGAGCAATCATGGTAGATCCTATATTTACTGATTGGCAGAAAGTGGAGACCCTGGTTTAGCTCTATACACTGTTTGCTCATGCCTATGTGTCTGAATATCTTGTGTATATACAGTATTAACTCATTGATGCTGAAATAATACAAAGCTTTATAAAATGCTTTGATGATTGAGTGAATTTCAATTTTTATGTATCATTTCACTATTATTTTTCATCTCAGCTGAGCAGGAAGTGCTTAAAGTGAGCTTTTGGGATCAGTCACTGTCCGGCGTTTGTCATAGTCCCTCTTTATCTATTGTCATTCCTCATCAACAATTTGCTTTTAACAACAACTCCTCCTACACTACTGGACCAAACTTTAATTAAACTTCACAGTTAAATCGAATTTGACCTGTTGTAAAACATGGCCGCTAATGGACATGATTTATTGCAGCGACGGAATTTCTAAAAATCTTCTTATCTGATCAGAAGTCAAAATGATTGACAGAAATGGTTACTGGGTGACCTTTTTACAAATATAGCTATTATTATATATTTGATCTGTCAGAAAAACATGGCCACTAAAGGGCGTGGCCATTTTCCCTTATGTACCTACAGTGAAACCTGTCTAAAGTTGCCACTCAAAAGAAGACCCAAAAGTATGTTTTAAAGACCAATAATCACTTAATGCAGGTCGAAAGCATTGCAGAATGCTCCAAGGGGAGCATTCTGCAATGCTTTCGACCTTCATTAAGCTACCATTTGTCATTAAGAACTTTGTTTTGTCTATTTTTGAGTGGCTGCTTTACACAGGTTTCACTGTATATATGAAACTTAAAACATCTCTGAAACCAATGGCAAGAATTGAAAACAATTTGGCAGAATGGTCAATAAACATAATAGTATGCCCCAAGTAGAAATATTTCAAAGATCTCATAAGGCTTCAAAAATCTTGCTGCATTTACAGTACCGATTACATGAAATTGGAGATTATTTGAATTTTTTATTGCCATATTCTGAAAAGGCTGTTTTTTTATATATATTTCATGAAAATGGGATATAAAATAACAAAAGTGTGCATTTATTAATGAAAAGTTAAAAAAAGTTTTTCATACCTTCCAATCATCTTCTAAACTGATGCTAAATTGATCATGGTGTATTTTTACTAATAGAGTATGCAATATTCTCAAATTGGTAAAAGAATTTTGGCATTGAATAGAACTAGCTGCCTAGCTGGTTTAATCCGAGAATATCTTTGCGGTGGTTCGAGAAAAAAAATGAATTTGATCAATGTCATAATTTTAATATTTGATCGCATATACAGGTACCATGATATTATCTTTGCAGTGGTTCATTAAAAATAACAAACTTGATAGATAGCATAATGTTCATACATGTATTTGATCGCAGATACATTTACAATGATATTTGCTGAGCATGCCTGAGATAATTCCCTATTCTGTTTAAGTTTGTATACATTATAGGTGGATAACTTCCACAGTGTTCTACATCTGTTGTTGAACATGGTACCACCTTCTATTGAGAGTATGTCACATAGTAGCTCAACAAGTAAAGACAAAGATGGTAATGATGATAAAAAAAAGTCAGAAGAAGATGACAATATTTCAGAGATCATTCTACATCAGAAGGATAGTAAGTGTACTGTTATAGTCTGTAGTTAGAGTATGTCTCATAGCAGATCAACTAGTAAAGACAAAGATGGTAATGATGATAAAAGTAAATCTCAAGAAGATGATAATATTTCAGAGATCATTCTACATCAGAAGGATAGTAAGTGTACTGTTTTAGTCTGTAGTCAGAGTATGTCGCATAGCAGATCAACTAGTAAAGACAAAGATGGTAATGATGATAACAATAAATCTCAGGAAGATGACAATATTTCAGAGATCATTCTACATCAGAAGGATAGTAAGTACACATTTTTAATTTGTATTTATAGTAGCCCTCTAGAAGCATTTACTTGAGTTTCATCAGAAAAAATACCTAGCCTGATCATTAAACAATACTTTATATCATAATAAAATTATTACATGTTTGATTGAGAAATCTCATGATTTATCAAAAAATAAAAGCTGTAATTTCGTTTTTGTCTAGAAAGATTTATTTCTTCTAGGAAATAAATCTCTTTAGCCTGAACTCTTTTTCCTAATCACAAGTGACCCAAGGCATCAATGAGATGAAACACATGTCATATTCAAATTTGTTTTATTATTTAGAATTTAACAAACATAGCGCTTCTCTGCACTTTGGACGTCACAAACATTAACAAATGACGTCATTTACACATGCGATGACATTGCATAACGTTTCTGTCTTCCAACACTGAAACTGGAGGATTGAGGTACAAAAATGAAAAATTCTAGAAAAACAATAAATTTAGTACCAAATTGTTTGTTACAAATTGGCAAATCCAGCAAGCATCTGAGAAATTTCAGGGTGGGCACTCTTAATGTGAACACTCTAAAAGGGAAGGTCTGCGAGGTGGTTGAAACACTATCTCGTAGAAAAGTAGACCTTTGTTGTGTCCAAGAGACCAGATACCGTGGTGGTCATTGCCGTATAATAACGGGCAAAGACTCCAGGCACAAACTGTTCTGGTCTGGAAACAGCAAGGGTACTGCTGGTGTTGGAGTGTTTGTGGCGGAGAAGTGGATAGAGAAGGTATTTGAGGTCAAGCGAGTCTCCGATCGGATTATCCTGGTGAAGATCATAGTCGGTCAGCGGGTGCTTTGTCTTCTGTCTGCCAATGCCCCACAGTGTGGTCTCAGTGATTCTGTAAAGGATCTATTTTACAACCAACTTAGGGCCGTGACTGCAATGATCCCAGCATCGGAATTCTTCATCCCATGTGGTGATTGGAATGGCCATGTAGGCAGTACAGGCTCCGGTTACAAAGAAGTTCATGGAGGCTATGGGTATGGCAAGCCAGACCCTGATAGTGAGGGTGAGAGGATCCTGGAATATGCACTAGCATATGACCTGTTCCTTGGTAACACATGTTTCAAGAAATGTGACAGTCACCTCATCACATACATGTCCCGTAATACAGCAACCCAGATAGACTTCATGTTATTTCTAAAGAGCCTGCGCAAACTTGTTATGGATGTGAAGGTGATTCCTGGAGAGGAGGTTGCTCTGCAGCATCAGCTCCTTGTGTGCGACATGATGATTGATATGCCGCCCCAAATCAAGCGCAAATTCACCCCACGTCCAAAAGTGTAGAAGCTCAGAGACCCTCAAACATGTAGCAGATTCCAGGAAGTCTTCAAGGCACATGTGCCCGCTGTGGAAACTGAAGCAGCTACTACTACTGAGGAAATCTGGGCGAAACTCAAGACAGGTTTGCTGAAGACAACAGAGGAGGTGTGCGGCACAACAAAGCCCCACCGATGGCGACGTGAAACTTGGTGGTGGAATAAGGAAGTAGATAATGCCATCACAGCCAAGCGCCAAGCTTTCAAAGCATGGAAGGCTGGCAAATGCACACGAGCATCATATAACACTGCCAAGCACATCTCCAGACGTGTGGTGCACCATGCACGCCACGAAGCAGACAAGGTGGTCTATGAGGGCATTGACCACAAGTCGTCTGGTATCTTCCGCCTCGCCAACCAGATGAGGAAAGAGAATGTTGATGTTGTAGCCAGTGAAGAATGACACTGGGGAAATGTCAATGAGCGAGAAGGCAAAGCAAAATGCGTGGGCTGAACATAATGAAAGGCTTCTCAACGATGAATTTGACTGGGACCCTGATCACCTGTCCAATGAACCTCCGTTAGAAGGCCCTCCTATCCCAATCACTATTGACATGGTGAAGAAGGCCATCTCAAAGATGAAGTCGGGCAAAGCTGCAGGTCCATCAGGCATAGTGGTGGAGATGATCAAGGCAGCAGGAGATACAGGTACCTCCATGATCCGACATCTTGCTACTGCAATTATCCGTGATGGCAAGGTCCCAACTGACTGGGAGGAAAGTTTCATTGTCTGCCTTTATAAGGGCAAGGGTGATGCTTTGGATAGAGGCAACTATCGAGGCCTCAAGCTGACTGAGCAGGCCATGAAGATCCTAGAGAGGATTGTCGATGGTCTCATAAGACAGGTGGTGTCTATTGAAGACTCCCAGTTTGGCTTTGTCCCAGGAAGAGGCACTACAGATGCAATCTTTGTGGTCCGACAGCTGCAGGAGAAATACCTAGCAGTGAACAAGAGGCTTTATATGGCCTTCGTGGACCTAGAGAAAGCATTTGACCGTGTCCCTCGGAAGGTTATCTGGTGGGCCCTGAGAAAGCTAGGCGTTGAGGAATGGATTGTGCGGTTAGTCCAGGGAATGTACGCTAATGCACGAAGCCGGGTTCGTGTTGGCGAGGGTTTCAGCAAAGAGTTTGAGGTGAAATTCGGGGTCCATCAGGGATCCGTACTCAGTCCCTTGCTCTTGATCATTGTGCTGGAGGCCTTGTCACGTGAGTTTCGGGCTGGTGTTCCCTGGGAGGACCTATATGCAGATGATCTTGTCATCATTGCTGACTCCCTAGAGGAATGTGTCAGGAGGCTCTTGATATGGAAAGAAGCCATGGAGAAGAAGGGATTGAGGGTAAATGCAGGAAAGACAAAGGTCATGATCTGTGGTACAGGCCTGGACCTCTTGCAGAGTTCAGGCGAATACCCATGCGCTGTCTGTCGTACAGGAGTAGGCAACAACAGCATCTACTGCAATGGCTGCAAACTTTGGGTGCATAAGAAATGCAGTGGGCTACAACGACTGACGCCAAATCCTGATTATAGGTGTGCACAGTGCATGGGAAATGCTCGCCCTATTGACGGCAGACCACAGAGTGAAGTCCAGGTCGGACCTGATAAGCTTGAGGTGGTGGCTTCCTTCTGCTACCTAGGTGACATGCTGTCTGCTGGTGGAGGCTGTGAAATGGTGGTCACTACTCGTGTGAAAACCGCTTGGAAGAAGTTCAGGGAGCTACTACCAGTTCTCACATCTCGCCACCTCTCTTACAAGACCCGTGGCCATGTGTACAGCTCTTGCGTGCGGAGCGCCATGCTCCATGCCAGTGAAACTTGGCCACTTACCAAGACGAACCTGCAGCGCTTGCAACGCAATGCTAGGGCCATGATCAGACAGATCTGCAGTATCAAGCCAGAGGATGTGGCCAGGGTAAGGTCAAGCGAGCTACTGGCTAAGCTTCAGCTTGAGGATCTCGACCTCATTTTGAGAGAGAAGACTTTTCTGGTTTGGGCATGTGGAGCGTTCGAGTGGTGCAATCAGAACAGCATATGATATGCAGATTGACTGCAAGCGGGGGGCAGGGAGGCCCAAGCAAACATGGAAGAAACTGACAGAGAAAGACTGCCGTGAGTGGAAGCTCACCACAGTTGACCCTCAAGAAAGGAGCACCTGGAGATCAGGTGTGAGATCTGCTATGCGTGCAGCTAGCCAGTTACCTGGAAAGGGGCCCACTGATGTGGATGATGCCCCTGCACATGCACGTTAATCAAAAATTCGATTATATATATATTATATATTATATATACAATCTAACTAAGAAAATGACTACCCACACTTTATGTTTTGTTCACTAATAAAAAAAAGTTACAGGTGTTTGAAAATCTGAGGTAGCCTCGATGAAGAAGATTTCTAAAATGGCAGACTTCCTTTTTTTCAGCATGGAACAGCTGATGTATTACTACTCGGCTTAGAAGTAGACATGTCATGATCCCGCTGGTTTTTCCACATGGCATACTGAAGTATTTTCTTGATCTGAGCAGGCAGTTCAAGCAGAATACATGTTATATACATGTTTATTGAATCATTCTGTTTAAAATATAGGATTTATAAACCTAGGCAGGTAAAAATTATATAAAGAAACTTGTGCTTGTGCACTCATTTCTTTATCAGATTTTCAGCACCCTCAGTATATAAATCCCATATTTTAAATAGAATGATTAATAAACTCTTTGTAATATAGCAAGTAGAGCTTACTACAGTGGAGCCTTAGTAAGTTTTTTCCATGCTAACTGCAACGTTTGGCCATCAGCTGCTAATGTTGACAAACAGTTTGGACCAAGATCATGCAAAATTTCATTAGGGACTGCATTGCTTAGATAAAAAAAATCTTCAGGGACAGAAATATTTAGAAATTTTGACCTGTTACCCCTTAAAAATACAAAATGAATATTCCCAATCTTGTTGTATCAAGCTGTATGACAGGCCCCCAGATAAGAGTGCGAAACTGAAAATTATTTTCCTTATTTCTCAACCAAAACATATGTTGTGGGTACTCAAAAGAACTGTCTCGATGAGACCGTTCCTTTGAGCACCCAATACACATGTTTAAACTGATGGATAAGAAAATATTCGCAATTTTACGCTAAAATGTTTGGCTTAACTGGCCTTATGGTATGAGATGATCCATCAGAACAGAAAGGGTTTATTGATGCCTTGTGGTCACCTGCTGGGAAAGGGCTGACCTCTTGGCTCTCGTTTGTGATGTTTATTTGTGAAGTTGTCACTTTCCCATTGGTAACCTGGGTCAGGTGTGGTGCTTGATTGTATCGATTCCTGATATTTGCCCTTTATCTTACTTATTTTAAAAAGTCTTTTGTTATAATTTTTATTTTCCAATGGTAATGGTCAAAAATATCACCACAGAATACAATTTTCTGTTGAAGGGAAGAGGTTCTCATTCATTAGTCAGTTGATATTTCTTTTTCTCGCACACCAGATCGGAATTTCTGTTGTTTTTACCCATGCAAGATAATTCTCACATACCCATACGAGCCCATTGGAAAGATAAAAAATGAACAGCGGCATGTCGGCCGCACATCGTCCGTGACGTCATCGTAATGTTAAAATGATGTCACCATGTCGCATTTCAGCGTATTCAGGATTTTCTGGAAGATTTTTTATGTTTTTCCAATATAAAATGGCGTAATTTAGTGGTGAGCAAGAAAAAGACTACATTATTTGTGGGAGGATGGGACAGAGAAATTCGTCCCTGTGATCACCGTTTGTCATCTCTTGGCAAGCCTCATGATGCCAAATGGTGATCCTTGGGACAGATTTTTCTATCCCATTCTCACACTCATGATAGATTCTTATAATCTAATATTTCAGTGGCACCATTTGTTGATGTGACAGCTCTTGAGATTGAGGTGAAAGGGGAGAGCACTCCACTTAATGTAGTTCTCCACCCCTATGCCACACATGTGCCCGGGAAAAACCTTGTTGGAACAACGCTGAAGAAAATGATAACGGTAATTAAAAAAATAATTTTCTAAATATTTTTCAACCAAAACATATGTTGGGGGTACTCAAGGGGAAGGGCGGTTACTAATGCTGGAAAAACTTGTGGCCCAATTCTTTGCTTTAAATTGGCAATAAATATGTTTCAACTAAACATCTCAATGAGATGGTTCTTTGAGCACCCAAAACATATGTTATAAATGATGGTTAAGAAAAAAAAATTACCTGAAGAATTTTGTTTATCTAAACCTTGGTTACCTATCAGCTAGTCCTCCTCCATAAATCAACAGAAAGGCAAAACACATTTATATAGTGTCATCTGGTGCTCAATAGATTTTTTAACCCTTAGACGGCCACTAATTTTTGTCTTTAAAATGTCTGCTTTTTATGTCTGCTGCATATATACAAGTGCACTATAGGCTACCTAAGAACATAAACAGATGAGAAGAGCTGACATATAAGTTAGTCCTGACTAACAGGAAAAGGGTTAAGTTCTCAGTATTGCTCATAAAAATGTATGCTCGAAAAGTCTTCATTATTATTCTTTTCTTTATAAAGCTATAATTGTCTTGTAGATGGCGAACCACAGCCATTCAACCATCACATTCCAGTGGGAGCCTTATATAGAGAAATATATCCTAGAGGTGGAACCACCATTTGGTGAATTAGGTAAGCTATAATTGTCTTGTAGATGGTGAACCACAGCCATTCAACCATCACATTCCAGTGGGAGCCTTATATAGAGAAATATATCCTAGAGGTGGAACCACCGTTTGGGGAATTAGGTAAGCTATGATTGTCTTTTTGATGGTGAACCACAGCCATTCAACCATAACATTCCAGTGGGAGCCTTATATAGAGAAATATATCCTAGAGGTGGAACCACCATTTGGTGAATTAGGTAAGCTATAATTGTCTTGTAGATGGTGAACCAAAGCCATTCAACCATCACATTCCAGTGGGAGCCTTATATAGAGAAATATATCCTAGAGGTGGAACCACCATTTGGTGAATTAGGTAAGCTATAATTGTCTTGTAGATGGTGAACCACAGCCATTCAACCATCACATTCCAGTGGAAGCCTTATATAGAGAAATATATCTTAGAGGTGGAACCACCATTTGGTGAATTAGGTAAGCTATAATTGTCTTGTAGATGGCGAACCACAGCCATTCAAGCATCACATTCCAGTGGGAGCCTTATATAGAGAAATATATCTTAGAGGTCGAACCACCATTTGGTGAATTAGGTAAGCTATAATTGTCTTGTAGATGGCAAACCATAGCCATTCAACCATCACATTCCAGTGGGAGCCTTATATAGAGAAATATATCCTAGAGGTCGAGCCACCGTTTGGGGAATTAGGTAAGATTGCTTACAAAATGCACCATGTATTCATCCTAAATTTACTGAGCAAAATTTCTAATTGGTCACTTTTTAAACCCATTATTTCTAGCCAAGCTAATAAAATTGAAATGAATTTTTGCCTAAATATGTGCAGTCTAATGGGCAAAAGTTTAGCAGTCTTTCAGGTAATAATCTGGTCTAGCTGACTTCAAAAAACACCAAACACTTGAAATTTTGACTAAATTAGATTTTTTACGCATGTTTTATAAATATCACATTTTTCGAGATTTTTAAAATTCATCAGTAGCTTGTGCTAAAATTGTTGTATGCATTTTATTTTATCTGAACAAGAATGGCCTAAAAGAATAGATCGTGATTCGTCCATTTTGTGATGACAAACTTAAAAAATCAATTTGACAGCACTTTTCTTTTTTTTTTCAATTTCCAAACTTGAACAGTGACGTCTTGTAGTTATGAATAAACGCTGAAAATTTCAATGTGGTGTTGCAGCTAATAAGGCGTACAGAACAGTGCAGTGTAAATTGTATGCATAAAGCTGAATTTCTTTGATTTTGCTGCTGGTAGTGTTTGTCTTCATGTTATTTGGTAACAGAAACGAGGAGTCTGAGTGTAGCAAAACATTTGAAGCTTACTCGTCTTTAATCATGGCAGTCAGCAACATCTTCAAACAAACAAATACAAATGGATAGCCTCTCTGTGGAATATCTAATATTGTAGAAAAAATGTGACTTTTTGAAATGAGGTTACCTTTACTCTAACATGCTCTGTGCAAGAAGTACCTGTCAGTTTTAAATGAAATGACCTGCAGAGCCTTGGGAAAACATTGGTTGATCTATAGATTTATGAACTGTGTATAATTGAATCCTACTTTCAAAACTAGCGTAAAATTGTAAGGTGACCAAATTGAATAAGAAATTTTGCTAAGTGTATAGAGACATGGTTATCCTTTGTATAGGGTCATTATAGAAAATTAGAATATTTGAGCTTTTTTCATAAATGTTACCTAAACATGTAATTCTTTAGTGTTTTATTGATTTTAATACATGGAGTCATGTGATAGATAACACTAAAACTACTTAAAATTGTGTTTTTTGTTTGTGAAAATGGTTAGAATTTGTCATATACACATGAAGTAATTAAAGGCTTCACTTACTTTGCAAGAGACCCGCAGTATTCATGATTCCATGAACATTCCAAAAGTTGAATTAATTTCTTAAATAATTGAAATGCAGCAGGTTAACATAATAACAATTGGAAAGGAGTGTAGTACATATAAATCTCCAGCATGGCAAGGATTAAGTGTCAACATATTAGGGGTATAAATAGAGGATCTTACACGAGTGCTCATGTTTTATTGAATTTATTAAACAAGTTGAGGAAAAGCGACAAAATGTGAGGCTTGCCGAGCATTTAATAGCTTTTTCGCAACGAGTTTAATAAATTCAATAATACAGGAGCACGAATATTAGATTCTATTTATCACATGACATTAAAATTACTTAAAAACCACATTTTTGGCGTGGAAACGTCAATATTTTGCCACTTTTACGCAACGTTAAAATGGTGGTAATTACATAACGTTACTAAATCTGTAAACCACTAGTGGTTTATCAATTTTTATTGCATGGCGTTATATCACTCCAAGACGTGACGTCATGTGATTAATCTTGTTATTATTTGAAATATTTCAGACCCAGGTATGGCTATGGACATGGAGCTATGTATCACTGGTCCAGAACTAGGGAAGATAGATCATACTCTATACTGTCATGTGATGAACCTTGAGGAACCATTGCACCTACAAGTACAAGCAGAATTTAAGGTACAGTTCATAGATCAAAAGTTAAGTTAGAAACAGATAAGATAGATCATACCCTGTACTGTCATGTGATGAACCTTGAGGAACCACTCCACCTACAAGTACAAGCAGAATTTAAGGTACTTTAAGCCCTTTATGCACTAATGGAATCTACCTTCTAGTTTGATCTGATAAACTTGGAATGGTCCATTTCTGGAGCTATAGTACCAAAATTGCAACACATACCAAGAAACAGATACCTAGAAAGCATTTAATCAGGGGATAACTGTATTCAAATTATTCATTTGGGGCGGTATATTGTCCGATATACAGTTGGAAATTCAGTTTTACAGTGATGCATGAGTGTAGCTGTAAAACATGATTTCTGAACATATATCCGACAATATACCCCCCTAAATGAAAATTTTGAATATGGTTATCCCCATTCTAATGCACTTCTGCAGTCTCATCTCAAATTAGAGCATTGCAAGCCGCATAAAGTCACACACCATCCAACAAAGTGTGACGTAATTAATAGTACCAAATTATTTCCCACAGTATATTGCAAGATGTACTGTTGCAAATTTTTGGCGTTATCCAATCGGACATCGCTTTTCAAAGTCAAACGCCTTAGAATGTTTTTTAGGTCAAAAAGATAAGGCCTGATTATTTTGTAATTGATTCAGACATTTTGATTACAAAGAGCTCATCATTATCATCATCTTCATCATCATCCATATTTATTTTATACAGGCCAGAATTAATCCTCTTCCGAGGGTGGGGTAGACAGTCAAACTTTAGTTGCTCGAACATGCCTGTCTCAAACACCATGGATCGCTAGAACTCATTCGTCAGACCTGGCAAATTCTCTATATATTTTATGTAAAAATACACCCCAGGCTCCAACAACGATGGCTGGAACTCTCAAACTAAAAACACGGACTGCAGGGCAATATTTAATGAATAAACGCTTGGCTGGCTCGAACCAATATTTACCTAACATGAATCATTCAGATGCTTGTTATTTGTTAATCATTTTCATAAGCGCCTCTCGGCAATGATGATTTTACCTTTCGGTAAACCTAAATTGACGAATTCATTCATTGAGCGGAACGTGTCAATTAAGCAATTAGCAGCAATTTATTAGATCAAAGTTTTGAGTTGTAGTGTAATTAAGTTCTTACTTGTCACTGTACAACAAATGAGATGTTTTGTTATCTTTAGCTCGCAATTCGATTCAGAGTACAATCTGGACAGAGTCTTGTGTGGGCATAGGTTAATAATTCCTGCTTAACACCCAAAAGCTGGCCACCATCCAACACCATTCGTATGACATTTCACTGGCGGGCCGAGAGTGGCCCGACACTGTGTGCTGACTGGATTCAGACGGTCATCAGACTTTATGGATGTACAGTTGTTTTAAACATCCAGGCGAGTTTGTATGTCATTGCTCACAAGACGACAAGCCAACTAAATTGTGATAGCAGATGGGATAGCAAATGCATTGATCAGCATGTGCATCTGCCCATGCTGATCAAGGTATTTACTTTGGGCAGATGCATAATTACACATGTAGTTGGGGAACATGGTTCATTCTTATATACAATCTCTAAAGTCATTATCTGCAATTTTGTATAAAATGTAACGTACGTAACACTGCTGAGCAGAAATACATCTCACAGATGTCTGCAATTGATGTTTATGACATTATCAACCATTTAAAGCTCAAATAATTTCATTGATACTTTTGTAAAATATCCTATTAGTCTTGTATTTTGAGTACTACTATTTTCAATGTTAGTAGGGTAACGTTGAATACAGGCCATATACAGAAAGCTGACCACAGAAAACTTAGTAAAACATGGGTTTCTAAGGCCCCATGACATGTCCCTAACTGAAAATAGTAACCAAGTTTTTCTTCCTGGGGGGTGCAACAAACTCGCAAAATAGCCCATATATATCAGTTTGGCCCCTAGACCAATGTCACTTCTAGCATGCAAAGGGGTAAATTGACATAATGACAGATGTCACGTGCACCTAGCAACTTTGATCGATAAAAACGTGGTGTCCATGGTAAACATAAAGTACATGTGAACTCCATTGAAAATTGTCAGACCAGGTATCGCTCGAACCCATCAATGGGTCGAACTCGCACCAACGGTCCTGGTAAGTTTGAGCCATCCAAGTTCGACTTTATATAACGTTGAAGTTTAAATTAAGTCATTGATGTTTTCTTTTAATATCAGGGACCTGAGATGTCTATTGATGAGCCAGACATCAACTTTGGCCCGGTGAGACTTGGTCAGACTGTGTCTAAGGAAATTACTGTGAACAACATGTCTCAGATCATCACAACATGGTCCATTCAAGACAGTCCAGAATTTGCTTCCTCTGAGGATGATATGGTAGGTTAAAGTCTTTCAATGTTAGGGGGACTTTTGCTGTCTGCCGTACCATTGAAGCAGTTTGGACCAAGAGAAGGACCACCAGAATGTTTGTCCTGATCTTGATTATGTCCCCCAAACATATAGTTTTGTTGCGGATCCTGTTGGCATCAGAGTCCGCGTCCGTGTAGCTTCTTTTTCGTGCGTTATCCTCTGAACCAATTGATAGATTTTGACCAAGCTCGCATAGATACATTGTTGGGAGTGGAGAACGAGTTCAACTTGATTAGATTTCGGTGACCTTGACCTAATTTTCAAGGTCACAGTGGCACTTTGAAATGTCCGAAATATGGTTTCTGTGTGTTTTCTTCTGAACTAAACGATGTATTTTGACCAACCTTGCCTAAATGCATTATTGGGAGTAGGGGAACAGTTGATTGTCTTGGTGAGCGTTACTTAATTTTCAAGGTCACATCGGCATAATTTGAACCCCATTGCTTCTTTTCCTTGCGTTATCTTCTGAACCAGTCGATAGATTTTGACAAAACTGGCATAGATACATTGTTGGAAGGGTGGGAAGAGTTGGTTAGATTTTGATGACCTTGACCTAATTTTCAAGGTCACCATCCTATAAAGACAGTATAAATCAGCCATTTCCACACATTATCTTCTGAACCTGTGGTTCAATTTAACCAAACTTGCATAGATATATTGTTAGAGAGCGTTAAGAGTCGATTAGATTTTGGTGACCTTGACCTTATTTTTAAAGTCACACCAGCACTTTGAAATGACAAATTTTGACAAAATAGTGTTTTTGTATATCTCTTGAATTGAACAATGGGTTCTAGCTAAACTTTGTGTATTGTATCATTGTGGCAAAATGAAAAATTGATATGATTTTGGTGACTTGACCTAATTTTGAAGGTCACCTCATTTTCAAGGTCACCATCCTTTAAAAACTGTAAAATCAGTCTTTTCTGAGCTCTGTCTTCTGAACCAGTGGATTGTTCTCCACCAAACTTGATACATTGTTTGGAGACAGAAAAGAGTTAATTAGATTTTCATGACCTTGGCCTTATATTCAAGGTAACCACAGCACTTTGTAATTTCAAAGCTTGACCAAAATTGTGTTTGTTTGCTCTCCCTTGAAATAATTGATGGAATTTAGCCTGTATTATTGTGACTAAGCATGCTTGCCGACTCAATTTGTGGCTGTTAGGCATAGTTTTCCTCTAAAAACACTCATTTAATCCAAATTGTTTGACATTCTAGCTGATAGCGTTCCTGAAAGAAATTTTAGAAAAAGTTAATTTTGAAAAAAAGTCAGCAGATGACAACAAAAATAGGAAAATTTATCCAGCATGTAAAGAGTAAAAAATAAGGTTAATCACAGGTTTAAATAAACAAAAAAAATCAGCGTAAAATTGTAAATGTTTTCTTACCCATAATTTTTAGCATATGTTTTGGGTGCTCAAAAGAACCGTCTCATTGAGACAGTTCTTTTGAGTACCCACAACATATGTTTTGGTTGAAAAATAAGAAGTTAACTTTCTGTTACGCACTCTTAACTAAAGTCCTGATAATATTCTGCTTATTTTGCAGGCTTTTAGTGAGTTTACATTTGAGCCATCTGGCGGGGAGTTGAAGCCTCTGGAGATAATACTCTGTTTATTTTACAGGCCTTTAGTGAGTTCACATTTGAGCCATCCGGCAGGGAGTTGAAGCCTCTGGAGAGTAAGAAGGTCAAGGTCACCTTACAGCCAGTTTCAACAAAGTCAGTGAGGCGTGTCATTGAAGTCACGGTAGAAGATGGAGCTGATTGGTAAATTGATCAACATATTTATACTAAAATCCTGTCTTAGGTTCATTGATGGGAATACTGACAATATACGAGGGTTGTCCCAGAAAGTCGTAGACTTTTGTTATAACACGAGACTGTGTATCAGGAATTCTATGAAACTTGTATGATATTCTTATATACATCACTTAAACATTTTGCACAAATATGGATGGAATCACTGTTTAGAGAACAAAGATATGAATCTTGACTGTGTGTCAGCATGTGCGGAGCACGTCGAAATTTTTGTAATAACATTCATCTAGTCCAAATATTAGTTAACATTCAATTAAATTTCGCAGTTGTATTTCTGACAATGTATTACCACCTCAATAAGGGATTATTCAAGGTATAGTGTTGAAAATTTGAAATGTTTCCCGCTGTCAGAATTGATATTTTATATGATTAATCATGCCTACTACATTTTTTTACTCCAGAAATTCTAACGTTATAAGAACAGTGCGGCGCAAAAAAATAGACTTTCAATATATTTTGGCTAATTTAACTCGCAAAATCACGTTTTTCTAATGTTTACTAATTGGCTAAGTAGTCACTAGTATCGTAAAATGGATTTCATGCAAAACTATTTAAGTAATACCAAAAAACACTCTCCTTTTCGTCATTTAAACTGAACAGATGTTATTTTGCTGTCAGTTATTGTAACAGTAAAATGTTGCCTTGTATGAACTCTAAAAGATTGTGCTTGTTTGTTTGCTAAACATACTTAAACTAAATATTTAGTCATTACTTGAACTAGGAAGACGTAATACTTAACAAACAGATTTTATTATTTGATACCATTAGAGCTTATATAAAAGGACCATAGACAAAACAATTTACCACCCCTCTTTGAAAATATAGCAAAATAATTTGCAATGTGCTCCACACAGGCTGACACACAGTCAAGCAAAGGTTCATAACTTTGTTATATAAACTGTGGGTCCACCCATATTTGTACAATACGTTTATAAGATGTATATAAAAAATATCATACAAATTTCATAGAATTCCTGATACACAGTTCTGGGTAATAGAAAAAGTCTATGACTTACTGGGACAACCCTCGTATGTAGACCCAGCTTTCAGCAATGTCTGTGACACAGAGACCTGTATCATACTCTATTTAACCCATTTATGCTGAATGGAATTTCCCACTGTTATCAAATGGACCAGTCCATTTCAGTTTTAAGGGTTGCTGGGTAGTATTTTTCATTTTTTCAAATTTTGAAAGAAAATTCTGTAAGCAAACAGTGGAGAAACTGATCAGATGCATGATCTGGGTATGCACTGTTTGCACATATCCCACAAAAAGGACGCTAGGCTTAAATGGGTTAAAGGTTTTAGATGGCTTAGGGTATATAAAGAGATGAGGGGAATACCTATGTTCGAAATAATTTTACATCATGAAGTCATGAAGAAAGCCATTAGTTCTCTTTGGTCACACAAATATGTTTTGTCTACAATATTATCCATATTTGACACTTACTTTGGTCACAATCACTTTTCAAAACCCACAATTGATCCATTTTCCAGCCATGTAGATAAGCCTGTACATAGAATTTCTTTTTTCCACAGCGTTTTCACATCTATAGAAATCATAGGTTTAGATAACATATTTTTTGAGTGTAAAATTGTAAATATTTTCTTACCCATACATTTTTACATATGTTTTGGGTACTCAAAAGAACCATCTCATTTAGACGGTTCTTTTGAGTACCCACAACATATGTTTAGGTTGAGAAATAAGAAAATTCTTTTTTTCCGGTATGCAGTCTTATTAACTAAAGGCCTGGAAATGTTTCAGGGTTTCTCCTAATCTTAAAATAGTTTCCTTATATAATGCCCTTTGACAAAATTGCCAAGACTTGTTCTGCTCCACTTAACAAGATGATTGCCAGAGCAGAAGATAGAAATATCTACATACGTCTACTCCTGAATCAAAACTGAAATGAATGATTGAGGAATTTGAAAACTTTTCGGTATCATTAGTAGCTAAGGAAAGTACTTACCCTTTGTATACTTATGAATTATTCCTTCTGGTTTGATACAATAAACTTGGGATTGTCTGTTGTACATATCTAGGTGTGTCAGGTTACAATATTCTTTTGTCTGAAGATTTGTTTAACCTTTATAAACAGTGTAGACCCTGTTGAAATGCAGCATTATGCTGCATTTCATCTGGTTTTTAACAAATTGCAAAAATACCTGTTTAGTGGTTTCAGGCTTCGAAAATATCACTCATCCACTCATATATACAAGTTCCTCAGGCTGCAGGGCAAGTGAAATTTGATATATCTAGTATAAATTAATTTTTTCCCATATATGCCAATAGTTTTTGTGATGCAGGGCAAGTGCCTATTTTAAGATATTTCGAGGCCTGGGTTTCCCGTGTACAGTCAACCCTCTTTAAAATGACAGTGTTTATCCTCCAATTATTTTACGTTAAACTGAATTTCTGTTGTAATGATTTAAATTTTAAGCTAACTGGTACATTTGTGCAAATACTAATGAAGTTGTAAAGAATTTTGCTGTTATAAGGAGTGTTGTGGTAAAGAGAGTTGATTGTACAAAGGGTTAATGACATCAGATATTTATCTTATTATTCGTAAAAGAATTCTCATTTTTAAAGGAAATTGTCCCTTGAATTAATTCTTATATTGATGTATTAAAAGACAGTGTAATGATGAATGTTGAACACTTTTGTTTTCTGTTCTCAAATAAAATGTTTGCTATTAAGGTTGAAATTCACAAAATGCTTTTCTGAATAGCAAACTGTAACAGTACTGTTTGTCTAGGCCTTTCTGGCAGGTGACTACAGTAAAACCTGTCTAAAACGGCCACTCAAAAATAGACAAAACAAAGATCTTAATGACAAATAGTAGCTTAATGAAGGACGTAAAACATTGCAGAATGCTCCTCTTAGAGCATTCTGCAGTTCTTTTGACCTGCATTAAGCGATAATTGGTCTTGAAAACCAATTTTTGGTCTTTTTGAGAATGGCCTTTTTACACAGGTTTTACTGTAGTGTACAAAACTATAACATGTCAAGGGTAATCTTGTTTTCTGAACAGCAACATTTCCTGCTTTGCTGAAGTGCAAGTGGCCCAAGTATGCCTGGAGCGATGTGAACTGGCTATTCCAGAAATCTACAAGAAAGTACCAGTTCTAGCAGCTATAAAACTAATCAACCAGACCCTCCTGCCCACAGTGTTTGAATGGGGAGATGTAAGTTCTATTTATTTACCATTATTTTTTTAGGAAGACAAGTCAAACACCCACCCTCAGAACTCTGGTCTGTTTAAAATACGAGGGGCATTTGGAAAGTTCTTAGCATGGTCTTTTATCTCAGTAACCGATTTACAAACCCTATCATATTTGGTATCATTTTAAAGAGCTATCCTTCCTCTATGTTATGGCACAAATTTCATGAGGGTATTATAATGCAGACACGAAAAATATTATTGTAAATACATGTACTGTTTGTATACTGGAAAACGCAAAATTTTAGTGGAAACTATAACATTTGACCTTTTGAAAAGTGTGCATAACATTAACAATAGTTCATTAAATTATATAATTTTGCACCATTTGGTAGGCCACAATCTGGTACAGTTATTATACAATTGATGACCGTGTAGGATGCTTCTAATAACTAAATACCGGAACACTAAAACCAAAACCATCTAGAAAGCAAAGCAATATACTAATTATTTCGACTAAACTCGCATGTCACAATGCACATATTTTGAAAATATATAACCGACAGTAGTTTAAAAATGTCATGCGTTGGTATTTTTGTCAAGCACACTTTATGTTCTTTGTATTAAAACCAACAGAAATTTTGTAAACTAGAACAAAGGGAAGATAACTCTTATAATCTTCCCATGGGGGAGAGTAAGTTTAGCTATGAGTTGACGTTCTGGTTCATTTCAATTGAAAACGGCGGCAAACAAAAAAGTAAAACTATCTCTAGAGTAGAACTCAATCAATTTTGTGATGGTTAACGCGGTACCATGAGAAGTTCTTATGTCATTGACAAAATGTGAGGGGTTAAGTTACCCCACCCACTTCTTGAAAAGTAGGGGTAGTGTTATTAGGAATAATTTTCTTGAATACAGAACTAAACAAGCCACACTGTTTGCGCGACGAAATGATTCGTATGGATTGTTCTTTACAAATAAAGCAAAACATATACTCAATAGTCATTTTTCATGCTCCTGTAGTAACACCATTTATAGTAAAAGTAAAAAGAAAAATAGAAAAAGTCCCATTTTTGAAAGTTTACCATTTCTTTATTAGTCGACATTTTCCAATGTAAATGTGTAAGTCATGCAAGCAGTGATTGCATAATTAAATATAATAAAAATTAAGTTGGCACCAAATCTTTAATTTGTTAAACCATGATCGTAAATAAGGTCCCCAATTTTCCTTCGTTTTTTTACCAATATTTTGCTTAAAATTTCAGCCAGTGTATAAACCCTACTCATTTTGAGCATGCGCACGCCGAGTCCTTTTTCTACAAAAAATAAACCATCAGGTAGCCGTTGAATTCTGTTTTTCAAAACTGTATAATTTGATAGCATTTTATCAACGCATTGTGGAGTTATGATACCATGCTAAGAACTTTCCAAATGCCCCTTGTAGATATGAGCCGCGACATGAGATTTCCAACAATGTGGTATGTGCAACCAGCAAAGCCTCAGATCAGCCTGTGCATACGTAATGACTGTTTAGCTACTGACTGAACATCATTTTGAGTTTCGAAGCTTAAAAGGACGCTGCACATGCTCGTCTGAGTCTACACTTGTCAAAATGCCACATTGTTGGAAATCACATGTCAGCATCATTAATGTCAAATTTTATACTTCTGTGCCCACTAAATTGCTGTGCATGCATGCGTGTAATAAGAATTATAGCCCTTTCACATTAGTCCGAGAGCCAGTAATAGGTTTAATCAAGTGGTTGAGGCCAAAAGGTTTGAAGGTATGTTCTTATGTAGAAAAGTGTGCTGAATTCAAAAATCAAACTCTTAAAAAAATCGGCTGGTACACAAAAGTGCTATGGGCAACGGAATACCCCCAGGGTATGCAATATCTCAAAATAGCGCTAAAATGGGGGTAGCCTTGCAGGTTTATACTTTAAACCATGTAATATTAGTAGTAAAATGCAAATGTTGGCAGCAAACAATATATAATGATCAATGTTCAATATAAAACAGAATAAGACATCTGGATAAAGCTTTCTAACACTAAAATATAGCAAATTATAAAGCCAACGAAAACTATGACTTTTGTCTCTGGTTATCGGATGATTTTTAATTTGTTTAAGCTAGAGCAGATTTATAATTCAATCTTATGTACTACAATTGTGTTGTTATCAACAGTTATTATAGTTCCAAAAAATGAAAGAGTATGGCCAAGCAATACCACAATCACAGACTGCAGACCAACTCGGCATGGCACTGTGAGGAAGGGACACAGAGAAGGAATAATCCAAGCTCTTACAGTACAATATAGGTATATTTCAAGTTCCTTTTCTTTACAAGGTGAATAAATTATGCTCAGATAACACTAAGATTTGCCTGGATATTGACCCAGCCCTATTAGTTTCTAAGCTGTGAACTATATGTATAGCTAGCACCACATGGCTAACAACGACTGACCAGACTGTTCTAGTCAATATTCCATATGACTTATATTCTATGTTCTATGAATTGCATAATACCCCCCACCCCACGTATAACCCCTATCCCACTCGTTTGTTGAATCTTAATTGAAAATATGGATGAGAATGAAGAAAGTAAGTAGTAAGTAAGTGAGTAGGATCAGAAATACCACAATCACACACTGCAGACAGCAAAACAGCAGCCTCTAGATTATGTACATGGATATTGTAGAGATCAATCTTTTTCCAAAGACCCTGCACCATAAATGGGATGGGGGGGGGGGGGGTTATCCTATATATGACATAGTGCGAATATGTGTGCCGAATTGCCACCTTTGTAGCGGGGGGGGGGGTCCTATATATGACATAGTGCGGATATTTGTGCCGAATAGCCCCCTTTTTCAGAGCCCCAGGTATATGATACCCTCCCCTCCTTTTTAATTAAGAAAGTATATGAATGACCTGATTTTTGGAATTGAAATGGCCCAAATTTTCTGACATCCATGTATATGCACATCTTTTTCGCTCAGATACCCGTCAAGCCTTTGTGTTCACATTTATATTAAGACGAGGGTCATTTGTAAATTGTTTACAAGTCACAGGTGATAAATTCAAAGAACAGCATCTGAATAGGTCAACTTTCTGTGAAATCAAGTATATGAATAGTCTGTTTTTTTCAAAGGCCAGGTATATGATTGGGTTTGGTTTCAAAATACTGACTTGCACACCCTTACCAAAATTATACCCAGTACCCCCTCCCCCCTCACCCTGAGTATAAGACTTCTCACTTTCTGTCTAGGTAAATTGTGTTTTATTATATTTTTTGCTAAAAGTTGTCCTAATTTTGCTCAATTGATGACGAGATATTACCTAGAGCTTCTTTACAGCAATGAGGCACACCCAGCTGCTTGTGCTATGCCCATCCGACGAACGAACAAACCATTCTTTAGGACCCCTGTGGATTGGAATTTAGAACAGATAATGTCAATGCTGATGTTCCATCCAGACTAAAGGGGATGGCATCATTCTGTAAATAAGTGAGTGCAAGGAAGTGGATAGTGACTAAGTCTGTACTAAGTGAGCTTGTAAGCCATTTAATTGAAAGTCAGGACTAAAAGAGAATGCAGATGGCATCAAGCGCAATTAAGCATGACAATGCAGGCCTGAACAAGCTAATCACTGGGATAGGGACTACTAGGGACCCTTTTCTTACAGACTTTCAAGTTGAAAAGCTCTACTGCATTTCACAGGTAAGATGGCATCTGAGTATATTGCAGGGAGCATTTTAGCAACTCAGACACAGCGGCAACAATTGTATAAAGAGTTTAATACAGGATACTCCCTTATGGTGGCAAATTAAATTTGAAAAACCTATTCGCAGAAGAAAAGTTAAACCATTGCATGCAGGGCTATGTCAGGAAACTTCAGATACGAGACAAGAAGATAAAGAACATAAGGCCACTTTCTTTATCTGCTAATAGTTAGAGTTAGATCTGAAAAGGGTGCTTACTTATACCCTCACATCCATTCCTTTGACTTTTGCCCATATTGATGGACATAAAATATCTCCTGATAAATCAACTCTTTTCAGTAAGCTGGAGGTGAGGATAATCACAGATGCTCCCAGAAATATAGATGCTTGTATTTTCGATGGAATGTTCATGGTACAGTCTCATGTAGATTTGCCTGCAACTTTTGGTGGTCAGGCAAATGTCTCTCTGTCTCGCCTTGTCAGACGTGCAAATTATGTAGATTTTGCATGTGCCACTTTTAAATATCCGTCAATTACTGATATTACCATATATTATGGTTTCGTATAGGAAGGGGTGAATGTATCTGGACCTGAAATATTTTACTCAAGCTTTAAAGTAAGTAAGGGTGCAAAGATCAGGAATCGATACAATCAAGTACCACACCTGACCCAGGATACCAATGGGAAAGTGACAAACTCACAGTAGAAAGTCAGAATCATTTAATCAGTTGAGATTACTGGCAGATGTGTGGTACCGAAATGAGCATGCTTATGCCATGTGAGCTGTATTTTGGATTGATGAAGTCTGCTTCAGATACAAATTATTTGATGGACAAATGACACGTCAAGATGTCCTAGACCTAAATTGACACAATGTAGAAGCTGATACCTGTATTGTCTTGCATGTTAAGTATGCTTGTGAACTAATTTTTCAACCTTGTATTGTTGTCAAATGCATCTATACTGACGTTTTCACTATATTGCTTTTCCGTACAAATAACAAGGAAGGGATTGATCGTTATAAGGCAGCGGTTCTGTTGTTGTTGATTCGTTGTTGATTCTTGCTCCCATTGTGGGGTTCTGTGTTTGTTCAATGTTTTGTTGTAAATTGCTTTGTTTCCTTTCCTAGTTTTGCAATCATCTTGATGGGAGTGAGAGAGCTGGTTGCTTTACTGTGTTTGTCTTCCTGGTATCTTGTAGCTCTTCCTCACGGTTCCATGAGTTGGTCTGCAGTGTGGGATTGTAGTATTTTCTGATCATACTCACTAACTTTTTTTATATTCATCAATTCTTTTAAGATTCAGCACAAGAGTGGGATATGGGTTACCACGCAATTCCCAGGACATAGAATATAAGTCATTTGGAATATTGACCAGCACAGTCTGTTCAGTCTTGGCTGGCCATGTGGATATAGCTAGCTATCAAATAGTTCACAGCTTAGAAACTAATAGGTTGGGCCAACATCCAGGCAAATCTTAGTGTTACCTAAGCACAATTTATTCACATTGAAAGGAAAAGGAACTTGAAATATACATATATTTGTACTGTTAGAGCTTTGATTATGCCTAATTTGTGTCCCTTCCTTACGGTGCCATGGGTTGGCCTATAGCCTGTGATTATGGCATTTCTTGGCCATACTCTATCATTTTTGAAACTTTAATAATTGTCGATGACAACACCATTGTTTTACACAAGATTGAATTATAAATCTGCTCTAGCTTAAGTAAATTAAAAGTCGTCCAATAACCAGTGATAAAAGTCATAAGTTTTTGTGGGCTTTATAATTTACTATATTTTAGTGTTAGAAAGTGTCCTTGGCATGTCTTATTTTTATTTTAATATTGAACATTGATCATTATACATTGTTTGCTGCAAAAATTTGCATTTTACAACTAAAAATACATGGTTTAAATGATACAGGGTTCCCACGAGCACTGGAAAACCTGGAAAACCTGGAAAATCAAAAAAAAAAGTTCCATGCATGGAAAAATCATGGAATTTGAAAAAAAAAGAAAAATCATGGAAAAATCATGGAAATTTGTGAAATAATTTGTGTGTTTGACTGCTTTTTTTCTGGCTACTGGTGTTTTCTATTATTGTTTCAAAATGCATGTTTGGTCCACAACAGGGCATGCACTTGTTGTACCTGATATTTTATAGTCAGATACATGTAGCCTTAAAAATGTATGCAATTTAGGCATGTCAGAAGTATTCTTTTATTTGTATATAAGGTCTAACCAAATTATATTCATACGTTTTTGAATGGAATGTAAAAGCCACATTGAATCTTTTGACCTATCAGATTCTTAATTTGCAGGGTGAATCATATAAAACAGGCATTCAAGCGGGCCCTACAATTCATATTTTTTTTGTTCTACTTTTCTCTACATTTTCATGAAAATGCCTTACTGCTTTCCTCTTTAATTACACGATGGTGGGTCGGACTTCAGACTCTATGACGGTTCCGACTTAAAGACTTATCTATTGATGAGATGGAAGGGGCCTGATGCTTTGGCTGTTGTCAGGCCCACCAGGGTTTACCTGTTGGATTCCTTTTGCTCCGGTATTCAGTTTTATGTACTGTTGAGTCCTTATCTTTGCTTTATCTCCTATTTATATCTTGATTTATATGTTCTAGGAGATGATGCATGGATAAATTAGAGGTCTTTCATGCAAACCAAAATCTATGTGTCTTGATCCACATCTGAACTAAGGGTGAGGTTGGCGCTGTGAAACCGGTTTAAGCCCTCCAGTAAAATATTTTTACTGACCGTTCCAAGGCGGTACTTCTTTTGTGGATCATTTATATGTTGTGATTGTCATGCTTTTGTTTCTGTTCATTGCTGCTTTGTGGGAAAGGACTGACCTCTTGGCTCTTGTTTGTGATGTTTATTGTGATTTTGTTATTTTCCCATGTGGTATCCTGGGTCAGGTGTGGTACTTGATTGTATCCATTGCCTGATCTTTGCCATCTTTCTTACTTTTACTATCGTAACTTTCTCACTTAAAATGTCATTTATGCAATAAAATCATCAAAAAAAATTCCCCGCTCGCTTCGCTCGCTCAGATTTTTCAATAATTAAACTTGTTTTTTGGGAAATGACCACTCAATTTCTCACTATGAAGTTTTCAGCTGCAAAAGTCATTCTGTTTTTTGATAATTTTATAGTCACCACTTTTATCCTGCTTATTTTGATATATTATCATTAATTTTATGACTCATTGTTATGAATTATTGGTTTGAAAAAGCCCTACTTTACCTACCTAACTTTACAATCCCTACTTTTTCTAAAAATTATCCTTACTTTTTCCCTACTTTTTCGTGGATGGGTACTTGAAAGCCTGAATTAAAGTTAATCAAAATACACCATCATAAAACTTTTTGAGCCATTTCAATTCAATCATCCAGGTAGTATGGTGTTTCTGAATTTAAAATTGGCCATATAAGTGACCTTTTCGGCTAGTTATTTGGGAAAAGATATAGAAGGATGAATTATTGAAAGAAATATTGAAAGGATATAAGAGAGACATGTTCTAATAACAGTTAGTCACAATTATGCTCAAAGTGGTAAAGAATATTGAGGATGCTGCGAAGAGGGGAGGTTGGATGCCAGGCGTTAAATGATCATGGAAATTACATTATTGATCATGGGAAAATCATGGAAAAATCATGGAATTTTGTTTTTGAATTTCTGTGGGAACCCTGATGATATACCTGCAAGGGTATCCCCATTTAGCGCTATTTTGAGATATTGCATACCCCGGGGGTATTCCGTTGCGCATAGCACTTTTGTGTACCAGCCGATTTTTTTAAGAGTTTGATTTTTGAATTCAGCACACTTTTCTACATAAGAACACACCTTCAAACCTTTTGGCCTCAACCACTTGATTAAACCTATTACGGGCTCTCGGACTACATGTGCAATAAGTGTAAAAATCACATGAACTGGATCAAAAATGTTTTTGTTTAGAAATACAATTTTAGATACCCCAATTATCTAGAGTTAGTTTAAACTTTTATTTCATTTTTGTATAACAACATGTGTACATATAATGCAATAAGTTCACATACAGATCATTTCGAAATACAAAAAAGGGATTCAGTAGAAAGTCTATTGACTTTTGTAAATCTGTTTCCCAGAAACTCCAAACGATGTTCGGTCAGTAGCTTAAAAGTCATAGAATATTCAAGCGACTAGCAAAGGCTCTGATCAGACTGAGCTTATGTGCAGGCTGGTCTGAGCCTTTGCTGGTCGCACATACCACATTGTGGGAAATCTCATGCCGCTGCTCATTTGTCTTTATCCAGGTCATTACATTGTGTGTTGGGGAGCAGTGAAGACTAGCTAAACGTGTACTTGTCCAGGCATATCTTAGCCTTTGCTACTTGCATATGTGTTAACCCATAAAGCGCCACCTATAATTTGCAGCAGACGACAGTTTCAAATTTTGCTGCTTTTTCAAAAATAACAAATAAGGCATGATATTTCATGTCTTAGCCTTTGCTACTTGCATATGTGTTAAATACCAATTTCTCATGAACTACTGGAACTTATTTTGCTGACCTTGATCAAATTGCAATGTCACCCAGAAGTGGCTGGGGGACATATGTTTCTTTCTTAATTAATTTTGTTTGTAAATATATTTCAGCCTGTTGGTTTTTTGTTTGATTTGATTCTTTACGTCCCATCAACAATCTTTCAGTTAAACAGGGACGGGTCTTCCTGGGTTGAACCAGTACTAAGCTAGGATAAATGTGTCTTGCTCAAGGACCACAATGCAGTGACGCTGCTGAGGCTCGAACCTGCGGCCCCTTGGTCTCGAGTCAAGCACTCTACTACTGAGCCACTGCGCTCCCTTAAAAATATGTATATATATGAAATATTTCAGCCTGTTGGAGATGACACAGAGGACTGTAGAATTGAGCTGGAACCCAGAAGTGGAGTGCTGGAACCCAGAGAGGAGAAATCAATTACTCTACACTTTATAGCTAACAGAACGGTAGGTATATAAGGGCTTCAGCTGGACTGAAATTTACTTCGGACATTTTGTCCAAGCAGCCTCAATATTGTGCGGACATTTGGAAATTTATTAGGACATTTTTTAACACTCATTTTTACCACCATAAACGGAAATTGCCATCTGCCCTTCTCATATTGAAACCAGGGGTAGTTTTGCAACCATTCGGATAGTAAGTGCCGCCTGATTGATTGGCTGGCTTTTTATTTAATGAGGAGACTGGAGCTTGTTGATCGGTGGAAGTGGGTGGGATACTGTTTTTGCTGCTTTTTACGGCCGCTGCACGACTCGTTAGCCACTGCAAGTGACTGTTCAGGTAATGATGGAGTGGGCAAACTGTTTTGGGGCATAAAAAAACTTGAGTTCTTGTTGTTTCTTGGTGGCAATTAAGTTTTTTAGTCATTTTATCGGTAATGCAAATATGCTGTCCGCTTCTAGATGAAATCAAGGGAAGAAAACTAAAGATGCAACAGACCAATCAGGTGTGGCGTAACAAAAAAATATTACTGGTTTGCCTTAGTGAATAAGTATTTGCGGGGTAAAATAAGGCGAACCAGTCTGAAGCTTACAGAAATGGCCAATCAGCGATCATTTTTAAAACAAAAATACTGTTGCATCACTCTGCATTACCGTACAACGTGCGTTTCCGAAAATTGTCTCAGACAAACTGTCCAAACTGGACAGCAAACTCTCGGACATCTGGAACTATTTTCGGACTATGTTCGATGGCCGACACCAAACTGAATCCCTGTAATATGTGTCATTGAGAAATCAATCACTGTACACTTTATAGCTCACTGTACACTTTATAGCTAACAGAACGGTAGGTGTGCATACACAGATATAGGAAACTATGATCACTTTTATTTGACCTGGGCTATGAATAGGGCTCCTGGTCTATTAACCATTTTCATTCCGGATACAGGTAAACAGGTTCCTTGGCAAACAGCACTGTTTACTAAGATAAAACAGATCAACTGTTATGACACTTCTTCTGAACTTGGATGTATCCAATCCTGTTTTGGGTCTAAAATATATAGATGAATTTAAATGAGTGCTCTTGTATTATTCAGTTTATTAAACAAGTTGAGGTAAAGAGATATAATTCTAGGCTCTACTGAGCATTTTATCACTTTTCTGTGGCAAGTTTGATAAATTCAATACTACTGTACAGGAGCATGGATGATAGATTCTATTTGTCATATCACAGTACGTTTACTTTGAAATCACATATTTTGTTTGAAAACTTCAAGATTTTACCATATATGAGAAGCTATTATGGACATTATTACATAATGTTATGGCACATCAAGTCATAATGAGTTCTCAAGAAGACATAATTGGTTATCGACACGAGAAAACCTGTCTTGGGGGTTTGTGAACAACACAGGGGCAGACCAGCCTGCACATCCGGGCAGTCTGATCTGCGCCTTTGTTATTCGCTTTTTGGAAAGTACCATAATTAACCTTGCTACAGGTAAAATTTCAATTTTCTAGCTAGTCTCTGTAGCTGAGGAGACCGGTTTGAAACTCGCTTTGACGGAAACCCCGAAGCCAGGTTTTGTCGCGATGATTCCCAATTAAGGTGTCTAAATCAGAGATCAGTGAAGAAAAATCAGAGGACAGCATCATCCTGAAGAAGGTCTTTGTAAGACCAAAACACATCAACATAAAATAAATTGTCAACCTAACCACAAACGATTGTTGGTTCTGTTTTTTCCCTTTTATTGGGAATGTTATGAAATGTGTAATAAACTATTATATTATCAATTTTAATGCATTGTGATATATCCCTTCCAATAATCTCCTAAAGAAATTAAGCAGATTTTTTAATTTTTGTTTTTACATTTGTTTTACTATCAAACATTTAGGAAACTTAAAGTTATAAAGTTTTATTTTGTTTGTTTAAGTTTAACCCTTTGCATCCCAGTCAGCAGTTTTTCATTCATGTTGGGACATCTTCCTGGGAAGAACTAGTACTCAATAGTGAGGATATAGTGTTTTGTTCAAGGGCACAAGAGCTCTCTGATCTGGGTCTGCTCTGTTTGCAAAAGCGTTAAAAGGGGTCTGTATGAGGTAAAGGGTCAAACACTTTATACCTTATCTTTGGAGTGTTCTATGATGTGATTTCTTTAAAAAAGTTGTCTCTAGCAGGCAAAGAGTTCAGCCTTTTTTATGTTATTAATAACAGCGAAATGTTAAATATAGTAGGCAAAGTGTATTGTGTAAATGAAAATTAAGATGCTAATCCTCATTTTGCCTTCTTTCTCAAATTTTCAATTTTTCCTGTAACACAAATGGACATTTTTCATTAAAGTTTTCTCAGAAACACTTGATTTAGAATTATGAAATCTTTAACAATTTTGTCTTTTCTCTGAAAGTGTTATAACCTCTGATGGCTACCGCTGGGGGTATGTGAGCTATGCTCACTTCTTGCTATATTTCATTAAAGTTTTCTCAGAAACACTTGATTTAGAATTATGAAATCTTTAACAATTTTGTCTTTTCTCTGAAAGTGTTACAACCTCTGATGGCTACCACCCGGGGTATGTGAGCTTTGCTCACTTCTTGCTATATTCTTTGGAGTGTTCTATGATGTAATTTCTTTAAAAAAAGGTTGTCACTAGCTGGCAAATATGTTATTAATAACAGCTAAATGTTAAATATTTTAGGGTGATTTCTCCGACTTTAGAATACCCTGTAAGATAGAAGGAATGGACTCTCCTCTGATCCTGTCAGTATTCTGTGATATTAAAGGTCTATCTGTGACGTACTCAGTCTCCCAAGATGCTGAAAATACACTGTGAGTATTTCATTTACTCAGAATGGGCCTCGATGCGAGAAAACCTGTCTTCGGGGGTTTGGGAACAACACATGCACAGACCAGCCTGCCCATCAGCGCAGCCTGATCAGCGCCTTTGTTATTTGCTTTTTGGAAAGCATCATATCTAAACTTGCTACACGGGAAATTTCAATTTTCTAGCTAGTCTCTGTAGCTGAGGAGACTGGCTTGAATATCATTTTGTGGGAAACCCCGAAGACAGGTTTTCTTGCGATGAGGCCCAAAATAGTAAAGGCAACCAAAGTATATGTTTTAACTGATGGTTAAGAAGTTAATCACAATTTATGCTCAAAACATTTGTTTATCTGGGACTGTCTAGTTTCATAGAAGTCAAATTGGTTGATTCATATTCTAAGATAAAAATGCAAGGGTGGAAAATTCTTTAAATATGTACTTGTACTACATGCCCATGTGTTTGTAAAGTCAATAGTTTACATTGGAAACAGGCAAAATTTCTACTCACCTTGCAGCATGAGGTACTTGTCATGGTGAGTGGACGGGTGGATTCCAGCTCTGAAATGGTTTGGAGTAAAAAAAAGTCCCAGCAATCTGGGCAAATACACAAGAACTCAATCATGGACACAAGCTGCTAAAAGGTGTATTCCTTTTTAAGCCAATGGAATTTTCCATTAACTTTGATACAATTAAGTCAGGATGGTCCACCATAAATATTGAGCGGTCAGCTTATAATTTCCTAAAAATATATCGTATTTCTTTATCTGAAGATTGATTTTGTCTTAGCATACAGTGAAGACCCTTATGAAATACCACATTATGCTACATTTTATCTGGGTCTTCAATGTTAGCCAAATTACCCATTTAGTGGTTTCTTGTCTACAAAGGGTTGAACCAATGAAGTTGCAGGAAAATGCATGAGTGTAAATAAAATTTATATCATATCATTTCAGAAAAAATGAAAATTTAGAACTCAATTTTGGAGATAAAGTTGAACTGGGTTCTGTGCCAAATTTGTATCTTCATGTCCAGAATAAAACAGCGATCACAGCAAGATATCGTATGGGGATGGAGAACTTCTTCTCAAAGCCACCAACCCCTCCAGATGTCAGCAGAGATGAAGTGGGAAGGCCGAGTAGGTAAGTAAACACTGGTAGATGAGTGGTAGAGCTAGTCGGAGATAAATTAACGCTTGTCCTGCCAAGTTAATTCTGATATATGGCATGTTCATTTTTGATTTCCACCCAAACCTGGGTAGGTGAGTGGTAGAGCAAGTCCGAGAAATATCAACTCTTGTCCCGCTGAGTAAATTAATATGGCATGTTCACTTTTGATTTCTAGGCAATTAAGTAACATAATTTCAATTAACTCTTTCCCACATGAATATTCATGCTAAGCTCCACCCACTATGAATAATTATATAAACAAGCTTTCAAGTTTGTACATAGAGCAAAGAAATTACTTGTCAGAGTAGGAAAGAGGGAAAAGATCAGGAATCGATACAATCAAGTACCACACCTGACCAAGGATACCAATGGGAAAGTGACAAACTCACAGTTGGACACCACAAACGAGAGCCAAGAGGCCAGTCCTTTCCCAACAGTTCAGATGTGGATCAAGACACATAGATGTTTGGTTTGCATCAGGCCAACTAGTGTAGAATCATATCTTATCATATTTTCATGAGCAAACAGAGTGGACCCGAAGCAGACAGCTCTTACAAGAGCTGCCTGATCTGGGTCTGTTCTGTTTGCAAAAGTGTTTAAAGGCATTGCTTTGAGATAAAGGGTTAACTCTCTGCATGCTGGGTAATTTTATATACTACACTTTTATGTACTATCATCCTGTTAACCACCAGCATTTAAGGTGTAAACATATGTGTTTTCAATGAGAGTGGAAAACTGCATGGATCCTGATCCTGATCAGATGACTATCAGAAGCCAGCTGATCTGGATCTACAGTGTTTTTTTAAAAAAAGGGTATAAATCAGGGTTCAGCATGACAAGCGCAGGCCCCCAGGTAAGAGTGCGCAACTGAAACTTATTTTCACCTGCGTCGCTTTAGCGAAAGCAGGTCTAGTAGTGGGTCCATCCATTCGTCCGTTCGTTCGTCCTTTCGTCTGTCCATCCGCAACACTTTTTGGGTGCATAGTTTGTGTAATCTGTAACTCCAACAGTTATCATTCCTTTATATTCAAACTTTGCCTAATGATTGTTCATACATTGAAGATGTGCACCTTCCATTTTGTGCCCATTTGATAAATATTTTCTCATTTTTTACGGGTGTTGAACTAAGACATTTTTTCTTCCGAAATGCATAGGGGGTGTCAGGTTTGTGTAATCTGTAACTCCAACAGTTTCCATTCCTTAATATTTAAACTTTGCATAATGATTATACATACATTGAACATGTGCACCTCCTATTTTGTGCACATTTGATAAATAGTTTTTATTGTTTAGGTCTGTTGAACTTAGATTTTATATCCATCCAAAATACTTAGGGGGTGTCTGGTTTGTGTTATATGAGACTCTAGCAGTTTTCATTCCTTCATATTCAAACTTTATACATTATGATTGCTCACACATTGAACATGTGTGCACACTATATTTTGTGCACATTTGATAACATTTTTGGGATTGTTGAACTTAGACATTATTACGTCTACACCGCCTTTGCAGTGCTTACATTGTTTATTTGTGTGTAATCTGTAATTAAAACAGATTTCATTCCTTTATATTCAAACGTTCCATAATGATTGTATAAAATAACCACTGGTTTCATCTGTGAGGGTTCATAATAATAGTGAATTGCCTGTGGGTATTTACAATATTTGTGAATGCTTGGTTTGGGTAGGACGCAGGTGTTCAGCCAGGTGCGGTGTTGACATCTGTGATTGACATGTTTATGTTTTTATAGGGAATTCTGACACCAGTTTGTTATTGTTTTTCAAATGTCATATTTATTAGCCTGTCAATTTTGATGGGATGTTTTAACACTTTCAAAAGGTCATGATGACAGATGTTACTTAGTTTAGTAAAATTACATAAGCCCAATAAATAGATTGTGTCAATTCTGACATTGATTGGCAGGATTGCGCAATACATTTAATCATATGACCTTTGGGGAATTGCGCAACTGGTGTGACTATGAGTCACTTTTGTATCTTCTGATTGGTTGATATAAATAGAAGCTTACCTATGTAGAGGGCGCTATATAGTAAACTTGAAATATGATTGGTTAGTGATGATGTCATTAGGTGGCGCTGTGGTCAGCTTCTATCACGTGACTTCATGGTATATAAGATGAAACCCAGTGGCAGAGCTTCAGACCTTGGTTAACATTTGGACATAGACTTTGGTTAGACTTTGGGTAGATTTCGGAACTTTGGGTTATAGATAGTTTCTTGAAGTATTTAGTTGGACTTAAGAAGATTTAATAAAATTATAAAATTGTGAAAGTTGTTACTGAAATTTTACAAGACTTAGAAATTCTAAAGAGACTTTTAAAACACAACGCGAACTTGAAGATTAGAATCAACTACTACCTTACATCTTGGACGTTTTTGGTGCCTACTAGACCAGGATATGAACTTTGTTTTCGTGGACACATTGTGAAGAACAGAAAAGAACCAGAACAGTTTGTGAACAGATTGTGATTGAAGATGTAGTTAACTAGTGATTGGTGGATTTTTCTTGACATGGTAGGACTTGTCATTTTATTCTTATTTAAGTAACAGTCAGCTAACCATTTTTTAAAATCAATTACTATGGCAGTTTTGAATGACGCAGGTGTCGAGGATTTGCTTCAGCATTTGGATGGGAAAATAAACGAGGTCTCATTTGCATTTAATGCTCAGGCTATCTCACAGTCTGTGCAATGTTTTGATTATAATCCAAAGTGTTTCAGAGATTGGGTAATTCAAATGAAACTTGGCACTCTGTTGGCTTATTGTTTGAGACAAACTTTTGCTCGTTGATTTTAGTGAAGATTCGAAAACTTTTCCTTTTTGTTGTTTATTTTATATTTTCTGCATTTTTAATTTAATTAGAATTTTATTGGAGAAAGAATATAATTTTATGGAAATTTTGGACTTGGCTAAATTATTTTTGAAGAGTTTTAAAAGAGTAATAATTCTATGTTGTGGGAGTGTCTTCAGGCATAATTCAGATGTTTTGTCATATTGTAGATGACGTGGGGTGTTATGGAAGAGTTATTCTTCTCCCCTTTATTTTATTATTTGTGGTACTATGTGGTACGTATCTGAATTATGATGAAGACGTTGACATTTTAGTAGAATTTTCCTTTATGTTTATTTAATTGGAAATGATTGGGTTTTCATTATCTACTATTATTTTATGGCAATAGTTTTATTTCATGTTTAAAATACATTTGAAAGAGATAAGGAGTGTATGAAACTTTGTTTTTAAAGGCAAACTATTTTTAAAAGTTTTTTGAAAAATGTTGAAAGTTTTATGAGTGTAAAAATGAGGTTAGTTCTATGGATTGTGGGTGTCTTCAGACATGATTCGGGTGTTTGTCATATTGTATATGACGTTTGGGGTGATTATAGAAGAGCTCTGCCCTTCTCCCCTTTTATTTTTATGTATGGTACCATTTGGTATGTATCTGGATTATGATGAAGACATTGACATTTTGGTAGGACTTGCATCATGTTTTTGTAAATCAGAATTTAATGGTTTTGTAATTAATAAGATATTGGAGTAACTAAATTATGTAGTTGAAAAATTTTCAGTATTGGATAAAATTAAAAGGGAAAAATTTTTTAAAATCATTTTTATAGGGTCTTCATTGTGGATCAGACTGTGATCCATGTGTGGATGAATTTTGGGTTGTAAGGGTGTTTTGTGTTTCTCTAACCCATGGGAGATTCTTATATTCACACTGTTTCATTGTCTGATAGATTTCTGAGGGTTTTCTAAAACTGATAAATAGATATTTTTGTATTTTGTATTTTTATTGAGAAGATGGATTTTTAATGGATAAGATTCACAGCAGTGATTTGGTTTTTTAGTTTTGTTAGACCAAAATTCAGGTTGTTAGAGTCTTGAAATGATTGGATTGAATATAATGACTATGACTTTTGGATATTGATTAGAGTTGTGGAAAGACTTAAGGTCTTTGATGATTTTGAAAAGCTATTTGTATAGCTTGCAAGGTGATTTTCCTTGTGTTTGAGGTGGAGGTGTTGACCCAAGTTTACAGTTGGTAAATGTTAAGAGCACTTGCTTGGGATCATGATGTAAGAGCAATTTGTATATGTGGCTTTTATTGTAAAAGTCTTCAAGTTATTTTACTTGCAAGTTGCTTGGTAGGTGGTTTACGCTACCAATTTATGGATTTTATTTTGTGTTGTTGTAACAGTGGTTACAAGGTGGTCAAGCATTCTTATTTTGTTTAGGGTGTCAATTAGCTGTACCTCTTGTTTTGTAATGCATGAGATCATAATTTATCTGAACCCTCGATTGTGAATTGCGGAGTTTGTACACTCAGGTGTGTGGATTATTAGAACTTCTGATGGTTGTAATTTACCATTGTTTGCCAAGATAAGTTAGGCATTCAAAGTGGAGGTGTATCCACCCTTGATGTGATAAGATTGAATATGACTTGAGGGGCTGCAAATGGTTATTTGTGTTTATCCCTACGTTGTGAGAAAAGGTTAGAGGTCATATTCGGGATGCTTGGGGTTTACTGTTTAAATTGAGAAATATAACACACTTTTCTCTTTGGGAAAATTTTACATCTAATTTCCCTTTTAAAACAGCAGGACAATTTCTATTTGGTCATTTGTTGTAATGATTTTTGGCACATGTGTTTTTATTTTGATACTGCTTTTAATGTGTAAGAAATGCTTTCATGAGAAGGTGAAAGTATATTTTGGTAAGAGGTTAGCTGATTGTTGTGGTGATAAGAATGTTGTGACGAGTTCCTTGTCAGTTGTTAAGAATGGGTTGGTGTCGTCGGAGCATGACGAGATTGTTAGGCGCAAATCGGGAAGGCAACCTACTTCCGCACCAGACCAGAAGGAAGCGAAGGTGTTATTGGCTTCGCTGGAGAATATGAAGAAATAAGTTGTGTTTGAAAGAGAGAGATGGCCATGAATAACATAGAGAAACTTTGACTTAAAGTGTACACAGAACTTTACTTTGAGTCCATGGTAGTGCCATGGTGAGGATATGATGACATGAAGATATGTAAATAGTTATTGATAATGTGTGTAAGTCCAGTCATTTAATATGAAGTTTGGTGGCTGGTGAAGATATAAATATGCTTACTATGATGTGTACAAAAATATGCACTGTAAAGACTGATAAGAAGGACGTATATGACTTGAGATGTATAAGAAGGAATACAGTAAGGGACCTTTTCACCTCACGTATCATCGAGTTTATATGAAACATATTGACCTTTTAAAATCCAACCAGTTTCCAATGTGATAACAGATAACAGGTCAAATCAAGATTTTGTTGACAGCTTTTGAAGAGGTGACCTTTAAATGTCAAACAATTGATGACATTTATACATAGTGAACTTTTGTAAACAACAGCCAATAAACGTTGGATTTTATACATTTGAGCCTTATCAGTCAGTTATTCTAAAGAAGTAAATTAACATTATACAGTTATGGATAAGCTATACAACATTCAGCAACTAAAAGAGTGTTTCGGACAGCAGAAAAAATTCTATATACTGGATATCAGCAAAGCAATTAAACTTTTGGACGAAATTGAACAGAGTTTAGACAACACCATAATTTGGAAACAATATTCATTTGAAATATACTCCTATGGAGGAACACACTGAATGTAATGGACAGAAGGATAATAACTTTGTATTTTACCATGGAACTGGGGAGCAGGATGATCCAATACAGATAGACTAGCCGCGGAGGAGTGAAGATGAACCTTATATTGTATATTGACTGTATTACTTGATGGACGGAGAATAGGATTATTATATGTGTGGTGCATGTTTTTGGTTTTGAATATGAGATTTTGTGCATAGTGGGGTCTTCAAAGCAATTGTCTGCTTTGTGGTCTGATCAACCATTTTGTAGACACTGGGCTGTTTCATGATGTGCTCTATTGTTAAAGCTTGGCATGCATATGTCTGTCTCTGCACAATGTAGGGAGGCATGTATATGTTAACTTAATGGGAAGATGCAGTGGAGTGACAGTTGACCTTATTGTGCATGAGATTCATAATGTGTATATATAATTAGTTAAGATTTGACATTGTGTTGTGAATTCACTTGGGATTAATTGGATTGTAAATTTGCTTGTGGCGTCTGTGTACTCTTGGGAGTTTGGGACAACTGCACACTCGATGGGGTGGCCAACCATTGAGTGGACACAAGGTTCTCTGGAGTGCGCTGTCACATGCAGATGTTTGCTGTAAATAGTTTTATTAATGTTTTGGAAGATGTACCTTAATGATGCATGTGTATTGATTATGTTTAGTAGTTTTAGGATGATTTGTGCATGCTAGTGTTTTATTTATATGTTAAGTATAGTGGTATGTATGTGAGTGAGTGTGAGAGTGTGTGTGGATGTATTTGTATATATGGTGTATGAGAGATGAGCTTGGAGAATTTCACTTAATTGACGAATTAAGTCAAATTCTTAAGGTTTGGGCGTGTATAAAATAACCACTGGTTTCATCTGTGAGGGTTCATAATAATAGTGAATTGCCTGTGGGTATTTACAATATTTGTGAATGCTTGGTTTGGGTAGGACGCAGGTGTTCAGCCAGGTGCGGTGTTGACATCTGTGATTGACATGTTTATGTTTTTATAGGGAATTCTGACACCAGTTTGTTATTGTTTTTCAAATGTCATATTTATTAGCCTGTCAATTTTGATGGGATGTTTTAACACTTTCAAAAGGTCATGATGACAGATGTTACTTAGTTTAGTAAAAATACATAAGCCCAATAAATAGATTGTGTCAATTCTGACATTGATTGGCAGGATTGCGCAATACATTTAATCATATGACCTTTGGGGAATTGCGCAACTGGTGTGACTATGAGTCACTTTTGTATCTTCTGATTGGTTGATATAAATAGAAGCTTACCTATGTAGAGGGCGCTATATAGTAAACTTGAAATATGATTGGTTAGTGATGATGTCATTAGGTGGCGCTGTGGTCAGCTTCTATCACGTGACTTCATGGTATATAAGATGAAACCCAGTGGCAGAGCTTCAGACCTTGGTTAACATTTGGACATAGACTTTGGTTAGACTTTGGGTAGATTTCGGAACTTTGGGTTATAGATAGTTTCTTGAAGTATTTAGTTGGACTTAAGAAGATTTAATAAAATTATAAAATTGTGAAAGTTGTTACTGAAATTTTACAAGACTTAGAAATTCTAAAGAGACTTTTAAAACACAACGCGAACTTGAAGATTAGAATCAACTACTACCTTACAATTGTTCACACATTGAAGATGTGCACCGGTGACGCAGGTCCAGAGCAGAGTTTGGTCCTGTTCATATTTCTCAACCAAAACATATGTTGTGGGTACTCAAAAGAACCGTCTCGATGAGACGGTTCTTTTGAGCACCCAAAACACATGTTTTAAATGATGGTTAAGAAAATAAACGCAATTTTATGCAAAATTATTTTTGCTTAACTGGCCCTATGAGTAATACATTGGATTCTGAAGCTGCATGGCAAACAGTGCAGATACTGATAGGTGAGCTGGATCTGGATATACACTGTTTTCTTGAGAGAATATATCTTGGTTCAGCAGAACAAGGGTTAAAACAGTATCTTCCCTTCCTTTGTTGCAAGTAGAACAAACTAAATGGAAAAGAAAAACAAGTCAGTCTGTGTATTAGGTTAAAGATCATATTAATATTGAACATTTTCATTTGGCAATTTTTATTCTGATATGTTTACTTCATGGGGAAGCATTAGCTTCTGAACTTTGCATTTTTTTTGCAGTGTCCATTTGATTTAATTATGCAAAATGTATATGAGCCAAGATCTGACAAAAGGGACCTTCTGGCAATAAAAGTCAAAAGTCAGATATTTACAGAGAAAGAAAGACCAAGCTGTTGTAAACAATTACAGAAAATTTGAAGAGATTATCTTTAAAAATAACAAAGATATGAGCGTTTAAACGTGTATATATGATGCGTTTTTAACATGACGTCACTTAACGTTGTTAATGACGTTCTGATGTCAACGCCATTGTGTTAAAATATGACGCTAATACAAAGACGCTAGGAGCAATATTTCAAAACTGTAAATTTGATGTGTATGCAATTGCATAGACTGCACAAATAGCCCACATACGCACATCCTGTGTTTACAAAAGCATTTGAAATGAGGTATCCTGTTTTCAAGGAAGTGTGTAGTCCACATGCACAGCTGTTGCCATGGCAACATACATTATATGTATCACTTACTTTTATCAGAACTGTTTGCGCCTTTGATTGTATTACATGTTAGAAGCAATTTGAGTCTATTGTAAGAACATGCAAAATCTTGAAAAGGGGGTCTTGCATCTGTGCCCACGCATGGATTTTCTTTAAACTTTGCATAATAATGACTCGTTATATACAAACTATGAAAATGTATGTATTGAATTAGATTGTTAAGAATAAGGCTTAGGAAGCAACCCTGACGTACTCCACCTTTAAGGTGGCACCTGTCTCTAAATTTCCATGTCCTAAATCTATAGTTTTGTTTATATCTATGATTTATCTTACAGATTAAATCCAAAATACCATAGGCATTATATTAATACCAAAAAACATTTGGATATATTATGACTTACGTTTTCTGAAGAAGTGATTATAAAATTTCAATATTTTTTTCCAAAAATTTACAAAACATTCAACATTAAATTCCAAAGATAGATATGTTCTAGTCTTTGTCAAGATATCATATTATCACAAAAAACATGCCATATATATCCTACTAATCTGAGCCAAATTTCATGAAAATCCAAAACCGGTAACTTTGTCATTTCTTACCTCTTATAGGTATAGGTCAGTTTTAGCAAAATTAATTATTTAGTTGAAATGAATCAATAACTCGACAGAAGGGGGTTGTTTTTAAATTTACTTCCACTTTTCTTAAAGAAAGACATGTTTAGACAATTTCAAATGATTCAGTGGCCGGAAATGCATAAGGTCATGGCCCCATGTCATGGCACTAAGGTGCCAAGACAATGTGTATCACTTTCTCAAGTCCTGCATGATATTGTTTAAGAAACATAATATCCTATCAATAAACGTGTGAAAACAAGAAGACCAAATATTTCTATACATCCCAACTGAGCTAGAGTAACCACATTTTGGTGCCGTGACCAGGATTAAGTGTAACAGAGTCATATCAAAGGTATCATAGAACAGTGTTCTACATGAATAAGTGAGGTCCAGAAACGAAGCTGTATGCCTGAAATATACATCCAGCCATTGAATAAATGTTGCCATTTGATGGAAATCAGCATCAGTTTTACAAAACAGAATAAACATAGAAGATTTAAGCATTAATTTAGCAATACCTTTGAAGCCAAGAGTTCTCTGTGACCAAAATGGTTAATTTTAACCAATAGGTTTGACAGGGGCTTATTCTTGTGAACCAGGTTTATTAATGAGGCTTACAATTATAAAACCATCGATATAAGGTTCTTCTCCTGTATGAACTGACTTGTCATAAGGTTTCTCTCCTGTATGAATTAAAATTCTTAATAATGTTACATATTAAGTGTAACATTGGTTAGATGTAGTTTTAACGTTCAAAACTAGATGTGGTAAGTCCAGTGTCACCATAGTGTATCGTTTTGAGTAATATTATTGTGTAAGCACTTCATAAAATAAGAATCATGACACTTAATACGAAAGAATATTGTTTTTTGTCTTTTTCCAATCAGTAATAGGGAAAACACTGAACATATCAACTTCTACCAATAAACGTACTAGCATGGTGATTCAAACTAAGCAAGTATTCAAGTATGTTTTACACAGAATCATAATTATTGTATTTTTTACATTTTGATGAATTAGGGCCATGTGTTTACATCAAGTTGAAAAATATGTTACCGGTCCTTGAATTTCATGAAATTTTGTCTACATATTCTTAACATATATGGAAAGTTTATAAGTCGATATGGTATCTTGACAAAGACCGCAACATGTGAAAATTTTAATTCCAAATTTGACTGAATACAAAATATACAGTTGAAAATTGGGGTACCATCTCATAAAAATGATTGCCCACCCACTATCCTAATACATACAAAGCCATTTATAGTATCAACGAACTTATCAATGATATTGTTATTTAATAAAGCATTTCTGCGCCCGTTACATGATATGTCAATTACTTTAGAAATGATTATAACTGGATACCCTAAGGTATTGTAGTGATATCATACATGACGTCATAAATTAGCAATGGAATTGCATAAAAACTCATATGCACCATAAATATAAAAGTCATACCCAGGACAATTAATAAACATAATATTATCAAATTCCAAGCGTGGGCAGACTCCCATGTTAATTTCCCATACCATGAAAGAGCCCCTTTAGACGTTTTTGAAATTTTGATTGCATAAAAACTGCTAATATGCCCGAAGGACCCTTTTCTCAGATTGCCGCTCAATTATATAATACATGATCAAAATGTTTTTGTGATGCTTATATATATCCTAGCCTCAAATCATCATTATTTCACACCTCATGCTTTCAAAAGCATTACAATGTAGTGACTGGTGATTAACGCAGCCAAATTTTGCCAAACTGTATGAAATGCTTTTATTTTTAATTTTCTTCAGTACAAGAAGAATGCTGCTGGGTAGAACTCCTAACTTAGCCGACCCCTTCAGTAAAACCACAGTCAAAGCCACTGCCTGTAAGCAGGATTTTGTTTTATGATTTTAGCCAGACCATGAGATAATGTCGTAATAGCGTAAAATTGTAAATATTTCTTACCCATAACTTTTACCATATGTTTTTGGTGCTCAAAAGAACCTTCTCATTGAGACTGTTCTTTCGAGTACCCACAACATATTCTACGGTTGAGAATTTAGAATACCCCCCGCAAACTTTGTTTGTAGGGGGTATACTGTTTTCACGTTGTCCGTCCGTCCGTCCGTGCGTCCGTCCGTAACGTTTTGTTTCCTTAATATCTTGAAGATTCATTGCTGGATTTTCATCAAACCTTGCAAACATGTTCATATATGCAAGACAAATACTTTAGATAAAAAAGTAAGGGCTAGGGGCCAATTCTTTTAGAGTTATTTCCCTTTGTAGTTCTAAATGGCTTTTAATATAGGGTTTTATGCTTATGCTATTATAGGCCATACACGGGCCGATCAACTCCTACCACAGCTTTTGATGGAACAATTTGATACTTTTCCTATACAATGTAAACACATTGAACATATGCATGAAGGAGTTTGGTTCAGAAAAAATAATTTTTGACAAAATGACAGCAGTGAGAACTTAGACAATTTTTCCCTAATAGGACTTTTGTATATGCATAGATGGTGCCTTCATGGGCCGATCAACTCCTACCACAGCTTTTGATGGAGCAATTTGATACTTTGCCTATACAATGTAGACACATTGAAAATATGCATGAAGGAGTTTGGTTCAGAAATAATAATTTTTGACAAACAGACAGCAGTGAGAACTTTGACAATTTTTCCCTTATAGGTCTTTTGTATATGCATAGATGGTGCCTTCATGGGCTGATCAACTTCTACCACAGCTTTTAATGGAGCAATTTGATACTTTGCTTATACAATGTAGACACATTGAACATATGCATGAAGGAGTTTGGTTCAGAAAAAATAATTTTTGACAAAATGACAGCAGTGAGAAGAACTTAAACAATTTTTCCCTTATAAGGCTTTTGTATATGCATAGATAGTGCCTTCATGGGCCGATCAACTCCTACTACAGCTTTTGATGGAACAATTTGATACTTTGCCTATACAATGTGGACACATTGAACATTTGCATGAAGGAGTTTGGTTCAGAAAAAATAATTTTTGACAAAATGATAGCTGTGAGAACTTTGACAATTTTTCCCTAATAAGGCTTTTGTATATGCATAGATGGTGCCTTCATTGGCCGATAAACTCCTACCACAGCTTTTAATGGAGCAATTTGATACTTTACCTATACAATATAGACACATTGAACATATGCATGAAGGAGTTTATAATTATTGTTTGCACAGATTCTTCTGAAATCTTCTTTTCAAAACTAAGGTCTGCTGGTTTGAACTATAACTTGCCAAGTTTTTTCAATGACTCTTACTGTGCGGGGGGTATCTAATAAGCATTGCTTATTGACTTTTTTGGGGACGGATGCTGGCATCCGGACTCAATTTTAACACTTACAGTTTTTCAGTCACATCGATTTTTCACCCTTGCCAGGCCATACATTAAACATACAAGTATGCTACACTCCTTGCAAATTTTCAGACATATAAGTTGCATGGTTTCAATATTAACAATTTAATTAGATGCATGATAAAGAGTCGTAAAGATCCTGACTAGTTTGTTCCTGAGAAGCCAACTGATCCGGATCTACAATGTTTTCCAGAACGGGGTATATCCGGATTCCGCAGGATAAAGGCTTAATGCAAACCGAACAACTTTCTGGAAAATATTACGCGTATAAAGTAGTTCTTTTTTTCATTGTTTTTTTATTGTTTGTTATGCTTTGCAGTTTAGAAACTTCAGTTTGGGTATCGAAGCAATGATTTATTGCCAATTGCTAATTCAAATACAAATATATTTAAAAAATGATACCTTGCGCAGTAATATAATAATGATAGGCATATCGTAAAAGACATAGTGGACTTGCCATTGTAGTCTGCTTTCATTGACAACAAACAAACAAGTCAGCGTGTTTTTTTTCGCGGCTATGTATGTAAAGAATATAACATTCATATAAATCAAGAATTATCTCAGCTGACCCCAAAAAGTCGCTTAAATATTGGGGATTGAATAATCTTACTTGTATGATTTCATTCGAAGTTTTACTTTATGCCTATCCCGCCAAAACGGTCATGTGATATACACACTACATGTATATGTAAATTATTTATACACAGCCAATCGCAACGCGATTTAGTACGTTCTATTTATATATATACAATCGGTCAGGCATTGATCAATTTTATGTTTTCGACAACGCTTAGAAAGTTGAAAATGTAAGAACAAATCTAAGTTTTCCCTTTTAATTCAACAAAGGAAACGATGATTAATTGTAAAAGAATAAATAATAGCTCAGACCCAGTAATATAACAGGCAGATAAACTGTTCTCGTCGGTGACGGATGTAGGTCACCACTGTTCCCCCATGATTAATAAGTATTGGCTTTTACTAAAGGAAGTGTGTATCAGTAAGCTAGGAGTACAGTAGCATAATCATTATTCGGGTTGCTATATTGACATCAAGGGACGTTTACAAACAGTTTGCAATGTTCCATTGATGCCAGAAAATATAAAATTGCATTGATTAGGTTGGCTACTGCGTTTGTGTTACATGTTGTGCAATTTTCGACACAAAATGGGCCTCAACGCAACAAAAACCTGTCGTTGGGGCTTCTGAAAGCAGTCTCTTCTTCTACAGAGGCTAGCTAGAAAATTGAAATTTCACTTGTAGCAATTCTAGAAATGATACTTCCCAAAAAGCAAATGAAAAAGGCGCTGATCAGTCTACGGTAATGCGCAGGCTAGTCTGCGCATTTGTTTTTCGCACCCCCAAGACAGGCTTTCACGTTCCGAGGCCCAAATATTTTTTTAATCTCAATGTCAGTTTATAGGGTGTCGTGTGTGCGAAAAACATAAGCATAGAGCATTATGTTTCATACGACGAAAACAATAAATTGAAATTATCCTATCGTCTTTGATCCCTATTACCTGCTACCTGCCGCAAACAGATCAAAAAGGTCTTTTAACTATCGGTCTTTATAATAGATAAATCAAACCAAAAGTAATTACTGATCATTACTCTTTCATTCTACAATTTGACTCAGTTTCACAAAAGTTTCAGTTTATATTGTCAGAATGGTTCATATTTGTCACATTGGACCGTACATTTGAACACTTAAGTGCATTTGAAAATGCCATTGAAAGCTACCAAACTATGCCCGGTTGTCCACTGTCGACCCGCCAACCAAATGCCATAATGGAGTTTTGGTTACGGGCTGATGGTGGCCCACTTTTATATGTTTTCTGAGAATGTAGATTACGTACTGTTGTATAGGGATCATAGAACAGTAGCCAAAGCTCCTACGCATAATGAAAAGAAAGCTGGACAAACTGTTAACGTACTGCGACATCTCTTTCAGCTGTACACATGACAGCAAATAAGCACCGTGTTTAGAGAACAGATATACCTACTCAAGAGGTGCAACTCATGACTTTAGATCAGTCTGCACATCGCCATAATAACATCCAGACCACCAGATACTTTCAGGGGTGTTTAATAATAATAATAAAAACCTTTCTTCTAAATCCAGAAATACATAGTAGGTATTCAAAAAGAATCACCTCAATGCCATTGAGACGTTTCTTTTGAGCACCAACCCTCAACCCTAGCTGCTGCACTTGAATTACATATTGCACCATCCTCATGTATTAATCCATTAAAAAGATATCTACTGCTCTATCATAAACTCGGTAAAACCATTAATGAGCCACTTAAACCGCCCCAGTATAACATGATATTTTTTTGTTAATATGGTTTTTAGCAGCGGCAACTGTTTTTTGTTGTTGATATTTTTTCATTTTTAAATAGTCTGATTTTTGTTCTTGCTCGCTCTGCTCGCAAACGTACATATAGAGATCTAAATTCAAAGGTGCCAGATCAGTGGCGCCCTGCTAAAATCCTGTCATTTTATTGTAGCCTACCATATCTTTCGGTTCCTTTTTCTGAATGACGTCTACTGGAGTCATCTGAGCACTATGTGTTAATGCTCACAACAATTGCCAATTTTATCATACGGTCAAGCATTGTGGCACCGGATCAGAGCAGTCTGAAGCCTGATACACACGACGAAACTTTTGTCTGCAACTTATGTATGCAACTTTTGTGTGTACCATACACTACTGTACAGACGATGCAACTTCACATTACCTGTTGCTCTTTCCTGCTAAAATTGTGCATACTTTTTCAACATGGTGCTTACTGAGCATGCTGAGGAGGACGAAATTGCTGTCCCATTGTGTCTGATGATCATTGCACTTGCAACGCAACATTTAAATGGACCGCGAATAATACGAAGTTTGGATTCAATGAAGAAATGTATATAGGGCTCACCATATTGTACCTAGCTAAAAGACCCCTTTCTTAATTGTGTATGCACATTTGTAGAAATTACAGGTAAACTGCCGAGCTGTGATTGGCTAATTGTCTGGAAAAATATGAGACAAGTTTCAGAAAATATAGCAATGTCCTATTCGATGAAACTGTTTCATGAAACTCCAAAAATCTCTTGAAATATGTTTCTCGGACATACACACGATGAAACTTTTGTCTTCAAATAATTATGTTCTTCGCATTTTCACAAAACAGTTTTTTTTCCAATCGCACATGATATAGTCTACAAGTTCGTTTAGAAAACCATTTGAAAGTTGAAGAAATGACATCGAAGTTCATTTTACCCATTCATTTCAAAATTTTATGACTTTGCCTGTTGAAAAAATGAAACTTTCTGATAAAGAATTAAACTGCATAAAAATGTGCCAGAAGGCACCAAAGTGCGCAGATTTTTCAATAAATCCTGGGGAAGCATGCCCCAGACCCCCTTACCCGCGCTTGGCACCTACAGAACTCGCATTCAAGCATTCTGTGAATCAAAACACTCACATTAACTCTCAAACTCGTTGCTACGACCCTGAGTATAGGTTGGAATTATTTTCGGTGTGTGAAAGTGTGCCAAGTTCATAACGACCCCCCACGCCCTAGCATGGCTTCGCGTCTTCTGCGCTCGCATGAAATTATTTCATGTTTTAAATATTGCCCCTCCCCCAACATGGAATCCTGGATGCGCCCCTGCGGTTCTATCGCTACAGTGTCAAACATTTGGGATCCAGATCAGGCTCGACATTTTGTTTGGTCTGATCTGGGTCCAACCTGTTAGCAAAGATTATTATTTTGCGGGCTTCACCACTGGTATCGCCGCGGATATTGTTCGACTAGTCCTTTCGCGGAGAATAAATAAACTGAAATTGAAGGTAGGGGCTCTCATTTGAAATAGTTAAAACTTATTTACGAACACTTGTCAGGCGCCATTAAAGGCATATACATATTCTTGAATAGTCACTCTAACATCACATTATGGCTAAGGCATTACAGTACTTAACCCTTAAAGCGCCAAGAAAAAATGCATCTGAAAATGTCGTCTGCTGAAGTCGTCTGCTTCATACAATTGCCTAACATTACTGACGAATCAAGTATAGTAGCAAACAGCGTTGACCCAGAACAGACTAAAGGAGCAGTCTGGTCTGGGTCCACACTTTCTGCCATAGATGCTTCTTAAACATTTCGGCAGACGAGATAAGCAGACGACTTTTGTTGCGATTGGCGCTTTAAGGGTTAAATATGTGAGAAAAAAATGCAAATAGATCATGAACGATTCCTTGAAATCGGGACACTTTGGTATTGATTGACAATTACACATTTTTACAGTAATGGTTTCTATATTTTTGCGTTTTTGGTGAAACAACATTTACTTGTTTTTACCTGTATGTTAATGATTTGGCTTAAATAAGCGTCGATTGTTTATGAGAACGGGATTTCTGCCCCTACCCCTTCATCGGTTGCAAGTCTAAACCATGGAGGTGCGTGGAAAAATACTATAGCGCCCGCGGGGTTTTGTTATCTAGCCGCGGGGCAGGGCTTTTTAGAACCGTTTTCCACATTTTAATTAAAGTGGCAAGAACTCATAATGGGCTCAAAGGCACTTACATTTTGAAAGCCTGTAGTTTCTACCAGCAGGGACAGCTGATACTGGCTCTATTGCGAGTTTGATGCAAATCTGAACCACGGGTTGAGAGCATGCTCCTAATCTTACCGCGGATGTGACCATTGTTGGCGTTGTTCATGGCCGCGGGGTTCTGCAATATGCTTTCTTGTCCACGGAAATCCTAAAAATCAAAACGTCAGAATCATCTATGACAAAAGATAGGTAGCTGGTGTGCTGAAACGACTGGATCAATTACGGTTAGATCAGAATGTAGCCATTGGGTTTTCGCTTTTTTTTTTATTTTTCTGTATGCTGATTTAGCACAATTATCTAGTTTCTATGGTAGTAGGATCGCCTGACCAAAGTGCTGAAGGTTGTGAGCAGCAAAATCTAGCTGTTTGTCTGTCTGTCCGTTAATCCGTCCATCTGTCTGTCGGTCTGCATTGGTTCTTCCTTCTTTTACTTATATGCTCGTTTAGCCTGCTTACATGTGTCTAGTAGCTCAGGTGGTTGGAGCGCCTGTCCAATGTTCTGAAGGCTGTGAGCAGCATAATCTAGCCATTTCTCTGTCTGTCCACTTTCCAATGGCTGTCTGTCTCGCTTTTCTTGTCTGTTTCGTTCTTTGCTCTTTTGACATTTTTGTATGCCTGTTTTGCTAGATTATCTAGTATCTCAGGTGGTAAGTGTGCCTGACCATATTTTGGATACTTTCAAGTTTTCTAAATACCTAGGCTTGGCATTGGACCCAGCATCTACTCTTTACCCCAAAAATATAAGGAATATCAGGCATACCCAAAACACATTCAAACTTTAGCGACCCCAAAAACATTTTCCAAATCTGAACATTGACCTTAAAAAGCCCCAAATTGATAGAAATGACCCCCCAAAACGTAAAAAAAATAAATCATAATTTCATCATATCTCCAAACATATTTATTTTTCTGATCTCCTGCCCCCCCCCCCCCCAACAAAAAAAATGTAATTCAAAATATCAGTGTGCCACACCCCCCCCCCCCCTCCCGCCAAAAAGCTGACCAGTGTTTTAGAGCAGTATGCAGCAAAATATAGCTGTCTGTCTGCTTGCTTTCTCAGTCAGTCAATCAATCAGTCCGTCAGCCAGCCTGCCCAATCAATGGCTTCAATTTCTTAGTGTAGACAGAGCCTCTTTGTAAAAGTGTATTCTTGTCACAGAAGAGTATTTGCGTGTCCCAGGGGGCTTGGGAGGGGTGGGTAACTCTTTTTTTCTTCATACGAAGGGTCTGGCCAAGCATCTACCATTCACCCCCAAGAAATATCAGGAATTTCAAGGACCTCAAAAATATTTGAAATTTTAGCAACCCCCAAAAAATCCTTGACGTAAAGAAAAGACCCTAAAATGCATAGAAATTACACCTAAATATAGTCCAATTTCGTGGTGAACCCCCCACCCCCCTCCAAAAAAAAAATATACATATATCTTTATATCCCCAAAATATTCATTTCTCTGAGGCTAGAGGTCAAAATCTAGGACATCTTATTTCCTTTTTAGAATCATTTGGGTTTGAACAACAGTGGCGAGTTCAACAATGTGAGCGTTTGCGGGCACACTTTAATGATGGTACCTACTAGGGATGTTCGAAATGAATTGCTGATTGTCCTATATCTCAATATCCACGTGGGACACGATAAAAACCAATATATACCTATATAGGTTTATTTAAGGTCTACACAACGGTGTATAAATGTACACATTAGACTTAATGTAAGATACAAAATTTGCCGTATTAATACAGGCAGTCATTGACCACTGTAATAAAAATAGTTGGTACATGTAGAAGAGTCAACCAGAAAGATGAAATAAGGGGTTACATCAAAGCTCGCTCAAAACTTGTCTGTTCTTTGAAACAGCTGATGATTGAACTTTCTACTACTTACGGACCTTCTTGTGTGTCTTATGACACAGTTAGGCGCTGGAAAAATAAAATTTAATCTGGCTTAGAGTCCATCAAAAATGCTCCAAAATCAGGAAGGCGAAAATTCGCAGCTTGTAAAAAAATCGTTTCAAAAATGAAGAAAATCATTGAAGGAGATGCCAGATTTACAGTTTGTGATATTGCATGAAATGTAGGCATGTCACTATCAACGGTTCACTTTATTTTGAAGAAACATTTAAAAGTCCGAAATATTTTTGCTGGGTGCCACATCTGTTGACTGATGAGCAAAACAGACAACGGGTTTTAGTGGCCAAAAAGCTGCTTAAAATGTTTCAAACTTATGACAAAAAGCAGTTTGCCAATATCGTCCCAGGTGATGAAAATCGGGTCTATTAATTTGAGCTGGCCAGAAAGGTTAGCAATAAAATCTTGGCCACTAAACATAGCAGACGCCCAATAATTGTCAAACGGTCTTTAAGTGCAAGGAAGGTTTGGTATGCAATTTTCTTCTCTGGTGAAGGAGTTGCAATAAAAGTGCTGGTGGAAAAGGGCAAAAACATTACTGGAAAGGACTACAAAGACATATAGTACTGGAGAAGCCTAAAACATATCAGAAACGACGCCCTGTCACTGGTTTTAAACATATCTGTCTTCTACATGGCAATGGCCCTGCTCATGCCTCTGAAATAGTTACAGTGTTTTTGAAGAAAGAAAAAGTAACTATTTTGCCTCACCTCCTGCATTCCCTAGATCTTGCCCCATGTGATTTCTTTATGTTTCTGAAATTGAAATAATTCCTTGCTGGGCGGAAATACCAGTTATTTTATAGAACCATTTGTATTTGAAGAACTTGTACTATTTCATTTTCTTACTTTCTGTGACTTTAGGCCTTCAGGTTCGTGACCAGATGTTCCACTCTTTTGAACAAAATGACTGCCAGAGCTCTAGCTAAGAAACTTCTTTGAACAGAATTTCCTCCTGAACAACTAGCCCAAAAGCAAGTTAATTTCACAGAACTGTCCCCTATGGTGTCTTCTACCAATTTTGCACAAATGGTTCCACTCCACTGAACAATGGATCCGCAAAAGCTCCAGATAAGAAATGCCTTTGAATGATTTCTCCTCCTGAACCAATGATCCAAAATGTACAATAATTTCACAAACTTGGCCCTAATGATGCACTCTACCAAAATTATACAATTGGTTTGGCTCTGCCATTAAGAGACTTCATTCAAGCTTGCACATAATGTCTATGGTGGCGATTAAGTAAAAGTAGGAAAAACATATACAAAAGTGGACAGAACTTTATCAAATCAGTTCTTGATTATCATTGATTTCTTTGAATAAGTGGGTGGATTTGTATTAGGTAAGATACTAGGAAACACTTTCCCTCATCCTCATAAGATCTTTAACCAACAGAAACCAAATGGAAATCTGAAGGAGCAAAAAAACATGCCACGGTATAAGGAAACAAATTACAACTGTTTAGTTTTGGTTGTGCCAAACAAAGTTAAGAGAAAATTGTTTACCGCTTACCTGCCTGAAGAGCTTTCACAAACATTTATTGAGGGATCATTTTAACACTCTATAATAAAAGCGTTTGAAAATAAAGTTTGATTATTCACTTCTTAAGTTAGCAATTATCATCTGGTTTTCTTGCATTGTTCAACAATGGATTACATTTGATAAACTCTCCCCAAAAAAGGTTGTTTTTGTCCAATGAACAAATGCCAGTGTCGTCAGAAAGATTGCTTTCCCATTTCACTTTGTGGCAATATGTTTGACCCTACATCAGAGACGGGACTTCCAGTTTCCATTTGCAGGTTATAGAAAAGATTTCTAACTAACAACCTCCCTATTTGAACGCTTCAATGCAGCCGTCCCCACCAGTACTCTCAGTGCTTTGATTCATTATACTAGAGATTCAACTTTTTGAAGCATTTTCCCGAAGTTTTCAAATAAAAAAATGATAAAAGAAGCAATGTAATACATTAACATCTGCTGGGCCCCTCAAGGTTGTTAAAATCTTTGCCTTTCAGGCTCCGGTTACAACACCTCCCTCGGGTCCCAGCAGATATTAATGCATAGAAAATCATGTTTGATCCCTGTAATAAAATATGTACAAGTGTTAGGTTCAGCTGCTAATATGAATATATTTTGGAGATGACAATACCAAATTGCCGGGCCGTGTAGTGCAGTCGATAACATGTCTGACTGCAGATACATGTCTGACTGCAGATCTTGGGGTCACGAGTTTGATCCCAGCCTGGTCCCATACTTTCGTGGAGATTGATCATGAAATAATTTCTACGGCCATTCTCCTCCCTTTTGCTAATTCAAGAAGAGTTGTTGTCAGTTACAAGTGAAAATATGTGCATGAAGTACTCGTTAACTTATTAGTCTAGTTTGCCCAGGAAAAAAGTGGGATTAGGTGAACTGACCGTCACGACATGACCATAGCTGTTGACTAGAATGTTAAACATCAAAACAAACAAACAAAACAATACCAAATGTTGTTTGATTGAATTACTGTAAATGTTTTAAAATTCTGAACACTTATAAGTTGCCTGACAAAAAGGCATAGACAAACAGGGCACATTGAGATAAGTCTGTCCAGGGTGTTCTCTGTTTAAGAAATAGATCAGCTCCAGCAGTGAATTGTTGAGTAATAATTCACTGTTTGAGGTCAGTTGTAAAGAAGATCGAATCACGAGCGCGCAGCGCGAGTTATTTATCTTCATACAACTGACCGACAAACAGTGAATTATTACTCAACAATTCACGCACTGGAGCTGATCTATTTCGATTCTAACACACAATAAAGGAGGAAAACACATTCAAAGTCTTCAGCCTCTTCCATCTTTCCGCCATTGCATTGAAGAACTCCCGCCAATACTTAGACTACGTTGCATACGTTTACCTGTAATTGTAACGTCTTTCAAGTGTAAAATCGACGTTACACTGTCTAACGCCATGAATGACGTCATTTTCCAGTGACGTCAGCTATCACACACTTTAGCTGTGAATTATTGTCCAATATATCACAGTTTGTTACCGTTGGCTCTATAGGCGAGGTGTGTTAGAATTGCTATTCTGACATGCATTTTGTGAATTCTAGCCCTGATAACCAAAAATTTGTCGAGTACAAACAGAGAAATATGTTCCGAATTTTCGAACATCAAAGAAAAAATTATGAAAGAATCTTTAATTTACAGAATATTTTATTTCTGACAAGGTATAAAGTTTTTCATGGAATTGTCATATGAGGCACCAGATGACAAAACCAATTAAGTGACTGCCCAGATTGACCAGTCCCCGAGGTTATTAAACTTTTTTCATGCTCAACTCAACTGAGCACAAAATTTCAACTACTCATAAAAACAAAAATACTGAGGAACAAAGAAGTTTCTTGCTTTAAGTCTCTCAGATGTTGTATTTATCATGCTTATTTGTTGGCATTTTAACATTTAATTTCATGCTCATTTGAGTTGAGCTCAAAAAACAGTTTTATAACCTTTCTTTCTATTTTACTGGCTTTGCTCTGACTTGAGCATTATGCCAGGGAGTGCAAATTTTGAAATTTAATATATAAAAAAACAAAAAAACACAAAAACTTTTGGCTGAATTTTTGTTTAAATAAGGAGTGCCCTAAACTCCTCTGTGGACTGGACATTGGCCACAGAAGGAAACAGACTATTCCAGTGTGGAATAGTTTGTGGGAAAAAGGAATTCTTCAGGGCATCACTGGTGTCTGCAGTATTGGGCACTATGTGATGACCTGGTAGTTTTCAAACTGTGAGCAGGGGTCATATACTTGTCTTTTTCAATATACATTGCTCCATAATGAATCTTGTGAAAAAAAAGCAAGGAGGACTGGTCCCTTCTGGCCTCAAGAGATGGCCATTCAAGCTCATTAAGCATTTCGCCGACACTACTCATGTCTTCCCATCTCCTGCAGGTCCAGTGGGCTGCTGTCCTCTGAACTTTCTCAATCTGATTAATCTGAAGTTTCGAGTGAGGGCTCTAATTGGATGCTTCATACTCTGGTTTAGGCCGAACCAAAGTTTTGTATGCAACTTCCTTAGTACTCCTAGGTGCAAAAACCAAGTTCCTGCGAAGGAAACCAAGTGTCTTAGTTGCTTTGAAAGAGATTTCTGAGACATGCAGACCCCAATCCATGTTATCAGTAATGGTGATACCAAGGTATTTTCCCGAAGGGCCAGAGTCGGGACTAAAGAAATATTGCATCATTAGTTGTTAACAAGCCATACAAAGGCTGATCAGAGTCTTGCTGGATCAGCCTTTGTATGGCTTGTTTTAGAATTGCTTTTGTCATGCCATTGCTTCAACGCCACAAAACCTGTCTTCGGAGTTTCCAACCAGGTCATGCTCAAAACGACCTGCTCAGCTACAGAGATTTTGCTTTTATTAAGTTTTGATATGATACTTTCCAGTATGTGTATAACGAAGGTAATTGCCCGGATGCGCAGGCTGGTTTGCGCCTTTGTTGTTCGCAAACTCCAAAGGCTGCGTTTTTTGTGTCAAGGCCCATATATCAGTTTAATTTATACCATATATTTCGAGAGTGCAGTGGCTCAGTGGTAGAGTACTTGTGTTACGTGCCAGGCGTAACTAGAAAAGAATTCAGGAAACCAAAATTTTGCTACTTGGAAAGTCAGCAAAAAGCACTTTTGAAATTTAACAAAATTTATTAAAAACAAAAATTATCCATAGGACATAGGAGTTTCATGAGCTAAATTTAAAATTTCAGAGCGATAAGCCCTAGGGACCACAATCTGGTGGTTAACAGTCCACTCATCATCTGCTGAGACATCAGGAGGACGCCATTTTCTCATCAAAATGTCATTTTTCACATAATAACAAACAGGGACTTGTGACATTTCATTGTCATCTAAAGCTCTTTCAAATAAAAGTGATATCTCAGGATCACTATGTTGTTCCTTACAAAGCTATGACCTTGACAGCTGGTCATTCGAAATTGAAGGTGAAAGGTCAAGGTTTGACCTTGAAGTGTCAAAGTCAGTCTGAATGTCAGACTGGCTGGGAGAAAGAGAATTTGAAATCTCATCATTAAAGGACTGACCTATTAAAGTTTCAGCTAAATTAATATCCTGCATCCCATTATTCTGATTGGCTTTCTTTGCCATTGCCCTAGTGACAGCACAAGAAGGGTAAAGATCAGGAATTTCCTGCTCAATAGGATCAGGCAGTTGATCAACACAAGGTGTGTTGGTCAAAAGTGGGTCTACCACAACCTTATCTCCAGCCAAATCATTGCCTAAAAGCAAGTGAACACCTTTAAAAGGTAAAGAAGGTCTAATACCTACAGCCACGAGACCAGTAACTAAGTCTGAGGACAAATAAATGTTATGGAGCGGTACATTAATAAATCCACACTCTACACCCTGGATAAGGACACTTGTCCCAGAAGAAGTCTTCTCAGAAAAAGGCAGGGTATCTGCCAAGATAAGGGATTGAGAAGCACCAGTATCTCGTAAGATTTTAATAGGGGTAGACTGGGCAAAGTCACTATTTAGTGACACGGAACCATCTGATAAGAATGGTTCATAAATCTCCATAACGTCATCAGTCTCAGATTTTTTTAACCAAAAAAGGATTCTCATCCTGAATAGAAGACTGTGGTTTTAGCCTTAAAGAGGTGAGACCTGTGGGTTTAGGACTCTCCTGTCTTTCTTTTTCTCTCTTTCTTTTCAAAGCTATACATTCAGAAATGATATGGCCTAATTGTTTACAATAATTGCAAATTGGCTGGGATAAAGGACTTTGACCTTTGTTTTCACCAGAAAATCTAGGTTTGGGAGTAAATGAATGACTGGAATTATCAGATGGATTACTGGGGTTGGATTTTGGACCTGACTGAGGGGAAAATGGTCTAGATTGAGGTGTAAATTTTAATTGAGGGTTAAATGGTTTCCTAGGAAATGGCTTGTTAATAAAAGAAGTTTTATGAGTCAAAGAAAAATCATCAGCTAGTCTAGCTGCTACATCCAAATTTTCAACTTCTTTTTCATTTAAGAAAGCCCTGACGTCAGAATTTATACACCATTTGAATTCTTCAACAAGCATGAGCTGTCTTAGTTTTTCATGATCAGAACCTACTTTCTTAGAAGAGCACCACCTATCAAATAATTGTTCTTTTGTTCTAGCAAATTCCACATGAGTCTGGTTAGGTTCTTTCCTACAGTCTCTAAATTTCTGCCTGTAAGCTTCAGGGACCAACTCATAAGCCTTAAGAATAAGTTCTTTTACTTTGTCATAATCTAAGCTTTGTTCTAGTGGAAACTGAGTTTAAATTTCTCGAGCTTTGCCTATTACAACGCTCTGCAATAGTAAGGTCCAGTGCTCTCTTGGCCATTTCAGGTTTTCTGATACCTTCTCAAAATGTAAAAAATATTTGTCAACTTCTTTTTCTTGAAATGGAGGAACGAGTCGGATGTGTTTTGTCACATCAAAAGATTTGCCAGAGTCTAAAGGCAAAGGTTTTGATTTAGATTTTCCTTCTAACTCAAGTTCTTTCATTTTTAACTCAAATTGTAATTTTTCTTTTTCAATTTCAATGCGTTCTTCAGCTTCAAGCTTTAATTTCTCATGTTCTAATCTTTCTCTTTCCATTTCTCTTTGTTTTTCCTTCTCTCGTTGTTCCATTTCTAATCTTATTTTTTCTTGTTCTAATTTTTCTCTCATCAACCTATCTTCACATTCTAATGTTTCCAGCCTAATTCTGTCCTCTCGCTCTTCTTTCTCACGTTCACGATCTAACCTTAATTTTTCCATCTCAACTTGCCTTTTAATTTCTAATTCTCTCAACTGCAAATCAGTCTGGGTAACCAGAATCTGAGATGTGGCTGAGGAATCAAATATTTCTTCGTCCACAAAGAACTGAATGAGAATATTCTTAATTTCATGTTTTAACATAGTCTTTTTGACATTGGGTAGGCCATAATGGTCAGCAATGTCCAAAAGATCAGACTTTTTTGCCAAGTCTAACAGCTCCTGAGAAGGTGACGCAGTAAAATCACTAAGTTTGAATGACATATTTGCTTTCTGCTGGCTTCAGCTAGTTAAATCGCAAACAGTAAAGATTATTTTAAATTTCAAACTAATTTGGTGCAGAATAAATTTCAATCCCGGACGAGCCCCCAATTTCTGTTACCTGCCAGGCGTAACTAGAAAAGAATTCAGGAAACCAAAATTTTGCTATTTGGAAAGTCAGCAAAAAGCACTTTTAAAATTTAACAAAATTTATTAAAAACAAAAATTATCATTTACACTAAGCAATGGAAAATAGTTATACAATCAAAGAAAGTCTAATTTACAATACCTTGTATGTCCGAACTGTCCCTCAGAATATTTATCAACACAAGTCTTTAAGCAGTTTCTGATCCCAGATTTTGAAGATAAATCCAAATGAACATGAAGTCTAAATCCAAAACTGAATAATCCAAAGAAATCCTGAATGAATAAGTTAAACACTAAGTATTCCAATATAGAATTCCAGCACAAAAGGTTTAGACTTTTAAAAGGTGAAATTATTTCAAAGATGCCCTTATGAAAAATTTACTCTTATATATACCCTTTAAGAAAGTTCTGGATTAAACAGGAAAGAACTATGATATTATATTCTATATTTATTCATTCTGGAAAATTCCACAAACTTCCACTGAATTCTAGAACCTACTCAAAGTTTCTATTTGCATGGAAAAGAAAATTCTAGTAAGTTCTGGTCTTTTCTGGTAACTTCTAGATGATTAGTCATCATTCTAAAAAAATCTTATAACCAAATAAATACTTTGTTTACAACAACTTATTTACCATCAATGTCTCCAATATCTGGGTCAGCAGAAACTAAGTAAACAAAATATAAAAACAGATAAACAACATACATGTTACACTTGACTCAAGACTAAGGGGCCGAGGGTAAGAGCTTAAATGGTGTCATTGCTTTGTGTTCTTGATTAAGACACATTAATCCTAGCTTAGTACTGGTTCAACCCAGGAAGACCGTCCCTGCATAACTGAAAGATTGTTTATGGGACGTAAAGACTTTAATCAAAGAAACAAATACCATATATTTCAGATCTCAGCTCAGCATTATTAAGTCAAGGGAAAGGAGCATCATTTGTGCCATCCCCTTCTGCTGGAGTTCTCTCCCCTTTCAGTGAAGAAATCATAGAGATCTCTGCCTATAGTGATATCTGGGGAGTTTATTCTGACAATTTGATCTGTCAGGTAAGTTCATATATACATGCTAGATGTTCTCTCCCCTTTCTGTGAAGAAATCATAGAGATCTCTGCCTATAGTGATATCCGGGGAGTTTATATTGACTATCTTTATTGTGAGGTAAGGTCATATATACATACTAGATGTTCTCTCCCCTTTCAGTGAAGAAATAATAGAGATCTCTGGCTGTAGTGATATCTGGGGAGTTTATTCTGACAATTTAATCTGTCAGGTAAGTTCCTATATACATTATAGATGTTCAGCTTCATTTTATGTTTGTGAGATCTACTTTTAACCAGTTATCTGCTAGTGACTCGTGTATTTTGAGGTATAATTGGCATCTAAAATACAGCATTTACAGGTACATGTAATCTGCAATAATGCATATTTGCCTATACGATACATTCAAAGACCATCAGGTCAAAGTCCATTCTGTTCAAGTATGTCTGACATTGTTTAAAGAATACTTGCCAAATATCAGAAATACCAAACACAAGTCCGACATATGCCTTCAAAAATGTGCCAGATGGTCAGGATCTATGTTCCTAAGTAAATTGTAGTGTCCAATCCACTCTTTTTCTGTCTATCAAAGAAAGAACTCGGTTAAAACTGGAAAATTGTTTCAGACAGAATTTCCTACCTGTCTCTGATATCTGGAAAGTTTCAGACTGTCGGATTGTCACTGCCAAATAGAATCTCTGAAAATGTAAGGATTTAATGGCAAACAGTGTAACTCCTGGTCAGACTGCTTCTGATATAGATATGCAGGCCAGAAACTTGACATACAGCCCAGACACCCATTGGTCTAGATAAGGAAATTTTATTTGTGTAAAAGTTAAAGGATCATTGACGGTTTGGGCCTTATACGCCTATTTTTCTGATTCACAGAACGCTGCTTTTGAGCTTCTAGTGTGGTGCATGTAGTATCAGTGCAACAGATGAATCTAATGGCAAGTGCCAGCTAGCAAAATATTTTCAAAATTCCTACGCACTTGAGAGTTATGGCGGGTAGAAAGGGGAGGGGGTCTGAAATTTCATGAAAATAAAAAGTGCTTTAAAATGTGATTTCTGCACGTTTTCTTGATTTATTTGGTAGGCATGGTGATATCTATTGATTATACCATATGCAGAGTATTAACGAATCACTGTAATTGATGAAATTGTTTTAAAAACAAAATATGTTTTGTAATAAAATGATTTTGGGGAGATAATTTAGAAGTTACCTGTACATTTTTGACTACATGTACCGTAAATAATACAAAACTGAAAGCTCAACAAAAGAAATAAATATTTTTGAAGGAATGAAAGTGTCCCATTTAGCATTGGAAAGTAAAACTGATTCTAACTAGATCCTTTGAATATTACTTTTGCTTTGTTTAAAGGGCATAGCATGTTGAATGTATTTAAAGTGTCCGAATATTTATGGTATACATATGCATGTATATCCCTATAGGACACAATATATTGAACACTAAAGTATTTTACCTGTTATAACTCTTTGCATGTCAGTGGATAATTTTGTCGTTTGCCAATAGCCTTTTGTAAACATTTTGAACCCAGATGAAGACCAACAGAACGTCCGTCTTTATCTTGATCCAAACTGTTTGACACTCTGATGGTGGTCCTGGGCGGTTTATATTTACAAACTTTATTTTGAAGAAAGTCAGCAGACGAAAATAAAACATGAACAATTCCCTAAGCATGCAAATAGATAAGTACAGGACATTTGCAAAATAATGTGTCATTTTATAACAGTGAGATTTTTTCTTATGAAAAATGTATAAAACCTTGCTAATTCTACTTTTAATCTTTAAGTACTTTATATTAAACTAGCACAGAATACAAAGCAATTTAGGAGGTTGGTTCTAGAGAATTTCATTACTGTCATTAATTTCTTATTTGGTGAAAAGGCATTTTATGGGCTTAAGCCCTGGGTTTTTGGGCTGCTGAACATCTTTCCCCCCCTTGTGCCAGCAAGCCACTTTCATACAATGTGTAAAATATGGTAACACATATACATGCAAAAGCTTTTGCTGGCACACGGGGGGGAATGATATTTTAAAAAATGTTTTCGGATTTCTATATATCTTAATGTAAAACTGATTGTTCTACCCAAAATTTTACATCTTTGAAGCATTTAATATTGAAAATGGATTTCGCAGCCATAAAGTACTCAGGTCAGGGTAGCTTCAATGTGAAGAAAGGGACAATTGACAAACTTTTATTTTTACTGAAAAACCATAGGCATTTACCCATAGCAAGTGTCAATGATCCTTTTTTTCTTTTCCATTAATTCAAACATGTGTTTTTGGTGCTCAAAAGAACCGTATCATTGAGATGGTTCTTTTGAGTACCCACAACATATGTTTTGGATGAGAAATAAAGAAAATAATTTTCCAATACACACTCTTATCTGGAGGCCTGGACACCTTATCATATCAGTTTCATTCTGAAGTTTTAATGTTCTTATTCAAAATAAGAGGTCCTGAAGACTTCAAATTAAGAAGATTCAACTGTTTTCAGGCCCTTAGTTAAGAGTGCTTACCAAAAAATTATTTTTCTTATTTCTCAACCAAAACATATGTTGTGGGTACTCAAAAGAACTGTCTCAATGAGACAGTTGTTTTGAGCACCCAAAACATAAGTTTAAACTGATAGGTAAGAAAATATTTACATTTTTATGCTCAAAAATTTGTTTATCTATACCTGTGGTTGTTATTGTCTATGTGTTTCAGATAGGAGAACTTGAAGAGACAAAAATCCCGGTGACAATGACAATTGTTGGATGTCCTCTATCCTTCCAGATGACAGCTGCACAACAGGATCTTAAACCTATGGTCAGGTCTTTTCCATTATAATTATCAAATTTAAACCCCAGGGGACAAAAATATTTCAATATTGCACTTGTCCTGCAGGAAAGGTGACTTACAATTTTCACTCTTCCTGCAAACACATATACTTGTCCTTTAACAGCATATACAATAAAGAACATTAGGGAGTAATATGTAATATTATGACTTAAAAAGTACCTTATATCACTGTTAAAATGATATTTACCCAGTCAAATTCATAACTGCATCCCATATACTGACAAAAAGATTTCACAGTCAATACTCAGAAAATGCTAGTTTCACCATCAGATTTTTGGGTGAAATGACAAGTTATTCTCCTTAAAGCACTTGAGAATTACTTGTCCTTTCTAGATTTCACTCGTAATTATGAGCGGACATAAAGATGTTTTTCTACAGCTCATAAGATTATGGTAATGCCACAGAAGTGAGAGCGGTGAAGGCTCAGGCCCTGAGGTTATAAAACATTTTTCATGCTAAACTCAACTGAGCACAAAATTTCAACTGCTCATAAAAACGAATATACCGACAAATGAAGAAGTTTCTTGCTTTAAGTCTCTCAGATGTTGTATTTGTCATGCTTATAAATATTTAAATGCCAACAGTTGTTGGCATTTTAACATTTATGAGCATGATACATTTTATGCTCAGCTGAGTTGAGCATGAAAAAAGTTTGATAACCTCAGGGCCAGATTAGCCTTCACAAAAGCACAGTCTTGTAAGAGCCTTTCCTGGTTGTACAATCATTCCAATTTACAATAATGCCCACTGCATAGCTAGACATGCATGAATAAAGAATGCCTCTACTCACATGTGATTAGTACCAGCATTTTCAGTTGAAAAATGTCTTATCTTGGGCAGTGTAAGTACATATTGAATTTAAACACAATATTTGAGCCACAACATGTGATTCCCAACAATGTGGTATTTTGACAAGTATAGACTCAGACAAGACTATGCAGCCACCTTTTAAGCTTTGAAACTCTAAATGATTTTCCCTCAGTAGTTTAACGCTCATTGAATATGCAATGTTTGATTAGACTGCGCGTATATGCAGGGTGATCTGAGGCTTTGCTGGTTGCACATACCACATTGTTGGAAATCTCATGTTGTGGCTCATTTGTGATCTTGACCTCAAACTCTCATCCTTATCCGTTTTTTTTCCGGATTATTTAGAGGTTGTAACAGCTGTCGTTGTGCCGCGTGGAGATGGCAAAACTTCTCCCCGTAAAATCGATATAGTGTTGATTTTTTTTCATATTCTGGTCCTTCAGGAATATTGGGTTCTGGCAGAAAGCAAATAACCGCTTAAACCCGTGCTAGGTGGCGTGAGAATTGTTGCACTTACCATTAGTTCTCATGAACAGACTCAATAAAACCGAGGCCGGGCCGCGTAGCGCAGTCGTTAACGTGTCTGGCTACAGATGCATGTCTGACTGCAGATCCAGGGGTCGCGAGTTCGATCCCGGTCCGGCCCCATACTTTCGTGGAGATTGATCATGAAATGATTTCTTCGGTCATTCTCCTCCTTCCGCTGATTCATTCAAGAAGGGTTGTTGTCAGTCACAAGCGAAAGTATGTGCACGAATTACTGGTTAACCGCTTGTTCAAGCCTGCCCAGGAAAAAGTGTGGTTAAGTGAACTGACCGTCCCGCAATGACCATAGCTGTTGACTTGGGACGTAAAGCAAACAAAACAAACAAACAAATCAATAAAACCGAGTCTGCAGTGTTTCTTGTAGGTTCTCTCTATTTATGAAGGATCCCTTTTTTCCAGATTATTTAGATTAAATAAGAATGATAAAACTCCTAATTTCAGATATTTTGGGACATATGGAGCTAAACCTAAGTATTTGAGCATCCAGAGTTACAGACTCAAACTGAGTCTGCTGTTTTCAAATTTTGTAGGTTCTCTATTTTTGAAGAATCCATTTTCCCATAAATGTTGAACTCAACAGCTGTCATTATGTAACATTGTATAGGGTTTGTGCTTTCTCATAACTTCTAGGGTACCGGGCCGTGTAGCGCAGTTGGTAACGTGTCTGGCTACAGATCCAGGGGTAGCGAGTTTGATCCCGACCCGGTCCCATACTTTTGTGGAGATTGAACATGAAATAATTTCTGTGGTCATTCTCCTCCCTTCCGCTGATTCATTCAAGAAGGGTTGATGTCAAATACAAGCGAAAGTATGTGCACATATTACTGGTTAACTGCTTGTTCAAGCTTGCCCAGGTAAAAGTGTGTTTAGGTGAACTGACCGTCCTGCCATGACCATAGCTGTAAATTGGGAAGTAAAGCAAAAAAACAAACAAAAATAGGTATTAAGGCACTGGCAGAAAGTAGAACATCTCTTAAGCCAGTGTTGTTATTTCACTTGTCTTTAATTCACATGAACAAGTTCAACAAGACAAGTCTGCTGTTTTCAAATTTTGTTGGCTCTCTCTATTTCTAAAGGATCCATTTTCCCAAGAATTGTATATTCTTTTGTGCCAGCTCATGAATTTTTGATACTTACCAGACTGACACAGGTAAACAGCAACATCTCAGACTAGATACTTTCAGTGAGCAAACAGTTTGGATCCAGATCAGGACTGGTGTTTGGTTTTGCTTTATCTGCGTCAAAACACTTTGCAAAAGTCATCAACAGAGGATGATAGGGAGCGCATTGGGTCAGTGGTAGAGAGCTTGACTTGAGACCGAAGGGCCGTGGGTTCAAGCCTCACCGGGGTCACTGCGTTGTGTCCTTGAGCAACTCACATTAATCCTAGCTTAGTACTGGTTCAAACCAGGAAGACCCGTCCCGACTTAACTGAAAGATTGTTGACTGGGACGTAAAGAATCAAATCAAACAAAATCAACAGAGGATGCTAGCGGGTAGAGAGTTAATGGGAACAGTGAGAATCAGAATAAGTAAGGGTGCAAATGTTTACCAGATGCACGGGAAAATGCAAGTTAACCCTTTACTCCATATTACTGCCTTTTGATGCTTTTGAAATATCATATAGTTGAAAATATTATGGAAAATGGAGCATTTTGGATCAAATGCTCCATTTTCCATAATCTTTTCAAAAATATTCCAAATTTTACTTAAATTTTTCTTGAAATTTTTTCAATGTTGTCTAAAAATAGAAAATGATGTCACGATCTAAAAATAGCCTATGGAGTAAAGGGTTAAATTGACTAAGCTTGTAAATCAAGGACATATTTTAAAAAATAGAGAATCTTACATGAGTGCTCATGTTTATTATTGAAATTATTAAAAGAGTTGGGGAAGAATGCAAGCCTCCCATTTTATCTCTTTTTCTCGACAAGTTTAATAAATTCAATAATACAGAAGCACGAATATTAGATATCATTTTAGAAGCTATTTATCATATGACCCTAAAACTACTTTGAAATTGCTCCTTTTGAAAACGCGAAGATTTTGCTATAAATACTCAGTGTTATTACAACCGTATACGCATTAGGTCACCAAAATCTGTAAACCACTAGTCATCATCATCATCATCATCGGCATTTAGATTAATGTGCAGATGCAGGAGCATCATCCACATCAATGGGCTCCTTTCCAGGTAGCTGGCTAGCTGCACGCATGGCAGATCTCACACTGGATCTCCACACATTCCTATCACAAGGATCATCCTCGCTGAGATTCCACTCATGGCGGTTTCTCTCTGTAATTGTCTTCAAAGTCATCTTGGACCACCCTGGCCCACACTTTCCTTCTATCTGCATGTTGCAAACTGTCTTTATTGCTCCACTGGATAGTTCAACTAGTGTAATATTGATTTTAATGCATGGCGTTATATCACTCGCAGACACGACATCATATGATAATGTGTTGTTTGTTGCAGTAGGATATGTTGTTTAAGAGGGTAATAACAGGTTTCTTTGTTCTTTTTTTACAAAAAATTACCACATGTGTAAAAAGTTTAATGTTATAATTCAATTTTCTTTCTAGATTTGGCAGCCATGTTGCCGGGACATCAACTTGTAAGAGAACTATGCGAGTCAATAATACCAGCCCTTATGGTAAGCCATCAAGGAAAATTGTGCATAGGTCCAGATAAGGATAGTTTGTGCACCTAAAATTGCATTTATTTCCTAACCCATCAATTTAAACATGTGTTTTGGGTGCTCAAAAGGACCGTCTCATTGAAAGGGTTCTTTTGAGTACCTATAACATATGTTTTGGTTGAAAAATAAGAAAAATAATTTTTCAGTACGCACTCTTATCAGGGGGCCTCATTGTGGTCCAATCTCATTAATTCAAAGTTCTCAGGACCAAAGCTTTTATTATAGGAATGAAATTTTATTTTTTGGTTTTTATCGATGTGTAAACTCCGGCGAATCACTCACAAATTGAATAAAGCCCGGAGGGCTTTATGTTAAATTTGTGAGTGATTCGCCGGAGTTTACACATCGATAAAAAACAAAAAATTAAATTTCATTCCTTATAATTCCAACTTTACAACAAAACAACACATTTGTAAAAGGTTGTTGACAAAATTTCAAATTTAAAAGGCCACTGAAGAAAAATAGTTCATAACCGCTGTCTATGAAAGATCGGGCAGCCATCTTTTAAATTCTGTCAGTTCAAACTTTGGTTTGCTAAATAATGATTAAAATTGCACTCTATTTGGGGCGAATATGTGAGTGTGGGCTCAAAACAACTTCATTTAGTTTGGAAATGTTTTCTTATGTCAGAAGTGCGTACAGCTTTCTGGGCTCATTGAAAGGCCCTACCACGGATTGGGCCACGGATCGAAGCACTTACCTTCACAAGTCCTGCCTTAAATCTCCAAGTAGATCTAGGATCTTAACGTCAATTTTAAAAGTGCGATTTGACAAGTTCCAACTGCGTTGCAACATTTCGTTGTTGATGTAAGCCTTGACATTGTTTTGATGACGATTCTCTTCAATGACGTGATAATTTGTTTAGTGACGTCACATAACTCCCCATCCAGTTCATTTCTTAAAATGTGTGATAACTTCTAATTATTTTCTTACTAATCAATTTAAACATATATTTTGGTTTCTCAAAAGAACTGTCTCATTAACAAGAGGGCCCATGGGCCCTGGATTTTTTTATGTTTTCCCTATATAAGCCTATGCAAAACATGTGACCCCGGGGCGCGGGGACATTATTCTGGGAAGCACACAATGTGATTGAAAGTGACAAAAAACTCACAGTGACTTATTGTAAACTTTTAACTTTGAATGATCTACATTGTTTTTACCAGATATCCGTGTTGACTGGGAAACACACAATGTGGTTGAAGGTGACGAAAAACTCACAGTGACTTATTGTAAACTTTTAACTTTAATTTGATGCATTGTTTTTAACAGATATTCGTGTTGACTGGGAAACGCACAATGTGGTTGAGGGTGACAACAAACTTATAGATCTCATTACGACGTATGGTAAACCTTTCCCTTTGAAGGACAGTGATGATAATGAAATAGTACCACCTACAGAACGTAAGTATTCTTCACACATTTTGGCATACAGTAAAGCCTGTGTAAAACGGCCACTCAAAAATAGATAAAACAAAGATCTTAATGACAAATGGTAGCTTAATGAAGGTCAAAAGTATTGCAGAATGCTCCCTTTTTTTTTCTTTTTTAGGGTGGCTGTTTTACACAGGTTTTACTGTAATCAAGGTGCAAAACGCAAAACAACATCTTGCTAAGCTTCCTATGACATTAACCCTTAAAGCCCCAAGAAAAAAATGCATCTGAAAATGTGGTCTGCTGAAGTCGTCTGCTGCAAATAATTGCCTAACATTACTTACGAATTAAGTATAGAAGCAAACAGGGAGGACCCAGAACAGATTGTTCCTATAGGAGCAGTCTGATCTGGGTCCACACTGTTTGCCATAGAAGCTTCTTAAACATTTCAGCAGACAAGAAAAGCAGATGACTTTTGTTTCGATTGGCGCATTAAGGGTTAATGAAGGTCCAAAGTATTGCAGAATGCGCCCCTTTTTTTTGGTCTTTTTTAGGGTGGCAGTTTTACACAGGTTTTACTGTAATCAAGGTGCAAAACGCAAAACAACATCTTGCTAAGCTTCCTATGACATTAGCAATGCAATGCTGATGCGTTTATGTGATCCTAGTTTATTTACATCATTATCTTCCATTGACGTCTCACTAAGACTTAGTAGGGGAGCGCAGTGGCTCAGTGGTAGAGTGCTTGACTCGAGACCAAGGGGCAGCAGGTTCAAGCTCACCGGCGTCACTGCATTGTGGTCCTCAAGCAAGACACATTTATCCTAGCTTAGTACTGGTTCAACCCACTGTTTAACTGAAAGATTGTTGATGGGACATAAAGACTCAAATATAAAAAAAACTTAGTGATGCCTTGGTGCAGTGATTCTGAATTACTTAGATGCACTTTATTTTTGACAACCCTTTTTTAGAGAAAAGGGATATATTAATCTACCCAATATAAGAAAAAAAGCAAGTGAGTATGACCAGATAATACCACAATCACACACTGCAGACCAACCCATGGCACCGGGAGGAAGTAGAGCTACAGAACAATAACAGAAAAAAGACATCAGTAAAGCAACCAGCTCTCTCTTCCCTATATCAAGATAATTGCAAAACTAGAAAGGATACAAAGCAATGTACAATTAAACATGGAGCAAACACAGAACCCCACAATGGGGGCAACAATCAAAAACAACAACAACAGAATCACCACCTTAGAATGGACAGCTGCCTATGTCACAGGGGGGGCTTCAATGCAGTTTACTGATACCAATTATTGGCCCTAGATTCTGTTGTTGTCAAAACACAATAGTTGTTAAGCTTGTATGGAGGCTTCATTACTATTGCAATGTATCAACACAGAGAAACAATCCAATCAAAATTAGCACACTATGATGAAACAAAAAAGGGCTCAAGACAGATACTCAGCGCTAATGAAAACCTCAAGTTAAGCCAGGGTGGATTCAGCGAAAGACAAGCATCAGGCACCAAATCTGTCTTATGGTCATGTAAGAATAGAATGTCCATGTAGGATAGAGATAACTCACCAGGGGGGTCCTAATTGAATAAGGGTCAAGGATTGCCGAGTCCCTGGTTATTTTATGATCCTGAGGGTACGATGAACAGGCTTGGGTCATAATGCTTCATTTCATCACGGTCCAAGCTATATGCTAAGACAAAAACACCATTATGTTCTTGAGAAAGAAATACAATTTTATTTGGAATTAATGAATCACCTATGACCCCTCAAAATGAGCCCTGACATGTGATTTCCAACAATGTGGAGTTTTGACAAGTGTAGACTCAGACGAACCTGTGCATCCTCCGGTCATAGAATATGCAAGTGACTAGCAAAGGCTCTTATCAGACTGCGCATGTGCAGAGGCTGGTCTGAGCTTTTGCTGGTCGCACATACCACATTGTTGGAAATCTCATGTCGCGGCTCAAATATCAAATGGACCATCTCACTTTTATTGTATCAAACCAGAAGGAAGAATCCATAGATGCATTTAGTGTTAAAATATCTCATGGGTTTAGATAAACAAAATTTTTGAGCATAAAATTGTAAAAAATTCTTACTCATCAGTTTTAGCATATGTTTTGGGTGCTCAAAAAACCGTCTCAATGAGACGGTTCTTTTGAGTACCCACAACATATGTTTTGGTTGAGAAATAAGAAAATTATTTTTTTGGTACGCACTCTTAACTAAAGGCCTATATCTTAGCGTGTTTATTATACAACACAGATGATTATATCAAGAGATATGGCAAAGGTAAGATCAAGTGTTGTGGTATGGCTGCATGTCTGCTTCTGTCTTGTGTGTGATAAATATCCTTCGGTGATTTTGTTTGATTTGTTCTCTACATCCCATCAACAGTATTTCATTTAAACAGGGACGGGTCTTCCTGGGTTGAACCAGTACTAAGCTAGGATAAATGTGTCTTGCTCAAGGACCACAACGCAGTGACGCCAGTAAGGCTCGAACCCGCGACCCCTTGGTCTCGAGTCAAGCACTCTACCACTGAGCCACTGCGCTCCCGATATCCTTCGGTGATAGTTCAAATTTGATGAATGAGGCACGTTCCAAAAATCACAGGAAAAAGGAGCACTTAAATTTTAAGTAATATTAAGAGTAGGTTTTGTTTTCTTAAAAATTGAGTATCTTACATGATACTCATTTTTTATTGAATTTATTAAACAAGTTGGTGAAATGAGATAAATGCAGGGCCTGTCAAGTATTTTATCACTTTTTTGTAACAAAGTTGATAAATTCAATATTACAGGAGTAGGAGTGTTAGATTCATAATCATATTAAATTACTTTCACTTTTTTGGCATGTAAACGTTTGTCATTATGTAGGCAAAGTTGTTGTGGTTGCCATTACATTGTGTCATTAAATAACAGGGTTCCCACAGGCTTTAAAAGTGCTTGAAGTCAGAGGGCTTTCGTGAAAAGTCCCTGAAATTAAATCTGCCTTGAAAAGTACTGGAAAATCACTCAAAAGCCTTGAAAAGTCCTTGAATTCTACTGTTTTCTGTAGGACTTAGCACTGTTGATAGAGACCTAAATCAATATAAAATTGTTGTGCCTATATTTGGTGCAGCATATGCTGCACCAAATATAGGCACAACAACTTTATACTAATTTTCCAGTACTAATGTCTCCATTATCTCAGTCTAGCATTTCTGAAGTAGAATTTTAACACTTAGATCAGTATTTTTCATTAACTTTAAGTCCTTGAATACTGTTGGAGAGGCTTTAAGATGTCTTTGAATTTAACTCATACTTGCCTGTATGAACCCTGAATATGTAAACCACTAGTGGTTGATATATTTTAATACATGGTGTTATATCACTCCCATACGTTATATGATATATAACCAAAATTATTTATTTTTGTTACATATATTTCCTATCAAATGATACGCTATTGAGTCTTAAAAGAGCACCCTGGCAACTAGGGTTTTGGGCGAAAAGTCCGCAAAACCTTATCCTGTCGCGCTTGCAGGGCTTGACGGTTTCCCGCTTGAAACCGTCTGCCCAGCTGCTGGAGGGTTATGATAGTGTTTTTTTATGTTCTCTTCATAAATATGTTAATGACAACTGTCTCTTTTAACTTAGAACTTATAGCCAATCTTTGATACGAAATTAGGAAAATAGCTCAGTAATAAGCATGGATATGGATCCAACGTTTCTCATAAATGACTCATAAAGGTACTCTCTGATTTGATCTATATATTCTTAGCTGACCATATTTGAAATTTTAGAAGATTCATTTTATCAGACAAAAACTTAATATTTGCAATTGCTGCTTCACCTTGTCTCACAAAAAGTACCAAAATGTAATTGTAATGGCAAGTCTGTGTGCAGCAGTGGCGGATCCAGAGGGGGTTCAGGGGGGTCACTCAAACCCCCTCCCCGCCCCCTGTATTTAAATATCCTATGAAAATGAAATAATTTGGTCTCAGTGAGACCAAATTATTTAATTTTCATGGGATATTTAAGAAAAATTAGATAAAATCAGTAAAGGGACCCCCCCACACCCACCTTTATACAATGAACCCCCTTTTCAGAAATCCTGGATCCGCCCCTGGTGTGTGAAAGTAACCAGATAGCACTTGGTTTTCTGTGACCGAGACTGGGTAGGACAAGACATGTTTTTGTCATGTGTGAACAAAAAAGGCCTAGATCAGCTTTAAACTTCTGTTGTTGAGTTCTAGAAAGAATTGACGCTACATCCAAAATTTCAATTTTGTATATATAGCATAAGGTGCCTTTTTGTGTCACTTGGCTGGGTCATGTGTGCAGTTTTGTTTTGTAACATTGCTTTACGTATTAGTTTGTGAGTTAGTTTGAGTGAACTACCATATTTGGCATGATAACTTTTCGAAATACTATACTGTCTTTTGAAAACAGTGTAGAGCCAGATCAGCCGGCATCTGTTGAAACCAGCTGATCAGGAACCATACTTTCTGATTCAAAGAGTCAATCCGTATCAATGGCTCAGTGGGAGAGTGCTTGACTTGAGACCCAGGGGCCGAGGGTTTGAGCCTCACAGACGTCACTGTGTTTTGTTCTTGAGCAAGATACATTTATCCTTGCTTAGTACTCACAGGTTCAACCCAGGTAGACCCATCCTGACATAACTGAAAAAATGTTGACTGGAACGTAAAGAATCAAATCAAATCCAATTCAATAATGAAGTTACCCCTCTGTGTTGACTGGAATCAGAAGTTCATCTAGGATAAGCACTTTAACCCTTTACCCAATAATAACACCTTTTGATGCCTTTGATAGTTCTTATCATTCACCGAGTATATTTGCAAGGTATCTACAATGCGTTTCTTAGCTTGTAGCAACTTTACTATCTTTTCCTGTTGCCGAATCTGAGTGGCTTTACATGTTGTTTTGGCATTAGTGTCTGTTTCATGCTATTAGTCTATCTGCAATGTGGGAGCACAGTGGCTCAGTGGTAGAGCGCTTGACTCGAGACCTAGGGGCCATGGGTTTGAGCCTCACGTTGTGATCCTTGAGCAAGACATAGTTATCCTAGCTTGGTACTGGTTCAACCCAGGAAGACCCGTCAGATTGTTGATGGGACGTAAAGAATCAAATCAAACAAACAAACAAACTATCTGCAATGCTATTATGGTATGTACAAAGTAAGAAAGACAGCAAGGATCAGGAATCAATACAATCAAGTATCACCCCTGTCCCATGATACCGAATTTGAAAGTAACAAAATCACAATAACCATCACAAACAAAAGCCAAGAGGTCAGCTCTTTCCCTTCAGGTGACCACAAGGCAGCAATGAACAGAAGCAAAAGCATGACAAATACAACACATAAATAACACAAATGATCCACAAAAAAAGTACAGCCCTGGAACGGCCAGTAAAATATTTTACCGGAGAGCCCAAACTGGCCTCACATTGCGCCAACCTCACCCTTAAGCCTGTCTTAGTGTGAATAATGTCAGCCTGGACCTATCAGTGCTACATTTGGGCCCGGATGATAAAATTTTGAACTCCAGAAAGGCCTAGACAAAAAGTGCAGACCCTGAAAAACACCTATAGTTGATGCTTCTTCAGAAGCAGTCTGATCGGGGGTCTTCTCTGTTTGCTGTTCTGACAAGTCCCTGTAAACCAAAATTTTAGATGAGAACAGAAAAAGAAAAGTGTTCAAAACTTTTGAACATTTATTGTAACTGCATTTGTGAACATTTTCAGGATTATTTGTTAATTCAGCATTTTGAAACTGACTTTCCATAGAAATTAAGTATCAAAATACTGAATAAGGTAGACTGTAATAGCTGCTCTGATTTATTTTCAGTGCATCTACAGACATTTGACCCTTTAAGCTTCTAATTGGTTTTGTGGGCATTACAAGTTTTAAGATGTGAATGTCTTAAGATCAGGATTTAAAACTTTTTTGAACTTTCACCCATTTAAATGTAACAAATCTAGATTTGAGCTGCAACATGAGATTTCCAACATTGTGGTATGTGCGACCAGCACAGGCTCAGACCAGCCTAAGTGTATGTGCAGTCTGATCAGAGCCTTTCCTAGTTGCTTGAATGTTATATGACTGTGAAGCTACTAACTGAACATCATTTGGAGTTTCTCAGCTTAAAAGGAGGCTGCACAGGCTCGTCTGAGTCTACACTTGTCACAATGCCACATTGTTGGAAATCACATGTCATGGCTCATTTGATGATGCACATGGAAATACAGTGCAATCTCTCTATAACACAGTGTTTTGGGTCCAACAGAATGGACCACATTTTAAGAGAACCATGTTATAAAGGGACAATTTTTTTAAAGGAATTAAAGGAAAATAACCATTTTATGGTCATTTTCCTATAACTCTTTTGCAAAATTCCATGGAAAATTTTTTTGAGAGCCTCAACATTACTATGTTATATCCAGATCCCTGTTATATCAAGGTGTGTTATAAAGGGACTTCTCTGTACTAGAACCTATTTATTTGCTATGTTTGATGTCTGTAAAAATGACAAAATTCACTTTTTTATAACCTTGCATATGAATCATATGAGTATACAACCAACTCTTCTACACTTCCAGTGCCAGATCCTTATGTTCGAGAACCAACTGACTTTATTCCTGATTCTGAAGACTCCTCTGCCGCTACGAGCCGAGAAGTAACACAAGCCAACATTTCTCAGAATAATGACATCAAGGCTCAACAACGACCAAAGGTTGTCTCCCTTGTGTGCAGAGCACATGAAGGACAATTGTCAGCAGCTCCATATAGCATTAAACCAACTCAGTTGGTAAGTTTAAAATACCTTATCAGTTACCTATTATATTAACTGTGTTCGTGCACCTTGACCTGATAAATGTTGCCTATCTCCCCGGCATGTATCTTTATCAAGTATACATGATATTGCAATTTATGAATGACATCATCAATGACATTGAATCCAGGCCTCCAGATAAAAGTGTGTATTGGAAAATTATTTTCTTTATTTCTCATCCAAAACATATGTGGTGGGTACTCAAAAGAACCGTCCCAATGAGACGGTTCATTTGAGCACCCAAAACACATGTTTAACTTGATGGGCAAGAAAATAATTACATTTTTATGCTCATAAAATTTCCTTATCTGGAACTATGTGAATCATCAGGAAACTGCATAATAACGTCAAAATCTCTAGTTCGAAGAGTAAACTGATAAATAGAATACCAGGTTCACCTCTTTTGATATCAAGTTTACCAGGCTCGGCTATAAGAAAGCATGTTGAATCGCTTGGCAAGCCTTGCAATAGACCCCTTTCCCATTATCGGATTTTACCTGTATCACGTGATATCGGCTGACCAGTCCAACAATTGGACTACTTCCGGTATATGACGCTGTAGTAACTTACTACTAATTTTGCATGCAGTTCACTTACATTCATTACGGTTAAAACACCAAACAAAATTAAAATGGCAATTATATGTACCATAATTACATATGATGAAAAAAAGAGTTAATTTTGTTTCAAATTTATCTAATTTACGCTGAACGAAGGCTTGCAGACTTTTATTCAAGTGGTACACATACTGGCATATATTTCCACAATTATTTCCGCTGCTGCTGACGAAGGCCCTGATGAGATGGTGTGTTTCCCTGCGGGTCTACACTATTTATTAACTTTCCCAACAAGAATGTCCACAATATCACAGAAATCGATGTGTCTTTATGCGAACTTTTCTGAGAAAGGATGTCTTAATATCGCCATATATGCGAACTTTTCCAAACAGGAGAAAGATAAATAGGGCAGACCTGCCGGGAAACACATCTCTCCAAGGCCTTCATCAGCAACGGAAATAATAGGGAACTGTCTGCTTTTTCACAAACGTCTCATTTTAGCCAAAAATCATCTGAGTAAAAGTACTATTATGGACATGTTCGCGCTAGAAGCAAATGCGTTGTTCTTACTTTTTTAGAAGTTGCAGCAATAAAGTAAACCTCGAGCAGTCGAACCCTGGTACATCGAAGCATCCGCATATGTCGAATAGATATATGAAACATTGGATTACGAATATAGGGTATATTCTTTAATATGCAATTTTTCGTGGGTACTCAAAAGAACCGTCTCAACAAAACGCTTGTTTTTGTGTATTAAAACGCATTTGTTTTGTAAGACTCGGACCGAGTGTAATATTAGAGGAGAATAAAAACTCTTTGATTCAATTTTATTTGCAATCAAACTCCTTTTAGCAAAAACTACTGAAAGCTCGCTGTGAATTGCCTTAAAACCCGCGCGCACTTCGAGTTGAAAAGAGTGAATATTTAAATGGGTCCATATTTGTAGATAACCAGTTACGTAAAGGCACAGGCTTTGAAATTTGGGACCGCATATGCACCCAAAACAGAATATCGGGTAACTCATATCCCTCCTTGGTAAAATTGTTATTGCATTTGTAAACGTATGAACGCCGAATGTTAAAAGAAACTTTTAAAAAGTGTTTCTACATTAGTGTTTTCATAGCTTCGCGCGTTGTAAGTCATTTGGGATCTCAGATCTTAATTATAAGTTACTTGAAGAATTTTCGGGTAGATTTTCTATAAATGTCTAATTTTATCTAAATGTTTCAAAGAAACAGCAAAACATATTCATTTTACTATTTTTGGGCCACTGAATGTACGCACCAAGTAGTCTAGCTATAAAGAACTTATTATTATAAAAATCGGCGCAGAATAAAGCAGACTGTAGAGAGCGCACAGACTCGCAAGAGTCTTCGCTGCTTGCACACACCAGGGTATTTCTAGTAGACCCCCCCCCCACACACACACACACACACATATACACCACACACATTATGGATGTAGATAAAGACTCAGCCTCAAGCCCCGCTGGATAAGTTTGTTTGGGCGTTTTAGAGGCTCTTACATATATGTGATAAGTAGACGTCTAGCTGTCTAGCTGGGCTTCTTATCAACTTCAAAGAAAGCGACTGGTCACGCGTGCCGAAGTTCTAAAGACGTGTGTACAAGATTTTATTGTTTTCAAAGGGCCCCCGGGCACTCATTTAAGAACCGGATGCAATTTGGGCCAGTACAAAATAAAACGTATCTTATCACTCAGTAGACAGCGTACAGATGTAACCATAAATGACCATTGTGACACGCAGTCTTGTCTGACTCTTCAAATAATAATTGCCGTTATTTTTTTTATTTCTTTAAATAAAATTTTAACCAGCATAAAGAAGTTCTATAAAGTGAGATCAACAGTCAGTATATGTTGCTTTATACCGGAAGTAGTCCAATTGCTGGACTGGCCAGCCGATGTCACGTGATATAGGTAAAATCCGATAATGGGAAACTCCTCTATTCTACAAACATTCTCGAAGCCTTGCCTGGTAAACTTGATATCAAAAGACACTCACTCAGTGTTTGTTCTCTGTATATTGACAAGTAAAGCACACATGCCCCAATGGGTGCACACTTTGTGCTTTATGGATTGATCCACCTATATCAACTGTTACTCTCATTTCCAGTCATTATGAGCCGAGACATATGATTTCCAACAATGTGACATTTTGACAAGTGTAGACTCAGACGAGCCTGTACAGCCTCTTGTTAAGCTTAGAAACTCCAAAGTTTGTTCGGTCAGTAGCTTAACAGTCATAGAATATTCTAGCGACCAGCAAAGGCTCTGATCAGTCTGCGCATATGCGCAGGCTGGTCTGAGTCTTTGCTGGTCGCACTATCACATTGTTGGAAATCTCATGTCATGGCTCATATATTGGAGCAAATCATTGTTTTTACAGATTCATAGTCAAAAACTTAAACTTGCATATACATGACATACACAGGCCTTTAGTTAAGAGTGGGAACTAAAATATAAATTTTCTTATTTCTCAACCAAAACATATGTTGTTGGTACTCAAAAGAACTGTCTCAATGAGACGGTTCTTTTGAGCATCCAAAACACATGTCAAAACTGATGAGTAAGAAAATATTTACTATTTTTCACTCAAAATTTTGTTTATCTAAACTGTGTGTATCTCTATCTATTTCATGGCCTGAGTCAGCATCTACTTCCCTACTTTGTGTGATCAAGTAATGAAGGCTCTGGCAACAATGCCCTGGTGCTCAGGCTTGTCAGACTGTTTATTGTATAGATCATCAGACCAGATGTGAGGAACCATATTTAAGGATTTAAATGCCGATTTTTCATTTGCACTGGATGATGCAAAGTATTATTCATAATACTGAATTAAGAGATTTTTTTTATTTACAGTTTATCTGAAGACAATTGTCTATGAGCCATAACATGAGATTTCCATCAATGTGGTATGTGCGACCAGCAATGCCTCAGATCAGTATGCGCATGTGTGCAGTCTGATCAGAGCCTTTGCTTGTGGCTTGAATATTCTATGATTGTTAAGCTACTGATTGAACAGCATTTGGAGTTTCCTAGCTAAAAAGAGGCTGCACAGGCTCGTCTGAGTGTACACTTGTCAATATGCCACATTGTTGGAAATCACTTGTCATGGCTAAATTGACTATTCACACTTGAAATTGTTTATATTTTGTAGGCATCTTGAAAGGTTTTAGATTTGAATTTCATACGTTCGGAATTGGAAATTTAAAGCTTTCACCCAATGTGTTTCAGGTGATCCCTGCCAAAGGTCATGCTAATGTTGTATTGAGCTTCACACCATACCCCACAGCTGAGGTACCTAAAGACATGGACTGTATAGGATACATGCTTGGTTATATGAGTCTCGACAATGAGAAAGCTGTCAGACAAGAGGGATTGGTTACAAGATCTCAGGCGTACGATACCACTCAGGTGCGACTAGATATGACAGCCCATCTCAAGCCAGCACTGTAAGTGAAATACCCATGGTTTAACTATTTTCTTCCTAGCAGCAACCTGTTGCCTGCTGATAATTTTTGCAAGCAGTTAGAACCCAGACCTGGAAATACAAAACGTCCATCCTGATCTAGATCCAAACCGTTTGATCCTCTGGTAGTGTTCCTGAAAGAATTTTTGAAAAAAAAGTGTTTTGGAAAGTCAACAGACGACAACAAGGCATGTTTTAGGAGATGATGCATCTATAAGTTAGGGGTCTTTCATGCAAACCAAATATCTATGTGTCTTGATCCACATCTGAATTAAGGGTGAGGTTGGCGCCGTTAAACCGGTTTAAGCCTTCCTGTGAAATATTTTACTGACCATTCCAAGGCGGTACTTCTTTTATGGATCTTTATGTTTTTTTTCTGTCTTGTGTTTGCTATGTCTTTGTGCGCGTCTGTTTATATGTGCTTTGTGGTCACCTGCTGGGAAAGGGCTGACCTCTTGGCTCTCGTTTGTGTTGTCTAACTGTGAGTTTGTCACTTTCCCATTGGTATCCTGGGTCAGGTGTGGTACTTGATTGTATTGATTCCTGATCTTTGCACCCTTACTTACTATGAAAAATTATCCAATATGCAAATACAAGTAATTAATTTTCAAACATATTTTTATAAATAACATGGAAAGAACTACGTAAAATAATTTTAAAAGATCTGAATGAAAACTTTTAAAATGACAATATCAATGTATTTCTTTTCACAGAATAGAAATAAATTTGAATATAAAAGCAGGGTTATCAAATTAAAGATTTAGTGCCAGTTTCTCTTGGTAAAGCTTAAAGATAATTTGAATGATTCAAATCATCCCCCACCCCTGGCTGCATTTCTCACAAAATTTATGATTTTATCTATATTTAACCCTTTACCTCATAGAGATGCCTTTTGATGCTTTTACAAACAGAGCAGACCCAGATCAGACAGCTCTTACAGAGCTGCCTGATCTGGGTCGATTCTGTTTGTAAGAGCTGCCTGATCAGGCTCTCCTGTTTGCTTTATGGAAATATGATTAGATGTGACCCTACACTAGTGGACCTGACAAGTAATTCCTTTGTTCTATGTAACAACATGAAATTTTATTTATTTATATAATTATTCATATTGGGTGAAGCCTAGCATGAATATTCATGAAGGAAAAGGTTAAAAGAGTATACAGTGTTAAAAATTGCCTACTCCCTGCTGTAGATTTGCTCTTTATCACATGACGTCGCGTCCGGGAGTGATATAACACCATGCAATAAAATCGATAAAGCGCTAGTGGTTTACAGATTTAGTAATGTTACGTAATTACATCCAATTTAACATTGGGTAAAAGAGGCAAATTCTTGAGGTTTTCACTCCAAAAATGTGATTTTTAAGTAATTTTAATATCATGTGATAAATAGAATTTAACATTCATGCTCCATTATTATTGAATGTATTAAACTTGTTGCGAAAAAAAGATAAAATGCTTGGCAAGCCTTGCATTTTATCTCTTCCCCAAAATCATTTAATAAATTCAATAAAACATGAGCACTTATGTAAGATCTTCCATTTATACAATTGGGCAGTGGAAATCTACTCTGTACCAAAACTTTCAAGAATGTGTAAACAACATGCTTAACACATATTTAACCCTTTCCTCCATGAGAATTCATGCTAGGCACCACCCGCTATGAATAATAATATAAATAAACTTTCATGTCAGTACTTAGAACTAAGAAATAACTTGTCAGGTCCACTTGTGTAGAATCAGATATATCATATTTCTATAAGCAAACAGAGTAGACCCTTACAAGAGCTGCCTGATCTGGGTCTTTAAAGCATTATAAGGCGTCTGTATGAGGTACAGGGTTATACCAAATTACCAAGCTAGTCTCAACGTATAAAATTGTACAAGCACAGGTGTTGTCTGCAACACATAAGTCCCCTACTGTTGCAACCACAGTTTCATATGACCACAAAAATAAAATGTGCATAATAAGCACATTGCCAACTGTTCACATACAAAGTTTTTAATCAAGCTATCTTGAATAGTTTTTTTAGTTCAATAAAACCTGTGTTTGTTTGATATGATTCTTTACTTCCCATCAACAATCTTTCAGTTAAACAGGGACGGGTCTTCCTGGGTTGAACCAGTACTAAGCTAGGATAAATGTGTCTTGCTCAAGGACCACAACGCAGTGACGCCGGTGAGGCTCGAAACCCACCGCCCCTCGGCCTCGAGTCAAGCACTCTACCACTGAGCCACTGCATTCCCTAAAAAAAAAAATGTGTAAAACAACCACTCTCAAAAAGATAAAAAAAATTGTTTTTCAATACTAATTATTGCTTAATGCAAGTCAAAAGTATTGCAGAATGCTCCAAGGGGAGCATTCTGCAATACTTTTGACCTTTATTAAGCTACCGCTTTGTTTGTCTATTTTTGAGTGCCCGTTTTACACAAGTTTTACTGTATCTCAAGATCGGTATGTTTTCGCAACATTTTGGCTATTTTCATTACCATAGTAGCCACAATTTTCATGCAATATTGAAAAAATTACATACATAATTAGATTTCAGTGGACAGACAGACGGTTGGACATACAGAAGGACATATAGAGGGAGGGCAAACCTATAGTACCTGCCGGGCCGTGTAGCACAGTCAGTTACATGTCTGGCTGCAGATAAGTGTCTGACTGCAGATCCAGGGGTTGCGAGTTTTATCCTGGCAAGGTCCCATACTTTCCTGGAGATTGATCATGAAATAATTTCTACGGCCATTCTCCTCAAGAAGGGTTGTTGTCAGTTAAGGCAAAAGTATGTGCATGAAGTACAGGTAAACTGCTTAGTCAAGCTTGCCCAGGAAAAAAGTGTGGTTAGGTGAACATGACTGTAGCTGTTTACTGGGATGTTAAGCATCAAACAAAACAAACAAAACAAACAAAACCTATAGTAACCTCAGGATACCCTCGGGTGTGAACTCTTGGAGGGGACTAAGAATCAATACACCGTGGGTTTATCAAGGCTACGGTAAATATTCTAAAATTTCAAACACCAGTTTGATACAAAAAAAAGGTATAGACAAACAGAGCAGACCCAGATCAGACTGCCTCTGAAGAAGCAGTCTGATCAGGATCTTCCCTGTTTGCTATTCTGACATGCATTTTGTGAATTCCAGTACTGAAAACCAACATTTTATTTGAGAGTGTTTGAAATATTAGAACCTTTACAGTAATACAGAAAAAGAGCAGCGACATGAGATATCCAACAATGTGGTATGTGCGACCAGCAAAGGCTCAGACCAGCCTGCACATATGTGCAATCTGATCAGAGCCTTTGCTTGTCACTTGAATATTCTTCGACTCTTAGGCTACTGACCGAACATCATTTGGAGTTTGTAAGCTTAAAAGGAGGCTGCACAGGCTTATCTGAGTCTACACTTGTCAAAATGCCATGTTGTTGGGAATCACACGTCACGGCTCAGATATCATATTCTATTCTTTCAGTTTAACATTAGAATGTGCAGATGAAGATGGGATGAGATATAGGTCTGTCATGAGCAGCCTGCTACAAGAATATGGTGGGGTAGGCATCTATGTCACGGCTCAGATGTTATGTTTTATTCTTTCAGATTAACATTAGAGTGTGCAGATGAAGACGGGATGAGATATAGATCTGTCATGAGCAGCCTGCTACAAGAATATGGTGGGGTAAGCAACATGCATAAATTCACGTGAAAAAAGTGCAGGCTGATCTGCACCTTTGTTGTGCGCCTACACCAGCAGAATTTTTCTCGTGATTGGGCTTATAAATGGGTCTACAAGAGAGATTCATTATGTTATGGGAACTGGCCAATAAATTGAAAACATATATCTGCACACATTGTATTTACTAAAATAGAAAGGTCTTTTTCTTGGCTATTTAAAAATAAAATTGCAGTTGTCCAGCTCTATTTTCAAATTTACACAAGCCGCTGTCAAGATAGGATACTGAAATGCAGTAAAACCTGTCTAAAACAGTCGCTCAAAAATAGACAAAACAAATGTCTTAAGTACAAATGGTAGCTTACTGAAGGTCGAAAGAATTGCAGAATGCTCTCTTGGAGCCAGAAATTTCTGCAATACATTTGGCCTGCATTAAGGACTAATCAGTCTTGAAAGCCAATTTTTGGTCTTCTATTTTAGTGGCCGCTTAAGACAGGTTTTACTGAACACTACAGAATACTAAATGAGCTAATGATAATTTCAGCCTGTTTCTTCATGAGGTGAATATCTATATACAAGAACTGTTTCATGTTTATTTGAACAGATTTGAATTTCACTTTTTGCAGTTGCATATAATTAAAACAAACAAATTTTGCTTTTTCATGCATAATGGACGTGTCCCTTGTATAATTATTGCCAAATAGACAACATGGCAATAGTCATAACACGGTGGCCCTAAATACATCCCCACCCGCTTTTAACTGGTTTTAAGAGCTAAAATGTGTGTATCTTCAAAGAAAATACATATTTAAGTGTGAAATTGTCTTTTAAGTTTAGAGGCACAATCAGTCTATTATTAAAATGAGAAACAGCCTATAAGTGCCTGTTTTTGCTTGGAAACTGGGCTTAATAAGTTCTTCCTTACAAGTGCCCAAATTGGTATCTCATGTATAAAATGTGTCTTGGAAGAAGTTTGAAAAGCAAATTCTCAAAACTCACAGCCAACTCAATTTCTTTGATATTTTAAGTATCTATTACCGATAAAACTGATCACCAAATATTGCATTTGAGTATTTTGCATACAATTTAGTGTTGCTATGGAAACTGTAAACCCTAAAATTTGACGTTCAAGTCACCTCCAAAAAGTAAATATCCAACTGGAATGCTTTCTTTTCTAACAGAACATACTTTTATTATCGACGCACAATATATAAAAGGTTCCAAGAGAAAAAAACTTCATATCTTTTAGAGAAATTGTTTGTGAAAGATTTAGAACTTTTCGTTTCAGACAGCATTTTTAAACACTTAAAATTTGACTACTCATCTTCAGAGACTGTTTCAAATCAGAAAATGAAAATTAAGAACTATTTTCTTTATGAGTGCGTATTCCTAGAGATCAGACTAACCCATGGAAATCAATTATTAGCCAATATAAAGAGAAATAAATGAGTAATGGCATTTTCAAAATTTGTTCAAATAAACATGAAACACCTCTTGTATTGGTGATTATTAACTGCATATAAACTGAAACCAATTTCTAATCGGTCACTTTTCAAACTCTGACCAAGCCCTTATTAGATTTAAATTAATTTTTACCTAATTATGTGCATTTTAATGATCAAAATTTTTGCGGTGTTTTTGAACAGTTGTCTTTTACTCAAAAGTCTTTGGGTTAAAAATGCAAAAATCAACTTTTTTGAAGAAATAAAGGTTTGACAATAGTTTTATTTATGGAATTGAAGTGAAGTTGGATACAAACGGGTCTACCCGACTTGGAAACACCAAACAATTGAAATTTTGCTTAGAGTAGAATTTTTACGCATTTTTAAAACTATTGCATTTTTCAAGATTTTTCCAAATTTTTGAAATTCATCAATACCTCATTCTAAAATGGTTAAATGCACTTAAGTTTATATTAACACTGTAGGCCAAACACAATAGAACTTGATTAGTCCATTTTATGACGATAAAAGTTTCTAGATTGCTGAACAATTCCGTTTTCAATGTGAAAGTTTAAAACTCAATTTGATTGCATTACGTTTTGTTTTTTTCAATTCTCAAAAACAATTGGTTACATCCAGTGCTAATGAATAATTGCTGAAAATTTCAATGCCGTGTTGCTGATAATAAAACGTACAGAGCAGTGCGATTTTTGCATGTAAATTGCAAGCATAAAGCTGATTTTTTTTGATGATTATGCTTCTAATAGTGATTTTTTTTATGTTATTATGTAAAAAAAACAAAGAGTCCTATCGAAAAACTTCTGAGGTTTATTCTTTTTAAATCACAGTAGTCAGTAACATCTTCAAACAAACAAAAACGTAAATTCTATGTGGAATAGTTTATATCGTAGAAAAAGTGTGACTTTTTGAAATGAGGGTACCGTTACTCTTACATGGATTGTGCAAGAATACTTGTCTTTTAAATGAAATAACTTGCAGTCTTGGCAAAGTATTGCTTTAATTCTAAAAGCATGAATTCTATATGCCCTATTTTTCACTTTCTGAAGTGGCGTAAAAATGAAAGGTGACTGATTAGAACTTGGTCTCAGTATATATTTAATATTAAATATGCTGTAATTTAATTGGCTTTTTAATTTGGTTTTGCAGCTGAAAGCAGAAAGCATGGCAGTAAACAGTTTGATGTTGTCTAGCCTGACCTTGACCCCTCTGACCTTCAGACTGGTTACACAGAAACCATTCATGTTAGAAGAGCTTGATCCCTCTAGCAATAAAGAAGGAAACACAAGAGCCCAGTCTACAGACATGCACACTCTCAAACCAAGGCATAACCTTGTGGTAAGTTTCTTAAAGACATTGACCCCTTTAACCTTCAGACGGGTTACACAAAAACCATTCATGTTAGTAGAGCTTGATCCCTCAAGCAATAAAGAAGGAAACGCAAGAGCCCAGTCTACAGACATGCACACTCTTATACCAAGGCGTAATCTTGTGGTAAGTTTCTTAAAGTCATTGACCCCTTTAACCCGCAGACTGGTTACGCAAAAACCATTCATGTTAGTAGAGCTTGATCCCTCGAGCAATAAAGAAGGAAACACAAGAGCCCAGTCTACAGACATGCACACTCTCAAACCAAGGCATAACCTTGTCGTAAGTTTCTTAAAGTCATTGACCCCTTTAACCTTCAGACTGTTTACACAAAAACCATTCATGTTAGTAGAGCTTGATCCCTCGGGCAATAAAGAAGGAAACGCGAGAGCCCAGTCTATAGACATGCACTCTCTCATACCAAGGCATAATCTTGTGGTAAGTTTCTTAAAGCAAATAAAAGCAAAACATATGACTTTTACTACAACTTTTCGTAGTAATAACCTTAAAATCTTGATTCAAAATGGGTAAATATAGCCTTGCCAAATGTAATGCATCATATAAAAGATAAGCTTAATGTTAATTGTAGGATTTTTTTATGAAAACTAGGGGCTTATGATCCATATCATTTCCCTTTTTATATTCCTACCTTCAGATGGCATATAGATTTGCTTTTGTCCATCCTTCTGTCAATCCTAACTTTGCATCCAAACAAATGCTAAAACAAAGAAGGGCCTAGCTAGTTGATCCTTGGCAAGCCTCGCATTTTATTTTTTTTCCTCAACTTGCTTAATAAATTCAATTCCTCTATATCCATTATAGTTTTAAAATAGGTTTTGAGAGCTCAAAAGGATATGGTTCTTTTGAGAGCTCAAAAGGATATGGTTCTTTTGAGTGCCGGCAAAATCTGTTCTAGTTGAGAAATAAGAAAATTAATCTTAAATCTCACACTTTTATCCCGGGGCCTTGGTTAAATATGATAAATTCATCACTGATCTCTATTTTTGCAGGTTAAAGTGGCATTTCAGACTACATCAGATCTATTGTCTGAGATAGCGAGTGACTACTTGAACAACGAAGATGACTTAAGCGGTGCTGGTAGAAAGATTGTGTTAAAAGATAATCTTGTGGTGGAGTTCAACAATAAAGTTTCACAGGTAAACCCTGCCTTTAAATGTTAGTCTTAGCTCATTTATTATAGTAAACATCAGATCTATTGTCTGAGATAGCAAGTGACTACTTGAACAATGAGGATGACTTGAGCGGTGCTGGTAGAAAGATTGAGTTAAAAGATAATCTTGTGGTGGAGTTCAACAATAAAGTTTCACAGGTAAACCCTGCCTTTAGAATGTTAGTCTTAGCTCATTTATTATAGTAAACATCAGATCTATTGTCTGAGATAGCAAGTGACTACTTGAACAATGAGGATGACTTGAGCGGTGCTGGTAGAAAGATTGAGTTAAAAGATAATCTTGTGGTGGAGTTCAACAATAAAGTTTCACAGGTAAACCCTGCCTTTAAATGTTAGTCTTAGCTCATTTATTATAGTAAACATCAGATCTATTGTCTGAGATAGCAATTGACTACTTGAACAATGAGGATGACTTAAGTGGTGCTGGTAGAAAGATTGAGTTAAAAGATAATCTTGTGGTGGAGTTCAACAATAAAGCTTCACAGGAAAACCCTGCCTTTAGAATGTTAGTCTTAGCTAATTTATTATAGTAAACATCAGATCTATTGTCGGAGATAGCGAGTGACTACTTGAACAACGGGGATGACTTAAGTGGTTCTGGTAGAAAGATTGAGTTAAAAGATAATCTTGTGGTCGAGTTCAACAATAAAGCTTCACAGGTAAACCCTGCCTTTAGAATGTTAGTCTTAGCTCATTTATTATAGTAAACATCAGATCTATTGTCTGAGATAGCAATTGACTACTTGAACAATGAGGATGACTTAAGTGGTGCTGGTAGAAAGATTGAGTTAAAAGATAATCTTGTGGTGGAGTTCAACAATAAAGCTTCACAGGAAAACCCTGCCTTGAGAATGTTAGTCTTAGCTAATTTATTATAGTAAACATCAGATCTATTGTCTGAGATAGCGAGTTACTACTTGACTGAGTGGCGCTGGTAGAAAGATTGAGTTAAAAGATAATCTTGTGGTGGACTTCACAGGTAAACCCTGCCTTTCGAATGTTAGTCTTAGCTCAATTATTATAGTGAATTTAAACTTTACAATTCTTTTGCTATTCTTTGCTATTTAGGCCAGCTCATAAGAGATTTTGTTACTTATCACATATTTGGGACACTATCTTCTGTGATAACCCAAAGTCTTCATACATGATAAGCACCTGCCAACTGGTTATCTGCCTGCCTCGGTGATAAGTGGAAGTTATGTATTTTGAAAGGAGATAGGTTATAATGCCGGGCACAAGAGGTTGTTCATTAGATCAGGTCAGATGTAAACAAGTGGCGTGAGCGAGTAAATAGTGAACTGGAATATGTGATAGACAGATTATAATACAGAATTTTGGTTATAGCCCTCAGTATCAACCCTTGACCATTTACAGCCATCAAGCTAAAGCTCTCCACTGATAATGGGGTCTCAGGTTGATACTTTCATGGGTGAAAGTTCAAAATTTCAAAAATCCTGAACTTTTGAAACTCCAATCTTTAAACTTGCAGTATGTGCAATAAATATTCACAATTTCAAGTTTAAATTGTCAATTGTCTTTAGACAGACTGAAAATAAATCAGAAAAGCTATTATAATCTCCCTAATTCAGCATCTTGAGGCTGACTTTCTGTGAAAGTCAGCCTCAAAATCCTGAAATCATGAATAATCCCGAAAACTTTCACCCTTTTACTTTGGAAGATAACCAAAACTCTGTGGTATCAAGACACATAGATGTTTGGTTTGCATGAAAGACCCCAAACTTACCTAATAAATAACTTGATCTGGCGTACTGTATCATGTCGAGTAGATGAGGTCATACCATTGGATCACCCGAAGAGGGAAGCCTCTCGGGTGATCAAATGGTACGGCCTCATCCACAAGAGGTGATACAGTACGCCAGATTAAGTTACTATCAGAATGATATGTTTATTATATACCTTTATCTGACATTATTCTGATTTTTACGGCGGCCAAAAGGCCGCCGTTCTAATATCGCTTTAGACCTACAATTTATGCAAATTTTCACCAATCAGAAGTATTCTAAAATTGTAATATTCATCACACCAGATAGAAAACAATGCCCTCATTGGTTAATACTCAGACTGACCACGCGATCTTATTATAGATGCAATTTAACTTGAAAATTTCCATGTAAATGGCCGAGAACCAGTCTGTGCACTAGTCCTAATAATGAACATTGATCATGAATATAGGTCAACTCCCCCTGTACAGCATTTCTAATTTGCTTTACTACCATTCTTTGCATGCCTTGCTTAATTGCACATAGTAAATAAGTGCAATATAAGATAACTCACTATATCCTAAAGGACTTTAACAGCATTATATAAAGCAAATCTTTGTATTTTTTATTCAAGCCATTATGGTTTCCCGTATCAAATGCGCGTTACATGATTATAGTCTGTTTCAAAAATTTCGACAATATGCAGTGATTTTTTTTACCTGCGCGTCCTGGGTCTCAGACACATGCTTCTCACAAAGGACGCATGATTTTAAACCATGAGAGTCCTGCAGGATGCATTAAAATTGTGGCGAAAAGTCTGAATTTAGTATTTGCAACTTTCGTTTTGAGTGTTTTTTGTTTTTTTTAACTTGCGCATCGTGTCTTGAATAATATTGGTAAAAACCGGTACTGAAAAAAACTCCCCTAACAGTATAGCGATCATTACTTCCCTTGGGAAACACGTGTTTTCAGATATGACCCGCTGTAGGGGAGTTTACCGGTAAAAGCCAGTACCGAACTACTGGTAAAAACCAGTGCCGATAAACCAGTACTGATCCAATACTACCAACCCGAATAATGCGTTTTACCCGCAAGTTTAAACACCCTGCTTCGAGCAAATACCAATAGAATGGTTAAAGTATTACTGCAGGCTCATGAAGTACGGAGACTGGACTGTGCACAGAAGAAAAATTAATATGGTATGTCCAAACGCTCAAATGCAGTAACTTCCAGCACTACACTTGTAGGCATGCAGAGTTAGATGAACACGGGCTAATGACCTGGGCTCTAAAAAATATATGAAAACTGCGAGACAAAAGTCTGACTCTTGGCAAAAGATGATAATATGATTAAATTAAGGAAATATACTGTCTGCAACTGAACTTTTAATTAATAAGAATGTCAGGTAGGTTTTTATATCTTTATTATTTTACTTGACAAAGTAAATTAAGTTTTATCTTTATTATAGTATAAATAAGTATGCCAGTGTTTTGCTTCCCAAACTGGCTTCTATGAATGGCCGGATTCGTATGGATACACAAAATTTATAATTCAAAGTGGACGTCGTATGGGATGCAGAACTTCGAGTTTGGGATGCAAAGAATTTTGGCCCAGTGAGTCCCGGGACTCATAGAAACAAATTTGTAAAAAAATCACTGAATTAGGTCTAGTCTATTTCTAGAACAAATATAACAAGTGTATTTAATGCATTTCATTATATACAAGGGCGTAAAATTCATCGCGAATTAGAGAGTAACCTCGGGGTTCAGGCGAGTAAATACGTGCAAAGCTTGCTCTGACCGGCAAATGCATGTTTTTACAAGGACAGTGTAGCTATCGGCAGAGTCTCTCTTTAATTAGACAACATGGTGCGTTATAAATAGACAGCCAAAAAGCCCACGTTATAATGTCTATTAATAGCACTTACTTGTGAAAAAAGATGTATCTTAAAAAAAGAGGTTATAATGGGGATGGATATTTAACGGTAAATAATGGCACATAATTTCCTACAATTTGAATGTGCCCGCAACCCACAATCCTACACTTAGACTCAGATCAACCTCCGCAGCTGTACATGTATCAGCGTATTTTGCTATTTCCTTTAGGAAGATGACAAGCACAAGCTCTAGTTTCTGTAACTACATGTATGTCAGACGAACATGTTTCATATAAGGCTAACTTCCCGGGGCTAACTTGCAAACAGCCAGCACCAAATCTCGGGCCACTATGGGCCCGCCAGCAAAACGCTTTTCCAGTGGTGTTTTTCTGGCAGGCCGAGAGTAGCCGGATTTTACGTGCTTACTGGGAGCTAGTCGATCAGTTTTTGAGTCTACATGTATTTATTCCCCGACCCCGGCTATGGCGAGGTGCCACAGGAAATAGAAAGGTTATAGGAGTTAGTTCCACACAAAAGTGATTTGGTATATCAGTATTTTTCTGTAAATAGAGACATTCATAATATGTAAATAGAGTGGTGAAAGTGTAAACCATTTAAGACTTGAAAACTACTCCAAGTTGAGATCTGAGACGGGCAGAATCTAGCCTATGTGACAACAACAACAACAATATGGCATGTTTTTTCCGGGTTTTCAGTTTGTTTCAGTACATACATTTATCGTCAAAATCTCCCGTTTTCTTAAAAACATTAGGACTAATAACATTGTTCCCTAGCCTTTGCTGGTGAAGTGCCTAAAATTTGGAACGATTCAGATGCATATCGCTCAGCGAAAAGAGCACCAAGCAAAAGAGAGACCAGAAACATAGCACAACTTCCAAATTCGCTGGTTTTAGACGGAACATCCTTTTCCAGCATGCAAAGACAGGGAGTATAAGGGATTTCGTCACTTAGTTGTGTTAAAATTGTAAGTATTTGAGAGCCGCCGAATATCTTTTTTAAAGATATTTCTTGTTTAACTTGTTTTGGTCTTTAATCCCAAAAAATTGCGGGAACCTTTGCCATTACATTATGTTTCTTGACGTTACGTCATCATGTTTTTATGCCCCGCTATTCGTAGAATGCGGAAGGGCATTAAGCGTTGCCCATGTCCGTCCGTCCGTCCGTCTGTCCGTCCGTCCGTGCGTCCTTCTGTTCGTCCATCATTTAGGTAGGTACTTTGTGAGCGCAACTCCTCCTACAATTTTTTCCCAATCCTTTTGAAACTTTACAGGTGTTTTTGTCAAGGACTGAAGATGTGCATGACATTTGGATATAACCCTCAGATTAATTTTTGTCACTTTTTTCACAGTTTGAACTTAGTCAATTTTGGGCTCAACTACTACTGAAGCTTATGGCCATTAGGTACCTTGTGAGCGCAACTCCTCCTACAATTTTATCCCAATCCTTTTGAAACTTTACTGTTGTTTTTGTCAAGGACTGAAGATGTGCATGACATTTGGATATAACCCTCAGATCAATTTTTGTCACTTTTTTCACAGTTTGAACTTAGTCATTTTTGGGCTAAATTACTACAGAAGCTTATGGACATTAGGTACCTTGTGAGCGCAACTCCTCCTACAATTTTATCCCAATCCTTTTGAAACTTTACTGGTGTTTTTGTCAAGGACTGAAGATGTGCATGACATTTGGATATAACCCTCAGATCATTTTTTGTCACTTTTTTCACAGTTTGAACTTAGTCATTTTTGGGTTTAATTACTACAGAAGCTTATGGACATTAGATACCTTGTGAGCACAAATCCTCCTACAATTTTACTAAATCCTTTTTAAACTTTACAGTTGTTTTGTCAAGAACGGAATATATGCTTTACATTTGCATATAATCTTCAGATTAATTTTTTATAATTACCTGCGTCGCTTTAGCGAAAGCAGGTCTAGTAATGGGTCCACTCCGTCCGTCCGTCTGTCCGTCCGTCTGTCTGTTCGTATGTTCGTTCGTTCGTTTGTTCGTCCGTCCACAACACTTTTGGGGTGCCTAGTTTGTGTAATCTGTAACTCCAACAGTTTTCATTCCTTTATATTCAAACTTTGCCTAATGATTGTTCATACATTGAAGATGTGCACCTCCCATTTTGTGCACATTTGATAAATATTTTCTCATTTTTTACGGGTGTTGAACTTAGACATTTTTACCTTCCGAAATGCATAGGGGGTGTCAGGTTTGTGTAATCTGTAACTCGAACAGTTTTCATTCATTTATATTCAAACTTTGCATAATGATTGTTCATACATTGAAGATGTGCACCTTCTATTTTCTGTACATTTCATGATTTTTTTTTTATCATTTTTGGGGGTCTTGAACTTAGACATTTTTTCTCTAAAATGCTAAGAAGGTGTCTGGTTTGTGTAATCTGTAACTCCAAAAGTTATCATACCTTAATATTCAAACTTTGCATAATGATTATACATACATTGAACATGTGCACCATCTATTTTGTGCACATTTGATAAATATTTTCTGATTCTTTTGGTCTTTTGAACTTAGATATTATATCCATCCAAAATGCTTAGGAGGTGTCTGGTTTGTGTTATATGTTACTCAAGCAGTTTTAATTCCTTCATATTCAAACTTTATACATTATGATTGCTCACACATTGAACATGTGTGCACCCTATATTTAGTGCACATTTGATAATATTTTTGGGATTTTTGAACGTAGACATTATTACCTCTACACCACCTTTTGAGTGCTTACATGTAATCTGTAATTAAAACCGATTTCATTCTTTTATATTGAAACTTTGCATAATGATTGTTCACACATTGAAGATGTGCACTGGCGACGCAGGTCCAGAGCAGAGTTTGGTCTTGTTTTTTCGCAGTTTTTATAATTTTTTCGCAGTTTGAACTTAGTCGTTTTTAGGCTCGACTACTACAGAAGCTTATAGACACTATGTACCTTGTTGATTAATTTTTTTATAATTTTTTCGCAGTTTGAACTTAGTCGTTTTTAGTATGTAAATGGTATCCTGTTCACTTATTGTATACCCAATGTTTAATTGCAGGTGAAATAAAAACAATAGGCGGGGGCATCCGTGTCCCATGGACACTTTTCTAGTTGATCTCTAGTTCCATGCTTGAATTAAACTTCACGTAACGTCACCCCAAAAACAGGTAATTGACGTTAGCCTTGTTTTAAAGGATAGTGATACGGAATCAGAAAACCTCAGTTCGTTGATCCGATTTTCTGTATTATCAGATATCCAGATAACAGACAGTTCAAAAGAAGTATCATTTATAGGTATATAATAAATAGTCATAATGTACTCGCCCAATGAAAATTTTACTTGTCCCAAAGGGCAGATAATGCACAAACAACTAAGCTTAGCCCTTCGTGAGCTGAAACCAAAGGTAAACTATTTTTGAAATAAGTGTGAAACCAGACTCAAGTGAAAACAGTATAGATCCAGATCAGCTGGCTTCCTGATCAGGATCCACACTGTTTCACAAGCTGCATGCAAGTTTAATCCAAAATGAATATGATATGCAAAATTGCATTTACTTTCTTTATGCTTGTCTCAGGACAAGGGAATAGAAATGTCTAGTTGTCCTGAATGAAATGGTAACCAGTTCGGACAAGTCGGGCATGCTTTTTCCACACCCCTGGGCCTTTTCTGATTTCTACAAGAATACATCTATATAGGTACTCATTGGAGCCTTTAGAGATGATTCCAATGAATACCTAAATAAAAGTATCTTAGACAAATAAGAAATGTAGGATAAGATAGACAAATAAATAGAGGATCATACATGAGTGCTTGTGAATTTATTAAACAAGTTGAGGAAAAGAGATGATGTGTGAGGTTCTGGGAAGAATTAATTCAACACTACAGGAGCGCAAAATATTAGATTCCATCCAAACTAAAATTATTTTGAAATATGTTTTTAGCGTGAAAACGTCAAGATTTTGCCAAATATATATGTCCCTGTTTTGGGCATCACTTTGTAACCTGAACAATATATGTAATTCACTTATGGTCTATAAATTTTGAATGCATGGTGATATATCACTCACAGAAGTGACATCATATGGGCCTCGACGCAAAAAAATCTGTCTTCGGGGTGTGCGAACAAGAAAGGCACAGACCAGCGTATCCGTGCAGTCTGATCAGTGCCTTTGTTATTTGGTTTTTGGAAAGTATCATACCTAAACTTGCTACGCGCAAAATTTCATATATCTAGCTCACAGGAACTTGTCACAAACCTTAGAATAGAAAAAATAGGCCTATATTTATGTTTACAGATACACACGCCTACTTTTCATGAAAAAAGTTTGTGAAAAGTTCCTGTGATCTAGCTAGTCTCTGTAGCTGAGGAGACTGGTTTGAGTCTCTCTTTGTCAGAAACCCAAAAGACAGGTTTTGTCGCATCATAGGCCATATGATAAGCTGCTGTACTGTTTTATCAATACTGATCCCATAATTCCTCTTGTTTTCTTTGTTTAAGGTACAAGTTTTGGATCACTTTTGTACGAAGATGTTGACTGATTTTTGTGCTGTTTCAGCTTGTATCCCCTACATTGACTGTACCACATCTAAATGAGGTAAAGGTACAAGGTTCTGTACGAAGATGTTGAGTGTTTTTTTGTTCTATTTCAGCTTGTCCCCTTACATGCTTCATTGACTGTACCACAGTTTACTTTGTCAAAGGAGTCATTAGATTTTGGTGTTTGTCTGGTGGGGTAATGGTACAAAGTTTGGATCACTTTGTACGAAGATGTTGACTGATTTTTATACTATTTCAGCTTGTCCCCTTACATGTTACATTGACTGTACCACAGTTTACTTTGTCAAAGGAGTCATTAGATTTTGGTGTTTGTCTGGTGGGGTAATGGTACAAAGTTTGGATCACTTTGTATGAAGATGTTGACTGATTTTTATACTATTTCAGCTTGTCCCCTTACATGCTCCATTGACTGTACCACAGTTTACTTTGTCAAAGGAGTCATTAGAAATTGGTGTCTGTCTGGTGGGGTAATGGTACAAAGTTTGGATCACTTTGTATGAAGATGTTGACTGATTTTTATAGTATTTCAGCTTGTCCTCTTACATGCTACATTGACTGTACCACAGTTTACGTTGTCAAAGGAGTCATTAGACTTTGGTGTTTGTCTGGTGGGTCAGACACGAGAGTTACAGTTGATGTTGTCTAATCTGACCTCTTCTCACACACGCTGGTCAATTTCACAAGGTCAGTAATAACATCCTCAGAGTATCAGTTATAAACTCAAGATTTCTTTTAACCCTTTCCTTCATGAATATTCATGCTAGGCTCCACCTACTATGAATAACTGATGTTGCCTAACCTAACCTCTTCTCACACACGCTGGTCAATTTCACAAGGTCAGTAATAACATCCTCAGAGTATCAGTAATAAACTCAAGATTTCTTTTAACCCTTTCCTTCATGAATATTCATGCTAGGCTCCACCCACTATGAATAATTGATGTTGTCTAATCTGACCTCTTCTCACACACACTGGTCAATTTCACAAGGTCAGTAATAACATCCTCAGAGTATCAGTAACTAACTCAAGATTTCATTTAACCCTTTCCTTCATGAATATTCATGCTAGGCTCCACCCACTATGAATAATTATATAAATAAACTTTCACGTTTGTACATAGAACAAAGAGATTACATGTCAGGTCCACTTAAAAAAATAAGTGTAGGATCGTATATATTCATATTTCCAAGCAAACAGAGTACATGTAGACCATGATCAGACAGCTCTCACTAGAGCTGCCTGATCTGGGTCTGCTCTGTTTGCAAAAGTGTTGATAAAAGGCCTCTCTATGAGGTACAGGGTTTACAGTGGAACAAGAGATTGTGAGCCATGATTCATGATCATACTATAATATACAATTATTGACTATCATATTTCAAAGACCCCCAGGAAGTGTCATATTTCCAAACGATTGCATAACTGGACGTTTTCTCTCTCATTCTCTCTCTCTTCTTTTCTCTTTCCCTCTCCTCTCTCTCTCCATCTCTGTCTCTCCTCTCTTTCTCTCCCTCCATAGGTTTAGATAGACAAGAAAAAATAAGCGTAAAATTGTAAATATTTTCTTATCCATCAGTTTAAACATGTGTTTTGGGTGCTCAAAAGAACCGTCTCATTGAGACGGTTCTTTTGAGTACCCACAACATATGTTTTGGTTGAGAAATAAGAAAAATGATTTTTGGTACGCACTCTTAAAGGCCTCTCTCTCTCTCTCTTTCTCAGTGGGCACACAACCTTAAAACAATTTTGTACCAATGTCTAAGTGACGTCATAATGTCGCATCGACGTTGATCCGACATTATGCTCTCTCTCTCTCTCTCCCTCTCTCTCTCTCTCTCACACACACACACACACACACACACACACACACACTTGAAAACGAAAAATTTACATTGAGGTTCAAGCTTCACTTCTATAAACGGACCCTGCCACATAGAGATATAAGAACGCAGAAAAACTGTAATAGAGTAAGACATTTCAACACAAAATAAAATGCGCATTTTTTTATATTTTCCTTTTAGTGTAGGAACACACAGCTGTCGGTGATTTTGTTACATATTTTTGATTACAGCAGGGTTTCACGGATTAATCCTTCAATTTTATGCGCGGTTTAAGACAGTCTCGTCCGGGGGGAAGGGGGTCCAACTTTGACTTTTCTTTTAAATTGACGAGAGTAGAGACGAGAGAGGATCTAAATACCACTATAAGCGGACCATCATCGGCCCGCCAGCGATTGCCATATATATATATATGGCGTTTCGCTGGCGTGCCGATGATGGTCCAACATAGAAGGCTGGCTTGGTAGCTTTGTGATTTTGTTCAGGGGATCCGGACCAGTCTTGCTAGAAAACCCTATATTTTTGTGATTTTTAGTGGGAGGGAGGGGGCTCACTTGTAATAAAGGCTTAGCTATGCAGACTGGTCCATGGCTTGGTCTATTGTCTAGATAAACAATTCATCGTGTTTCTAGCGTTTCAACCGTTGTGCGAACATGAAAAGACGCGTCTGTGCAGGTTGATCAGCGTGTTTTGTTTTTTGACAGGAAATAAAACAATAGTTTCTGACGCCAAGTCCATAACACATTCATAACACAATCTGAGATTTTTTCATCGAAATTTAAACGACTTTACGATACTTTTAATAAGATGACATCCAAATAGATATTGCTTCGACTGTAGATATTGCTTCGAGCCGTAAGACATTTTGAAACAAGATGAAATGCGCATTTGTCTTTTTAATTTTTTGTTTCGGTACTTTCGGTATTTTTGTTTCATCTACTTTGATAAAAGCAGGTTTTCACGAATTAACTCTTCAAATAAATGTAGTCGATTTAATTAGTTAATCGTGTTTTAAATACTGTCAGTTTGCCTAATTGCAGCGATCTTACTGTCCAATTAGGGTCAATTAAAACTTCAAAGCGTGGAATGCATTAACGAACCGAAACGAAACAATTATGATATTTCTTCATAAAAAAATAATGAGAACAACAATCTTTGAAAATAACAACAAACGTTGGTTTTTTTTTGTTTTTTTTTCAAACCAAATACACTTGTACGTCTGTGATGAAAAAAACCCCACATGTTTTTTTTTTAAAAGCAACCCTATCGTGTTTGGTATCAAATTAAAGCGAAAAATAAGAACATTGCAGTTACATTCGTTGATTTGCTTTTTTTTTTGATGTCCGAAGATGTCAGAACAAACAAAAAAATTTTGGTACACACGTTTATTCATGTCTTTTCTAGCGATTGGTAAATGATCGAATTTTAGCGAGCACTTACCTGGATTTTAGACTCGATAACGCGTAGGTAAAAAATTCCGATAAATGTATAGCAGTTTCGTCTCCGTGTATATATTGCTTCGAGGTTTGGTGCAGTAAAATTGATATACATGATTATTAAAATATCTATGATTTACAAAGTAGGAACAAAAATTTAAAACTTGTGTCTGGTGCAAAATTTTGGAAGTTCTTTAACCCTTTGTATACTAATGGATTTTCCTACTGGTTTGATACATTAAACTTGGGATGGTCCATTGTATATTTCTAGGGGTTTCAGGCTTTAATTTTTTTAAATATTGTATTTTTTTGGTCTGAATATCTTTTTTACCATAACAAACAATGTCTTCATTGTTTGTAAAAGTACCTGTTTAGGGGTTTCCAGTATACAAAGGGTCAAAGGTAATTTATTTAGCAGTGCATCTGCCTTGAAAATCATTTTCATTAAGCAGGGAGCACAGGTTTAGATAAACAAAACATTTGTGCTTAAAATTGTAAATATTTTCTTACCCATCAGTTTTAACATATGTTTTGGGTGCACAAAAGAACCATCTAATTGAGACGGTTCTTTTGAGTACCCACAACATATGTTTTGGTTGAGAAATAGGAAAAATAATTTTTTGTTAGGCTCTCTTAACTAAAGGCCTGAGAGAGTTTAAAAAGACTAGGCCCTCATGCCCATAAATCAGACTTTTAACCATTCATAGCAGGGACAGGGTCTAGGTATGTAATAATAATCAGTCTAGTTATTGTGAATAGTAAAAGTTGTTATTAACACTAGAATATATTATTTTTCAGGCATGCTGAGGATTACGAGACAGTATTTACAGTGCATGGGGTCCTGGGGGAGACTCACAGACGTTTGTACATCAGAGGTCAAGGGTCCTATGATGGAAAACATGAAGCTATTCTCAACATTTAGATTGACTATTTGAAAAGCACTTAGTTTCATGCTTTTGTTGTCTGTTGACTTTTTTAAAAATTAGTTTCATGCTTTTGTTGTCTGCTGACTTTTTTCAAAATTAGATTCATGCTTTTGTTGTCTGCTGACTTTTTTCAAAATTAGATTCATGCTTTTGTTGTCTGCTGACTTTTTTCAAAATTAACTTTTTCAAAAAAAATATTTCAGTAATTCAATTAGAGTTTCAAACAATTTTGATCCAGATCAGGATCAACTTTCTGTCGGTCCTGATCTGGATCCAAACTGTTTGCAAAGATTATCAGCATATATGGGCCTCGACGCGAAAAAAACTGTCTTCGGGGGTTTGCGAACAACACAGGCACAGACCAGCCTGTGCATCCGCCCAGTCTGATCAGCCCCTATGTTATTTGCGTTTTGGAAAGTATCATATCTAAACTTGCTACAAGGGAAATTTCAATTTTCTAGCTAGTCTCTGTAGCTGAGGAGACTGGTTTGAGCCTTGCTTTTTTCCGAAACCCTGAAGAAAGGTTTTGTCGCGTCGAGGCCCATATAAGGGATTATACCTAAGGCTTAAATGAAATATATGTGTGGTTCCTGTTGCCTACCTACCCTATTTTTTTAACCCTAGCCGAAACATTGAATTGGTCTTTGGAGAAAAATACCTAAAATGGGCACTTTTTCAGATTTTGTCACTATTTTCTTTGTTAAATGTTATAACAAAATTTAATAATTTCCCTACCTACCTACCCTAAATTTTGTTGGTATGCAACAGGAACCACACATATATTTCATTTAGGCCTAACCCTAAGTCTCTGCTAGCAAAGAAAGAGTTAAAGCATCAGTTTCAACTTATTGGTGAAAATTTAAAATTTTCAAAATCCTGAACTTTAGAAATTCCCATTTTTAAACATGCAGTATGCCTAGGAAATACCAACACTTTTAAATTTAAATGGTTTATTGTCTTAACATGAATTGAAAACAAAATGGAGAAGCTATCATAATCTGCCTAATTCAGCATTTAGAGGCTGACTTTCTATGGAAAAGGGAGCGCAGTGGCTCAGTGCTTGACTCGAGACCGAAGGGCCACTGGTTTCGAGCCTCACCCACCTCACTGCATTGTGTCCTTGAGCAAGAACATTAATCCTAGCTTAGTACTGGTTCAACCCAGGAAGACCCATCCCTTTAAAACTGAAAGATTGTTGATGGAATGTAAAGAATCAAATCTAACAAAATAACAAATAACTTTCTATGGAAAGTCAGCCTCAAAATCCTGAATTCAGGAATAATCCTGAAAACTTTCACCCATACAGACAACAAAGTTTGTGAAAGTTATCAGCCAATAGTTTAGAAAGTTCTAGGCCTTTCCAGCTTGTTAGAAATATACAGTCAGGTTTCTTTGAGGAAAATACACCTATAAAGTAAAAGTGGTAGCTCTACTGGTTACAACCCTGTTGTGTTTTTACAATTTCAATGTTGGATAAGCAAATTTTTGAGTGTAAAATTGTAATTATTTTCTTACCTATTGGTTTAAACATTTATTTTGGGTGTTTAAAAGAACCGTCTCATTGATAACTTTCTTTTGAGTACCCACAACATGTGTTTTGTTAAATAATTTTCAAATACACACTTTTATCTGGAGGCCTATAAATTTTAGTCTGATCCATACCTATAGACACACTGATCAGATCCTTCATTTTCCTCATATTCATACACATTGTACTTGAAGAGGTCAATCTTTGCTAACATTTAAAAGAAAGTATTATGAAACAAAAAACGACTAGTTTTTACAAATTAGTCTGTGACATTCTAGCAAAATAAAGAAAATTGGTAAATATTAAGATTTGCCCGTCCAATGTCCTCAAAAAATTGTGGTATAGAGTGCATAACGAAAATTTAATTTTCTTATTTCTCAACCAAAACATATGTTGTGGGTACTCAAAAGAACCGTCTCAATGAGACGGTTCTTTTGGGCACCCAAAATGTATATTAAAATTGATGGGTAAGAATATTCATACAATTTTATGCTGAAATTTCTTGTTTATCCAAACCTGTGGTATAGTGCTATACAATACAAGGGACAAGTGATAAACCATTAGGAAACTGGCAAAAATCATCCTTCCAAAGATAAAGAAAAGTTGAAATTCTATATGGCACAAAAATAGCATCCACTGCAAGTGTTAACATATCCAGCAAAAGCCTTTGCCTTTGAATTTGTTCCATTTTTAAGGTAAAAGAACTTTTCACAACTACATCATGGACTGAGGCATGCAATGCGAACCCTTAATACCGTTGATGGCAGATTTCCTAGCTTTAGGTTTTGTTTACTTATTTTTAGATTTTTTCAAAACAAATTATTTATTCATGGTTATGTGATAATCTGTGATATTCTTATATTAAAGCTTACTGGTTTTCAGTCAATTTTGTTTTGTTATGACCCTACTAGAGATCAATTTCACACCTTATGACCCTACTAGAGATCAATTTCACACCTTTCAGGTTCAGTAGTGGATATTCTACTGCGAGGCTGTGTCCAGAGCATCATATGACATGAGGCAAACATGCGCTGATCCAGAAAGTTTTGTCAGAGGGGATCCAACTTTTTTCTTATTTTTTTAGTTGATTAGCGAAGGGAGGATCTAAATACCACTTTAAGCGGACCTTCATTGGTCCGCCAGGGAAACGCCATTAAAATGGCATTTTGCTGGCGTGCCAATGATGGCCCAACATTGAGTGCTGGCTAAGTAGCTTTGTGATTTAAGAGGATCTGGACCAATAATGCTAGGAAACCCTTAATTTTTGTGAATTTTCGGGGGGGGGGGGGGGGGGGGGGGGGTTTCCAGACCCCCTGTCCCCTCCTCTGGATCCCCGCATGGGCAAACCATATGAAAAAAATTACTCAACTCACAATACCAACAATCAGAATCACCCTGAAGGAGCAGTTTGGTCTGGGTTTACAGCATGGGCGGATCCAAAAGGGGGGGGGACAGGGGGTCCGGACCCCCCCTGAAAAATTATATGAAATATAGGGTTTCCTAGCAATATTGATCCAAATCCCTAAAATCATAAAGCTACCAAGCCAGCATTCAATGGTGGGGCATTATCGGCACACCAGCAAAACGCCATTTCATTGGTGTTTCGCTGGCTGGCCGATGATGGCATTTCGATCCTCTCTCTATCCCATCAACTAAAAAAAACAAACAAACAAAAACCTGTCAGTGTTGGACCTCCTACAGACATGCACACTCTCAAACCAAGGCATAACCTTGTGGTAAGTTTCTTAAAGACATTGACCCCTTTAACCTTCAGACGGGTTACACAAAAACCATTCATGTTAGTAGAGCTTGATCCCTCAAGCAATAAAGAAGGAAACGCAAGAGCCCAGTCTACAGACATGCACACTCTTATACCAAGGCGTAATCTTGTGGTAAGTTTCTTAAAGTCATTGACCCCTTTAACCCGCAGACTGGTTACGCAAAAACCATTCATGTTAGTAGAGCTTGATCCCTCGAGCAATAAAGAAGGAAACACAAGAGCCCAGTCTACAGACATGCACACTCTCAAACCAAGGCATAACCTTGTCGTAAGTTTCTTAAAGTCATTGACCCCTTTAACCTTCAGACTGTTTACACAAAAACCATTCATGTTAGTAGAGCTTGATCCCTCGGGCAATAAAGAAGGAAACGCGAGAGCCCAGTCTATAGACATGCACTCTCTCATACCAAGGCATAATCTTGTGGTAAGTTTCTTAAAGCAAATAAAAGCAAAACATATGACTTTTACTACAACTTTTCGTAGTAATAACCTTAAAATCTTGATTCAAAATGGGTAAATATAGCCTTGCCAAATGTAATGCATCATATAAAAGATAAGCTTAATGTTAATTGTAGGATTTTTTTATGAAAACTAGGGGCTTATGATCCATATCATTTCCCTTTTTATATTCCTACCTTCAGATGGCATATAGATTTGCTTTTGTCCATCCTTCTGTCAATCCTAACTTTGCATCCAAACAAATGCTAAAACAAAGAAGGGCCTAGCTAGTTGATCCTTGGCAAGCCTCGCATTTTATTTTTTTTCCTCAACTTGCTTAATAAATTCAATTCCTCTATATCCATTATAGTTTTAAAATAGGTTTTGAGAGCTCAAAAGGATATGGTTCTTTTGAGAGCTCAAAAGGATATGGTTCTTTTGAGTGCCGGCAAAATCTGTTCTAGTTGAGAAATAAGAAAATTAATCTTAAATCTCACACTTTTATCCCGGGGCCTTGGTTAAATATGATAAATTCATCACTGATCTCTATTTTTGCAGGTTAAAGTGGCATTTCAGACTACATCAGATCTATTGTCTGAGATAGCGAGTGACTACTTGAACAACGAAGATGACTTAAGCGGTGCTGGTAGAAAGATTGTGTTAAAAGATAATCTTGTGGTGGAGTTCAACAATAAAGTTTCACAGGTAAACCCTGCCTTTAAATGTTAGTCTTAGCTCATTTATTATAGTAAACATCAGATCTATTGTCTGAGATAGCAAGTGACTACTTGAACAATGAGGATGACTTGAGCGGTGCTGGTAGAAA